>JAPPVO010000017.1:94650761-95309397 GCA_030407325.1 Camellia japonica | reverse complement strand
CAGAGCTCGGATAGCTTCTCTGTTGGCTTGATGGTAGTCTGCTGTCCAAGTGTTTATCTGCAGAAAGGAGACAGTGTTTAGAACCGGCAAAAGATGACTAAAAGAAATGCAGAAAGAAGGTAGTTACGGTCAGCCGGGCTTACCAGCACGGCCAAAGTCTTTCCTAATGTACCAACCCGGTATGGGCGCCTCGGTGTCCTCGTAATTACCGGACACCCAGAGGAAGTCGTCATCATTTGTTTCCTTGTCGGGTTGCCTTCTATGAGTTTTGCTCGGCCCTTTTCACTTTGAGGTACCAGCAGAGCCCGCTCTTATTCCTACTTAAACTATATTGATGGAAATCTCAACAAGACCGAGATTCAGACCGAGCCTCGGTTTAGCTCGCGACCCCTTTATTATCTTGTATGTGTTATTCGAAACTTGGCTCGGACAAAGCCTTGTCTGCCTCAAAAATTCGCAGATCAATGGCTGCACGGGAAGCGGAGCCCTCCCTCGACAATGGAAACGACCGTGAAGGGGCACCGGTCTAAGTTCTCCACGGCGTATCCCCTTTTTTAGCGAGCTCTAAGACTACGTCGTCCGGGATGTTGTAGTCTTTACGGAACTCAGCCATCGCACCGGGCGTGCTGACCATAAACCGGTATTTTCCCATCTAGGTGGGTCTTATTTACTCTGTATCTCGTTCAAAAATGTTGTGTGGTTGCTCGGGCTGTGAGCTCCACCAGTGGTGACGCTGAAGGGCTTGGTCGGTCCTATTTGTTCTGCATATTGAAAAATACGGCCAAGGGTTAGCACGGCATATATTGCGCGGCTCATAGTGGAAATAGCTCAGGAAAGGATTTGGTATTTTGACCGTGTGCTTTAGCCTCCTAGTTCGGTTCTAGCTCGGTGAAGAGCTACTTGAGGATCTAGTTGATCCTCTAGCTCGGTCAAGGTTCCAGGCGGAGGTGCCAGTGTTTCAGCTCGGTTCGTTCCTATCTACCGATCTAATGGGGTATTCGGCTCAGTGGCAGCCTCAGTGAGAGACCGCAAACAGTTTTTTGCTCGGTTACAGCCCTAGATACGGATCTAAATGAGCATATAGCTCAGTTTTACACAGGATTATCCTGTTCATCCTAAGTTCAAGGCCGATTCGTGGGATCTAAGAGGAGCCAGGGGCACGAAGGCCCCCTCCAGCTCACCAGTTCTAGTTTTCCTAGGGTGTTAAGCTATTGGGACTAGAAACAAAAGGGCCTTGGAGGCCACGGGCAGAGAACAACCAAAAACAAGCACGAAGAACAGTGAAACAGGAGCATAGGGAACAATGGCGCGAAAACGAGAGCATGAAGAACTGGAAAAATGAAATCAAGGGAAGAGGGGGAACTTACCAGTGTACGAAGACCAGAAGAGTTCTCTGCCTCGAGAGCTCGATTGTAACTGGACACAAAAGCAGGAGGAGTGCAGCAGCAGTAATGGCAGAGAGGGCTAGGGTTTTTGGGGCTCGAATAAGAAGATGAAAAGTGAAGGAGTAAAACCCTTCGAATGAGGTTTAATAAAGGGGGGAAAACCACCCAAACGGCGCAGCCGTTTGAATTCTGAGCGTGCCAGACAGCTGGATGCACGACCCAGTGGAGTAAAGACACGTGGCACTGCGAACGCGGCTGTCAGTACGGCTGTACGACCCTTGACAAGACTACCGAGGTGATGGCCAACCAAACGGGCAGCTCGGCGGCAGATGAATCCCCGATCAGGCTCGGCTTGGTAATGGCGCAGCTCAACCGTAGCTCGGTGGCAGACATTCCCCCAATCCAGTTCGGCCTAGCAAAAACGCAACTCAGCCTTAGCTCGGTCACAGTGGTAAACCCAATCACGATAGCTCGGATGGGTTTAAGAGGCAATTGAGAGGGAAGATTTGCACGACAATACGGCCGAGCAACGGCGACGTTAGACTTAACGGAATGCACGGCGCTGAGCTAACTCGTCTATTAACGCGACTGAATTGCACGGTCGGAGACGTTGACCGGGCAAGCGCGAACTGGCCCTAGCCGAGCTGTTACTCGCACGTGCGGGAGAAGCTCGGAGTGGCGAATGGTAACCGAGCTATAGAATGATCCGGGTTGGCCGAGGATGCAGCCAGGCCGGCATGCCTCTGACCGGCCAGCCAAGGCAAATGGCTTCGTGTGACCGAGATTGGAGATAGGACGGTTGGAGGCCGGCATGCCTCGCAACCGGTTGATCATGATGAACCGAACAAGGATAGTTCGGCCGAGGTGGTCAGGCTTTCCTAATCCCAAGTCACAGGCCGGTGTTCCATAGCACGGTTAGGTGCATGTGATGGTAATCTCTCACAAGTGTTAGCGCCAGTCATGGTACTCCGGCTAGGATTGCCACCTGGCCAATGGCGTGAGGGAGAGGACATCTGCTCCACGCACGCCTCAATACCGTTAGACAATTCTGAGTGTATTGGTGGAAGGACAAACCTTTACACGCGCAAGGTGGTGAGAGGCGCACACTGCCACCTGTCCAGGAAAGGACAGCAGAGGTAGTGCGCGCACAATCTTGAGGCTGCATGGCCAGCCTAGAAATAGAAGGGAAAGACGAACATTGGAGGTATGCGAACTCACTCTCACAAACACTCTCTCCTCATTGTCTTCTCCCCGAAATCTGACTTGATCGTCGGAGGGTCTTTCCGGCACACCACCGTCGGGCAGCTCACCATTTTTGTCTTGCAGAGATAGACGCCGTTACCAGAAGCTTGACGTTCGAGGCGTACGGAGAGCAAAGAATATTTCGCCCCCGTACAATGCCAAAGGGTTTGTTTGGCATTGGCTTTTTGGTTAAAAGAATCCAAGTAAATTACAAATATATCTCCTAAGGTTTAATTACAATACGAATCGTCTCTTATGTTTTGAAAATTACATTCCACCCCCTGAGATCTCTAATTCCATAACAAATTGCCCATTTTATTAATAAATCATTAAGTTAATTAACAGTTTTTAATGATATTATAAATATGTTTCAATTAATAATTTAGGTAATTTTATTATTATATAGGAGAGTAATTATGAATTTTATTTTTCAGTTAATTCTGTTAAATAAAAAATTCTAATAAAAGGGATATTTGTAATTTTTCAAACCACAGGGACTAATCTGTATTTTAAGTAAATCTTGGGAGTGTATTTGTAATTTATCTAAAAATCCAAAAGATAAATAGTTTAAATAAATCAATAAGACAAAATGTCATATCCAAACCATAATCATTTTATTTTTTCTCTTACAAGGCCTCGTTTGACAACCTTCTGTTTTAGCCAAAAAGTCAAAAAGTCACTATAAGTTATCACATCACTCTATCTACTTTTCCGCACATCTTTTTGTAAAAAGTCAAAAAATATTAAAAGCGTATTCCCAAACGAGGCCTAAAAGTAAAAAAAAATCAAACTAAACAAACTTTTTTCAATTTAAAATAGTCAAAAGGTTAATTAAAAAAGTCAATTACCAAACGGTAACAAAGTAAAATATTATTTAGAGTGAAGAGTAATACTAGAGATTCACACAGTTAAATTTATAAATTCATCTATAATAATGTGACATAGAAGTTGGGTTCATTATCATTAAGTGTATAACAAATTAAAAATTAACATATATCATGTCACATTTAAAGGTAAAATTGAAAATAAGTTTTGAAAGTATCAAATATATTCCTTCGAAAAATTAGGGAGATATTTCTATGTAACATTTGGTTAATTTTATTTTTGTCCATTATTATTATTATTTTTTTTTCCAATACACATACTTAATGAACATCTTTTAAATAAATATATTTAAAAAAAAAAAAACTCAGTATACATCTCTTTGTTTCAATAATATTATCATCTTTAATTTCAAAACTCTAATTTTTCTTCCATTCATCTACTCCTCTTTTGCCACATTGCCTTCACTTTTAACCCTCCATTGCCACCACCACTTCCATTCTAAACTTGCACGGGGATATCGTCTCAATTAAGTGATGAATTTTCGAAGTTGACTCAAGAGGGTAGAACAGTGATTGAGTATGTCACCAAGTTTAATGAGTTGTCTCGTTATGCCCCTTACTTGGTCGACACGCAGAAGAAGAAAAATAAGAAGTTTATTAAGGGATTGAATCATTACCTGTCTAAGTCCCTTATTCCCTTTGATTCTGAATCGTTTGACAGAGTTCTTGACTTGGCACTGAAGTATGAGGAAAAAAAGAAGCAGTTTAAAAAAGGAAAAGGCCAAGGTCGGAAAGACTTCTAGAGGGAGTCACTTCTAGCAGCGGGATGGAAACAGATACCGACCCTATGATCAATGGCATAGGGGTCAGCAGTTTCAGAGGCCACAGCAACAGGGTAGTTAGGGAAATTTCAGACCTCAGGGTAATTTCCGACCTCAGGGCAATTTCCAACCCCAGGGGCACTATTATCAAAGACAGGGTGGTCTGCGCCGACAAGGTTATCAAGGACAGCAGCAGCAAGTGCCACAGTTGGGTTATCGTCCTCCCGTACCTCAGTTAGAGGGGGCCCCACCTATCAAACTAGTAGCACCTCAACCGATCAATAGGAAGTGTTTTGGGTGTCAACAGTTGAGACATGTAATCAAGGATTGCCCTCAGAGACAGCAGGCGCGACAGGGTCAGACAGCTCCAGCCAGGGCTTTTGAAGTGATGCTAGGAGCTGACAAAGTGCAAGGTACTTTTAATCTCTATCACGAACCCATTAGAATACTTTTTTATACTGGTGCCTCTCATTCTTTTATATTTAGACAGTTTGTAGAAAGAGAACATATTGTAACTACCTTCTTGTCTAGACCTATTCATGTTGAGACCCCTTTAGGAGGGGCAGTTACTCTTTATGAGATGTGTAAAGATTTTGAGATTGACTTTGCGGGTAGAGTCATGTATGAAGACCTAATTGTTTTAGGGTTTGAGGGGTTTACAATTATTTTGGGTATAGATTGGCTGCAAAAATACTTTGTGATTCTAAATTGTGCTGGAAAGACTGTAAATATAAATATTCCCGGTATGCCACGGCTTACCCACACTTCTAGCGATGGAAAAGAGTCGGTGATGACGAGTTTTCTATGCTCGGTAGAAATCCCTAAGCAGGATATTAGTGAGGTAGATGTGGTGCGTGAGTTTGATGATGTATTCCAGGAGATACCTAGACCTCCTCCTTGACGGGTAGTAGAATTTCGCATTGACTTAATGCCAGGAACTGCACCAATTTTTAAGGCGGCATACAGAATGACGCCTAAAGAGCTTGTGGAGATGAAGAAGTAGCTAGAAGAGATGCTTCAGAAAGGATTTATTCGTTCAAGTAACTTCCCGTGGGGAGCACTGGCGATCTTTGTCTCTAAGAAAGATGCCACTCTCCATATGTGCATAAATTACAGAGAGTTAAACAAGGTGACTATCAAGAACAAGTATCCGCTACTTAGAATTGATGACCTGTTTGATTAGTTGAAGGGGGCAGCCATGTTCTCTCAGTTTGATCTCAGAACGGGTTACCATCAGATGGGTGTGTCAGAAGAAAATATACCGCTTACTGCTTTTCAGACTCGGTATAGGTTGTACGAATTTCCTGTAATGCCTTTTGGTTTGACAAATGCTCTTGCCTATTTCATGGACTTGATGAACAAAATTTTTCAACCGTATCTAGATAAGTTTGTGATTATCTTCATAGATGATATCCTAGTGTATTCTAAGAATGAGGAAGAGCACAGAGAACATTTAAAAGTCGTGTTGCAGACTTTGAGGGAGCAGCAGTTATATGCTAAGTTTAGTAAGTGTCCCTTTTGGGAGAAAGAAGTTCGATTTTTGGGACATGTTGTATCCAATCAAGGGATAGCGGTAGATCCTAAAAAAGTTGTTGCGGTCAAAGAATGGAAGCAGCCCACGAACCCTACAGAGGAGAAAAGTTTTTAGGACTTGTCGGTTATTACAGGAGATTTATAGAGAAGTTTTCCACTATTGCAGCACCCATGACCAAGTTAACCCGCAAAAATATAAAGTTCTTATGGACAAATGATGTGAGAAAGCTTTCTAGGAGTTCAAGTAGCGGTTAACTACAGCTCTGGTGTTAACTATACCGATACAAGGGGAAAAGTTAGTAGTGTTTACTGATGCGAGTGGAACTAGGTTAGGATGTGTGTTGATGCAGCATTAGAAG
The DNA here is from genome assembly GCA_030407325.1 of Camellia japonica. Taxonomy (NCBI): domain Eukaryota; kingdom Viridiplantae; phylum Streptophyta; class Magnoliopsida; order Ericales; family Theaceae; genus Camellia; species Camellia japonica. Next base: position 95,303,233 of record JAPPVO010000017.1, on the reverse strand, counting down.
GTTGTATCTTATGCTTCTCGACAGTTAAAACCTCATGAGAGACGATACCCTACTTATGACTTAGAGTTGGCAGCAGTTGTTTTCGCGTTGAAAGTGTGGTGACACTACTTGTTTGGGGAGCACTTTGAGTTGTACATAGATCACAAGAGCCTCAAATATCTTTTTTCTCAAAAAGAGTTGAACATGAAACAACATAGGTGGGTTGAATTCGTTAGTAATTATGATTTCGAGATCCTTTACCACCAGGGGAAAGGAAATGTGGTCACAGATGCACTTAGTCGACAACATGGGATTATAGCTTCTTTGATGATTCAGGAATGGAAGTCCTTGGAGTTAATTTCGATGCATGATGTTCAATCAATAGAGAGTTCTGAGAGGGCATACATTGGCAGTTTGACTGTGCAGCCGACGTTACTAGGTAAAGTTTGTTAGATGCAGAATTTAGATGGGTTTCTCGTTAGCAAGCTCAATGACCTTGTAGTAGATTTGATCGATGATTGTCCTACTGATTGGTTTGTGGACTCAGATGGGAGATTGCGATTCAAGGGCAAGTTGTGTGTACCTAACATTGTTGAATTGAGAAAAGAGATTATGGATGATGCCCATAGGTCTCGATATACCATTCACCCTAGTGGGACTACGATGTATCATGACCCGAAGAGGACGTTTTGGTGGAAAGGTATAAAGAAAGACGTATGAGAGTATGTTTCTCGATGTTATGTGTGCCAATAGGTTAAGGCAGAACACCAACGACCGTTTGAACTTTTGCAGCCTTTCGAGATCCCTACTTGGAAATGGGAGTATATCTCTATGGATTTCATGGATGGATTGTCACCGTCTAAGCGAGGCAATGAATCTATTTGGGTGATATGGATCGACACCCAAGTCTGCTCATTTTATTCCAATCAGTGTTCACCGAACTGCGGATAAACTGGCTAGGTTGTATATTCGGGAGATGGTGCGACTTCATAGCGCACCAGTTTCTATAGTTTGGACCGTGATCCGTTGTTTGTAGTAGAGTTTTGAGAGAGTTTTCAGTATGCTTTAGGTGCTAGGTTAGACCTGAGCACGGCTCATCATCCTCAGATGGATGGGCAAACTAAGCAGGTAAATCAGATCTTAGAGGATATGTTTAGAGCTTGTGTCCTCGATCTTGGTGGTAATTGGGAAGAACACTTGCCATTGGTGGAGTTTGCTTATAATAATAGCTATCACTCCAGTATCGGGATGACACCTTTGAGGCTTTGTATGGGAGGCCATGTCGATCACCTACTTGTTGGATGGAGGTATGAGATGCGCCATTGTTAGGGCCAGAGTTGGTGAGAGAGACCACGGAGAAGGTGAACATTATTCCGGAACGTATTAAGACTGCACAGGTCGTCAAAAAAGTTACGCTGATAGAAAACGTAAGAGAGTTGAGTTGAATGTTGGAGATTTGTGTTTTTGAAGGTCTCGCCGATGAAGGGTATCATGCGGTTCGGAAAGAAGGGAAAGTTGGCACCTAGATTTGTGGGACCATACGAGATCACTAAGAGGATTGGTAATGTGGCTTACAAATTAGCTCTACCACCTACTTTAGTTATGATTCACAATGTGTTCAATGTATCTTTATTGCGGAAGTGTGTGCAAGACCCTTCCTAAGTAGCATCACTAGAAGTGTTGGAGATTAGTGATGATCTAATATATATAGTGCGACTGGTTACTATTCTAGATCGGGATGTAAAGCAGTTGCGACGCAAGAAAGTGAACTTGGTTCAAGTGCAATGGAGCAAGGATGAGAATGATATCACTTAGGAATTAGAAGAGAAAGTTTGGCGTATGCACCCGGAACTTCTTGTTTAGTATTCTCTCCTATCGAATCTTAGGACGAGGTTCTTTTGAGGTGTGTATATTGTAGCGACCCTGATTTCTTTGTAAGTCTTTATTTATTTATTATTACTTGATTTTATTTTTGGCTTTATTAATTGCGTAGTTATATAAGAATTTAATGTAGTATTTAATTAATTTAATATGTTAGTTAATTATATTAATCTGAATATTTATATTTCTATATTTATATATATTATTTAAAAAGAAATTATTGATATAAATTTTATATAAGATATTTATATTTATATTTATATATGTGATTTATTTGTATAATATAATATAATAGAAAATTAGGTTATTATATATATAATATAATATAAGTAGTCAACTAGGTTTAGAAGTTAATAGAAAAAAAAAAAAGAAAAAGAGGAGAGCAGCAGTAAGCCCGTGAGTGAGAGTGAGAGAGAGAGAGAGAGAGAAGAGAGCGTTGTGGTTCAACCGAGAGAGAGGAACGGCGGGAGGAAGAAAAAAAAGAGAGGAGTGAAAGGAGAAGAAAAAAAAGATTAGAATTTTGTTTTGGTAGCTCTATTAATTTTTAAAATAATTTTTTGATCTTCAAAAAAATATTATGAGTGCAAAACTCACTTCCCTTGATTTATATTTAATTCATTGTTTTTATTTATTTATTTTTATTTATTTGATGTTGAATTGATTTCATATTTGCATGTAGATGATTGATCAATTTTAATTATTTTGATTAGTTATGTATGTAAGGTTTAGGGTTTTTAGATGATTGATTGATTTTAATTATTTTGTTTAGTTGTGTATGTAAGGTTTAGAGTTTTTAGTTGATTGATTGATTTTAATAATTTTGATTAGTTGTGTATGCCAGTTTTAGAATTTTTATATGGATTTATTTTATGGTTATAATCATACTCATGGTTATATAAAATTAAAATAAATTAGGAATCCATAGATAAATTCCTTACACTCCACCATGACTCCAGTTTTATTTGAGTGTTGGTGGGAAAGAGTGTATAAAATAAAATAAAAAAAAGTGAGGATTATGAGATTTATTTGAATGCCTTAAGCTTGGAATTGTTCTGTTTGTTCTCATGAGTGAGATGTTTTGTATATGTATATTATTGCCCCGTTCTCATGAGTAGACGAGTGCTTTAATTTACGCACGTACGTATATGCTAACCATCCGGGGAGTGTGGGTCTAACTCGAGATGATATCCCCGTGCAAATTTGACTTCGGAGCGGTGTTAGGTATACGGGAGGCACATATGATATATGTGTAGGCCGGAAGGAGAGGCCGAAGTGGTGGAGTTAAGGTACAAAGAATTTAATTATGAGTTTATTGTTATAGTGTGAATTATATTGATTTGTATATCTTGAAAAAATAGTAAACGATTTTGATAAATTATGAAATTTGAGTAGAGGCATGTATACGTGATTCTAAACAATTTTTGTGTTTTAACTTTTTATTAAAAAGATCAATTAGAACTTATAATCGGATGATCTTGGTTATAGTAGTTTGATTTATTTTAGCAATGCATATTTTAGAGACTGTTTTAACTCATGAAACGAGCTCATTTTTATTGATTTCACGTAAACTGAAGTAAAATATTATTTTGAACACTTTTCGTATTTTGAACTTTTCCGAAAAAATTCATCTTACAGCAATTTTTTTTCATTTTCAGTTCTAGATTTTTCGATCGAATTTCATTTAGGATTTTCTATTAAGTTTTTCTCCAACTTGAGTTTCTACTAAATTCGTTCGCGATGACTTTTAGGAAATTTGATTCTGTACTACTATTGTTCTTTGAATTTTGGTCAATTCGAATTATTTAAGCATGGAATAGTGTTTTTTTATACTTCTTCAGCAAGTTACTTATGATTAAATTATACTAACTTTATTTTTTTAGCAGAATGGTGGGTCTTACTAACTTTTTATACAGGGCTAACATACCATATTTTTATTTTTATTTTGTTTATTTTATACTCAATTTATATTTCGTTGTGTACGGGCAAGAAACTAAATGCCACCGTATCTCGAGAAACTACCAATTCGTCTCGGTGCGGATGGAACTACTTGTCTTGTCCCGTAACAAGAATTAAATGTATTTTTGTTTGTGTCTGGTGGACACGTGGTGTTAAATCTTATACTTATACCAGTATACCTCTATACTGACCCGTTTTGTCTCTTGGCAACTCGGGTACGTTCTGTTTGAGCGTAGCTAAGCTTCCTTTGTAGGATTAGTTGGGGTTACGGTGGTGACGTGGAATAACTATAGTTGTTGGACATGTCTCTTGGATTTCTTTTGTTTTCTTGAGCTTAGGATTGATATTAATTTATGTATTTATTATTTTTTTTTATGATTTTAGTATTGGGATAATTTGGCATGGTTTGTAACCGTACATTATTTAAGTTATTTTGACTATGTATTGTTACTTTAATGTTGAAGGTATTGGTTAGTTATGAAATTATGGTGGATGGTTTGATTGGCGTTTAGTTTTTTTGTTTCACCCTTAGAATTTGTATGATGGAATATTAATTGGAGGTTTAATCCTAATTTAATATTTAATTGTCCAAATTTTGGGGCGTGACATCATCTCAACAATATCTACCACAATCGCCAAAGAGTCATCGGAAATAGCCGGTGAGATCTAGACACATGTCACAAATTCTTTCTTCCTCTCTCTCTCTCTCTCTCTCTCTCTCTAATGCATCTCACCATCTATATTCTCTTTATTACTCATAATGACATCTATCACCATTGCAGCCACCGCTTTATGTTCTTTTCACTAGAAATTGCCATTGTTGCCATTGTCAATCTCTTAATTTACACTAGCTTCTGGTACTAAACGTGGTTTTTTCATTCGAAACGATTGTTATCATCACCAGTTTATCAAGTACCAGTTATGTCGTTCTCTACGCATCTCACTAGTCTAGATCTAGATGTTGCTCACATTCATTGTCATTTTTCACTCTTTGTTTATTTTATTTATCTATTTGTTGATTTGTAAATTGTTAGTTAACAAAGATCTCATTGTTGTTATTTATTTTGTATGTTTTCTCTTACTAGACTCTCTGGTACTCAATGAAATTTCCTTGAGTAAAAATCAATGAAATTTTTGTAGTTAGATAGATTTTACTAATTTTAAGTAAAAGATAGTGTATCTATCATCAAAGTCAGTGAAATTTTATTACCTTTTTGCAATGTCAGAGGTTTTGGTCAATGAATTTTCGCTGACTTTGTTTTTGTTGGCGGACCTTGATTTGATTGTATTTGGTTAGTGAAATTTCACTAAATTGGTGAAATTCCATTTGGCTTTAGTTAGTGAAATTTCACTAAATTCGTGAAATTCCATTTGGCTTTAGTCAGCAAAATTTCACTAAACACTCACTCACTTTTCTAAGATAGTGAAAATTCAATTAATTTTTAATTTTACAATTTTTAACCACTTAGTGAAAATTTCCTTAACTTAATCTAAAAGTGAAATTTCATTAAAGTCAAATAAATTTCAGTGTTCTAACATGAATTTCAATTTTATAATTTTTAGCAATTAATTGATTTTTTAAAACAATAAAATTTCATTAACTTAGCATAGTGAAATTTCACTTTGTCGAATAGTCGTCAGAAACAGTTGCTAGGGAATTTCAGTATACTAAGTCAATATAATTTCACTTCGATGGACAGAAGCTGAAAATTTTCATCCAAAAATGGTCATTGGCAACTGGAAATGGTCACTAAAAGTTGTCACCAATCTGAAGGTATCAGTGGCAATTGGAGGTGGTTGAATAATGAAACTAAATTAAGAGTAGTTTTGTCTAGAAAAAAAAGTTAGTGTCATTGAACTAGAAAACATATTTAGTTGTCCTAAAACAAGTACCAAATATTTGATAAGGAGCAGAATATGAAAGTCCCATATATTTCTTGCAAGTATTTAATTTGGATAAAAATTTTGTTAGAAAAAGATAGAGAACTTTTAAAATTTTAGTTATAGATAACTCCTTATACACATTAATTATTTTTAGTTTTTTTTTTTTTTTTCTTAGTTTTCTTGTGTTTTTTTGAAAAAAAAATTTACAAAATTAGTTACAATGTTAATATAGGTTGTATACGAATAATTATTTTATTTTATTTTTACTTTTTACCACTTTATAATTGGTCATTTATGCTCCAACTTTTTATATTTGGTTTAAACTCATCATTTTGTAGACAAATTATTTAGTAGTCTTATAGCATTGCACCACACATTTATATTTAAAAAAATAATTAAAAAAAGAGACACAAAAGTAATGGATTTTACTTTTTATCTAATAAGATTTAAGATGAAGTGTCACCTCTATTTGTTCCTAAAGCAAAATATAAATTTCCGACTTGTAATATTATGTCATCATCGACACTATATCGTGTCATCATCCAATCATAAATTATATGTAAGCATAATGTATTCACAATGCAAAAGTGTTAATTAGTAGGTCCAATTGGATTTAGTAGTAGATTTAATGATTTCTGAAGTGTTTTATTATTAGAAAATGAAATCAGGTGTCAATAATAACATAATATTATCTTTTTATTGAAGTTTTACTCAAAATTTTGCATGATTAATACTTTACAAAATTTTCAAATTTTCTTTACAAATGATTTTTAGGACAAATTTCACTTTTTACGTGAATAAATCTCTACAAATTAAAAATAGAACAATATTTGGTAGCTCGAAAACCATTGGCCCGAATTGGCTTAAATACCCAAAATGATGTGGTCTTGGGTATTCCTCTTTTTTTTCTTTTTTTTTTTCCTTTCTTTTCTTTCCCTTCCCTCTCTGAAACAGAGAAGATGCGAGAAAGAGAGAGGAGGAGAAAAGATGGAGAGAATGGATAGGAAGAGAAGAAGGAGACGGTGATAGCGGTGATGGCGGCGCTAGTTGGCCGGTTGGGGCTCTTTCTCTCTCTGTCAGGTGGGTGGCCCCCTCTCTCTTCATATATATATATATATATATATGTTAGAAAAATAGTACCAAACTATATGAAATATATAATTTAAAAATATGCAAACAGTTTTTGGGCAAAACCAAAACTGAAATAAATTGACAAAATAACGGAACAAAACTTACAATACATAAATAGATAAAATCTGATCTAGTCGAGTGTGTGACATTCTTTCCTTAAGACAGATTCGACCTTCCACCGGTGTTCAGGATTCAATGGACGCCTATCTCCCAGGATATAACAATCAATGTCTTGCACTAACAACACTACTATTGCAAGCCTAGCGAACTTCGTTGTGCATATACTCTTTTTATAGGAAAATTAGATTCAGGAAAAAACGAAGAATGAATACAAAGTGAAGAAGAAATGACAATTGCCTATCCAAATTGAAGTGAGGGAGATAGAATTTATAGATTCCTCCATGACTCTTTAGAAAGGTTGTGACCCTTCAAAAGGACACACCCTTCCATGTCAAAAGAGATTACCATTGGAGTAAATTTCATTCAAATTTTCCAAAAATATATAGATGTGTGTGTGTGTGTATACACACAGATCTGGTGTTGATGATGATGTGTGTGTATAGATCTGGTGGCTCTTTTTTTCATATATATGTGTGTGTGTGTGTGTATAGATCTGTATATACACATAGATCTGGTGTTGATGATGATGTGTTAATGGGATGAGAAGAAGAGAAGATGAAAAAGATGATCTGGTTTTGATGATGATGCTCTCTTAGTTTTTTTTTTTTTTGTTTTTTTTATGATCTGTGTATACAACTCTTTTTTTTTTTTTTTTTTTTTTTTGTGATTGGTGGTTGTTGATGTTGATGATGTGTTGTTGTTGATGTTGATGTTGATGTTGATGTTGATGCTCTCTCTCTCTCTCGGTCCTCAGCTCCATCTTCTCTCTTCTTCTTCTTCTTCTTCTTCTTCCTCTATGTTTCAGAATAGAGAAAAGAAAGAAAAAAAAAAAAATCCAAAACGACGTCGTTTTGAAGTCGAGCCATTTCGGACCAAACGTTTTTCGAGCTACGTAGCAACTCTGTTAAAAATAACCTCCTAATATTTTAAAATAAGCACCCAAGCCGTATGCTTTGTGAATCAAAGCGAATAACCAATTTTCCATTCATGTTAATGGCATGTTAAAGTCATTAGCCTTTGTAGAGTAAACTTTTTTTTGAAGATCCTTGTACATCTTTAAATTTACAATGGCCAGTTAAGATAATGGAGGATGGTGAGTTAGCTACCGATGGAAGAACAATTGTGCTACATAATGAAAAAAAATTACTTGAAATTTCACTAAAAATATAAAACATGAATAAGATTCATTTTATATATGAGTCAAACACTATATTTACACTTCATGTTTATGTTTAGGGGTGTAAAAATGACCCGAGAACCGTGGGCGGTCAGAAGCCGCCCAAGGCCAGAGGTGGGCCGGCTTATTTTGGGCCGATTAGGCCTGGGCTTATGAAGTCCAGCCCGCCCAAAAACCCGGCCCTCTCTCTGTCAATGGTCAAATTTAAAAAAAAAAAAAAATAAAAGGCAACTTGCAGCGGTTAAAAAATAAAAATAAATAAAAGATTGATCTTGCAAAAATATTTTTTAAAAAAATACACAAAACAAAATAAAACAACACAACAATCATTTCCTTACAATGAATAAATAATAATAATAAAAAAAGAATATATATAATTCTAGACCCCAACCCCCACCCAGCCTATCTCCTACCCTGTCCCCCTTCATGCATCACATCACTCTTTCACTCACATCAAGTTACTATTGCAATGAATAAAAAAAAAAAAATTAAAAATATTCTGCAGCTCACTTGCTGCCTATCCCTGCCGCTCCCTACGGTCTACTCCTGTGCTATGCTTGCATCACTCAACTCACTCTTCATTCACATTCATTGAATGAATAATAATAATAATAATAATAATATTTCGCACCTGAGCACCTCTCTGCAGACTTTAAAATAAATAAATAAATAAATATTCAAACGTTCATATTATCGTTTAATACAATGGTAATAATTTTTTTTATTTTATTTTATAAATTTACTTCAATCTTTCAAACTACTATAAATATCCCCTCTTTTCCAAAATAAATCTCACAAATAATTTGCTTTCTCTCTCTTAAACTCTTAATCTCTTTCAAGTGTCAATTAATTTTGAAGTGTCATCCCTACGTGGCAGTGGCAATTGCAATTGTGTAACAAGAAACTTTTATCAGAAGAAGCTAATTTCTATATTGCATTCAGCAGTCGGTAACATTAATTAGTTTAATTAAATTTATTAGCTATTCATTTTTTTCATTAATTATTTTTTACTCGTTGTATTTACACATTATTTAAATTAATTATTAATTTTTATATATTGTTTTACTTACATTACTATGGATCTTAATATTTCTAATGTTTATGTCGATGTTGACACATATACTACACAACATGAATCTGTTGATTCTCTTTCTAATATCTCCCTTCTAACAGTTGGATCATCATCTAGGGGTACAACTAGTATTGTTTGGGAACATTTTGAAAAAAAATATATAAATAATCCTGATGGTACAATTACATTTAAAGCAAAATGTAAATATTATGCACATTTACTTAATGCTGCATCTGCAGGGGATTGCAGTCATCTAAAAAGGCATGCTAACAAACATTTACAAAGTCAACAACATGATATTAGAAGTCAAATGTAATTAGGGGCTTCATCAACTGATAATTTACAAACATTTTCATATGATCCTATACGTGCACAAAATTATGTAGTTAATTATATTATTTAAAAAGAACAACTTTTTACTACTAGTGAATGTCCTGATTTTACCGAAATGATTCACGAAAGTTTTGCACCGCACTATCAAAGTTTTTCAAGAAATATTACTAGGAACAAAATTTCAAAGAAATTTAAGGATGTTAAAAGTGAATTATTTGGCATCTTTAAAAAAATTGAATGGAAGAGTTTGTTTAATATCTGATCTGTGGTCAAATAATGGTTTCAAATATCAATATATCTGCACATTTATTGATAATGATTGGAAATTAAATAAAAGAATTATTTAATTTAAATTAGTTGAATTTCTATACACTGGTCATTCGCTTGGTGTAGAAATAAAATAATTATATGAGTGGGTTTTACAAAATAAAATATTTACGATTAGTTTAGATAATGCAACATATTACAATCAAATTGTTGTTCATTTAAAATCAACTTTACAATTACTTGTTGATGATAATTTATTTCATGTTCATTGTTGTGCCCATATTTTAAACTTGATTGTGCAAGAAACTATGTATGTATACGAGACTTCAGTACTTGTAATAAAAATGCAGTTATTACCATTATGTCTTCCGCTAATCAAATTTCGGAATATAAAAAAATTTGTCAATGAGAAAATATGCCATTTCAAAAAATTAATTTTAGATATAGATAGTAGGTGGAATTCAATATATAATATACTAAAAAGAGCTTGTAAGCAAAGAAAAACAATAGATTTATTTTTTGCAACAACATCAATAGGAGGAGTACTGACTCCCACAGAACTTAATTGGCGCTAAGTAGCGTTGTATAAAGATTTTTTAAAAGTTTTTTATGCTTCAACAAAATTATTTTCTTATACATATATATATATTCCTATTTCACCATTTGTTTTACATATGCTAGCAAAAATAATTAAAATTTTCGTAAAATATATGGATAATGAATATTATGTAACCATTATTACTTCAATGAAAGTAAAATTTAATAAATATTTTGATCATTTGCCTCATTTTTTAGGTTTCATAATAATTGATCATATATGTAAAGAAAGGTTTACAAGAATTTAAAACGTATTTTTATTGATCAAACACAGTTTGTCCCTATTATGCAAACATGCAATAGATTATTTGATGAATACAAGGCAGCTATATCTGTAAATACACCTACACACACTACACTAGCAGTCTCATCTCGAGGCGAGAGATTTAAGTGCTTTTTCACCAATAAAAAGTAGAAGAATATCTCAACATACAAGCGCAAGTAGTTCTAAACTACAGCGTTATTTGGAAAGCCCATCAATGGATGATTCCGATGATTTTGACATTTTGGAATAGTGGAAACAAAATGAAACTATGTGACATGCTATTTCACAAATGACCCGTGATATACTAACTGTTCCTATTTCTACAGTTACTTCGGAAACAACTTTTAATGTAGGTGGACGGGTGTTGAACGATTACTGGAGCATGCTTTCACCCCAAATGGTTGAGGCACTAATGATATCTAGAGATCATATGCATGTGCTTACAAGAAGACAAAATTATAGTAAAAATGAGCGAATTCAAAATAATTTGGATGACATATCTCGAGTAACGCGAATGAAATGTCTGTCTCCTCCGATGATTGATCAACAATTTGTTTTTTTACTATTTCATTTCATTTCGTTTTTTTTTTTTTTTTTTTTTTTTGGTACTAGATTATTAAGGTAGATTATAATGCAAATGATTGGTAGGCTAGTAGGTATCAACGTAGTTGGGATATACTTGACCTATAGTGATGCAATTGCTCTACCATCATCAATAATTTACACCTATTTTATTTAATAATATAAAATTTTGTAATATTTTATTTCATTTTGAAATAAAAATTATTCATTCAATAAATATATATTAATTAATTTTATATTGTAATATTGAAAGTTTCATTTTCATATATATAAAATTATTCATTTCGGAAGATAAAAATTATATATTTGCATATTTTTTTAGTTATAAGTTCATAATCAAAAAAATATAAGTCATACACAATTAAATTTAAAACCACCCTGAAACATAACCAAACAAAATATCTCATTTAATGATAATGTATTTATCATTTTTTTTTAAAAGAAAAAGGCTCGACTAAGCCTGGCCTGCTACCCAAGCCCAAACTCGCGGCCCACAACCCAAGCCCTATTATGAGTGAGCCTAGGCTTAGGCCTGAACCCCACTTTTCGGCTCATGGGTCAACCCGGCCTACTAAAAAAGCAGGAGCCCGCGAGGGCGGCTTGGACCTGACTGAGTCATTATTAAATCCCTATTCATGGTAAAATTGTAGTGTTCATAGTACTTCAAATTATTGTTGGATGGAAGGATGACTAGGTATTGATAGTCATTAATGGAGGAATGGTTAAAGTGGGAGCGTTCGGATCCTCTAGGGTGAAAACCCTACAGTCATCTCCTAAAGTGAACAATCCAACGGCTCACATTAAACCTCACCAAAACGACGTCGTTTTGGTGAGTACTCTGAAGAAAAAAAAATCAATCCATGGTTCGGCTCTCCTCTCCTTTTCTCTCTATACCTTTTTGAAAATCAACCCATTCTAAAAATCAATTCATGGCTCAAGTAATAGAAGAAATCTCACAAACTCATATCTGAAAATCAATCCATGGCTCAAACTCAAGAAATCTCACAAATCAAACGATGGATTGAAACAAAACCCAGAAAGGTTGAGTCAATCCATGGTTACTAAAATCAACAAACCCAGAAAGGTTGAGCCATGAAATCAAGATTGCATCGACGAGTCTCTGAATCTGATTCCTTATGCCGATGAGTGCAATTTGTTTCTCAACCCTGATCTGGAGACTCCTAGGGGTTTCATTGATGCTTGGTCAAATGAAGATCCCAATAGTACTAACAACAACAACAATGAGTCCTCTATTTCTTCACGTGGGAACCTCTCACCTTCTTCTCTCACTCTGTCGATGGCCACGGCGGCGGCGGGCGGCAGCAACGCCCTCATCGGCGAAATGGGTGGTCAGATCCAAATGGGTTTAGGCATTAGAGATTCAGATCACCATGAAGCCCAAGTTTCAAGCTGGCTGAGCTCTGTTTCTTGGGAGGGTTCCACACCTGGTGGACCACTAGCCGAGGTCTTGATACTAAAATGCGAGAAACTTTGAGCCATGGATTGATTTTCAGAGATGGATTTGTGAGATTTCTTGATTTTAAATGGTTTTCTTGAGCAAGAAAATGGAAAAGAAAAGGTAGAGAGAGAAAAGGAGAGGAGCGCAGAGCCGAGCCATGGATTGATTTTTTTTTCTTCAAAGTACTCACCAAAACGACGTCGTTTTGGTGAGGTTTAATGTGAGCCGTTAGATTGTTCACTGTAGGAGATGACTGTAGGGTTTTCACCCTAGAGGATCCGGACGCAAAGTGGGAATGGGAATGCTTCAGACATTTCATCAATCGAGGAATGGTTCAGCGTTACACCAAAAGGAAATGTCAGCAGGGTAGAGAGCTTGGCTGAGGGTTTGAGAATAGGGTGGGGTCCTATCCTTAAGATTCAGCTAACAAAAGAATTCCAAACTTCTTTCTGCGTACAAGTTTCTCCATAGGATAATTTGGAAAACATCAAATCAATTTGAACCGCTCACATCATAATAGTAGTAGCGTAAAGTCCATAAGTCGGGGCGGCCATAACATAAGGTTGTTACTTTCACACCTTTCTCTATTTGTCTATAGATATTTAGAGAGAGATAAACACGTTATTTTGATATTATTTACAGTGGGTGGGTATGTCAACAGGGTAACCAATAGAGAGAGAGAGAGAGAGAGAGAGAGAGAGAGAGAGAACACAGGAAAGATAGAAAAAAGTTGGAAGATACTTGTCCAAAAATTATTAAATTTCATACTAGTGTAATTAATTTTGAGAACCTCTAAATGCCCTACATAATTTCTTTAGACCCCTCATCATCTAAAAAAAATATTACCATTTTATCGTAGTAAAATAAAATCCCATATTTGCCCCCATCTCTAACATCCCAAACCAAACCCTAACTCATCACCAACTCCAACCACCACCACCAACTCCAGCCGCCCACCCCTACACATCCCTAGCTTCAGCTGCCACAACCCAACCCATCCCCAGCCACCTGACCCCTCGCACAGCCCCTCCCCCTCCTCTGCACTGCGTAAGGAACCTTGACATCTTAAAACTTGATCTGTATTGTTGATCTAATGAAAAGAAAATATACATTGGTCATGAATGATTTCAATTGTGAAAGTCCTAAACAAAAGAAATCAACTCTTCAGTTGGATGCAACAGATGATTTGCAAATCTAAACTCTGGCCAGGTATGCGTTTTTGACGTATAACATTTCATCTTTACAATGTAAAAAAGCTAGACACAACCACCCTCTTTATTCTTAATCTAATACATTAAATACCAAATTTACAACTCTATACCAAACCATTCCAATGATTAAAAACCGCTCGAAAATCTGGAAAAAAAGAACATACAACATTTCTATACCTCCCAATCATTTGCACCCACAAAAAAAAATTGGCGAATAATGATTGACTGAATACACAAAATCAAATGAAATAAATGACAGACGACGCCGGAAAAAATGGCCTCTTTTCAACTTACTCTCAGACTGCGATAGCGTTTACGAAATTCAACTCTAGTGGCCTCAACGCACCTTGGACAATATCTTGAACTGTTCGGTTACGGCGACAAACTTCTGATAGCTCTTCAATGGGAATCATGAGGGAATTAATATCACCCCCAGATGCCACTTCTGACAATGCCTGCAAAAATCTTGACCTTTCCACTTCTGTTGCAGCAGTTGATGGAATTAGCAAAATGCTATCCTTGGCCCATTCTAAAGCTCTTGACCCATATGCCCGAGTTAGAGCTAGTAGAGCATATATTACCTGTGGAAAATTATAAAAATTGAACATATGTACAATTGCAACTTCCCATTAGGCAAATTGAATTGAAAGTTTTTTGTTTTCGTTTTTTTTTCTTAGAAAAAAGGTTTTACCGTTTCTAGTCGAGAAATTGGAAGTGCTCCAGTTAAAGAGGCAACCAAAATTCTGGTGACGGTGGCACCTCGAGGAATAATTACACTATCCCTGATAGATACATATTTTTCGCCCTGATTTGAGTTTCCAAGATCAAATACATCAGATAAGAAAGTCAGTATGGAGTTGGAGGCCTCCCTGCAAGGAAAATACAAGGACACAATTACATATTAGTCAAATGAATCGCTAATTATTTTAAGAATGATCATATGAACATGCAGAAAAAATGAAAAGAAAGAATGGTCTTTATGCTGAAATCCAAGTTCAAGCTCACTCAAATCCCGGATTGCCTTTCATGCATGATTTAATTAAACGAGATAGCACTCACCACATGTAGGGTTGCAAACGAGCCGAGCCGAGCCAAGCCGAGCCGAGCCTTAGTATGTTTGGGCTTATTTATTAAGATTTTAACGAACTTGAGTTCAAGCTCAAGCTCAATAAAAATTTAACAAACCAAGCGCGAGCCGAGTTAGCTTAGGCTTGACTCGAGCTCGAGCCTGTTCACAAGCCTGTTCATGAGCCTTAACGAGCCAAAAAATTTATAAATTCATACTTGCATATGAGACTAAAGTTACAATTAAAACTTTGATTATACAATTATATATACAAAATATGTAAACATTCTAAAAACAAAGTCAATATTTTATCAAAATAATAATATCTACTACCACTATTATATAAATGTACTATCTATAGTTAACTATTATTTACATTTATATTTTTAAATATATAAATAACATAATTTATTTTTTATACATACATAAATAATAAATATTAAATGAGCCAGCTAACGAGCCGAGCTTTAGAGTGTTTGGGCTTGTTTATTAAAAATTTAACAAGCTCCAACTCGAACGCAAAAAAAATTTAATGAACCGAGTTCGAACGAACTCTTATCAAGCCGAGCTCGAGCCTATTCATGAACGACTCCGTTCATTTGCAGCCCTAACCACATGACAAGTTGACCTAACGAATATCGGTTTGGCTAGGTTGATTTTGCAAGAAACTACAAGGAAGTAAGAATTGAACAGTTGCTAGATTGACTGTTAGCAACATATATTCTTTGAAATTCTCTCTTTTTGTAGCAGTTCTCAAACTACTGATCATAATTTGTCATTATATTTTATTATTGTCACTTTCAGTGAAAAAATAAAGCAATATTAATAATGTCCAAATTTCACTTTCAGTCTCCATCATATTTTTGTTTTGCTTTGTATACGGAGATGCACCCCCCGGTGGCTTTTTGATTAAATAATATATACACCCAAACAAAGCAGTATTGCACGTTATATCATACTTCAAGAGACAGCCAAACTTAAGCATGACTATTGAATCCCTTGGCAAGATTCCAGCAAGGGAATAAATTGGATCTTCTTCCACTCTTGAACTCCAAAAAAATGAACAAATCACTAATTAACTTCATGGCTGTTCAAGTCCTTAATATACTATAAGTAACCCAAAAAAAAAAGCTTCTGATAAAAATGCTCAAATTTTCATGCTCTTGTGACAGCTACACACTTATCATTTCTTTTTCTTCTTTTTTTTTTTTTTTTTTAAATCTTTGGTTTTGCATAACCATCTTTAGCCCTACTTCTATTTTATTTTTTCAGTTCAGCAAAATGAATAGGATATGTGACCCCAACATTAAGGTTGACAAAGGAACAAGATACCTACAAAGCTAGAGATTTTTATTTTTATTTTTTGACAAATAAAATTTATTGCAAAAAGCATCAAAAGATGCAAAGAATTCAAAACCGGAAACCAGAAAACTGGGCAAGAACCTAACCAATCAAGTCATTTACAAATTCAGATCCACCTTACCGGACCACCCAACTATACAAAACATACTGAGATCTCAAATTCCAGTTAGAACTTGCACAAGTGCACGCGCATGTGCATGTGTGTGCATATGAGAGAGAGAGAGAGAGAGAGAGAGAGAGATTTAACCTGTGCTGCACTGTGACGCCAATCAGAGAACAATCCACTAATGAAGGAAATACTGCTGAAGAGAAAAACAAATGAGGACAATAGCGAATACACCTCGACGCCAACAGAAAACAATCATCTGCTATGTCCGGTCTGGAAGTGAAGTCCTAAAAAGCAGATTCCTTCAATTAAATCAATGAAAATACACATAAATCTGGGAGGAAAGGGCAACACACTAGTAATTGACACCATGCCTGAATTTTTGTAAGCAAACATATAGTTTGGCTGAAGAGTGATTCAATCATAATTTTTAAGAAGTCTGCACAAGATGGATCAGACCCGAATATCTGCATCACAAGATCCAATGATTGCTCAAGAAAAATAAACAGTTAAATAAACACCGCTTAAAGTTCAGAGAGAACGATATATACCTTATAAACTTCACTAGAGAGATAAAGGAAACATGGTTGGTGGTGTTGATTATACAGGCCTTGTATCTCCTCTAGCATTGCTCCAATTGTAATTCCCATGAACCTTTTAGAAGTTCTCACCTAAACATTAACAGTTCAGTGTCACTGGCAAGAAGTAAAAAAAGAATGTGATGTATGAAATCATTAGACAACATTGAATTTGTCATCAGACTTCAAGGGTATGTACGATAGAGCATATGGGATGTAAAAATTCTAAAAAAAACAAAACCAAGTCCAGTACCAATTAGACAAGATTAATGATATATTTGTGTAAGATTTGTTGGTTCAAAAGCACAACTAAAACAGGAACATGGCGTGCAAACTTAAATGCACCCAAGTTGCTACCTGCAACAGATTATAGAAAACACCTTTATGAGTGAACTTGATTATTAACTTTGTAAATTCAATCTGGATTCACCAGCTTTAGAAATAATAAGCACTACTTGTTAAGATGGTTTGCTCAAGTATGGAGAGAACCAATGGCAGAGATTTTCAGATCTTAAGTTCAAAATGGATAAACACAAAATTAGTGACATCAAACTATAGAGTGACAACCCTAACATGCATATCATTATTGCATATTATATTATTATGTGAATTTGCATGTTCATGTGCTTAATTTTGTTTATATATCTGTTTGATTTTGGAATATCTGTTAGAATGCCTAATTCGAATCAGCAATTGAAAGCCTCAAAGAATTCAGAAACATAAATTGACAAGTTTAATAGACTAAATAGAATATTTAGAACCATTTGAGAAGTTTAATTAAAATTTGATTCATATTAAATTAATTAGGATTAATCAATTAAAAATTGAGTAGGATTAATTAGACTTAAGCTTACTTAATTAGCCTAATCTAATGCTATGTATATATATGAGCTAAGTAGAGTTAGAATCCATTTTCTTACATCTTTGGGCTCAAAAATCTGGTAGAACTAGTCTACAGAGTGAGTGAGACCATTTTAGAGAGAGAGAGAGAGAGAGAGAGAGAAAGCACGCGCTAAAGAACTTGAAGTATTGCTTGGAGGATTGAAGAATTAAGAAGAAGAGGTCAAGTTTTTGCAAGAACAAGCTTAATTGGAGATTCTAGGTATGAAATCCAACCTCAATTCTTGGCCATAACTCACTTAGTAGATGAATACATGAAGAATATGAGTTTAATCACAAGTAATGAGCTAATAGAGGATGAAATTGAAGCTAGAGCATACATGCATGCATAATTCCATCATATTTTACCATTTTGAGCATGAGTTTTGGTATTCTTGATGAAATTGGGAGTTGAACTATACATGCATCAAAGAAATACAAGTTTTAAGAGTTTAGTTTCATGTTTTAAAGGTTTTGGAAAGAGTTTGAAAGCAATTCCATACTTGCATGGAAGTTTTGATTTCAATTTTGTAAATTCATGATGCTTTTGAACTCATGGCTTTAATTTGGTTTTATATTCATGTTTTTCTAAGTGTTTCCATGTATTTAGTCCAGCCATGCAAGCTTTTGAAACTTAAAATCATATTTTGGAACTCAAATTCTGTTATTAAAAATCCAGGATTCGACCTCATCTTGAGCGCACCTAGCGACCTTCCAGTATTTTTTTCTGAGCATTACATATCTCTCGAGCAACCAAGTATTCGCTCAAGCAAACTCCGTTTTTCTTTGCACACTGCTCGAGCAACCAAGTGACCGCTTGAGCCTACTTTGACACCATCCAACACTCTTGCAAACTAACCAGACCGCTCGAGCAACCTAAGGTGCGCTCAAGCGAACACCCTATTTTCAGTAATTTTTGAAAAATACTTCCATATGGATATTTTTATCCTTGTGCTCTTTTAAGTATTCTTAGACGTTCAGGCATCATTAAGGAAGGAATAAGCTAGAAATCAACTTAAGAAATTGAATTGAATCGGAATGAGATTGGATCAATTAATTGTTGAGTGGTATGTTTCATTGTACCTTTGTTATGTATTTTGTGTAGGTTGGTCACCCGAAGGTTAACATCAGTACAAACGTACTGTGTAATATCTATATAAAGATATATTCAAAATATATTTTGAAATTGTTCAATAATGATGTTTATGAAATCTTATTTTGTATCTATGAATGAATGTTCTTTTTGAAAATATATTTGTGACATCCTTTAGTGAGGCTCTTGCCTGGGAGACATAATACTATGACCCATTGGATTAATTGAAACATAGAGATCTCTGATGTTAGACTCTAGTGGTCTACATTGAATTATCCGTTGTGGTTCTATTGTTTGACCCGTCGTGGTCCCATTGAATTGACCTTTATGGTCTCATCGGCTTCGGCATATTGATATTTTGTTACTCTATTGGATATTATCACGTACAATGATTTGAATGGTTATTGTTATCACAAATGATTGATATGATTGGATATATGAATTGTTTTGGAAATGGAAAGATATGTTTTATGAAATGTTAGATTTCACTCATTAACCCTATTGATGTTACTGACTGGGCTCTACCTCACCCCTCTCCCTTATATATATATATATATGTAGGTGAGCATGCGGATTGTCAAGTCTAAAGCTGTTTCAGAAGTCCACTCCTTTTGTAAAGCCGTTTGTGAAGTGCCTCCGCGATGGGACAATACTTGGTCTCAAGTGGAGCTAAGCTTTTGTCAACTCCTCTTGTTTAGTTCTTTTGTTTTTGATATTTGAAAACATGTTGTATGTATGGTGTTGAAGTCGAAGTTTAAACTTAATGTAAATGTTGATATGGATGATGTATAAAGTTCAAATTACTTATGAAATTTGTCATGTAAGCACCGCTCAATGGACTTATTTATATTTTGTTATGCTTCTGTGAAGGCCCATAATTTATTAATTGAATTGTTGTCTTTGAGGCCAAAGGTAATCTAAGATTACTCGCCGGTCATGACCTAGACCTCTAAGGGCGGGTTCGGGTCGTGACATATAGTGTGCAAAAAAGTTGAAATCTCAGGTACTATTGAAGACATAGTCTTTGAAATCCACAAGAAAAGGATCAGAGCCATGAGACCTATAAATTGGCATGATCATTTTTTAATAAATAAACAAACTTTATTAGAAAAGCATCAAGACGATGTAAAGAATACAAAAAGAACAAAACCCATCACAGGCCCAAAACAAAACTAACTAATCAAGTCCTCCACAAAATCTACAAATGTCAAAACATTAGAATCCACCGAAAGTGTAACCCAACTATGAAGCACCCCAATTAGACAATTCTCTAACCATGGAACTGAATGAGCAACACCTTGAACAACATGTCTATTACGCTTCAACCACACTAACCAAGCAAACAATGAGAATAAGAAGCAAGCAACCATGCCTTCCACCACCTCCGCCCAACCCTATCCCCCCTCCCCCCAAACTCTGCAACACATCAAAAAGAGAACCCGGCCGCACCCAAGCCCCTATAAATTGGCATGATCACTAGAGCGACAACCTAAGAAGGACAGACACGGACACTTGACACGACACTAACATGCCGACATGTAAATTTCAAAAAAATGTGAGACACAACACATGGAGAGGCACATGCAAAATATAATTATATATTATTGTCATATATAAGAATAAATAATTAAGCCAAAAAAATAATGAAGCCGACCCCACTTGATTGGGATACAAAACTTTGTTTGGTTTCATTAAATATAATAATTCTTAAAGTACAAAAGAAGATAATAGATATAAATTCACATTGTTTTTGTTTTATCATTGGATTCAAAATTATTTTATTCAAACTTGTAATGGTTTCATATGTGTGCAAGTGTTGGAAGTGTTTGATGAGTGTCATGTCATGTTGGTGTTGAACACGACATGTTATCTTCTTAGAAGTGTCCAGCTTCTTAGATACAACTGTATTGCAAAGAAAAAAAGAAAGAAAAGAGGGAATGGGTATAGAACACCGTAACTGAGTTAAGTTGGAGGTCAGTTCAATCTTAACCTAAGGTAAACACCCCTATACTGTTGCACAACCCAACCCAACTTCTACTTGCACTGCCCAAGCCAAGCCAAGCCCAACTCAACCTGTTGAGTTTGGCTGGCTTTGCAATTGGTGCAGTCCGGTTCCAATTTTTTAAATGGCCTTCTGAATATTCAGCACAATTTTGAAAGTAATGGAAGTCTTGACTCTCTGAAAAAATGTCTTCAATAATTTTCATTATTCCATATTGAAAGTCTTATTTCACAAATTCACCAAGCTTTTATAGCAAAGATTAATTTCGAGCAAACTCACAGCATTTTTGCAAGCCCGACAAAGAGACTCCATCGTCCGCGTATCCCAAGCACGACTGCAAAGTAATCATTTTCAACCTCAGATCAGACCAAGAACAAGAAGTATATAAGCTTCAGGAAATCATCCTACTGAGGCAGAGTTTACAAATTCTTACAGATCAAAGATGGCTTTGAATATTGGCCAAAGCCTTTGAATTGCATCAGCGACAGCTTCAGGATGATTTACATATCTACATATAATTTGAATTTAACAACTGATAATAATGTTCACAGATTAAGGAAATAATGGGCACAACGAAGGAAGCAAGCAACCATACCTAAAGATATTTGCAAGTCGATCAATATGAACTGTTAACTCACGAGCTGTTATTTGCCCCAATACCAAAGGACCTTGATTAATAATTTCCTGTTGTGGATCACATAAATTGGTGTATCATCCTACAGAAGCTCAATTCAAAATCTATATCGGAAATCAGCCTAACCTGTAATGGAGTAACAGCAGGCAAGCACAAGACCTCGAGGGCTTTTTTAGCATGGTCTGAAGGAAGTTCTGTAATAACCACACTGCAAAGGAAGTTGAAGGTATCAAATGAAGCATTTCATTTATATGGAAATAGACAAATGTTTCCAAAAAAACAAAAATACCTTAAAGCTTCAACCAGATGCAACGAGTCTTCAGCGGAGACCTTAAAGGTACCTTCCCCAATTATGGCCCTTTGGTATATATTGAAAAGACCATCCAAGGATCCACAAAGCCTCTTCCCACAGTCTACAGTCATAATAAATAAGTGTGATCAAGACTTCAGAACAATCGAAGCGAAAGACTATGCTGTTGATATATAGCTACTGTGACATCATTTTAGGCATAGTGACAACTAGTAACAGGTAAATGTGTTGAGTGCAGAACCACATAAAATACAGAAGTCCTGTTGTATCAGAAGAATGGAAAGCTTAAAGCCGAAGCACCACAGAAGAGTTGCAAATTATAGCATTGAGATCAAACGGTAATACATAAGTTGAAAACTGACCAAAATATCAGAAGCAGACACATATCAGGTAAAGGAGGAAAAAAAAAGAGGGGGGGGGGGGGGGGGGGTGGTGTGGCGCAAAGGAGAAAAGAAGAAGAAGCATCCTTTTTCCGAAATTCAAATATCTTCTAAGCAGAATGAGGCAGCAGCTGCACCATATCTAAGCATGGAAAGCGTCATTCAAATGTCAACCAATTCAACAAAACTTGAAGGACATGCCACACAGCACACCAAGTATTTTATCTGAATCACATGATTCAAACCAACACTCATTTTTCACCGTAATCCAATGGCTATAGTGATGCTCAACCAAGCTAGCACACCGCCAGCAATTATTAGCTTTGAAGCATGGCTTTCCTAGAGCGGCAGTTGATACTTTCAAATTTTACACAAACATTTTATATTGCTAAATATACAACATAGTTATTAAAGGCTCAAGGCATACTAAGGTGCCAAGGACTCCAAAAGCCTAAATGCATGGTGCAGCAC
Source organism: Camellia japonica (assembly GCA_030407325.1). Classification (NCBI taxonomy): domain Eukaryota; kingdom Viridiplantae; phylum Streptophyta; class Magnoliopsida; order Ericales; family Theaceae; genus Camellia; species Camellia japonica. The sequence goes on along the minus strand of JAPPVO010000017.1, from coordinate 95,280,438 downwards.
AGGTGTGAGCCTGAGCAAAGGCACATGGATGATAGACCCCAAAAACAATTCACAATATGTAATGTGAAGGGAGGAGAAACTTTTGGCAGATCAATTTAAGAGGGTTAGAATATACATGTATCAGTTCATTAATTTTTCATTTATTTACAATAGATCATCAGTAACTATCGTAGTATCTTAGGAACTTGGAATCAAGAAGGTAAGTCTCTGAGGGCTTTAATTGGCCGACTCTTAGAGCCCTTGCCTGGTATACAATAAAGCAACTTCTCCATGACTTAATGAGCTTAGCACTTTTAAAGGGCTTTAGGTGTGCCTTAAACAACTATGGGTTACAGCAATCACAGAAACTTTGTTTAAATCAACTATTACATCCTTAACAAACTTTCTTACCTAGGACTTTCCAACCATCAAACCAAATAACCCATGCACAAAATCACTGTAATACAACTATTCAAACTGCTGAATGCAAAATTAGAAACACTTTGGCAAAATAATAAATTTTGTCAAAAAGATCAAGGTTTTCCTTTCTAAGCTCTCAACTTTCAAACACTTTTTAATACATGAAAAATACACAGTTCTGAAAGGGCATCCCAGTGCACAAGTCTCCCGCCACTGCGGACTCTAGGAAGGTTCATATGTATCTATCAAAATCAAATTTCTGTTCTCAAGCTTACACAACTTTCTTTTTCCGTCATTTAATTCAATATTTCTAAAGATTTCACTTCCAGAGTGACTGCCTTTTACCCCACAGGTAAATCTAAAATCTTTTGATATGAGCAGTACAAGAGCTCATTAATTATGAAATTCCAAATAACTCAACATCCTTAAAGGAGAAGAACAAAGCCTAAAATCATATAAAACTTGCAACTCACCCAGACTCATAAATATTGAATAAATAAATCAAAGCAAGTTGCATAGAATCTAAAAACTGGATCATCTGAAATGATGAGTTTGATTTTCAACATGCATGAAAAATCAAATAGCTCAAGTAAAGTAACATACTAGACAGATTAATGACAGAACGAAAAAATAAGAAAAAGGTGCAAAATACTTAGCAGAGTAGAGTCTACATACCATTACAGATGTGTCTAAAAGCCAAAGCAGCAGCTGCTGCAGAATCTTCAGACATGCTCATGCCACTCACAAGAATATCTATGAGTGGAGGCAAGAATGAGAGTCCACTAGGCGAAGCATCAAGCCATTTTGAATAAGCTCCAATGGTTAAGCACACTGGAGGAGAAAAATTATTAGCTTATTTATGATGATAGAAAGATAATGTTTATTAAGGCCATGCTTGGTGGCCTTTTGGGAATTGGAAGATTCGAAACAAATGCATATCTCCCTTGGTAGGAATAACCTACCATTTCCACCAGTCACCCTTGTGCTCTTTTCAGGTAAAGGAAAAAGAATGTTGTTGATAAATAGTAAATAAAGAAGGATATAGTACCAGTAGTTAGAAGCTGGGGTTGGTGAGGAAGTTTTGGAAGCAAAGACATGACCTGTATAAAGCAAACAAAACAGTTAAACATTAAGTAGCAGACAAAAAGATAGTCTAAAACCAGAATTAGCAAAGAGGAACTAACACAGCCAGCTAATGCATACATTATACACCTTTACCAGTTACAAATCTCATAAAACCACAGATAAATTATGTAAAAAGGAAAAGGAAATAGGACGGAACTATTTTCCAAAAGAAAGTTAAAACATGGGACCACAGCAGAAAGGGCGCGGGAGAAGTCATGTCGCATCCTTCACGTCTTAGCAAGAGAAATTTGAACAACATTCAAACCTGGGGCATTACTTCAGCTTCTGTGACAGAAACATAATCTGATACAGCCCGAATACAATATAAAGCAGCCTCTGCTGGACGCCAATTGCTATGCTCATCATTGCCACAGCTACCTACAGCCTAAGATATCATTGAAGTAGAAAATCATCAGATCCTATGTCACAAAATTCACATGAAATACTACTGAATACAGAATCTACTTACAGATCATTATAACCATCCATCATTGTCAAACTGAAGGGATGGAAAAAAAAGAAAAAAGAGTGTTCTGCTAAGGAATAAAAATCTCTTAAATATCTACTTCTATGCAGGAGCATTCCCTCAAAAAAATAAAAAATAAATAAAATCAACAAAACAAGGAAAAAAAAGGAACAATAAAGGGATGAGGACATCATAACAGTAACCGTGCACTCTAGTAACTCCCATCACAAATAGATTCCATTGTTACATGGGGCGGGCTTTCTTTGATTCAAGCACAAAATTTTCTCAAAAACAAAAAATTGACTTCAGGGATGTATTTTCCTCAATAATGGTCTCTTACAACACTGTCCTGTAGGCAGCATCTGATGATGAAATTCTACCTTGCTAGGGGTGTCTAAAGCATTCTGTAGCCAGCTCAACTAGCCTTAGCACCTAGGCCAGCAATATAGTCACTTTTGGCAACAGTATCGTAAATGATAATGTCACAACATATTGCTAAACATCTACATCTCTATTTAATTGATCAACGTATAATATCTAAATCGTCCATGACATTACAATCCATTGAAGTAATCAAACTGTCATGGAGACGCATAACAAAATGGCAAAATGAAGCCAATATGCCAATTCTCACTTCACAAGATTCTCTTCATCCGTTTCTCGTCCTTTAGTGTCTCCCTCTACTACTCCCTCCCCAAATTAAACCTCTTCCTTAGCTGAAACCACTCGGTGTTCAGCTTCTATACGAACTATGAAGCTGCCTACATAAGTATTGATGAAATTAACCAAATTGTGCAGCATTATGGACTTCAAGATAAATATTTTGAGACATTAACCAAACCAACCCTTAAGTCCCATCAAATGGGGTCGGCTACATGAATCCTTCTTCTCCACTCGACTCTATCCAAGGCATTTCGCTAGTCAAATAAAAGATATTCATATCTCTATTTACTATACTAGCCCACATCAATCTAGATCTGCCCCTTCCCCTAACACTTCCATCTACTGTTACTGTATCACATCTCTTCACTACTGCATCTGTTGATCTTGGTTGTATGTAACCACACCATCTTAATCTTTTCTCTCTCAACTTATCTTCTATCAGTACTACTCCTACCCATTCTCAAATATATTCATTCCTAACTCTGTCTTTTTTACTCTTGCCATACATCCACCTTAGCAACTTCATCTCAACAACACTCATTTTATCTACATGTTACTTCTTAATTGTCCAACATTCCGTCCCATACAACATCGTTGGTCTAATGGCCGTTTTATAAAACTTCCCTTTTAGTCTAGTGGGTACTCGTTTATCGCACAATAACACAGACACACTCCTCCACTTAAGTCACCTCGCCTCAATTCTATAGACCACATCCGCTCCAACCTCCCCACCCATTGTGATAATCGATTCTAAATAACAAAAATATTCTCTTAGATAATTTTTGGTTCTCAATCTTCACTTCTCCTCTACTTCCATTATTACTATTACTAAAATTATACTCCATGTACCTTGTCTTAGTTTTGCTTATTTTAAATCTTTTAGATTCAAGTGCTTCTCTCCAAGTCTCTAACTTAGCGCTAACTACTTTTCTAGTCTCATCTACTAACACGATATCATTTGCAAAAAACATATACCATGGCACATCATCCTGAATATTTCTCGTCAACTTATCCATAACTAAAACAAAAAGATAAGGATTTAAGATTGATCTTTAGTGTAACCCTATAGTAATTAGAAATTCACTTGTCTCTCCAGCAGGCGATCTAATAACGGTCACCACACCCTCATACATATCCCTAATCACATCAATGTAACTTTTTGTCACCCCATTTCTTCTCTAACACTCACCAGATTATATCCCGAAGCACTCTATCATATGCTTTCTCAAGATCAATAAAAACCATATGAATGTCTATTTTGAGACATTATAGCCAAAATATACATAGTTTCTAGAAGCCATCAACCGTTGTTTGCCTACAAAAATTAATGCTCAAAGCCTAAGACAACTTATCTCAAATTACATAAAATCAATTTTAAATTAAGCTAGCTGCTAGTTTGGACAAGTAGTCAACAATTAGCAATTTTATACACCGTGAGAAATTCCAACTGCTAAATTTTGCCTTTAAACAAGTCCCAACTTTATAGAAATTTTATGATAAAAGTTTGGTTTGATCAATTCGCATTATGAAAGACTACTTTACAGCATCAAGGAAAACAATTGTGTACCTCAACAAGCTTGATGTAAAGAATCTTCAGTGTTACTTCTCCTCCTAAAACCAATGCTGCATCAATTAAGACATCCGCAACATCTAGCAACATCACAAACTTCATTTAGTACAGTTAAATGCAGAATGCCAGGACTTCCCAAAATAAAAACTATAAATGAACAATCATAACACTAAAAAACTTACTGAATTATATTATAGCAGATAAAATACGTCACAAAACCACCAAAAAAAAAAATTTCAAAAAAAATAAGAGCATGAAATATAGGGTAAACAAGCAAATACCATGATAAGGGACAAAAATAGAAATTTTCTTTCCCTTCTTTCAGGGGAGGGGTGTGTGGAAGTAGGGTGCCATGTCCCCTCTGTAACAAACCCCCCCTCCCCCCTGGGGGGGGGCCTTATTGCCATCCATGATTATGTACATTGACATGAATAAGACACTAAACCATATGAACAAAGTTAACCAAGTACAATTATCTAAAAGAAAAAAATTACACACATAAGCAGATCTAACTAAAAGGTTTGAATTTTAATTTCTTTATCTGATAGAGTTCGCAATGGATTGAATTGAATACATGATCTAAGACGATGAATAGAGTAATGACTAGGAGGGAGATTATAATTTAGCAAACCCCATTTGATGGGACTTAAGGCTTGGTTTGGTTTGGTTTTATGATAATTGTAGGATTTTAAACAATGTAACTGAAGACAAGAGGATGTCAAATATATCTAATTGTAGAAGTACAATGGCACAGTACAAAATGAAACATCAAATCTAACTTAAAAGATCAAAAATGTTGGGAAGAAAACAGAATTTTAACATCATTAAGTATTTTAATTTGTTACTTTATTAATCAGTCAGTTAAGAAATATAATAAAGACATACTGCATGTCTATGTATGTCATCTAAAAGAAAAAGGTCATTAAAATACTTCTCAAAACAAAATTCAACATAAGTTCGAAGAATTTTTATGGAATGCTAACGCCAATAAATAATTTAACCCTTATTAGACACTCAATGGATACCATATCGAGTTTGTTTGAAATCCTTAAGGTCTTCCTTTGAAAGTTCTGCATAGTCCTGAGGGTATTGAACTCTGAAACAAACCTGCAAGCCAGGGAAAAAGAAAGATAAATAATAAACTATAATTCCAACAATATCATATCATTGAGCAGCTTAGTTGCTTCCGGTTATAAAAGCTATTGTTAATTGTTTTTCTTTTCCTTGAGCAAGAAATTCCATTACATTTTGCAACTACAAAAATAGTTTAAGTTCTTCTTGTTCGTAAGAAAACCATCCCTTGGCTAAAAGATGTAGTAGGAGACTGACAAAAAATAGCAACAAAGAAGGAAATCCATTTTCTTATACTCCACAGATGCCTGCATCTCCTCATGAGTTATGATTAACAAGAAAGATAGAAAATTTCTTTCCACATTATCTAAAAATTACCCATAAAACTAATTTTTCTTGTTACGTCTGGACACTCAAAATTGGAATTTGAGACATCAAATGTTTCCTTTGAAACAGAGCACCATAGAACAGGATTACAAAACTTTACTAGTGTTTAATTCAAAATTGGATTTTGGGCCATTAAATGATTTCCTTTGAAACAGAGTGTCATAGAATAGGATTACAAAACTGTACGAGTGTTTAATTTGATGGGAAAATTGTAAGAAGACTTACCAAGGAAACAAGTGATTCATATGACGAACGAAAAACCGACTGCCTCCGATTTCTCTCTGCTTCTATCGATGCTTCATTGCCAAATGATACGTAGGAATCCCTGAGATATTACAATCGTCACATCCAGATTTTGATATTAACATGTGCTGAACTGAACTCCAGGACTTACCTTTCAATCAAGTTAATCTGAAGATTGTGCCAGAAGTTGAATGTCATAGAAGCAATATCATATTCAGGGTGTGAAACAACTTCCAATAACGCATGCACTATTAACATTGACTCATCAGAACCTGAACAAATTTTATTTTATTTTATTTTTTTACCAAAAGGAAAAAAAGTATATCAGAGACTGCAAAATTTTCAAAGTTACACGAAAAGCCAAACTGAAGATAAACTTGCAACTCACAGTACAACCTGGTAATTTGGAACAGAAGGGCATAAATATTGGAAAGTGTCTTAAATAAAAGGAGAAGAAGTACCATTTGCAATCAATTCAAGATATGAATCGCCCATGTCAGCAAATAAACGAGCAATGGCCTTCACATCTTCCTCATCCTGAAAATAAATATAAAATGGAAAATAAAAGCCTATTATTTCAATTTCAGGTATAATGTTTTGAATATTAAAAATGAAATAAAAAAAACATTATAATTAAGAAGAGGAGAAACTTGGAGCAGACAGTCTCCAAATTTCTAACAATTATAATTAATAAATAAATAAATATGTTAAACTTGATTACTACTCTGTTAAATGAAGTTCAGTTCAAATTATTTCTGAATAAATTGCTCTTGCAAGAAAAATGTTTATTTTTCCAAAAATAACAAAATAAAATAAAACAAAAACATATCACCTTCATTTTGTGGAACTAGGAAGAGCGAGAAAAGGCCAGCGATAGAACAGAAAATATTTAATTATGGACCACTGACATTCAAAACTGTTGACACTTGAGATTTCCTTGCATTCCTTAAATAGAAAGTAGGCCTTAAACAACTTTCACAATTTGTTCCTCTCATGGATGTTCATGAATGAGTACATTTAACCACATTGCTCAATGTGAAACTCACTGATGAATTTTTATTTTGGCTTTCAGAATCTCAATGAAGGTGTCATATTTATACATAAATTGCATTCATAATCTTACAGGAATCAAACGCAGCAAGATGTGATATTATATGAATATATCAGGCAAGCATTAGCTAGAGCAGAAACAAGATTTTCCAGTGCACAAAAGGTCAACAACACATCAGTGGTGAACAAACAGGCAGGATCATCATTGTGAATTGCCTCTGAGATATTCTTTGTAAATATAATTTGTTAAAGAACAGTGATTCAAAATTGAAGCAGAGAGCAGCTACTTGTAAGAAGTTAAAGTAATTGTACAAAACGTTTGGATGGCAAGATAAACAAAAAGACACTAAAACATTATTAGACTCTAAAAAACATGGACACACGACATGACATGCGACATGCGACATGCCAACACAGCAATTTTCATAAAATTGTCGGACTCGACATGTGGGGAACATGTGTAAAATATATAGTATATTTATTATATGTCATATATATGAATGTCTTGTTCAAAAACAAATTACAAAATATAACATAATACTAATTTCAAAGGTTTATAAGAGGAGGGAGTGATATGTATAAATCTACATTGTTTTTGTTTTATTATTGGACCCAAGTTATTTTTTCCAAAGCATTTATGGATTTAAAATAATTTAAAAATAAAAGGACACATTTGGATGTGTCTGACAAGTTTCGGAAAGTTTCCAACTGGAGCCGGTGTCCGACACATACACACCACCTTCTTAAATTGTTTGTGCTCATAATCAAGAAGGAAAATGAATGCAACAAAATTGTTTTTCCTCAAAGCTAAAAAATAGGCTTAAGCTTGAAATACTTAGGCCATAATCCAAGCATCAATTGGAAAAGCAACAACGGTGTGCAATACACTGTCAAAATTCAAACTAGAAAGTGCACATCTGAAAAAAGGTTTGAGTATGTTCTATAATCAATAAATGGGATTCAGCCAATGGAAGCCTGTGACTAAAAAGGTCGTACCAGTGCACAATGTCCCTACTTACAGCATGGTTTGGGACAAGTAACAAGTAGGAAAACTTAACCCCACTATTTTTTGTGGAAATGTTTATTCCTGTGACTTGAAGCCATGCCACAAGGCTGGGGGAAAATAGCATTTGTCATCATGCCAGGTCACAACCTCTAACTCTAACCTCACAACCAAAATGCCCTATGACAACTTTAACCAAAAATGGGTAAATAAGTAAAATAACTAAATAAATAAATTTTCGAAGGAAGTCAGGGGGATTCACTATCCCCTTTTCTTTTTATTTTGGTGGCTAACGTGCTGGGAAGGATGGTTGATAGAGCTAGAGAAGTAGGTCTTTTTGCGGGACTAGAGGTTGGGAGGTATTGAGTTAGTGTGACACACTTGCAATATGTAGATACTACCATATTTTTCTCTTCAGGAGAGGAAATAAAAATTGTTAATCTTTATTCGATTTTGAGACTTTTTGGGTTCAAGGCTTAAGATCAATTTGGAGAAAAGTAGTGTGGTGGGCATTAATATGCAGCAAGATCAGCTTCAGAGTAGGGCGGCACTTTTAAGATGTGGTATTGAGACACTCCCGTTCAAGTATTTAGGTCTTCCATTGGAGGGTAATCCTAAATGTGAATCTTTTTGGAATCCAATAGTGGAAAAGATTGGTAAGAGATTGGAAGTGGAGTAAGGCTTTACTGTCATATGGGGGTAGATACAACTTGGCTAAGATGGTTTTGAGTGGTATTCCTATTTATTTTTTATCTTTGTTCAAGATTCCAATGAAGGTGGCAAGGTCATTAGAAAAGTTGATGAGGATTTTCTTTGGGAAGGTAAGGATGAGGGGTAGAAAGATCACTTGTTGAATTGGGATTTTGTTTCATTGCCTAAGGAGAAGAGAGGTTTGGCTATTGGTAACATTGTGGCTAGGAACATGATCTTCTTGGCAAATGGTAATGGAGATTTCCAATTAAGGGTGATTCATTATGGCATTCAATTATTAGAAGCAAGTATGGGACTTAAGACAATGGTAGGGATTCACAGGTGGTTTTGAGGGTAACAGTCATGCTCCTTGGAAATTAATTTCTCAAATCTACACATTTTGGTCTCCTTATCTTTTTGTAAGGGTGAGCAATGGGGAACTCGTTCGATTTGGGAGGATGTTTGGATGGGTCAATCTTCTTTTGCTTTAGATTTTCCACATCTTTATGGAGTGGCTTGATCCCATAGTTATTCTATTGCTTCGATGACTTGCTCACTTTTAGCTCTAATTTCCTAGAATTTAGAATTTTCTAAGAATCTTAATGATAGAGAGGCTTCACAACTGACTACTTTGCTATCCAGAATTGATCATTTTTCTTTGGCTCCTCTTTTGAAGGATAAAAAGTTTAGGCTCTTCACTCATCCGATATATTTTCTTGCAAGTCTTTTTTTGATAAAATCATCGATAATCCTCATGTTTTTTTTTTTTTTTTTTTTTGATCAGCAACAAAAAGATAAATTTTATTAAGGCCCAAGACCAAAAGAGGAGAGGATAAGGCATCCTCATGTTACTCAGTTTCCTTTTTGCAAAAGAATTTGGAAGGCTTGTATTCCTCTAAAGGTGAAGGTGTTCATGTGGGCCTTGATTCATGGAGGCATCGTGACAAATGATCCATCACCGAAACAGAGACCTAATCGTTTTCTAAATCCTCAGTGGTGCATTCTGTGTTGTAAGAATGGGGAATCTTTGGATCATTTATTTTTGCACTGCCCAATTGCTTTGAATTTATAGCACAAATTGTTTCTTTTGAGGAATGTGATGTGGGTGGCACCAAAAGGTAGTGTGCATATGCTCCTAGTTGATTTTTGTGCTTTCGGAGAATCGAAGAGAGCCAAAGTGCTATAGTCTTGTGCCGCCTTTGCAACTTTTTGGGTTGTGGTTGGAAAGAAACGCTCTGTTATTCGAAGGTAAATTTCGGAAAGTGAACTGTTTGTGGGATAAAGTTTGTCACTCAACTTCCTTTTGGGCTTCGGGGAATTCTCTCTTAAGAGGGTTCCACTTTTTTTGTTAACTAGAAATTGGTTGTCGGTGTGTGACAAATAGGCTTTTGCTTGAGATAATTTTGTTAGGTTGATGTTCTTTGTATTTCATTTTCCTTTTGTAAGAGGATGCCTTATCCCCGCTCCCGTTTTTGATTTATCAATAAAATCTTTTGTTGTTGATCCAAAAAAAAAGATAGTGAGGATCAGTTACAGTTAGCATTATCTTTTTTTTTAATAGAATCAGTTCTAGCAGTATCACCATTAAAGCTATGTTTATCTCCTCCCCAGAAATCAAATAGCGAAAAAAAGACCACTATACAAGATGCTGCACCATGGAGAAAATTACTATACAACAATAGAAGTCAATTAACAATGACTACCTTCAGCTTACCATGACAGTACCAACCAACCCCGAATTCCTCACATGAAAATCAACACAGTTTGGTTTAAAATTAAACATAAACAACATCATTAGAATTAGCCCACACTACCTTGTACAGTTTTGGGGGAGGATGGAAAGGGGGATTTATCCACCATTTTAACAAGAAGATCTATTCATTCCTATTGTTGGCTGTCAGGGATCCAAGAAAAAGGAAAATGTATTGAACTTCGTCAAGGCAGTACCTTTGAAGAATCTCTAAGCTGTGCCTTAAGGCTCATAACTTGAGGCACAATAACTTGAATTAAGGGCATCTGTGCAGAAACACCACCTGAGTTTCTTGCTGCTGTGTAATGTATTAATTCAGAAATTACTGCAAAAACCATCAAAGGGAATATCAATGCATCAATTTCTTAAGTTCTAACAGAATATTTGAAGAAATTAAAGCCACTCATAACATTTATTTTTTAAATCTGGTAGATTGGATACAACTATCATGAGAATAACTCCAAACACTGCACCATCATAATATGTGAAAATTCATGGAATCTAACAGAAAATTAACAAGTAAACAAAAAGAAAAGAAAAACTCACAAAATTTTTAAGGTTATTGCTAAACCGTTCATAACAATTCTCTATACACCCCCTCACATGTGGCTAGGTTCTCCACAATAAGAATGCCAAAAACATACAAGTATTAAAATTACCAGATAGGCAATGAGGTTTGAATGATCTTTTGCTATTGAAAAAAGGTTTGAATGATCTTTGCCAGCTCTGATAAATTGTTGACCACCTCATCTAAAGCTTAAACTGTTAAAGAGAGGTTAACTGAATTATTTATGTTCTCAACAGTTATAAATGAAGTAATCACGAAGAATGTTTATGGGTTAGTTTCCAGACGTATATGAGAAAAGGTGAGGAAGTCAGAGTGTTAACCCTAAACATTCACATTAACATAAAACAGTCTGTTCATAAAATCATTTAGAAGGATATGCCACTAAATTTGTCTAAGATAAATTAATCCTTACAATTCAATATTCAATTTTACCAACATCAAACCAGGAAAAGGGTTGGGAGGGAGGAGGAGAGAGAGAGAGAGAGAGATGTCTTAAACTAACAGGAACATTGAGATTTCAGAGTGGGGAAAAGAAAACAAGATAAACCAAAAGAAAAGCTACACAGAAAAATAAATTCTTAAGAAGCAAATGTGTGAAACAGAAAAAACACAATAATACTGGTACAACAGCAGGGGGAAAAAACAATGGGAAAACAGAGAGAAAATATGTGATTCTTAAGTACAAAGGGACTGATTCTTATGCATACAAAAGCCAAGCTTAAGCAAAAAGAACATCAAAAAGCCCATAGCTCTGAGCTGCTGAAAAACAAAGCAAAAAAGTAATCTACAAATTTGGCACCACTTCCAAAAAGAATACATAGTCAGAGGATGATCAATTGCAGGAAGGGGGGGGAACATATTTGGGGATGTCAAAACCATTTGGGTCTATGAACTCATCGAAGGATCTAACCATTAAAAGCCTCTTTTCACCACCCCTTTTCTAGCAGCAAAATCATCCAAACTGGATTGTCCTCCTGAGATGCCCCAATCACCCTTATGTTCATCCAGCATTTTCAGCAAAATCCAAAGGGTATTTTATGTTGCTTGAAAACACTTTCTCAATTCATAAAGCCTGATTACTCTCCACCTGTTTAAGATATACCAATGTCCAGTTAAGTGTCAGATAATGTTCCTGTCCATAAGGATAATCTGGATCTCACAAGGTTGATGTGATTAAGGTGTTGTACTCTTGTAGAGAACCATCTTAGAAGACAGAAAGAGAATATTTTGAATATATATATCATGGTTATAGTGCCTTTTTTGGATTTTTAGCCCGTTCACTGGAACACCCAGCTCATTATTTTATGGTAACTGTGCCCAACTAACAATTCATCTTCTACTTTTAAATCATCCTTGGTTTGGAATTGCATAACCTTTCAAGCAAACAATGCCCTCAGCAGCTGTCAGTAGGGCTATGAGCTTCCAAGAAGAATTTCTCATGGCACCTAAGGTTTAGCTTTAAAAGATCAAGGTCAAAGCAACAGTAACTGAATACGGATAACTACCAAACAACACCGAGAGGATAGGACAGGATGATCCTTTTCTGAAGCTTGATTTCTATGCCATTGACCATATCAGTTTTGCATTAAATTTTCTATTTCCTTTTCCTCTCAACTTTACCACTTGACCAAAATCAAAAGCAGTCAAAGGGACAATCACCAATAAGGATCCCACCCCAAAATCATAAACCAATATTCTCTTTTATATACATAAACCTGACCTTGTCCAAAAGCCTACATTTTGTTTGATTCATTTAATTCAATGAAAAGCTTCCACTTCCAAACACTCCAAAAATAATAATAAGAGAAAGAAAAAGAAAAGAAAAGCTAAATTCTCTCAAACATTCAACTGTAATGCAGACAGTTGCTCTGAAACTAACAAATGATACTGCTCAGTCTCCTACATGCATAAAGCATCCCTCTTAATGGCAAAGCTCCTTGCTGAACGACAGACAGGAACCTTGTACTTTTCTTTCTAGTGGCTGGTAATCTCCCAACCCTATCATTTTCCCTTTGGTTTGATTATTACAGGATCAGATCATTTACTCCCATTTGGATGCTGACCCATTCTCAGGACAAATAATGACCCATTATCCATGAACATCGCCATATGTTCCAGAATGAGGGAAACAATGAGCCTTAGTTTGGTTCACAACCTTCATTAACTTACTGTTTACTGTTGAGTACCTATATTGAATTAATGTTACTCACAATTGTACAGTGTAACCCACCTGAAAAAACTAATAAAATTTCAATCTCGCTCATCAGTAACAATCTGAGCCAAGCAGTTGCTAACAATCTCAAGGGCAGTACCAAGTAAGAATTCCCTGATCTCAAAACCTGCAACCTGACCCTGCAGCTGATCCCTCTAGCCACACGGAGGCCTACCTCACCAAAAGCCGGGCCTCTCTCCAACTGAACCTGAGCAATGGTCATCCCAAGATCAGCCAGATCTAAGGTCGCTGCATCCCTCTCCACCATCAGACGGTGACACTCTCCAATAAGCAGGCCTCTGTCAGTCACAGCCAGACTTAACTCCTCTAGGAATGCAAAGAACTCCTGCACCTTATTTCATGAATGGGCAATCTGAGAGGCCTCGAAAGCCATTCGCTTATGAATCTCCTATTGAAGAGATACTATGATCGCTTTGTGGTCCCCAGACAAATTTTACACCAAGTAGACACCCAAAACCCCACACCCATGAATGAAATCTTGACAATGTCATCAATATATTTTGATATCTCAAGTACCACATATGGTTGAGATAAAATAAAATGGTAATGAGTTGGGTTTCCATTGTTTCACTTTTCAGCAAGGAAATCAGACAATTTGTGAAATATTAGTCCAACTTATTGTTCAATTTGATAATTGCATAACCTTCTACGGAATATTGAAGTATTTAGTCATATTGTTGAAATCCTTTAAATAAATAAATTTAAAAATAAAAAGAATAATAATAAAATAAATATAAAATTAAAAAAAAAAAAGTCATCCTCCTTTTACTTTTCTCAGTCTTTCAAAATGAATAGAATTTCTAACTTCTTATCTCTTGAAATTCATTAGAAAAAAACTACAACATCAAATTACAATGACGTTTCCCATGCTTATTCTCTTATACTACTCTTTTATTCTTTTTTCATTGTTTCGGACTAATTCTCATCTTCATCATTTTCTAAACGTCTGCATGATTCTATTAACAACTTGCAGGAAATTATTTTTCTTCTTTCTTTTAATGACTTGCACACAAGATTTTACGACCACATATCATATGTTTTTTCTCTCTTTCCACTTTCAGCAAAATTCTCTTATTAACTTAATTTGAAGCATCATTATTTACATGGTTAACATTAAATATCAATGTCCTATTACTGACTAATATATCCAATCAATATATTATGCAGCACTTATTCTTCACCAGATATATGATTCATCATACATTCAATAGCATTCCTTCTGTCTTTCAATACTATGGAGCTAAATTGTTTGCTACTAAAAAATAATGCTTTCTGTTTAAGGTCAGAACAGAATGTGTTCCCCAAGTTTCCCCACTTGTTCACCCCCTCTACCTTCATGCATTCATGTTCTATTTTATCCTTCTTACGTGTCTATTACATCAACTACAAAGTGATTTCCCATGGTTCTAAAGACTAAAGGTAATCTTCTCTGTATTACAAATTTATCAGATGTCCCCAAAGGGACCCTATTGTTCTAAAAGTAAAAAATATAGTTTTTTGGTCATATTACCTTTTTCTTTGACATGTTAGTTTATGCCAACACATGGAAGGCCACTATCCTTGTCTCATTGGTATGGATGATCACAATATTTGTCAAGGATCAGATAACTACCAGAATCTGGTTGTTTACTGACATATACAAACAAAACTTTGAAATATTATGTGTATTTCTTAGTAGCAAAAATAGAAAAAATCACACAATCGAAGTCTTCACATCTGATTGAGAACAATGTGCACTACAGATACCTACAAAAAGCTTACAAATACCAATGAAGCCAGTTCAAAATCATAGTGCGACCATATGTAAAAAATAGTTTGTGTCAATCATTGTACCATTCACAGATGCCTCTGAAAGGATATCAGAATTCAAGCTAGAGAGAGCTGTTAGCACCAATGGGTGAGAAGCAAGTGTAGAAGCAGGGATCCTGAAACAAACAGATATTCAAACAAGTTATGAGAGTTCTATCATGTAAACTAGGGTGGGGAAGTAGTGCAAAATGGATATCATAATCACATAAGAATTTAGAACATCCACATGAACAGCCAAAAATACCCAATCACAAAGCTTTCAGTTTCCCAAGAGTAACACAGACACATGCATACACAGAGAGAGAGAGAGAGAGACAGAACTATCATCCAAGCTAACGTACATATCTGCAAACCTAACCACTACTCTCAGGTATAGAGTTATCTAAATTTCTAATCTAATAAGAGATCCTTGTTGACATACTTGGCAAAATGCACATAACCAAATACTTCCATTTCTAAGACAACCAAATTTGGAGTACAAAGAACAGAAATCCACACCTATGTCTTAGCCGAAGCCAAGAAGCAAATGCCTCAAGAACCTGCCATGTCAATAAATTATGAGAAAATCATACGAAAAAGTTATGTCAAGCAAGCAATAATATTTTCGGAGATCAATATTAAATTATAGAATTTCATTTTTATTTAACATACATTCAAAAGAAGAGCTCCCACCTGCTCCTTAAGTTCGTTAATATTCAAACAAGCACTCAAGATATTGAGAGCAATCTCGATTGCAGAGGTAAGTTCTTTCTCAAATTGGCGGCGTCTATCAGGACGAGCTGCTATCTTGTAGTTAAATACTTCCTGATAATGAAAACAAAATATTCATTAGAAACTTCCTATTATCTATGGACCAACACTATATATAAGCAATAGCCTATATAAACATCAATTAATGCAATAAATTAGAATCACATCTTAAGGAAATCTTCAGATAACTAATGTAATATGCAAGGCAAATGTAAAACACACATATTGCATAGCATGTACAAATTTTGACTATTATAACAATTTTTCTAAAAAAAATTCATCATGTCAAAAACTGTTACACTACCCTAAGAAGCACAGACACTTTTGTGGCATGGCGTGTCAGACACTGACACAATGCACAACTCATCGAACACCTCCGACAACTGTCAAACACACCTCCAAATATATCTTATTATTTTTTAAAAAATTTCTAGACTTAGACATGCTTCCAACACTTGGAAAACACATGTCTACTGCTTAGACACACACGAAGCACAAGTTTGAATAAAATAACTTGGAATATAATGATAAAAAAAATATATATAAATTTATGCCTATTCTCATCCTTTAGGCTTCGAAAATTAGTGTTGCATTGCATTTTGTTATAAATAAATAAATATACATAACATATAATAATTGCTTACACTATATATAAATATATAATAAATATTTAAATCTCTATATTTTTGTGTGTCATCCACGTGTCATGTCCGACATTGTCTGAAAATATTCCGGTCGACACGTCCGTGTAGTGTTTATGTCGTGCTTCTTAGCCTATGAAGCATGGACACCGCTATGGCGGTCACGATGTCGGACACTTGTTAGACATGAACATGCCCTGAACACATGTCGGATAAGCTGGAGGAATTGGACACATTAGACATGTGGGGACAAAAAAACATCTTAACATGAAACATCATAGGTATTAAATTCGTTTCAAAAAATCACTGAAAAATACGCATAAGAGAGTGATGCTTTTGTTTCTCCTTAGCCAGACCCTTGAATATTATATATTCAGTGTTCATGAATATATTTCAAGTTGTACCTTATTTAATTCCCAAAATGTACCTCAAATTTTAATCCATTTTTCCCAGATTTAAGTTAGCTTTTCTTTCCGGTACAAATGTGAGACATCTCAATCATTAACCATCTAATAATATCAACTACTATTAATTTAAAAAACCTGCCTCTTACATTGTTGGCATGTTTTCTTGATAAATCAAAAGCATAGCGCCTCATGCAAGCATAATGTCACATAAACAGCATTCATCTCTGGTTATTTAGCTGAATTTATTTGAAAGATAGTTTGAAGTGCACATATGCATGAGCATTGCCGAACTTCTTGATGACATCACATTTACACAATTTCCTAGCTTGAAGTTTATTTTGTTCCAAAAAGAGTTCTTTAAGCCACAATCAAATCCCCAAGATAAGTAGTAGCACCCAATAACATATCTACCTGGGGCCCAATGACGCCATCCCTTTTATGATCTCATCGACAGACAAAACTTGATTTCAAATTAAATATTTCTTCTAAACAGAATTGAGTATACCTCAGGCAAAACTCTTAGTAGCTCGAGGAAGCTTGGTATGCATTCTGGATGAGAATTCATCTCATCTCTAAGCCAATTTACAATGCCACCATCACCCCAATCTTTAGCAGGAACATGAACAGCCAATGCAGCCACAGCAAGGCTAATCTAAAAGGTGACAAATTTTAGCCAGACATATCTTTGTATTTACATTCCAAGTTTTGTGTGCGCACACAAGAGTGTATGTGGCTGTACAGAGAAAACAATAATACCTGGGTTCTAACTTTAGGGGGGCCCTTGTGAAATGTTTTCAATAAGCTCTGCATTTACAACAACCATGTGAAAGCTGGTAATCAGTCAAAGAAACTCTTTTGCATCACAAACATGAATCAACATATGCACGCAATTGCAAGAAAACAAGTTTACATGCACTAAACAGAAGACAGAAGCATATAGACAAAACTTATTTGACACTACGAACAGTGGAAAATTAGGGCAAGAAACAGTGAGGGAAAGGGGGCACTAGGGACACCAACGTTGGCATATTTTTTTTTCAGATTGCAGGATCTTGCTCAAGATATTAGGATTCAAAATACAAAGTTACAAACTGCCCATGCCTCAATATGACCTGCAATCCTCACACGTCTTTCTAGTGGATAAGAAAGAACACTACTGCAGATTTATCAAGAAAAAAAGGATGGAAGAACAAGCTAAGCTTATAAAGAATCTATGTAAAGCATAACTTTCAGTTCCCACTAACTATGGTATAGCATTTGCCCCTTTCAATTAGCAAACATGTAGATCCCAAGGCTCCCCCAGTAAACAATGAAATTATACATGGAAATGGCACTACCAACAAATCATATGATAACTCATTTCAAATTCTGAATGAAAGCATCATAAAAGTGTAAAAACTATAAATATTCTTACATTTAACGAATCCCGTAACGGGCGAAAAGCTTCAGAAGGCAGCTCTTCAAAATCTCGTTGTACCTGTCCATCACAAGCAAAATGCACTATGATATGTGAAAAGAAAGGCTGCTTTGATATACCAAAACCTATAATAAATGCAAATCGAAAGACATATTCACAGGTGAATAGCATTATACAACAGTAACCTTTGGTACAAATCACAAATGCACAGATAATGAATAGCAGGAGAATCAGATTACCTTGCTTCTGAGGGTTTGAGAACAAAAGATTAAAGTTTCTTGATTGCTACTAGCATCATGAAGTAAATTATCGGAGACCTAAACAAGCAATAACATATTAGTAAATCTCAACAATTAAAAAAAAAATGAGATCCAACCAATACATGATAAGAACAGAATCAAGTACTACAATGAATATGTATCATTTAGCGCATCTGAGGTTCATATATTAGGATAACAACCAATACATTGAGGAAAGATATGTACATAAGCAGAGGAGATCCAACCAATTTTATGACTGTAGAACAAACAACATGCTGGCTATACAAAAGGTATCTTTAAAGGACCTAAGGGGGGAAAAAGTAGGGGTGGGAATTCCTGACACAACTCGAACCGTGCACGAAGTTAGCGGGTTAGGGTTGAGCATTTTTCAACACGAACACGTATATGACACAATCCATGAACCCGTATAATAAACAGGTCGTGTTCGGATTGAACCTGCGAAACCCAAAAATGACACCCATTTATTTTAGCATGTCACCCTTTAACACGAACACAACTCGCGACCCAAAAATGACCAGTTTACGACCTGTGTAACTTCATATATATATATATATATATTAGTGTATGTATTTATAAATAGATAGATATTTATATTAATTAATTGAGAGTGATATCATTTTTTGCTTTCTTGATTTTTTATCATTTGATATAAGATTTTTTCTTCTCTTTTCTTCCAAAGAAGATTTTCTTTTTTGTTCTCTTCATTTTTTTTTTTTTCTTTTTCTTTCCTTCCAAACAAGATTTTCCATGTTTGCTTCTCTCTCTCTCAAATAGGTTTTTGATTAGGTCAATCGTGTCGTGTCGTGTCATGGTAAATAAATAGGTTTAGAAATTTATCGTGTCAATCGTGTGACCCATGGGTTGACACGATTATTAACAGGCCGTGTTCTTGTTCATACTTTCCACACACAAATCCGATATGACAAGACCCAAACACGACACACAATGCCCAACCCTAGGGAAAAGGCAAAAAATATCTCTGCAAATTGATGAATTCCACATTGAAGAAGCAGCATGCAGTTGAGGTTCTATTTGAGGATAGGACACGATGATTTATTTACACGATCTATACATAAAAAGAGGCCATAACCGAGTTTGGTTCCATTAGTGTGGCATGCTGGGAGGGCAGACAGAATATAAACCTAATTTTTCCCATAATTTGCATAAAGAGGCTACTCTGACTCAAACCCAAATTGCCATGCTCGGCAAAGTGTAGCCCAACTGTGAAAGGTGTATAGCCACTTCTCTACTGATCTATTTTTGTTGGCTTCCATTCAACCATTTCCTAGTTCATACAAAGTGAGCAAGGTCTCAATCAAAGCCAATTCCCATAACAATTCTGCACAGCTCATCATGCCAAAGAAATCTTAGAAAATAACAGCCAAAAGCAATCACCCAGATTGTACTCAGGTTTGACAAGTACAACCCATTTTGTAACCAAAATAAAAATTGCCCAAATGGTTCATATTTCATAGTTGAGAATCTCAACTTGAGATTCTGTAAGAAATGAGTTGTGTAAAACATTTGTGTCAAATCAGAAAAACTCAGAATTCCAAATTTTCAAAATGATTCATCCAAATAAACAGAATTTTTGTAGATAAAAATATAAAAGAGCACTATGTTCTTGATACTACAAGATACATTGGCAGCAGCATATCAAAACACAAGTGGAAGCTACTAAAGGGTTAAAATTTGGCAAGTGAGGAAGCAAAAAAGCAGCTATGGAAACTCTGGTGAAAATCCCAGTGGAAAAAACTTTGTTTAATATAGAAAACCTTATATCAACACTCAAGTTAAAGCAAAAGAGAAACTCCAATGAGAATCCTAGTGGAGCGAAACTTTCTTCAATATAAAACACCTTCCATCATACCATTGTTTTTTTAATCCAAGATAAGCTCAAGTTGCATACATAAAATCCTAATACTTCAATGAACCCCAATTAATGGAAAAACACATTCTGATACTCTTTAATCAAAGTTTCACCAGTAAATAAAGTAGGCAGGCACTAATACAAAGGTATAATACCGTGAATATAGAATATGTCTCTGGTGAATCCCCTTTGCACTCAACAAAGCCTAGCTTAACATGCAAGCGATAATTTGAAGAGAAAGCACTTATCAATTGCTGTCTATATAAATAAGAAACCAACTACATTTTGAAAGCAATTTACAAGTCAAAAGATGGATGGAAAAATTAAGTTTAAAAAAAAAAAAAAAAAACAATTTAACTAGCATGCCCAGTAATATTAAGGAATCCAAAACCAATAAATGTGACACAAAAAAATGTTTAATTAACCCTTCAAAAAACTAGTGATAGAATAAAATAGAGAATAATGAATCCCAGCAGTAAAATAAACTTGACAATAAGAAAACATATTTTGAGATTAAATTATTAACCAAAACACACCTTCGTAGCAATTACTCAGTCAAGGAAAGATCCATAAAAGAGTTGGATCAGAAGGAAAGGAAAACTATGGACTAGTATGCAGTGGAAAAATGTTCTAAATTCCTAATTATTTCAGAGGAAAGCATCCAACTGCAAGTTGGATCAGAAGGCCAGTAAACATGAAACTCTTCTAATGACGTATGAGTCGTAGAGTAATAAAGAATTTCATGCTAACATTACCATTAAAGTGTGTTCCCTCAAAAGTTAAGAAAAAACTATACTTCCATAATCTTATATAAGTTAAGATCAACACAGTACAGAGAGACCATTGTTTAAGCAAAGAAAGAGACAGAAAGAAAAAGGATTCCAGTGAAAACTTTTTTATGTTCTCTTCCTATGTTCTATAATTCCTTATTCAAAAGAAAATCTTCAAAAACAAGAAACAAGTTGTTTACAAACTATTTGCCAGTGTTTGTGCATAAGAGAGGGGGTACGCGTATTAGATGTATAAATTCCATTCAAGATCAGTCAAGTCACTGAATCTTTGAATTTAGAAATAATGCCCATGAAGAAGTCCCACTTGTGAGAAGAAAATTAACGAAAAGAATATTAGAGCCCCAGTTTGAGTTTAATTGCATACTCCTTAAAGTAATTAACTGGTAGAAATATAAGAAAATTTCCTCAAGAAACAAAATATGATTCAAGTAGACGTGTATAGATGACACATAAAAAGTAAGATACTTCTAGATCAATTTTCTTTTAACAATTAGACATCCAACAATATTTTTCAACAAAAAATTAAGCATCCAATAAAATATAGTCTATTCTTTTCCAAATTAATAATGTAGTTTGTAAAAACACATTTCTAGAAGTATTATGACCCCCTTTTTTTACATGTTGTCCTTCCAAAACCCCACTCTCCCTAGATTTTAGTTCATTAAACTTTCCTCCGAAGAAAACCTTAAAGGAATCAAATAAGAAATAATTTTGGGATCACTTTGGATTGTTGAATTCACCATTTTGGAATGAACGTACACCATGTTTTGGAACGTGTTGGAGAAATGACAGAACAAGATCTACAAGTCCCATGAAGCCAAACTGATGATTTGGCGGCTTCCCTTGCTGTCCGAATTCTAAAAGCATAAATCATAGTAATTTTTATCTTCCCCATTTCGCATTGAGTATTGAAAGGTCAAGGAGATTATTTGCTCATAACCAATAAATACTATTCTTTTGGAGATAAGAATGAAAGGAAAGACAGCTTTGATCCAAGCCTTCTTTTCTCCCAAATTCCCAATTATGTACATATTAACAAATAAAACAGCTATCTGTATACATATATCCTATTTATCAATATATATATATATCCTAACTGTCAGTCCAACTTTGAAAAGTGATTTGGTACTCTAACATGCTGTTAACACCAGTACATTACAGGATGAGTTTAGATTGAGAACCACACAGTCGACGACATTCGTCTAGAATCTCTCAATGATTTAGATCTTGACCAAAGATCTTGAATATTGAGGAACTTGGAGATAAGTCAAATAAGAGATTTTGGGTCTCATAATAGGTCAAAATTTTATCACCTTGCGGATCACTTAAATACAAACATATCCAAAAAATCGTCACAAAAAAATTATTTTTAGCAACGATTTTACTAGGACTTATTTTCAATAGGATTTGATAGGAATTAAGTCTAACTATTAGGACCTATTGGTAGTTTATCCCAAAATTTATCTTGGGTTAAGAAATTAGTTTCCAAAACCAAAGTATTGCACTTTTTGAAAATAAAAAAGAAAAACATGGTACAAAATTACAAACGTGGAACATAATAAGCAAATTGGTTTGCGTTATGAATATCAAAGCAATAAAATTTATCACAATGCAGTATGATTTAATCCAATGGTGGGAAAATAACTAGTATTTTATATGTATATTTCATGTTTATTACATACAAGATTTATATATTAACAATAGAATTTGGGTTACTCTAGGTGGACATCCCAAGTTGCAACCCTATAGTAAAAGTCCCAATCCTGTAACCCAAAACCATTGCCAATCCATCAGTGTTACAAACTTCAGCCACAAGATTTATCTCATTTTTTGTAGGGTTGAAGCGAAGAGAAGACAACGCTAGTCCATCACAATCAACAATGTCCTTTAATCTCTCTTATTTGGTTTAACATGTGTATTGTCACTGATAAGTCACATTCATGTATTATATTCTACAATGGACAATTAGAGTCACAATAAAAAGTAACACTAGAATAGAAGCATTGTTCATTATAAATTTATAATCTATTTTAGTCACTTTCATGCTTATTGAGAACTTTTTTTATTTTGGCACTGATTTTCATTGTTTTTCACCACAGTTTTGCAATCCAGGGTCTTATTGAGTTTATGGTTTCTAAACCTTAGTATAGTGATTGAAATCAATATCTTACCAGATTCTCATGGCCATTGGTTATGTTCTAGGTGCCTAATATCAAGAACCAACTGAGGACCCAACTTAAAATAACATTTTATTTTTTAGAAAATCATTGCATAAATATAGTGTTGCCTTGCGTCATATCTTGTTATTATAATCAGATAATGTAGGCTTTTATAAACTAGAAATAAGTAGAAAAAAGTAATTATATTAAGATATCTAACCATCTTCCATGAATTTATTTAATTTAAATAAGCATACAGTCCTTGATAGAGCTAAATGGAGAAAAATGATTCGTGTAGCCAACTTCACTTGATTGGGACACACAAGGCTTGGTTTGGTTTGGTTTGGTTTGGTTTGGTTAGGTAGCTAAGCCTCCTCCACATTTGACATGAGAAATGCTCAAATTTGAAATTGTCAATGTTTAATGTAACAATTCCTACACCTACTTCCTATAGTTAGTGACAATTCCTATACACCTACTCCCACTATAGTTAGTGCACCATAGTTTTGCTCCATTACCATTATACCTACTCCATTTAGGTTAATGCTCCATTTAGGTTAATGCTCCATTAATTTAGTTTAGTGCTCCATTTAGTTCTTATTGCTCAATTAATTATGGCTCCATTGTATCCCATTTCTCTCTATAAAAGAGAGCTCTTGTAAACACATTGTAAATCAATCAATCAATAATATCTATACATTAATTTCCTACATGGTATCAGAGCAGAGTTAAGTTCTTGGTGTTCTTCGCCTTACCGGCGGGCGGCAGCCTTGCCTTGGCCGCCCGCCGGACCTCAACCGATTCCACTGTCATCTTCAATTTCTCATTGCAAAAATTTCTTCCTTTTGCAGCCAACTGAAAGATGACTGCTTATCTGCAACAACTGCTTCATGCCCGTGTATTGAATCACTAATTTTAATGTCATGTCCATCCATTGGTCCTGAAGGACTCTCTTCTTTGCGGCGGCTTCCAAATTTGACCTCACTTGATTTATCTTATACCTTTTTGATGAACTTGCAGCCTGTTTTTGAGTCCTGTTTGCAGTTGAAGGTTTTAAAGTTGGCAGGCATGCAAATATCTTGATGACTCATCGCTGGAGCCTCTTTACAAAGAAGGTGCTCTCCCAGACCTTTATGAGTTGGACCTGTCTTATGGAAGCCTCAGTCAGTCTGCCATAGAGGAACTTCGGCTTACTGTACTCATCTAACTCATGTGAGCTTGAATGGATGTGTGAATATGCATGACCTAGATTGGGGTTTTAGTAGTGATCGGCTTTCTAGCATTTGTGGTTTCAGCTGACTTGTTTTCTCAGATGATGCCCACCTTCCAATGGAGCAGCCTAATCGTTTGTTGCAGAACCTCAACTGTGTTGGTTGTCCAAACATTAAAAAAGTTCTTATTCCTCCAGCAGCAGGGGTGCTTCCAATTGTTATCACTTAACCTTTCTCTGTCTGCAAATTTGAAAGAAGTTGATGTTGTTTGTCTCCTGTACTTCGCCTGCCGGAGCTCCACCTAGACACCCATCATTCCCAAATCCAAATTCTGTTGCACCTAGTTCTCTTGTCCCGCAAATGGGACACAGGAAATTAAATCCAGCTCCCCATGTGGAAAATATGGGTGGTGGTCCAGGTCCTTTCCCTCCTAGGCCAGGAAATCCTGTGCAGCAGCAGCTTCAGCAAAATTTCTATCTGCAGTGGGTCGGCCACAGAGTCGCTTGGCTCCAAATCAACAGCAGCTAGGTAGCAATCTGCCCTCTGCATCATCATCGGGTAGGCCAGCAGCTGCTTCTTCTAGTCCCGAGCACAGCAAAATTATGATCCATTCTCGCCCACTTCTATTTCTACTGCACCTCTTCAGCGGATTTCTTCTCCCGAGGTCGCCGAACCATTCAAAACACCTCCTCTGCTTCTCCACCGCATGGGGCGTTGCTCTCTGGGTCACCATACTCAACACTATCTCTTTTATTTATTTCTTTTATCTTATCTTTCTTTTTATTAAAAATAAATAAATAAATAAATAAATTAAATTAAAATTAAAATTCAAAATAAATAAATAACCAAATAAATTTACAAAACCATTGCTGTTTTTAACAGATCCGTGCAGAACCACTCCTTCTTTTTTTTTTTTCACCTTTTATTTCACATTATTTTTTACTCTTTTTTCAAATCTCATTCATACCATATCGATTTGCACACCAAACCTTACCTTATTTTATTCATCTCGGGGATCAACCTCGATCACATTTTTACACCACAAAAAAAAAAAAAAAAAAAAAAAAAAAAAACAAATCAACTACACAACAAAGACCGGCCTTATTTTTCGCCTCTTCTGCCGATCTCTTCCTCTTGCCTTTGTCTTGGGCTCCCTTACCGGTGCTGCCTCCGTGTTTCCCACGCTGCCGAGCACGTTCACTTCCCGTTGCTCCTCAACTGTCACATATGGCGGCCCTCCAAATCTGAGCATCACGGTGGCCTTCCGCTTCAGTTCCTTATTTTCTGCCTTCAGCACACATATCTCTGCTCGGGCATCCGTATACATGCGCTGGAGCAGAGCCAATTGGGCTTTTACCTGCTACACCTCAGTTGTTCTACTCTGAAGCCGGTGCGACAGGTTGTTGACCGCCGTCATTGTCTCAACACAAGACCTCAATGTATAATAATTGGCCTCAATATCAGATTGAGCAGCCATTATCTGCTCAACTGCCACCATCGGATAGTTCAAAGGCGCAAAACCAGGGGGGCTTGGTTGAGGTTCAAGGGCTATATTCTGGGTTGTGGCCTCGTTGAGGTCGGGAAAGAGAGTAAGACCACGGGACGAAGAGGCTATGTTCTGGGTAGCGGAACGGGAAGAAGAAGCCATTTTTCTGGGCAATAGAGTTACAGAATATCTCTCTCAAGAAAACGAAGAGTTTCTAAGAGTTTTTCAGCAGATGTTTTGTTCTGCATAAGCGGCAGCCTCGCCTTGGTATAAATAGGCAAGGCAGACACGCGTATCACGCGCCTCTCAACGCCAGACGACAACTCGGCGCGCCTTTTGATGGCTCGACTTTTGATGGCTGTCGGGCACGTCTTTTGATGGCGCGCCTTTTGATGGCTGTCGGCACGCCTTTTGATGGCACGCCTTTTGATGGCACGCCTTTTGATAAGATTGGGCACGCCTTTTTTATGGGTCCGACAAGACTTTGTAAACTGTCCCGACATAGATTCCGGTTAGCTTCTATATGGGTCCGACAAGACTCTGTAAACTGTCCCGACATTGATTCCGATTAGCTCCTATATGGGTCCGACAAGACTCTGTAAACTGTCCCGACTTTGATTCCGGTTAGCTCTTATAACGGTCCGACATGACCCAATAAACTGTTTTCTACAACGGTCCGACATGACCCAGTAAACTGTTTTCTACAACGGTCCGACATGACCCAGTAAACTGTTTTCTACAACGGAACGGTCCGACATGACCCAGTAAACTGTTTTCTACAACGGTCCGACATGACCCAGTAAACTGTTTTCTACAACGGTCCGACATGACCCCGTAAACTGTTTTCTACAACAGTCCGACATGACCCCATAAACTGTTTTCTACATCGGTCTGATATGACCCATAAACTATCTTCTACAACGGTCCGACATGACCCCATAAACTGTCTTCTACAACGGTCTGACACGACCATACAGTGTCTCCTATCTACTTTTATTTGTCGATTACTCTCTCCAAACTCAAGTTGGTTAGTTCCTAACCCCCTTGAGTTTGAGGGGGGCTGTTGAATGTAACAATTCCTACACCTACTTCACTATAGTTAGTGACAATTCCTACACCTACTCCACTATAGTTAGTGCACCATAGTTAGTGCTCCATTACCATTATACCTACTCCATTTAGGTTAATGCTCCATTAATTTAGTTTAGTGCTCCATTTAGTTCTTATTGCTCAATTAATTATGGCTCCATTGTATCCCATTTCTCTCTATAAAAGAGAGCTCTTGTAAACACATTGTAAATCAATCAATCAATAATATCTATACATTAATTTCCTACAGTCAATTCTTCATGTTTTTGTTAGAGATAATTTTTCTCATGTATTCCAAATTTCTATGATCCGTAAGCAATAAGCAGGGGTGGCAACACGTTAATGGCAAGGTATTCAATCGAATACCCTAACCTTTTTTTTGGTGTATATATAAGGTAATTTTGTTAATCATTCACTACTTATAATTTGAACACCTAAATTTATAGATTTTGAATACATATCTCACAAATCTTGAATGCCCAACTCACACACCCCCCAAACTTCACATACCCTCCCTACAACCCAATCACCACATCTTTTAATTTTGAATGTAATACCCTTGTCAGAAACTCAACATACATAAAAAAAATAAAATAAAAAAAGAGTCTATAAAATGAAGTGTATGGTATACATTTAAAGAGGATGAGGTGTACATCATACCCAAAATGTGTATAGTACATACACTTTATTTTCTGAGTGTTTTTTTTTTTTTTTTTTAAAAAGAAATTTTATTGATGAAAATCAAATGTACAAAATACAAAGATAAACATCAATAAAGGGAGGCGAGTGCCAAAGCATCAAAACAAACTAGACGATTCCAACTAGGTTGGGACCGGAACGCAAGCCAATCATCTACTAGCACTACCCAAGGCTGGAGAAAAACCAACCGAACAAACAGCAAAAGAAAGGAAATACAACCCACCCCCAACACCCAAAACACCGATCTTAACAATCCATCTACACACATCATACCAAACAAAACCTCTTCCAATTCAGACACTCATAACAAACAATCACCTCAAACCAATACCCCATCTCTTGAATTTTGGAAGTACCATTGATGCTTTCAATAACTTCTTTTTCCTTCTTTTATTTCTTTGACTAGCATTGTTGAGGTTTGAGGCCTTATAATCACCTCTATCCTCATGCCTCTTAGAATATTCCTCAATCTTGACCGAATTGCTACTCACTACCAGAATAGAAGGCTTTTTAACAACGTCAACCCCTTCCACTACTCCTTTTGGCCCAAGACTTGGCTCATAGGATACTTGCACACTCTTATTATTTCCAATAAGAACTCCTAGATCTACAGCAGTGGATTTAGGCCTCCAAAATAATGAAAGAACACGCCCAGATTTTTGTTGTGGGCCAAGCACACTCCTAAATTTAAGAGGTTTCATTTGCACTAGGTTTAGCTCAGATCCTCTATAAGAACCATTACTCTTCAAATGCTGATTGCTGGATGTTGATGACTCATTTGATTTGTTTGAATTTGAAGAAAGCACCATTCTTTTGACTCCAAACTCTTTTTTCCCCATTGACAGAGATTTGATCTTTCCTTGAACTATATTTGAGAGCTACATCACCATGAAAATCACAGGTTTCACATATCCTAACAGGGTATATGTTTCCTTTGTACTCCAAACTTATCACTGAATTTTTAGGCCTCATGCTATTTGTTATCAATTTGACCTTGCTATACACAAAAGAATCTGTATTGTTAACTTCAACAAACTGGATTGCCTCACCCCATAAGCTACCAACGCTTTTGAATGTGTTAGCATTCCATAAGTTAAATGGAACTCCATAACAGCACAGCCAAACACATCTCTCCTGATCAAGATTTACCCCTTTTCCCCATTCTGTTACTGAAACACACCAATCATAGATCCACCCCTTTAGTTGGTCATACCCCTCCTTCATAGATTGTGATGAGTTGAAGGTTAGGACTGCACTTCTACCTCCCCCTCTTCTGACTAATATCTCACCCGAACCTTTCTTGCAAAATTCGTTTCTAAATGCAGAAAAAGAGAATAAGTTTTTGAGCTTCACTATCAAACTGACAAAGAGCCATTCATTATCAAGCTCAAAAGCTTTTGCCACTAAATAATCCTTCCTATCAGTAGCTCCACTTTTTACTGCTTCAACATAAGATTTCTGACCTCCAACCACTGGTATATCTTGCTTAGACTGCCTTTGTAAATCTATCTTCAAAGGTTTACTTGATTCCGACCAGTGCTACTTTAATTGAGGCTCGGTGAACACTGCATTTTTAACTTTTAGCTCCTTATCCTCAACCCACAAACCATTTGCCTTTTGAATAGCCAAATTTTTTGCTACCGAGCAATCAAATCTAATGAAGCCAAATCTTGTACCTGTTACTATCCTTCTGTTCGCCAGGATGAACACATCCTTAACTGCCGCAAATTTGTTGAACAGGATGTACAAGCTCTTTGGACCCATTGATTCAGGAATGTTATCCAGAAAAATAGTGAACAATCCACCATTTTGGACACCAATATTGCTACCCTCTTTCCTTCTCAGAGCTTGGTTCCAACCTCCACTAACTCTACCCTCTCTGAATCTTTTTTCCATCCCGTATGACGCTACTCTTTCCTCCATCCCATAGCCAAAGTTGCTCTGTATATCTCCCTGTTCTTGACTTCTCCAAATCATAAACCCAGAACAAGTCCAAACCCAATATTGACACAAACAAGTCCAAACCCAATAGTGTAATTAAAGGGATACCAGAGTTCACAAACAAAGACACCAGAGTTCACAAACAAGTCCAAACACAAACAGAGACACCAGAGTTCACAAGAATGATACCTAACCTTGCAAGATCCGTCGCTGAAGATCGAAGTTCACACAGCACGGATCTAAGCTGCGAACTCGCCACTGCAATAAATCTACATCTCTCCTCCCCCTTGTTTGTCCCCAGAGAGACACAACAATAGATAGTGCAAAAGTGAGATCAGCGACGAAGAATAGCAGGAGAGAGAGATTGGCGACAAAGAGCAATGAAAGGAATAGATCGATGATCTGAGCTGTGTTCTTGGCCGTCGGAGAAGGTGGAAAGGAGGCTACTCAACCATATTTCGACGCCATTATTTTCTGAGTATTGATAGTTGACTAAAATAAATATCCTTACATTAAAAAAAGAGATATCCAAAATCTCTGAGTAAATATAGCTTATGTTGAAAGTGAAGGAAGAGCATTTTAGTGCCAATATATAGGAATGAAAGAGATGTTCAAAATTGTAACAACTATAGAGGAATCAAGTTAATGTGTCACACAATGAAAGTGTGGAAGAGAGTGATGGAACATAGATTGCGAGATATAACAGAGGTATTAGAGAATCAATTTGGGTTTATGCCTAGTAGGTCAACAATGGAAGTAATCTATCTTTTAAGGAGAGTAATAGAAAAGTATAGAGAAAAAAAAAAGATATTCATATGGTTTATATCGATTTTGAGAAAGCATATGATAGGGTGGCTCGGGATATAATCTGTTGAGTGTTAAAGAAGAAATGGGTGACAAAAGGTTACATTGATGTGATTAGGAATGTGTATGAAGGTGTGGTGACCACTATTAGATCGCCCACTAGAGAGACAAGTGAATTTTCAATTTCTGTAAGGTTACACCAAAGATCCATCTTAAGTCCTTATCTTTTTACTTTAATTATGGATGAGTTAACGCGCAATATTCAGGATGATGTGTCATAGTGTATGCCTTTTTGCAGATGATATCGTGTTCGTGGATGAGACTAGAGAATGAGTTAACACTAAGTTGGAGATTTGGAGAAAAACACTTGAATCTAAAGGATTTAGGATAAGCAAAACTAAGACAGAGTATATAGAATATAATTTTAGTAACGGTCACAATGAGAGCAGAGGAGAAGTGAAGATTGAGGACAAAAACTACTTAAGAGTGAATATTTTCGTTATTTAGGGTCGATTATCACAACGACTGAGGAGATTAGATCGGATATGGTGCACAGAATTAAAGCGGCGTGGCTTAAGTGAAGGAGTGCGTCTAGAGTACTATACGATAAACGAGTTCCCATTAGACTAAAAAGGAAATTCTATAGAATAGCTATTAGATCAATAATGTTTTATGGGACGAAATGTTGGGCAACTAAGAAACAATATGTAGAGAAGATGAGTGTTGCTGAGATGAGGATGTCAAGGTGGATGTGAGACAAGACTAGAAAAGACAGTTTTTTTTTTTTTTTTTTGAAATATTAAAACTAGAAAAGACAGAGTTAGGAATGAGTATATTCGAGAATAGATAGGAGTTGTACTGAGAGAAGATAAGTTGAGAGAGAATACATGAAGATGCTATGATCATATACAACGGAGACCAACAGAGGCAGTAGTGAAGAGATGCGATACAATGACGGTAGATGGTAGTGTTAGGGAAAGGAACAGACCTAGATTGACATAGGCTAGTGTAGTAAATAGATATACGAATCTCCTTAATTTAACTAACGAAATGGCCTTCGATAGAGTCGAGTAGAGAAAAAGGATTCATGCAGCCGACTCCATTTGATGGGACTTAAGTCTTGGTTTGGTTTTGTTTTGAATGAATACCTTGACCAATATTTCTAGAGCAGCCACTGAAAATAAGCCACTTGTGTATTTAATGCCTTTTAAATTGTTGATCTCATAGAGACTAAATCATATAGAACGCGTAAGAGTTTTAGGGTTGGTTTGGAATGTTCTAAAAAAGTGCACTTTTTGACTTATTGGCTTATATGGGTTGGGTTTAATGTGATGTGTTAGAGAGGTGATGTGATTTAAATAAGATGATGTGACTTAAATAGGATAGTGACTTTTTGACTTTTTGTATTATTTAGTAAATGCCAAACTTGGCCTTATTTTGGTTATTTTGGTCATTTTAGTTATATATTCATGAAAATTTAATTACCTCCCCACCGACCAGCCTATCTTTGATGGCTGATTTTGGTTCTATCCACTTATGGGTTCACTCAAAACTCATAATTGTCTCCATTCAGCTGTATTCCCTCCAATTCACCTTCCTTGTTGTAAGATTCTATGAATAGACAATGTTGGCAAACAATGATGAGATTGCATGTCCTCTTCATCAACCAATGCTCTATGAAACCACTCAAATCGATCATAACAATTCACAAAAAATAACTCATTCACTAGAAACGGAAACTTGTGGATTAAACAAAACAAAAACAATTGTGGCTCCAGTTAACAAGACAACAAATTTGCTGGAGAATAGATGATCACCTAGTGAATGAGTTATTTTTTTGAATTGTTATGATTAGTCTATTATGATATATTTGAGTGATTTCATAGAGCATTGGTTGACAAAGAGGATATGTAATCTCATCATTGTTTGTCAGGATTATCTATTTATAGAATCTTACGACAAGGAAGGTGAATTGGAAGCAATATAACTGAATGGAGACAATTAAATTTATTATCACATGAGTGCTCTCCGTAGCTAAAGCATAAGACAACAACTCAAATAGTTATTTCCATAGACTCCGTAGCACACAAAGCTTCAAAAAACATAAACCGACACATGTAACGGTGAAAAAATCCAAAAGCCTAAAAAGTCCAGCTCTCTTTGTCTAGAATTAGCTCATCTATTAGGATCTATTCAAATATCTAAAGTGAATCACCTTGGGGGTGATTGACATGAAGGATTTTGGCTAAAATAGACAATAAAGACTAAATAAAAAAAGAGGCTAAGGCCTCGTTTGGGAACAGGCTAATTTAGTAACTTTTTGGCTAGTTGGCTAAAATATAAGCTAAAAAAACTAGTACGTTTGAGATGACTTTTTGGCTTTTTACGAAAAGATGTGCAAAAAGTAGAGAGAAAAGAGAATCTTTGACTTTTTGGTATGGGTTGTTGGCTTTTTGGCTAATTTAGTAACTTTTTGGCTTTTTGGCTAAAAGGGAGGGTTCCCAAACGAGGCCTAAAATAGTCAAAAAGACAAAATGTCACATCTTACACATTAATCAATCACTTTTTCTTACACAACTATCTATTCAACTAAAAAAAAAACCACAAATCATCCTAAACGCAACTTTTTTGCATCTCATAAAATAGCCAAAAAGCCAACTAAAATAGCCAAGTTTCCAAACCAGGGCCCTTGTTTGACAAACCACCATATTCCGTCAAGATTTTTGAATTAACACAAATCCTGGCTCTGACAAAAGCCTTTGTCATTTACACTACCTTAAAGTCTGTGCCATTAAGGTAAGGGTACAATTTCACTTCTAATTGGTTAATAACGTTAATTCACAATTATTATGAAAATCATTCAAATGGTCTCTACATACATGATGCCAACAGTAAGCAATCCAATAAATGTCACCTCCCTATAAGATCACTTTGGAAACCACCATGCAGAAAATGTGTTAATATTCAAAGGGAAAAATAGAAAGCAACTAAATATTAATAAATTTTATTTGCTTTTCCTTCTTCAACATTTTCCGGGGGGAAAGGAAATACCATTACCCAGCATTGTTCTGACCACTATAGGGTGCCGGCAGAGGATAGATGGATGAAAACCTAACATTTGGCAATATTTGCAAAAAGTGGCAGATGATTAACGAACTTGTCAGCGTAGATACATGCAGAATTCAAAAGAACCCCACAATTTGAATTCAAACCCCTCAAATTCACCATAAATCTTATACAAAGGGCCCGTTTGGTAGAGTTATGGGAAAGTGATTTTAACTTATATTATAGCTTATAACTTATAGCTGTGAAGATAAGCTGATTTTTTACTTATAAATTAAGCTCTCCTCCCTATTCAAAGAATAAGTTGATTTTTGACTTACAAAAAGTTATAAGGTATAAGCTGTATTGTTAAGCTGAACCAAACACATCAAAATAGCTTAAATTAAGCTAAAAGCTGAAATAAGCTAGAAATAAGTCATACCAAACCGGGCCAAAAACAATCTAAAAATCCGTACCACCAATCACTAGGTAGTACAAAAACTCGCATTCGTCAATTACAACTGATTGAGCCCCAAATGTTTGATTCACTGTCACAACTAGTCGCGAATTGAAAGCAGAAATTGAATATCGAAAGCAAATGAATCAACATCGATTGATCAAATTGAGAAGAGAGAGAGAGAGAGAAGAGAAGGGAAAGATCACCTGCCAAGCATCGATGGTGCGCTGGAAATCTTGAAGCCAGCGATCGGCTTGCATGCGAACGGCGTCGTCTGGGTGGTGGTAGAGTGCGTTTAGGGCTTCTTTAACTGTGTTCTGGAGCTCCATTTCTTCACGACTCGCCCAAACTCAGAGAAGAAGACAATCGATATCCCAAAACCCCAAACAACAAATATATAAGATACTGTAGATAGATTGATAGATACAGATATATAGCTATGTATCTGTGTATATGATGTGATGTGAATTGGTGGTAGTGTAGTGTCTGCTTCGCTTTTTCCTTTTTATTTATCTTTTATTGGATAAATAAATTACACTTCCCCATTATCTTCATTCACGTTTCCATTTGGGTCTTTGAAATTTGCTTTTTTTCACTTTTAACCTTTATATTTTAAATTTTTTTTCACTTTACTTTAAAATTAATCTCTATTAAAAGTTAGACAAAAAAAATAACACATTATCAATTGCATAATATAAAAATATTTGATTATATATGACTTACACATCTAACATAATAGAGTGAGCAGATAAACCAAAAAAATCACAATCCAAACCGATTTAGTCTAATCTGGTGGATTTGATTTAATTTTTCTAATCCG
Source organism: Camellia japonica (assembly GCA_030407325.1). Classification (NCBI taxonomy): domain Eukaryota; kingdom Viridiplantae; phylum Streptophyta; class Magnoliopsida; order Ericales; family Theaceae; genus Camellia; species Camellia japonica. The sequence goes on along the minus strand of JAPPVO010000017.1, from coordinate 95,245,546 downwards.
TGATTTTAGATTGGTTTGAAAATTAGTAATCTTGTTCACGGATCGATTCTGAATTATGATACATGATTTCAGATTGAATCTAATTCAAACCTTTTACTATTCCACTCTACTATTATACCATACACCCATTATATACAATCCCAACTTTTATATATAAAACCCATATAAGGAATCTTCCAAAGAAAAGAAAAAAACGCTGCTGTCAATGGAATTATCACTAACTACCAATAATCAATTTATTAATATTACAAGTTGATTTGGGTTGCTGATATTGTTGTGTTGTGCTACTACTTTTGTTATTTTTTTTTTTTATAATTATTTGCATAAGTTTAGTTTTGTAATTGTTATTGTCACAACAAAATATTTTGTTAAATGAGAGTGTTATTTGTTAGATGTTGAACTTATATTTATTTATTAGATGATAAACTTATATTCATTTGCTAAATATTGAATGTTTTTAGAATAATGTTATATGATTTTTATTGTGTGAAATCATGGTTCTAAACTGAACCAATCCGTGTTTAAATGGTTTGGTTCGGTTGATTCCATAGTTTAAATGGTTTGAATTGATTCTAACTTTTTATGGAATCGTAGTTCACAAATTGGTCATGATTTCATCCCAATTCGATCCGATCCGAACCATGCTCGCTTCTATAACATAAACTTAAATTATAATATAATAATATATTTTTTATATTATGTACAGTTATTGTAAAATTTTTTATATAATTTTAAGAGTAAAAGTGAAAAAATTTAAAATATCAAAGATCAAAGTGAAAAAAAATAACTTTGAATGGCGAAACATAAGAAGACTAAAGTGTAATTTATTCTTTTTTATTTTTCATTTTTTTTTATCTATATATATTTTTTTTGACTAAGGTGGTTTTGACACTCACGATAAAGGATGTGTGATTGATTATTTGACGGCAAAGTAAGGTAGAATCATGGCCGGTGGATTGGTGTATGTTTAACCTTTGGTCAACATTTAATTCAGTCAGATTTATATCTATATTAGTGTTGTAATTCTTTCAGGAAAATGCTATAGGGCTCAAATTTTCTACTAAGTAAGTAATAAAATGTCTCTCATGTGTGTGGGGTAAATGTAGACCATATACTTATGTGAGACATTTGGTCATTTATTCAGTAAAAAATTTAATATTTCTAACATTACCCTTCTTTCTGTGCATTGTAATTTGTGCTACCCAATTATACATTGGCATGTCAGCAATTTAAATAAATAAATAATTTCCTTATAAAATTAAAATAATACTGCACCTAATCCCTCCAATAGTAAAACAATAATACTTAAAACCTGTTATAAAACTAAAGAAAATAAAGAAGAAAAAACCACAATGGAAGAGGAAACAAAGGACCACATATTTAATAAATAGTTTTTTTATATATATTCATTACCATGCAAACTCACATATTTATAGCTGATAAAACTCTCATTATTTACCACTATTCATTACACCATGTAGTTTACCACATGGCATACCTTACTTTTCACATGGTAACCAAGTGGGAAAAAACCTTTGGTGAAGAAAAAAAAGTACAATATTCTTGTATGTGATTTGTTTAGATTGCTTCATTAAAACCTTGCTAAGGACGCTCAGTGAGAAAAAACCTTAAACGAAGGAAAAAGAGTACAATCTACAAATCTACTTAAATAGATGACTCATCATCAATATTGTATAATAGATCTTTATGTCAACGCATCCTAATATTATACACTGGGTCTCTTGAATGTTGCAATTGGTAGTGCTTAGTAAACATATCTGCCAGATTATCACTTAAGCGTATCTTTGATATAACCATCTTTGATCTATGTGATACACGCAACATTCTCTTCATATAATATGGTTGGACTATCTTTTGTTAAAGACAATCTGTATCTTTCTTGAATGTGATGGATCATGGATCTAAGCCAAATACATTCTCGACTTACTTCATGAATTACAAGTATCTCTAAATGATTTAAAGAAGTAATCGTCAATGTTTGTTTGCTGATCGCCAAGATATAGCAATATTTTCATAGATAAAAACATATCTTGTATGATTTGCATTTATGTGGATTAGAGAGGTATCCAGCATCTACATATCCAATTAGCTGCGGCTTTGAAAAATAAACCCATATCGATTATTTCACAAAAATAACATAATATATGCTTTACTTCATTCCAATGGCTTCAGGTTGATATAGAAATATCTTTTGCTAATAAATTGGCTGCAAATACAATATTGGGTGTGAGGTCTCTAACTTTTTGTAATTTCCTCAAACCCTTATAGTTGAAGAATTTCAATCAGAAACCCTATTTCTCCATTTCTTACAAATTAAACCCTGGAAATCAGGAACGATTGCACGAGCTAACCGGCAAAGCCTAATCGACTCTGAGAACTTAGGGAAATTTAAAATAATAATAATAATAATAAATTAGAAACCCTAGAATGAAAATTTATAAGAGAAAAATCCTAATTTTCGGTAATCGCTGTTTTAGCCTAGTATCTCGCCTTTTGTTGCGAACTAGCACCACGTGATCCAAATTTATTTTTCTATTGTTATTTCATTGATCATATGACCTAAATATATATTTCATTTCAAAATTTCAAATTCAACTCTTTTCTTTCTTTATTATTGCATTTTGGCCCCCAAAACCCTAATATTTTAATCAAATAAGGTACAATTATTATTATATTGATATATACATAATACCTATTATATATTATATATATAAATAATAATAATAAAAAGATTTCCCACATGTGTAAAAGAGGACCATCCAGTTGTGAATAGTGTAGAAAGGACAAGAGAAAAAAAAAAAAACTATTTTTTTATATAGAATATCTTGATATATCTTTGAAAATATATTTTGAATGACTAGTATTTATTGCTATGTCCTTTTGTCTCCCAATTAGCAACTAAGTAGGATTACTTTTTCCTGATCAAGATTAACTAACACTAATTCTAATTGAAATACAACCAAACTTGAATAGTTCCCATTGGAATCCAACCAAACCAAACAAGCCTTTCTCTCTCATTTTGGCCTATAAATACAATGCCTTACAAGTTGATTTTCTTCACTCAAGAACACACACACACACAACTGGTTTTAAGAGAGAAGAAACAGAGAGAGCTTGTAAGTTTGAGAGAAAAAGAGAGAAAGAACGAAAAAGAAGAGGAAGGTAGGAAAGCTCTAGCAACTAAGGTAAATCCATACGCCTCTTCTCTCCATGAATTATCATGTTTTTTTTTCTCTCTTCATAATATATGCTAAAAATGTATCTTACATGTTACTAGTGGTTACTACATTTGCTAGATGAAGTATGGTTTGAAAATAAAATGTTTTTCTCCTTCTTTGAAATTTCCAGCAGTCTTACCAAGGTTTTGATTTTTTTTTTTTTTTTTTTATAGCAAACCTTCATGAACTCAAAATCTATTTAAAGAGGTATTATTTGACATATATAGAGTATGTGCAAATTTTTTCTAAGACCATGGATGTGTTTTATGACTCTTTTATTTTTCTAAATACTTGGTGCAAAGAATCTATTAAAAACAGAAAAATTTATAAATTTCTAGAAAATTCCAGAAAAATGATCTCACGTTCATTTTTACATCGAAATCTTCTTCCAACAGTTAGCCTTTAAGAAAAATTTATTTCAATGCAAATGAATGAGTATTTTACAAGAAATACCTATTTTTGTAACAGTTGTCAAATTTGGACTAAGCCTGTGTATTTCTTAAATATCTAAAAATCTAAACGAGCCACTCTACTTTCATAAAATAATTCTGAAACTATACTTGATCCTCTACAAATCCTCAAGAAGCCACGTTTCTGAAACCATTAAAATATTTTTTCTATATTTATTTTTAAACCGGTGCCGTGCTGGAAAGTTGAACAGTGTGGTTCTTGTTGCAATTTAATGCTTTGGTGCTATCATTCATGTATAATTGAACTTATTATGACATGTTTGTTTATAATATATGTTATACTTGCATGCTTGAGTTTTACCTAGAATAGCCTTATTATGCTCTTATTTGTGCTAACCATTAATGTGTAATGGACTTAATGAAAAAGGGAAAGCTAAATGGATTGGTAAAGAGGGTTGACCCACACTAGTTATACATGTTGAATGATGAGAATGTTAAGTTTGATATCAATAGTGGATTAAAACGAGCAAGTCTTGCACAAGTGGTTGTTCAGAACCTTGAATTGAGCGGTTGTATTCGGACCCTAGGTGGTTTCGGTGTGAGGAGGGATTTGGGCAAGGCCTAATTTATTGTCACTTTTGAGGCCTTACGGTTGGAGCTATGTGGTATATAACAATTGGTAGGCATTCAAGGTAAGGTCTACAACAAAGCAACAAAAGAAGGGCATGCCAAATAATCCGCGTCCAATTCTTAGGGTAGGGAGGATGAAATCTCTTTAGGGGATTTCTAGACTGCTAACAACTAACCATGTAACCTTGTTATTTATTGAATATCATGCTCCCTTTCTCTGTTGTTGTAATTGCTATTGTTTATTAGATAGGAAAAAAATGGACATGGTGTATATGCATTTACTGAGCATTCAAAACTCATGACATGTCATGCCAAGTGCCGAAGAAGAGCTTGCAGTAAAAGACGACGAACCGGAAACCTTTGAAGACATTTGGCTATCCTAGAAAAGTTAGAAATTTCTTTTTGTTGTTTTGAAAAGTCCATCTGAAACTTTATTTTTGGAATGTAATGTTGATGGAACTAACTTTTGTAACTAAGGATGTTTGTAACTATCCTATTATTGTTATGTACTTATACTTAAAACACCAATATAGTTCCCTACGTTGGTTATGAGACCTTGGGTCAATACTTTTTAAAATCTGTCAAAAGGATAGTGCGCTACCTAAGATAGCTGGACTAGAAGGAGGTTAACTTGACTCCTCTAGCAATTTGGGATCTTACTTGGTTATTGGCCATAGGACTCATTAGTGACTTTCCTTTAACTACAACCCTTAGTGTAGATTTTGGGGCGTCATAACTTGCTATCAGAGCCTAGGTTCAACCCTTAGCCCACACAACCCGATACGCAACTCTAGAATCCATTACCCCTGCACACTAGTGTATTTTACTATCACACTATTATATTTATTTAAAAGAAACTAACAATTAAAATCTTTTTCCTCCACCCTAGGATGTCGTCAGCAAGCCGCCAGACAATCGACATTAGTCTTGACACATGGGGAGCATTCCGCAAGCAAGGCAAGAGGGCCTTTTCTCTTAATACCTACTTCAGTCGCTGACGATGTGAATTCGCCGCCGAAGAGATGATTATCAAGGAGATATGAAAGGTAGAAACGAACTATTCTTACTATACGAGGGAGCAAAAGAGGTCCTTGGTTCGACGACACCTACAATACCTAAGTCACGCAACGAAAAATGCATTCCAAAAGGAGCAGGATCACCAAAGAATGGACATTTTGATGCACCGAGCCTTGGCAGGCGAATGACCACACCAATTTCTGGTACAAGTGGAAAGTGGCGAGTCTCACTACCTTGGACGGAACAACAGTCAACCAATTGAGGTAGAATAACCACCGTTGCAGCTAGAAACAACCCCAGCCTTCCCAATCGAGGTGTCCTCTAAGCACATCCCTATTTCGCCGATATATACACCCCGTTCTCCTAGCCAGGCAATCGACTCAGACTTCGACTGGTCTGGGAATGAGAGTTAATCTAGGGATAGTAGGCTAGACTTTTTGTAAGATCCACTCATGGTAGAGATCCTTAAGATGTATGTTGTAACTTTGTGACTATGATGTGTGTAATGCCTTTTGAATGAAACTCTGATATGGAAGCCTTCTGTACTAATGCCTAATATAAGTATATGAAATGATGATTTGATCTATATTTGTTGACTGTTACTTGTTTTTAATATTCGTCACCCTATGAAAACTAAACCTTAATTTCAAATCTAGTAGAAAGATTACATCAGCTAAAAATCTAGAAACCAACTTATCCATACCATGAACAGAATGGTGATATGCGAGCCAATGACTACTCGGAGGACTAGCAACAATGCTGGAATCGTCCAAAAATCAGCATGGTCTTATAACCTATAAGAGCCAATATCCCTAATAATCTTGGGCATCAAATTCTAGAAGAACTAGGACAACTAAGGAGCAATCGGCCAAACAAGAGGACTCAATTCTTTTTGGAGTTTAGAAAACAAAGGCCTCCAAAATTCACAAGAGTACTAGACTCGAGAGTGGCCGAAAATTGTCTTCGACAGATAGAGAAAATGCTAGATACTATGGGGATAACTGAAGATGCTGATAGAATAGCCTTAGCGGTGTTTGAGCTATATGACAAAGCTGATCATTGGTGGGAACTAATCAAGAATACCCATGACATTACAAACATGTCATGGAACCAGTTTTAAGGATTTGTTCTTGAATAAATATTTTTCTAGTATAGTTAGGCGAGAGCGAGTCAGGGAATTCCAGAACCTGAAGCACGAGAATATGACCATAACTCAATACGTTGCAAAATTTGAAGAGTTAGTCGGTTATGCAACTAGATATGTAGCTAATGACGAGGAGAAAGCAAGGATGTTCGAGTGGGGGCTAGACCTTATAATTAAGGAAAAAGTTCTTCCGCAACAACTCCACTCATATGCCGAAGTATTGAAGACGACATTAGAATCTGAAAAGGAAGTAGTCGATGTTAGGAAGACTTGGAAACAACGGAAAGGGGGTCAGACATCTGTAGGACCTCAGAGGAACCAGAAAGGAAATACGGCCCCGAAGCCCTACTCAAGACCACAATCACAACAACAATGGCAACAACTGCAACAACAGATCCAGAAAGGGAGATTATCAACCAAGACCGATGGGCTAACTTCAGTGCTTTCATTGCCAACAACTGGGGCACAAAAGAGTTAATGCCCCCAACTCCCTCCATCAGGATACTAGGGAGGAGGCTCCGGAGCAAATGCCCAGGCATTGGGTGGACAAAAGCCCTGGGTAAACAAGACAGGATCTACCGGGCAGCAGCACCAGAAGAACGGAGGAACTCAAAATGCCAGGACCAGTGGCAACCAGAAGGCAACCGACAGAGTCTTTGTCTTACAAGAAAATGAGGGAGACTCATTCGTAATTGAGGGTAATTTAGTACTATATAATTATTGGGTGCATGTTTAATTTGATATTGATACGTCGCACTCTTTTATATCCCCTGCTTGTGCTAAGTCATTAGAACTTGTATGTGAACTCTTAGAAACCGCTTTAAGTGTAATATCACCTATGGGAGGGTGCATTCGGATAGGGTTGATATGTAAGGATTGTAAGATAGGAGTCTCGGACTTACGTCTGACTTGCAACCTTCACGTCATGGAGATGTCGGACTTCAATATCATTTTGGACATGGACTGGTTGTCCGCCTATCGAATGGTGATCAATTGCCGTCAAAGAAAGGTAATGGCTCACCCGCTCGACAAAACACGTTTCCAATTTAAGGGGGATAGGCAAGATTCCCTAACTTCAACAAAACATAGGACACGGTGGCACGATCAACTTGTGGGTAAAATAGCAAGTTTGATTTTAAATGAGAAAGACCAAACAGAATTAGAACTCTCGCGAGTAGTATGCGAATATGTGGATGTATTCCTGAGGAATTACTAGGATTGCCACCAACTTGGGAGGTGGATTTCAGTATTGAGCTACAACTTGGAACTACTCCAATATCTATGGCCCCATATCATATAGCACTAGCAGAGCTACGAGAATTAAAGACACAACTACAGGAGTTGCTTGAAAAGAGATTCATTAGGCCAAGTACTTTACCGTGGAGAGCACCTGTTCTATTTGATAAAAAGAAAGATGGGTCATTAAGACTATGCATCGATTACTGTTAACTCAACTAGGTCACGATCAAGAACCGATACCCGCTCCCAAGGATTGATGATCTTTTTGATCAACTTAGAGGCTCAAAGTATTATTCAAAGATCGATCTCAGGTCAGTTTATCATCAACTACAAGTCAAGGATAAGGATATACCAAAGACTGTCTTTTGAACCAGGTATGGTCACTACGAGTTTGTAGTAATTCCCTTCGGACTAACCAACGCGCAAGCAATATTTATGAGCCTAATGAACTAGATCTTCACACCATATCTTGACTAGTTTGTGGTGGTGTTCATTGATGATATTTTAGTATATTCGAGGTCTGAGAAAGAGCATGAGTAATATTTAAGGATTGTTCTTCAAGTTCTTAGAGACAATCAGTTGTATGCCAAGGCATGCAAATGTGAGTTTTGGTTACAAGAAGTGACGTTCTTAGGACACATAGTGTCTGAGAATGGGATTGCGGTGGATCCAGCTAAGGTAGAAGCAGTCTTAGATTGGAGACAACCAAAAATTGTGTCAGAAATTCATAGTTTCTTAGGATTAGCTTGTTACTACCGAAGGTTCATCCAAGATTTCTCTAAACTAGCCAGACCAATGACTCGTTTGACGCAAAAGGAAGTAAAGTATGATTGGGATGAAGCTTGCTAAAAATCCTGCCAAGAGCTAAAGAAAAGATTAACTAGTGTGCCAATTTTGATTATCCCAGAACAAAAAGTGGGGTACACTGTGTATTGCGATGCGTCTAAGGAAAGGTTAGGCTACGTGCTCATGCAAAATAGAAAGGTAGTTGCATATGGATCCAGGAAATTGAAACCACATGAGTGTAACTACCTAATGCATGACTTGGAATTGGCAGCCGTAGTTTTTGTTTTAAAGCAATGACGACATTACCTGCATGGGAAACAATTTCAGATTTTCACAGATCACAAGAGCTTGAAATATCTATTTACATAGAAGGACCTTAACTTGAGACAGAGACAATGGATAGAGTATCTTGAGGATTTCCAATTCACTCTCTCATATCATCCCGATAAAGCCAATGTAGTGGCAGATGCACTGAGTCGCAAGAGTAGGGGAATGATAGCTAAATTAGTCATGAAGGAATGGGGTATGGTTAAGACACTCAATGAATTTGGAATTCAAATAGAGGCTCAAGACACGAAAGTATACCTTGGTGAACAGAAGGTGATGCCTAAATTAATAAGTGAGATCATGGAGGCTCAGAAGCACGATCAAGAAGTAGCCTATGTTAAGACACATATGGAGTCAGGAGAACTAATGCTCGATTGGGCAATTCACCTAGATATCAAGGTAGATTGTTTGTGCCAAATGACAAGTTGCTTAGGGAAAAAGTACTTAAGGAATGTCATTACTCTGTATTTGCAGTACATCTAGGAGGAACTAAAATGTACCAAGATTTGAAAAGGCAGTATTGGTGGAGTGGAATAAAGAATGATGTTGTGGCTAGATGTGTTGCAAGGTGTCTAATGTGCTAACAAGTGAGGCAGAACATCAGAAACCATGAGGAACGTTGCAACCGCCGCCAATAGCTGAATGGAAATAGGAGCACATGGCAATGGACTTTGTGATCGAGGTTGCCCAAGACACCCAAATGGCGTGATGCTATATGGGTAATAGTTGATCGCCTCACTAAGTTAGCACATTTCTTACCCTATAAGATAACCGACACTTTAAAGTCCATGTACAAGCTCTATATTGGGGAAATCATTCGACTATATGAAATTTCGATATCCATAGTATCAGATTGCGATCCACGATTCACCTCTCGTTTTTGGGGAAGTCTGCAAGAAGCTCTAGGTACTGAGTTATGTTTCAGCACTGATTTTCACCCACAAACGGATGGACAATCTGAGTGCACCATCCAAACATTGGAAGATATGTTAAGGGTGTGCGTTGTGGACTTCAAGGGCAACTGGGAATGACATATACCCTTAGTAGAATTTGCTTATAACAATAGCTTCCAAGCTAGTATTCAAATGGCACCATTTGAAACACTTTATGGTCGACGCTACCAATTTCTGATTTGTTGGACCGAGATTGGAGAAGCTGGGTTAGTGAGGCTAGAAATTGTTCAAGAAATGACCGAAAAAGTGAAGCTCATCTGATGTTGCCGATGTTGTTGTGTTGTGCTGCTACTTTTGTTACTTTTTTTTTATAAATTATTTAGCATAAGTTTAGTTTTGTAACTGTTATTGTCACAACAACATGTTTGTTAAATGAGAGTTTTATTTGCTAGATGTTGAACTTTTATTTATTTATTAGATGATAAACTTCTATTCATTTGCTAAATGTTGAATGTTTTTAGAATAATGTTATATGATTTTTATTATGTGAAATCGTGGTTCCAAACTGAATCGATCCGTATTTAAATGGTTTGGTTCAGTTTGATTCCATGGTTTAAACGGTTCAAATTGATTCTAATTTTATAGAATCGTAGTTCACGAATTGGTCATGATTTCATCCCAAATCGGTCCAATCCGAACCATGCTTACTTCTATAACACAAACTTAAATTTAATATAATAATATATTTTTATATAATGTGATAGTTATTGTGATATTTTTTATATAATTTTAAGAGTAAAAGTGAAAAAATTTAAAATATCAAAGATCAAAGTGAAAAAAAATAAATTTGAATGGCGAAACATAAAAAGACTAAAGTGTAATTTATTCTTTTTTATTTTTCATTTTTTTATCTGTATATTTTTTTTTTTTTTTTGACCTAGGTGGTTTTGACGCTCACCGTAAAGGATGTGTGATTGATTTCTTGACGGCAAAGTAAGGTAGAATCATGGCCGTTATATTGGTGTATGTTTGACCTTTGGTCAACATTTAATTCAGTCAGATCTATATCTATATCAGTGCTGTAATTCTTTCAAGGAAAATGCTATAGCTCCAAAATTTTCTACTAAATAAATGATAAAATGTCTCCCATGTGTGTGGGGTAAATGTAGACCCTATACTTATGTGAGACATTTAGTCATTTATTTAGTAAAAAATTTAATATTCCTAACATTACCCTTCTTTCAGTGCATTGTAATTTGTACTGCCCACTTATACATTTGCATGTCAGCAATTTAAATAAATAAATAATTTCCTTATAAGATTAAAATAATACTGCACCTAATCCCTCCAATAGCAAAACAACAATACTTAAAACTTGATATAAAACTAAAGAAAATAAAGAAGAAAAAACCACAATAGAAGAGGAAATAAAGGACCACATATTTAATAAATAGTTTTTATATATATTCATTACCATGCAAACTCACCAATTTATAGGTGATAAAACTCTCACTCTTTACCACTATTCACCGCACCATGTAGTTTACCACATAGGATACCTTACTTTCCACATGGTAAAACTATCCCATATTTCCACTTTGGCCCAAAAACTCAATAGAATTCCAATTCATCTCTTTTGATAGTTATCCAAATATTTCACAACACTTTCCCTTAGATAACCATATACTAAGAATATGCCTCGTTAAAACTTTACCAAAGAAAACCAAGTGGGAAAAAACCTAGGGTGAAGGAAAAAAAGTACAATATTCTCGTATGTGATTTATTTAGATTGCCTTATTAAAACCTTGCTAAGGAAACTCAGTGAGAAAAAACCTCAGACGAAGGAAAAAGAGTACAATCTACAAATCTACTTAAATAGATGACTCCTCATCAATGTTGTATAATAGATCTTTATGTCGACGCATCCTAATATTATGCACCGGGTCTCTTGAATGTTGCAATCGGTAGTGCTTAGTAAACATATCTACCAGATTATTACTTAAGCGTATCTTTGATATAACCACCTTTGATCTGTGTGATACACGCAACATTCTCTTTATATAATATGGTTGGACTATCTTTTGTTAAAGACAATCTGTATCTTTCTTGAATGTGATGGATCATGGATCTAAGCCAGATATATTCTCAACTTACTTCATGAATTACAAGTATCTCTAAATGATTTAAAGAAGTAAACGTCAATGTTTGTTTGCTGATCGCCAAGATATAGCAATATTTTCATAGATAAAAACATATCTTGTTTATGATTTGCCTTTATGTGGATCAGAGAGGTATCCAGCATCTGCATATCCAATTAGCTGCGGCTTTGAAAAATAAACCCATATCGGTTATTTCACGAAAATAACGCAATATATGCTTTAATTCATTCCAATGAGTTCAGGTTGATATAGAAATATATTTTGCTAATAAATTGACTACAAATACAATATTGGGTGTGAGGCCCCAAACTTTTTGTAATTTCCCCAAACCCTTGTAGTTGAAGAATTTCAATAAGAAATCTTGTTTATCTATTTCTTGCAAATTAAACCCTAGAAATCAGAACAACTGCACGAGTTAACTGGCAAACCCTAATCGACTCTAAGAACTTAGGGAAATTTTAAAAAAATAATAATAAATTAGAAACCCTAGAATGAAAATTTATAAGAGAAAAACCCTAGTTTTCGGTAATCGCTGTTTTAGCCTAGTATCTCGCCTTTTGTTGCGAACCAGCACCACGTGACTCAAATTTATTTTCCTATCGTTATTTCATTGATTATATGACCTAAATATATATTTCATTTCAAATTTTCAAATTTAGCTATTTTCTTTCTTTATTATTGCATTTTGGCCCCAAAAACCTAAATATTTTAATCAAATAAGGTATAACTATTATTATATTATTATATTGATATATACATAATATTTATTATATATTACATATAAAAAAAAGATTTCCCACATGTGTAAAAGAGGACCATCCGGTTGTGAATAGTGTAGGAATAGTGTAGGAGGGACAAGAAAAAAAAAACAAAACTATTTTTTTTTTATATAGAATATCTTGATATATCTTTGAAAATATATTTTGAATGACTAGCATTTATTGCTATGTCCTTTTGTCTCCCAATTAGCAACTAAGTAGGATTACTTTTTCCTAATCAAGATTACCTAACACTAATCCTAATTGGAATACAACCAAACTTGAATAGTTCCCATTGGAATCCAACCAAACCAAACAAGCCTTTCTCTCTCCTCTTGGCCTGTAAATACAATGCCTTACAAGTTGATTTTCATCACTCAAAAAAACACACACACACAACCGGTTTTAAGAGATAAGAAAGAGAAAGAGAGCTTGTAAGTTTCAGAGAAAAAGAAAGAAAGAACGAAAAAGAAAAGGAAAGTAGGAAAGCTCTAGCAACAAAGGTAAATCCATACACCTCTTCTCTCCATGAGTTATCATGTTTTTTTTTTTCTCTTCATAATATATGCTAAAAATGTATCTTACATGTTACTAGTAGTTACTACATTTGCTAGATGAAGTATGGTTTGAAAATGAAATGTTTTTCTCATTCTTTGAAATTTCCAGCAGGCTCTTATCAAAGTTTTTGATTTTTTTTTTTAATAGAAAACCTTCATGAACTCAAAATATGTTTTAAAAGGAAATTATTTGACATATATAAAGTATGTGAGAATTTTTTCTAAGACCATGGATGCATTTTTATGACTCCTTTTATTTTTCTAAGTACTTGGTGCAAAGAATCTGTTAAAAACAGAAAACTTTAGAAATTTCTAGAAAATTCCAGAAAAATGATCTCACGTTCATTTTTATATCAAAATCTTCCTCCAATAGTTAGCTTTCAAACAAAATTAATTTCAATGCAAATAATGAGTATTTTAAGAGAAATACCAGTTTTTGTAACAGTTGTCAAATTTGGACTAAGCCTGTGTATTTCTTAAATATCTAAAAATCTAAAAAAGCTACTCTACTTTCATAAAATGATTCTGAAACTATATTTGATTCTCTACAAATCCTCAAGAAGTTGCATTTCTGAAACCATTAAAAATATTTTTTCTATATTTATTTTTAAACCGGTGCCGTGCTAGAAATCTGAACAGTGTGGTTCTTGTTGTAATTTAATGCTTTTGTGCTATCATTCATGTATAATTGAACTTATTATGACATGTTTGTTTATAATAGATGTTATACTTGCACGCTTGAGTTTTACCTAGAATAGCCTTATTATGCTTTTACTTGTGCTAACTATTAATGTGTAATGGACTTAATGAAAAAATGAAAGCTAAATGGGTTGGTAAAGAGGGTTGACCCACACTAGTTATATATGATGAATGATGAGAATGTTAAGTTTGATATTAGTAGTGGATTAAAATGAGCAAGTCTTGCGCAAATGGTTGTTCGGAACCCTTGAATGAAGCGGTTGTATTCGGACCCTATGAGGTTTCGGTATGAAAAGGGATTTGGGCAAGGCCTAATTTATCGTCTGTTTTGAGGCCTTGCGGTTGGCGTTACGTGGTATATAACTGTTGATAAGCATCCGAGATAAGGTCTGCAAGAAAGCAACAAAAGAGGGGGCATATCGAATAATTCGCGCCCAATTCTTGAGGTTGAGAGGATGAAATCTCTTTGGGAGATTTCTAGACTACTAACAACTATCTATGTAACCTTGTTATTTATTGAATATCATGCTTCCTTTCTCTGTTGTTGTAATTGCTATTGAGTATTAGATGGGGGAAAATGGGACAGGGTGTGTGTGCGTTTACTGGGCATTCAAAGCTCACGGCATACCATGCTAGGTGCCAAAGAGGATCCTGCAGCCGAAGACGACGAACCGGAAAACTTCGAAGACATTTGGCTATCCTAGAAAAGTTAGAAATTTCTTTTTGTTGTTTTGAGAAGTCCATCTGAAACTTTATTTTTAGAATGTAAAGTTGATGGAGCTAACTTTTGTTACTAAGGATGTTTATAACTATCCTATTATTGTTATGTACTTATTTTTAAAACACCAATATAGTTCCCTGCATTGCTTATGAGACCTTGGGTCAATACCTTTTATGATCTGTCAAAAGAATGGTGCGCTACCTAAGAAAGCTGGACTTAGAAAGGAGGCTAACTTGACTCCCTCGGCGATCTAGGATCTTATTTGGTCATTGGCCATAGGACTCATTAGTGACTTTTCCTTGACTACAACCCTTAGTGTGGATTTAGGGGCATCACAACTTGTTATCAGAGCCTAGGTTCAACTCTTAGCCCACGTAACCCGATTCGCAACTCTAGAATCCCTTACCCCTACACACTAGTGTAATTTACTATCACACTATTATATTTATTTAAAAGAAACTAACAATTAAAATCTTTTCCCTTCACACTAGGATGTCGTTAGCAAGCCGCCAGACAATTGACATCAGTCTCGACACGTGGGGAGCATTCCATATATAAGGCAGGAGGGCCCTGTCCCTCAATACCGACTTCAGCCTCTGACGATGTAAATTCGCTGCCGAAGAGATGATTATCAAGGAGATATGAAAGGTAGAAACGAGCTATTCTTACTATATGAGGGAGCAAAAGAGGTCCTTCGTTCGACGACGCCTACAATACCTGAGTCGCGTAGTGAAAAATGCAGTTCGAAAGAAGCAGGATGACCAAAAATGGACCCTCTGATGCGCCGAGCCTTGGCAGGCAAATGACCACACCAATTCTTGGTGCAAGCGAAAAGTGGCGAGTCTCGCTACCCTAGATAGAACAACAGTCAACCAATAGAGGTGGAACAACCACCGGTGTAGCTAGGAATAACCCCAGCCTTCCCAATCGAGGTGTCCTCTGAGCACGTCTCCCGTTCGCCGATATATACACATCGTTCTCCTAGCCAGGCAATTGACTCGGCGGATGAGGACCCTAAAGAAGACTTCGACTGGTCTGGGAATAAGAGTTAATCTAGGGATAGTAAGCTAGACTTTTTGTAAGATCCACTCATGGTAGGGATCTTTAAGGTGTATGTAGTTACTTTGTGACTATACCGTGTGTAATGCCTTTGAATGAAACTCTGATATGGAAGCCTTCTGTACTAATGCCTAATATAAGTATATGAAATGATGATTTGATTTATATCTGTTGACTGTTACTTGTTTTAATATTCGTCACATTCTAAGAAAACTAAACCTTAATTTCAAATCTAGTAGAAAGATTACCTCCAGCTAGAAATCTAGAAACCAACTTATCTCGTACCATGAACAGAATGGTGGATACACGAGCCAATGACTACTCGGAGACTAGCAACAATGCCTGGAACCGTCCCAAAAATCAGTATGGACCTGTACCCATGGGAGCCAATATTCCTAATAATCTTGGGCATCAAATTCTAGAAGAACTAGGACAACTAAAGAACAATCGGCAAAATGAGAGGACTCAATTCTTTTCGGAGTTTAGAAAATAAAGGCCCTCAAAATTCACAGGAGTACCAGACCTGAGAGTGGTCGAAAATTGTCTTTGGAAGATAGAGAAAATGCTAGATACTATGGGGATAACTGAATATGCTGATAGAATAGTCTTGGCAGTATTTGAGCTATATGACAAAACCAATCATTGGTGGGAACTAATTAAGAATACCTGTGACATTACAAACATGTCATGGAACCAGTTTAAGGACTTGTTCATGAATAAATATTTTCCAAATATAGTTAGGCGATAGCGAGTCAGGGAATTCCAGAACCTAGAGCACAAGAATATGATCGTAACTCAATACACTGCAAAATTTGAAAAGTTAGCCCGTTACACAACTAAATATATAGCAAATGATGAGGAGAAAGCAAAGATGTTTGAGTGGGGGTTGGACCTTACAATCAGGGGAACAGTTCTCCCGCAACAACTCCACTCATATGCCAAAGTATTGAAGACTACATTAGAATTTGAAAGGGAAGTAGCCGATGCTAGGAAGACTTGGAACAAGCGGAAAGGGGATCAAACATCTGTAGGACCTCAGAGGAACCAGAAAGGAAATACGACCCCGAAGCCCTACTCAAGACCACAACCACAATAGCAACGACAACAATCGCAACAACAGATCCAGAAAGGAGGTTATCAACCAAGACCGACAGGACAACTCTAGTGCTTTCATTGCCAACAGCTGGGGCACAAAAAGAGTGAATGCCCCCAACTCCCTCCATCAGGATACCAGGAAGAAGGCTCTAGAGCAAATGCCCAAGCATTGGGTGGACAAAAACCCTGGGTAAATAAGACTGGATCTACCGGGCAGCAACACTAGAAGAGTGAAGGAACTCAGAATGTCAAGACCAGTGGCAACCAGAAGGTAACGGGAAAAGTCTTTGTCTTGCAAGAAAATGAGGGTGACCTATCTATAGTTGAGGGTAATTTAGTACTATATAATTCTTGGGTGCATGTTTTATTTGATACTGGTTTCACATTTTTTTATATCCTCTGCTTGTGCTAAGTCATTAGAACTTGTATGTGAACTCTTAGAAACCGCTTCAAGTGTAATATCACCTATGGGAGGGTGCATTCGGATAGGGTTGATATGTAAGGATTGTAAGATAGGAGTCTCGGACTTACGCCTGACTTGCAATCTTCGCGTCATAGAGATGTCGGACTTTGATATCATTTTGGACATGGACTGGTTGTCCGCCCATCGAGCGGTGATCGATTGCCGTCAAAGGAAGGTAATGGCTCATGCGCCCGACAGAACACGTTTCCAGTTTAAGGGAGATATTCAAGATTCCCTAACTTCAACAAAACGTAGGACGCGGTGGCACAATTAACTTGCGGGTAGGATAGCAAGTTTGATTTTAAATGAGGAGGACCAAACAGAATTAGAACTCCCGCGAGTATATCATTGTTTAATCATTCCCGTTATTCCAATCAAAACACAGTTGATATAACATGTCCCATTCACAAGTAGTAATAAAAGAGTCGTAATCACAATACATAAATGAAACACATCATTACAATACTATTACTCACTGTGATGTGGATGAACAACAGTCCCTTCCTATACGTGACCTACACATAACACACAACTCATAAGTAAGTCACTTTTCATTAGCCTTTCTCCTTATTCGATGTCCTATTCGTTTAATTCGTATTCAATTGTAAGCATTTCAGAAGGATCAAATGTACATATTAATAATTTTAGAAGGTCAAACAGAAGCAAAGAAGCTGACAGAAATTTTCTCCATTGGCCGCACGTGCGGAAGTCCCCCACCGTACGTGCGAGAAGTTGTGCCGTACGTGCGGCTCCACATGTGCTTTTATTGCAGAATGCTCAATTTGGCTCCCCTGTTTTCCGCACGTGCGACTGTGAGCCCCGTACATGCGGCTGTGCATCTCGCATGTGTGGTTATGGGCCCCGCACGTGCGGTTCTGGGCTCTGTTTGAGCAGTCCGAAAATTTAACAATTTCAGCTTTTGAAAGGCATTTCAAGGCCCTAATTCAAGCAATCACATTTCAAAAACATAATATATGATCACAATGAACATAAATCTCAAGCCCAAGCAAATCATAACTCATCTTAATTGCACATTTACAAATCAATTTACCACATTCACTCATTTCTTCGTCTTTTCATGGTTCATCAAAATAGGTACAAACATATATGCATATAGGAGCCAAAGCATGCAAGATTAAAGATTAGAAGGTAGTTCCTTCAACCTAAATCAAAATAAACTCCAAACACAACGATCAACTCCCAAATTAACAAAGACAATGAATTTTGATGATTTTCATGGATATCTTCTCAAACAAGCTCTTTAGTCCAAAACCCTAACTTAGATAAGTGTAAAACTTCATTTAAATGCTTGATGACAATCAATTGAAGAGAGCTTTAGGGTATTTGAGTTGATTTACACCCACCTTGAACTTCAATCTTTGAATCCCTTCAATTTCTTCAAGCTCTTAGTTGATCTCCTTTTTCTCTCCCCCTTTTCTCTTCTCCTCTCTCTTTCTCTAGGAGATATTTTTAGTGTTGAAGAAACTAAGTCTTCTGGGCTCATATAAGTGCCTCCTTATATCTATCACCCTTGAGTCATGGGTCTAAATAGACTATTTAAGGCTTAAATCCAAATTAAGTCAATTTAATTCATTACGAATCAAATTTTTACAAAAATTTATATTATGTCTTAAAAATCATGCTAATCATAATTTTAAAGTTAATTTTGGGTTATCGCACTTTAAAGGCTTTCAATTTCTAGTCCAAATGTTTCAATTTCAACAGATTTTCTCATAACCGACAGATATAATTTCATAATCATATAATTCACATAATTAAACACAATTTCACATGGAATTTTACATCAAGCATATAATTACACATATAATTAAAGACGTCAAGCATGTAAGAGGGTTAGGCTATTACAACTCTAATATCTATGGCCCCGTATCGTATGGTACTGACTAAGCTACAAGAATTAAAGACACAACTACAAGAGTTACTCGAAAAGGGATTCATTAAGCCAAGTACTTCACTGTGGGGAGTATCCGTTCTATTTGCTAAAAAGAAAGATGGGTCGTTAAGACTATGCATCGATTATCGTCAACTCAACTGGGTCATGATCAAGAACCGATACCCGCTCACAAGGATTGATGATCTTTTTGATCAACTTAGGGCTCAAAGCATTATTCAAAGATCGATCTCAGGTTGGTCTCAGGTCGGGTTATCATCAATTACGAGTCAAGGATGAGGATATACCAAAGACTGCTTTTTGAACCAGGTATGGTCACTACGAGTTTGTAGTAATGCCCTTCGGACTAACCAACGCGCTAGCAGTATTTATGAGCCTAATAAACAAGATCTTCACACTATATCTTGACCAGTTTGTAGTGGTGTTCATTGATGTATTTTATTATATTCAAGGTTTGAGAAAGAGCACGGGCAACATTTAAGGATTGTTCTTCAAGTTCTTAGAGATAATCAGTTGTATGCTAAGGCAAGCAAATGTGAGTTCTAGTTACAAGAAGTGACGTTCTTAGGACACGTAGTGTTTGAGAATGGGATTGCGGTGGATCCAGCTAAGGTAGAAGCAGTCTTAGATTGGAGACAATCAAAAACTATGTTAGAAATTCGTAGTTTCTTAGGATTGACTGGTTATTACTGAAGGTTTATCCAAGATTTCTCCAAACTAGCCAGACCAATGACTTGTTTGACGCAGAATGGAGTAAAGTGTGAGTGGGACGAAACTTGTGAAAAATCCTTCCAAGAGCTAAAGAAAAGATTAACTAGTGCACCAATTTTTATCATCCTAGAATGAGAAGTAAGGTACACTGTGTATTGCAATGCGTCTAGGGAAGGGTTAGGCTACGTGCTCATGCAAAATGGAAAGGTAGTCGTATATGGATCCAGGCAGTTGAAACCACATGAGTGTAACTACCCAATGCATGACTTGGAATTGCTGGTCATAGTTTTTGTTTTAAAGTAATGACGACATTACTTGTATAGGGAACAATTTGAGATTTTCACAGATCACAAGAGCTTAAAGTATCTATTTATACGGAAGGACCTTAACTTGAGATAGAGACGATGGATAGAGTATCTTGAAGATTTCCAATTCACTTTCTCATATCATCCCGATAAAGCCAATATAGTGGCAGATGCGCTGAGTCGCAAGAGTAGGGGAATGATAGCTAAATTAACCATGAAGGAATGGGGTAGGGTTAAGGCACTTAATGAATTTGGAATTCAAATAGAGGCTCAAGACACGAAAGTATACCTTGGTGCACAGAAGGTGATGCCTAAGTTAATAATGAGATCATGGAGGCTCAGAGGCACAATCAAGAAGTAGCTTATGTTAAGACACGTCTAGAGTCAGGAGAACCAATGCTCGATTGGGCAATTCCCCGATGGGAGTTTATGATATCAAGGTAGATTGTTTGTGCCAAATGACAAGTTGCTTAAATAAAAAGTACTTAAGGAATGTCATCACTCTATATTTGCGGTACATCCAGGAGGAACTAAAATGTACTAAGATTTGAAAAGACAGTATTGGTGGAGCAAAATAAAGAAGGATATGGCTAGATGTGTTGCAAGGTGTCTAACGTGCCAGCAAGTGAAGACAGAATATCAGAGACCATGCGGAACGTTGCAACCATTGCCAATAGCTGAATGGAAATAAGAGCACGTGACAATGGACTTTGTGACCGGGTTGCCCAAGACACCCAAAGGGGGTGATGCTATATGGGTAATAGTGGATCGCCTCACTAAGTCAACACATTTATTACCCTATAAGATAACCGACACTTTAAAGTCCATGTGCAAGCTCTATATTGGGGAAATCATTCGACTACACAGAATTCCTATATCCATAGTACCGAATCGCGATCCACAATTCACCTCTCGTTTTTTAGGGAAGTATGCAAGAAGCTCTGGGTATCGAGTTATGTTTCAGCACAGCTTTTCACCCACAAACGGATGGATAATCTGAGCGCACCATCCAAACATTGGAAGATATGTTGAGGGCGTGCATTATGGACTTCAAGGGCAACTGGGAATGACATATACCTTTAGTAGAATTTTCCTATAATAACGGCTTCCAGGCTAGTATTCAGATGGCATCATTTGAAGTGCTTTATGGTTGACCTTGCCGATTTCCGATTTGTTGGACCGAGATTGGAGAAGCTGGGTTAGTGAGGCCAGAAATCATTCAAGAAACGATTGAAAAAGTGAAGCTCATCCAACAGCGACTTAAGACAGCCCATGACAGACAAAAGAGTTATGCAGATAAGAGGAGGAGGCCTTTGACCTTTGAAGTCGGAGATCATGTGTTCTGAAAATATAACCCCGACGAGAAATCATTCATTTTGGAAAGAAAGAGAAATTGTCACTGCGATACATTGGACCTTTCGAGGTTATACAAAGAGTTGGTGAAGTTGCATATCGCCTAGCCTTACCATCACAGTTAGCCGATATCCACGATGTATTTCACGTGTTGATGCTTCGGAAGTACTTCTTCAATCCCTCTCACATTGTTAACTGGGAGGAAATTAGTCTAGACGAAGCTGTCACTTTTGAAGAAGGACCCGTAGCGATACAAGATACTTGAGAGAAGAATCTTAGGGGCAAGACGGTTCATTTAGTAAAGGTGCTTTGGCAACATCGTGGAACTGAATAATCAACCTGGGAACGTGAAGATGCAATGAGGACAAACTATCCCCAACTATTTAAACCTAGTGCGTGATTGTAATTTCGAGGACGAAATTAGTTTAAGGGGGATAGGTTGTGGGGCCCCTAACTTTATGTAATTTCCCCAAACCCCTATGGTTGAAGAATTTCAATAAGAAACCATGTTTCTTCATTTCTTGCAAATTAAACCCTAGAAATCAGGAACAATTGCACGAGCTAATCGGTAAACCCTAATTGATTCCGAGAACTTAGGGAACTTTAAAAAAAAAAACCCTAAATTAATAATTTAGAAACCCTAGAATGAAAATTTATAAGAGAAAAATCCTGGTTTTCGATAATCGTTGTTTTAGCCCAGTATCTCGCATTTTGTTGCGAACCAGCACCACGTGACTTGAATTTATTTTCCTATCGTCATTTTATTGATTATATGACCTAAATATATATTTCATTTCAAAACTTCAAATTCAGCTCTTTTCTTTCTTTATTATTGCATTTTGGCCCCAAAAATCATAATATTTAATCAAATAAGGTACAACTATTATTAATTGATATATACATAATACCTATTACATTATATATATATATATATATATAAAGATCTCCAACATGTGTAAAAGAGGACCGGCCGGTTGTGAATAGTGTAGGAGGGACAAGAAAAAAAAAAAAAAAACTATTTTTTTATATAGAATAACTTGATATATCTTTGAAAATATATTTGAATGACTAGCATTTATTGCTATGTCCTTTTGTCTTCCAATTAGCAACTAAGTAGGATTCTTTTTCCTAATCAAGATTAACTAACACTAATCCTAATTGGAATAAAACAAAACTTGAATTGTTCCATTGTAATCCAACCAAACCAAACAAGCCTTTCTCTCTCCTCTTGGCATCTAAATACAATGCCTTACAAGTTGATTTTCTTCACACAAAAAACACACACACACACAACTAGTTTAAGAGAGAAGAGAGAGAGAGAGAGAGAGAGGAGAGAGAGAGAGAGCTTGTAAGTTTGAGAGCAAAAGAGAGAAAGAATGAAAAAGAGAAAGAAAGTAGGAAAGCTCTAGCAACTAAGGTAAATCCATACACCTCTTCTATTCATGAATTATCATTTTTTTTTCTCTTCATAATATATGTTGAAAATGTATCTTACATGTTACTAGTGGTTATTACATTTGCTAGATGAAGTATGGTTTGAAAATGAAATGTTTTTCTCCTTCTTTGAAATTTCCAGCAGGCTTTTATCAAGGTTTTTGATTTTTTTTTTTTTTTATAGCAAACCTTCATGAACTCAAAATCTGTTTTAAAGGGGTATTTTTTGACATATATAAAGTATGTGAGAATTTTGTCTAAGACCATGGATGTGTTTTTGTGACTCCTTTTCTAATCACATTCTTTTTTATATCAAAATCTTCCTCCAACGTTTAGCCTTCAAACAAAATTTATTTCAATACAAATGAATGAGTATTTTAAGAGAAATACCAATTTTTGTAACAGTTGTCAAATTTGGACTAAGCCTGTGTATTTCTTAAATATATAAAAAATCTAAAAGAGCCACTATACTTTCGTAAAATGATTCTGAAACTATACTTGATTCTTTACAAATCCTCAAGACGCCATGTTTCTAAAACCCTTAAAAATATTTTTCCTATATTTATTTTTAAACCAGTGTAGTGTTGAAAATCTGAACATTGTGGTTCTTGTTGTAAATTAATGCTTTTGTGCTTCATTCATGTATAATTGAACTTATTATGACATGTTTGTCTATAATATATGTTATACTTGCATGCTTGAGTTTTACTAGAATAGCCTTATTATGCTTTACTTGTGTTAACCATTAATGTGTAATGGACTTAATGACAAAAGGGGAAAGCTAAATGGGTAGTAAAGAGGTTGACCCACGCTAGTTATTATGATAAATGATGAGAATGTTAAGTTTGATATTAGTAGTGGATTAAAATGAGCAAGTCTTGTGCAAGTAGTTGTTTGGAACCCTTGAATGGAGCAGTTGTATTGGGACCCTAGGTGGTTTCAGTATGAGGAGGGATTTGGGCAAAGCCCATTTTACCGTTTTTTTGACGCCTTGCGGTTGGCGCTGCGTGGTATATAATCATTGGTAGGTGTCCGAGGTAAGGTCTGTAGCAAAGCAGCAAAAGATGGGGCATGCCGAATAATCCGGTCCAATTCTTAGGGTTGGGAGGATGAAATCTCTTGGGGGATTTCTAGACTACTAACAACTATCTATGTAACCTTGTTATTTATTGAATATCATGCTCCCTTTCTCTGTTGTTGTAATTACTATTGTTTATTAGATGGAAAAAAAGGGACAGGGTGTTTGTGTGTTTATTGGGCATTCAAAGCTTATGACGTGTCATGCCAGGTGCCGAAGAGGAGCTTACAGTAGAAGACAACAAACTGGAAACCTTCGAAGACATTTGGCTATCCTTGAAAAGTTAGAAATTTCTTTTTGTTGTGTTGAAAAGTCCATCTGAAACTATATTTTTGGAATGTAATGTTGATGGAACTAACTTTTGTAACTAAGGATGTTTGTAACTATCCTATTATTGCTATGTACTTATAATTAAAACATCAATATAGTTCCTTACGTTGCTTATGAGACCTTAGGTCAATACCTTTTAAGATCTGTCAAAAGGATAGTGCGCTACCTAAGAAAATTAGACTTAGAAGGGAAGCTAACTTGACTTCTCCGGCGATCTGGGATCTTACTTGGTTATTGGCCATAGGACTCATTAGTGACTTTCCCTTGAATATAACCCTTAGTGTAGATTTTGGGCCGTCACATTGGACCTAGTACAATTTATAAAATATATAATTGCACTAATTGCATTGAGATATAGTATTTCAAGACCAAGAATTTTTCACTATCTTCTGGAGGGCGCGAAAACCATTTAAGTATTTAATGGATGAGCTTTTTTCATATAAAGGTGCTTCAGGACTTTTAATTGATGAACAAGAATTCCATTTGGCAAATGTTCAATTTGTAGGCCAATACAAAATTTAATTTTATTAAGATCTTTCATTTCAAATTCATTTTAAATATTCTGTAGTTTATAGTTCCACAAGATTCAAAACTTCAACATATACTGCAACAATTGCAAATCCGGATTCGTCACTTTTAGGTTTTGAATTAAATGCTTTTGGAACCTTAAATCCTTTAGGGACTTATATATATATATATATATATATCACTATCTAGTGATCCATTAATATGTTGTAACCTCTAAATTTTCTATGATTTCCAAGCTGATGAGAAATCTAAATGCAATTGCATTAATTACGGGTGAATAAGTTTTCTTATAGTCAATACTAAGTTTCTACAAGAAACCTTGCACAATAAGTTGCGCATTATATCTAATAATTTCATTTTCTTATTGCACTGTAGCACAAATACCCACTTAGATCCAACAATACCCACTTATATTTATGTCCCTTAGGGGGGTTAACTACAGGTCCAAATACTTCACGTTTTTGTAATCGAGTATAATTCTACTTGTATTGCTTCTTTCCACATTAGCCAATTATTTCTACGTCATCATTCTTTGACGGTTTGTGGCTTATTATTATCATCACTTCTGGTAATGCTTTCACCATTACTTCTAGTAATATTAAGAGCAACATTAAACGAAAATATGTTATCGACAACAGTTTAATTTCTATCACAAGTATCTCTTGTACTTATATAATGTATTGAGATCTCATTATTTTCAGATACTTTTTCCACTTCATGAGATAACTCTTTAGGAGGTTCCACTTCAAGGGATAACTTTTCAGGAGATTCCACTTTAGGGGATAACTCTTCAGGAGATTCTTTTTCTGGAGGTTCTACTTCAGGAGGTTTATAAGTATGAGAGATAGATTTATTATAATAGTATGTTTTGTGGGTCTAGCCTCTCCAGGAGCACTAAGAATTTTTTGTGGGTTTAGCCTCATCAAGAATGCTAGGTATAACCTCTTATGGAGCACCTTTCAAAAGCGGATATAGCCTTTTCAGGAGCACTAGATATGATTTCTTCAGGAATACTAATTGTCTTTTCTTTCAAGAAACTTTATCTTTTGCACCACCAGGCCTACTATGCTTGTGGTGTGACTTAGATACATTTACAACTATACTAGCAGATTGTCCTTCGGGAACATCAATTCTTGTTGAAGCATTAGCAGTTGGAATATAGGATTTTATTATATTTTTAGTGTCAATGAAGGCATCCAGTAATTGATTTGTTTATACTTGGCAAATAAATAATCCTTTGAACTTCTAGTTCACATTGATTGGTATGAGGATCAAGATAAGATAACATCGAATTATTTCAAGTGATTTCACGTCGAGTTTCTAGCTGGGAATTTTATTCCCCTGATAATGGGAAGACTGTTTCATCAAAATGACAATCCTCAAAACATACTCAAAATACATCAAATGTTAAGGATTCAAGATCTAACAATAAATGGAGAATCAAAACTAACATAAACTCTAAGTTTACGTTGAGGACCCATTTACAATAGAAACATACACAGCATAACCAAACATTTTAAATAAATAATATTTGATGGTTGACCAAATACAAGCTATAATGGTGAGTACTCATATATAAGTTGGTCTAGTGTAAACACCCAATTTTTGACCTCAAGACTTAGACGTCATCGCTTGTGCACTCGATGATTACGATTGCATTTGTTCGCTTTGAGTGTCCGAAGTGTCGAACGACCTGTCTTTGAGCCTTTAAAGCTTGTCATTTTGTGCTTTGTTTTGGACCAAAACTTTGTTGTTTCAAGTCTGAACCTGGGACCTGTCGGCCATGGCTCATGGTTATCGGCCATCAGTGGTGGCCGGTTGGCTACCAGTGGTGGCGACAGCCACCAGTGTCTTTTTCCAGATATTTGTTGACAGTTGTACCAGCTGTTAGCACACTGAGCTATCTTCCTACATGTGTATGGTAAGATGTTTCTCAAGGCTTGTTTTTCTATATATGGGGGGTTCTTCCCCATTTTGGAGGGTTGGCAATTTTGGAACAAAATATATATATCTCTCTTTACATTTCTATCTCTCTCTAGCAATTTTATGCATAGTTGCTTTGATACACTCCACTTTTGTCTATCAATCCTTAATAGAAGTTGCGAGTCTTTGGGTTGAGGTAGCTTAGGACTTGTTTTAAGCTCTAGGAGGAGGTTTTGGCTTGGATTGTTGCCTCATTTGTGCATTTCCTTCAAGAGGTATAACACTTTCCTTTTATACTTGTTTTGCACACTTGCTTTGCTATCTTTTTCAACTGTTTTGGGGCTGGTTTCGAACTATCAAAAACTCTGTTTTTGTGGCCTAAAAGTGTTGGTTTGAGGCCATTTTCAATCAAGGGGTGGTTCACATTTTCTTGCTTCTTGTTTGTTATAAAGCTTTTGTACCTTTGTTCATTACTTTCAAACCAACTTTTTTGGGCCTTTTAACCACTGAATTTAAGAGGTTTTCAGTGGCAAAAAACTCATTTTGAAGTCAAAATTGGAGGGGTTAGCCTCTCCCCCTTGTGTCTTGTTTGTATGCCTAGTTAGCCCCATGTATTAGCTTAATGTTTTAGCTTTTTGTGGCTCAAGTCCAGCATGTTTTGAACTCTATTTTGAGCTGTTTTGCCACTGCTTTGGCTGTTTGTTACCTTTTGAGTCTTGTATTGCATAGTTGTAGTGTAAGTCTTTCATTAGCTTGGTGTTTTAAGCTTTAACCACCATTGGTTGAGTTGATTACATGTTTTTGTGCTTTTTCTCACCTAATTTCAGCACTTATAATCTCTACAATCTCCCTTATTTCTTCACTTTTTCATTTGCTTTGAGAGTTGTTTCAACCTTAGGATTGTTTAGGCTTGAGATTGAGGCTCATACTTAATGGTTTAATCCTCCTTAGGGGATTCATTACCAACGGCATGAAGCTTCTCTCATGCCTTAAACTATCCATTGGTTGACACTTCTTTCATCTTAGGAGACATTCACCAATGGACAAATTGATTAATGAATGATTTGGTAACTAAAATGTATAAACAAAATTGATAAGTAAAAGTGACAAGATAAGCATTCTTTTGTGTTGCATTGCATGTGTTCAAATCGGACGTCAATTTGAACACAAGGAAAATGGGACATTTTATACTCAAAAGTGATGAAATGTGCCATTTTCCTAGGTCTCCATTGCCCTTAACCATGCATAATAGGGTGATGGTCATTTTGGTCTCATTTTGCATTCATTAAACTTGCACAATTGGTTTCACATGCCATCATGCAATAAAATTGCTTGATTGATCGTTTATGAACCAAATTTTGTCCCTCCTTTGATTTTCCCATGAAAAGGAGAGGCAAAGTGTGCAAAAAACCCTTGAGAAATACACTGTTTTGCTCTCTGTTGTAGCAAGGAAGTCTGGGTTATCAGTGGCTGACAGCCACCACCAGTAGCCGACCGGCCACCATTGGTAGCCGATCGGCCCTTGTTGGCCATCAGTGAAATTTGCACAGTGTGTTGGTAAGGCGGAGCAAAGGTGTTCTGGAAGTGGGCAGAATTGTTAGTGTTCAAATGTGCAACCAGAGGCATTCAGCAACAAGGCAGTGGCTTTTTGGGTAGAAATCGAGCATGCATAGGCCTCACTCGCTTCCCGGATTAGCTAATTAGTTTAATTAGCAATAGATCAAATATGTGTTATAATTAATTAGTTGTAGCTAATTAAGTGTTGTAAATAATTAGTTAGTTTAACTAGTTGTTCAATTTCGTTTTGTAATTAGTTAACTAGAATAGTTACTTAATTCGAGTTTTGTAATAATTAGTTTAGTTTAGCTAGCTAGTTAGCTTTTATTCATTCGGACCCTCTTTTGCAAGGGCGTAATGTTGTAATAAGTGTGTATGCGTGCGTGCGTATATGTTTTCCAACCCCACGTCTTTCTCCCTTTTATTTAATCGCTTTTGATGGTTAGATTAGGGGTATATTTCAATTAGCATACCTTATTCCTTATACTTGCATCCATTCATTCGTATTACATGTATCGAGGCTCAGCGTATCATTCAAACTGCATTGTCATTTCAATATCTTATTTGAATACGTGTTTAATGCATGTTATCAAATGATTCATATGCCATATTAGTAGCTAAGCCTATTAATTGCATTATGCATGTGTTGCATTAGGCATCTTTATAGTTAGGAATCATGCATATTTTTCTAACTCATGTTTTCTTAGCTTGTAGTATTAGGTGAGTTTTTATGCTTTAGCATACTTGCATGAGTGTGATTGTTGCCATGTTTAGCATGCTTGCCTTGAGGCTATGTGCTTAAATGTAAACTACATGAATGCCTGTGGATGAAGGCTTGTTGTTTGAATTGGAACGATTCAACGAATGTAAGTTTTAAGCCCACTTTGTTGAGTGGCAAATCATGTTTTAAGCCACTATGTTTGGTGGCAAATCCGCAAACTTTGAGCCCACTTGAGGTGGCAAATTCAAACCATTTTCACAAACAAACATGAGTTGAATTGTTTCAAATTGAGCAAACTAATCTATACTTGCTTGTGCGCATCACATAGCAAAGCTAGCCTAATAACCAGAACAAGAACATATAATGTACATAAAAATCATATCATGATTAGTAGAGGCCGATCTTCGATTGGGCAAGCAGGGGAGCTCAATTCATGACCTTCTCCTCTCGTACCTAAGTTCCCGAGCCGAGGTAACTTTGGTGATGACAGACACGTGGCCTTTAGCATGAGTCATGGGTTTCCTAAATTTTTCAAAATAAAATATTTAGGTGCGACTCTGTATCTGGCAAGTAGTCCAATTTTGACATTTTAATCCTAAAATCAATTTTCCAAAAATTTAATAGATTTGGACTCTTTGGTGATTATCAATTTCACATTGCACTTGTGAGATTAGATTGAGAACCGTGAGAGTCCGAATTATAGGGCTTTCTTTCAAACCTTCCGAAAGGGGGCGCGGAAAAGGCGAGCTACAGTTTCTGGCGACTCTGCTGGGAATTTAAAGAACTTGACTCGAACTCATGATATGACATTTTATTTACACTTATGTGTTTCTTTGCATTTGCATTTGCATTGGTGCGCCTAAGTCACTGTGTTTGCCATCTGCTATTCCTGAACGGTTTGTCGGAGGCTCGCTTGGAAAAGCTTGCCAAAAGGCTAACCAGGTTGCGGCTTTGCACGATGGGAACACAACCCTTGGATCTGGACTACCGCTGTACCATTTGATCCTCCTTTCATTTCTTGGTGTTAGGTGCGAGAGGTATATTAGGTAGTCTGATGAGGTACCCTTTTTGACAAATCGACCTAGTTGCATATCAAAGTCGTAGAGACTGTTCCAAACTAAGACAGGTTGCTTACCCAAATTCAGGATTGTGAAACACTTTGCTTAAATAGCGAACCTAGTTCCTGACGAAACTAGGACATGGCGACCCTATTCCATCATAGGAGGGTTTTGGCTCTCACTTAACTGGTATGTGCTTTTAGAGTGAAACTCTACAGGAATGTATGTATCAGTTGCAAAGTTTGGGCATCAGTTTTAGGGCAGAAATCAGTGTTGAGTACAATTCTCCAACTTATGATTGCAA
This sequence comes from Camellia japonica, assembly GCA_030407325.1. Taxonomy (NCBI): domain Eukaryota; kingdom Viridiplantae; phylum Streptophyta; class Magnoliopsida; order Ericales; family Theaceae; genus Camellia; species Camellia japonica. Next base: position 95,215,136 of record JAPPVO010000017.1, on the reverse strand, counting down.
CTACGTGTTGTTTTGTGTCTGAGCCGAGGTGCTGTGCGGTTTCTGATTTTTGTTTTCTTTTTGCTTTATGTAGACCCGACTTTCTTCGCGCGCCCCCCTTTCGGAGAGGGCACGAATTGGTCTTACTACAGTTCGGACTCTTGTCACGGTTCTAAATCTAATCTCACAAAGTGCAATGTGAGACTGATAAACACCAAAGAGTCCAAATCTGGCAATTGGTTTTGGAAAATCAATTTTGAATGAAAAAGCGCCAAATATGGACTACTTTGCCAGATTATAGAGTCGCCACCTAAATATTTTATTTTTGGGAAATTTAGGAAACCCTGACTCGTACCAAAGGCCACATGTCCGTCATTACCAAAGTTGCCTCGGCTCGGGAACTTGGGTACGAGAGGGGAAGGTCCTAAAATGAGCACCCCCGCTTGCCCGATCAAAGGATTGGCCTCTACTAAGCATGATATATTGTTTTATAAACACATGTGTTCTTATTCCGGTTATTAGCTAACTTACTATGTGATGCGCGCAGCATACAAGTATAGACTAAGTCGCGAGACTTGGAACAAATCAACTCATGTTTGTTTTCGAAAATGGTTTGAAAGTGCTACTCGCAAGTAGGTTAAAGCGCAGATTTACCACCCTTAAGTGGGCTTAAAATATGATTTTGCCACTTCGCAAAGTGGGCTTAAAACTCACATTTGTCGAGTTGTTCCAATTCAGGCAATCAAGCCTCCACCCACAGGCATTCAAACAGTTAAGCATATAAGCAAATAGCCTCATGGCAAGCATGCGATCATGGCAACACTCACACTCATGCAAGTATGCTAAAGTGTAAACACTTACAGTGTACTCCGAGCCAAAACAAAAGCTAGTTAGAAACAATGCATGGTCCTCACTATGCTAAGATGCCTAATGCAACACATGCAATAATGCAATTAATAGGCTCGGCTATCTAAGATGGCATATGAATGCGACAATTGATACACGTATTCAAAAAGGTATATTGAAATGCAATGTAGTTTGAATGATGCGCCGAGCCCGGTGCATCCAAGACAAATGAATGGATGCAAACATGCAAGCATAAGGTATGCTAATCAAAACATGATCCCTAAACTAACCATCAAAGCGGTTAAGTAAAAGGGATAAAAGTGGGGTTGAAAGACATGCACACACACACACACCCTTATTACAACAATGCGCCCTCTCGAAGGAGGGTTCGAATAATTAAGCTAAGCTACACTAAGCTAAGCTAATTATTACAAACCAACTAATTAACTATTCTAGCTAATTAATTATTACAAACCGAATTGAATTTGAATAACTAGCTAATCTAAGCTAATTAATTACAAACTGAATTAATTACAAAACGACTAAGATAATGAACTAATTAGCTAAGCAATTCAAATGAAAGGCCTCCAGGAAGTGGGGGGGATATGCATGCTTGGTTGGCGTCTGCTCGGAAATCCATCGCTTTGCCGTCAATTGCCTCTGTTTGCACTCGCCTTGGTTTCTAAACATTGAACCAACCTCCACACTTCCTCTGCCTCAAAGCAAGAACATTTTGGCACAAAAAAGGACTGGTGGCCGGTTGGCCACAAAAAGTGGCTGCTGGCCACCTTAACTGGCCGGTCGGCTAGTGAAAGTGGTCAGTCGGCTACCTCAAGTGGTCGGTCGGCCACCTGCTTTTCCAGGTTTTTGGTTTTGCTACACACAGAGAACAACAGAGGCACAACAATGTATTGCAAAAAATATATGCACTGCCACTCTCCTTATCATGTCTCAAGCTCAAGAAGTGTAGTGCTCGACTTTCAAGCCACCAACCAAGCATCTCAATGCATGATGGCCCAAAAACCAAGCTTGTACAAGCTTAGTGAATGCGCACATAAGACTCAAAGTGCCTCCACCCTATCATGCATGGTCAAGGGTGTTAGCGACCAAGAAATGCAACACACTTCATCACTTTGAGTATGAAACGTCCCACATTTCTTGTGTTTGGATTAACGTCCGATCCAAACACATGCAATGCAACACAAATGCTTATCTTATTCATGTTTTACTTGGTCTATTTCTTGTTTACTCATTTTAAATTACCAAACCATTCTTTACTTGATTTGTCCAATGTGAAAGTCCTCTATTTGGAAAGATGGCCTAAGCCACAAGTGCCTTGAGCATGAAAGAAGTTTCATGCTGTTGGTTAGTAGAAACCCTCAAGAGAGGATTAAAACCATTAGGCATGAATGCCTCAATTTCATGCTCAAGCCGACGAGGGGCTCAAGACCACTTTCAAAAGAAAATTCAAAAGTGAAGAACAAAAAGATTGCAGACTTTCAATGCTAATATGGCATGCTAAAGACACTAAATCATGCAAGCAATTCATGCGCACATGTTCCAAAGCCAAAGGCATTAAACTAGTAAAGAGCATAACACTATGAGCCTGCAATACAAAGCTCAAAAGGACCAACCAGTCCTAAACACCCTAATAGAGTTCTAAAACAAGCTTGAAATAAGCTAGAATAGCTAGCTTTAAGAGGCCACAAATAATAGCACATGCTAGGGCAATTTAGCACAATTGCACTACAGCATACAAAGCAAAGCTCATGTGATCAAACCAGCTCAAAATAGAGCTTAATCATGCCAAATCAGTAGCTAAAACATGCTGAACTGAAGCATAGATGGCAAGAAAATCATGCGCACATGTTGGCTCGCATAAGACACAAAGCACAACTCTTAGAAGCAATGAAAGAGTGATATATGTGAGAGTGTGACGTGATATGTGCACTGAAATTACATGCTAAATGATGCTATGGCATGCAAACAACCCAAGCAAAGCATGTTGGAAGCCTTAAATCACAATCTAGTGAAGGCATTTGCACTATAGCTATACAAAGCATGAGGCATATGATCAAAGCAGCCCAAAACAGAGATAAGTGGCCAAATCAGTAGCTAAAATGTGCTGGAGTCAAGCTAACACGAGCTAGAATAATAGGCTAACTCATTAGGCATGCTAAGCTAGTAAGCTAGATTACACTACAAGTGGAAGATGCAAGCAACAAGTAGCCAAACCAGCCAAGAACAGAGTTAAAACATGTTGAAATAGAGCCTAAAACATGCTTGAACTAAGCTAACACAAGCTACAAAAACATGCTATTTTGTAATGCTAACAAGACATGGAATAGAGAGACAAGGAGGGGAGGCCACCCCCTCCTATTTTGGACCTCAAGACCAAGTTTTTACCACTGAAATTCCCCTGGAATTCAGTGGTTAAAAGTCCAAAAAAAGTTGCTTCAAAAGGCTTGGAAAGATAGCACAAAAAGCTATACAAGCTAAGAAACAAAAGGAAGAGCCAACCCCCTAACACAAAATGGGCTCAAACCACCATTTTTAGGATTGAAAAAATAGAGGTTTTTGTAGTTGAAAACCAGCTCAAAATAGTTTGAAAAGATGGCAAAACAAGTGTTCAAAGCAAGCTTAAAGAAGGTAAGTATTATACCTTTGAAGCAAAGAGCCTCTAGGCACACAATGATGCACCAAATCAAGCTAAAACCACCTTTTGGAGCTCAAACAAAGTCCCAAGGAATCTCAGTCCAAAGACAAGCAATTTTAGTTAAGGATGTCTTGGCAAACTAGTTGTGTATCTCTACTTCTATGCACAAAAGGGCAAGAGAGAGAGAGAAATCTAGAGAGAGAGAGGGAGGATTTTGCTCACAAATTTTCTAGAGAGAGAGGATTTTTTAGAGAGAGAGGATCCCAAAATTGTTAACCTTTCAATATATGAGATATGGCCTCCATATATATCAAAAAGAGAGCATTTGGTCGAAATATCTGATTATAGGACAACTGGAGCTTGTGTAGAACAGCTGGAGGGAAAAGATCTGCAAAATATCTGAGTTTGGGACATTAGTGGTCAGTCAGATACTTCAAGTGGCCGGTCAGCCACCTGTCTTGCCGGTCGTCCACTTGTGGTGGCCGGCCAGCCACTAAAAATCTGCTTCCAGGCCCGACTTCAAACGAGCATAACTCCTTCATCTGGACTCATTTTCAGGTCATTCTTGTGTCTAAACTGAAGCCCCGGAAGTAAGATTTCCAATGGTGGCATCCTCATATCAAAATTCCATGTGTGCTAAGAGATATTCCTCTTTTAGTGAAGACTGCTCAGTTTCGGTCCAACGGATTGATGCCTAACTTCAACCGCCATATATCCCTTATCTGGCCCCAGCTTGAGGAGATTCTTGAGTGAAAAATGAAGCCCCAGAAGTCCTATTTCCAACGGTGGTAGCCTCACAACTTAAGTCCAAGTGTACAAAAGGATAGACCTGATTTGGCGAGGGTTGCTCGACTTTCTCTCAACGGTTCATGCCCATCTTCTTCTCCAACTTGGTTTATTCCCTCTCCTTTTCTTTTCTTCAACTCCAAACCTCTAAAAGAAAAAATGTTTTAAAGATTTTTTCAATGAGCTCATCTCTCTTTCATTCATTTCCACTTTGTCCTTGCTCGGTTTACCGAAAAGCGCAACATTTAACAAAATGCGAGCCTCGGAACATCGTAGAAACTTTTTTTCAGAAATGTTTTGAAAGAGAGGGTTTTAAGGTCTAAAATCTTTGGTTAAAATAGTTTTAGTCAAAAAATGGGGTGTAAGGTTGGGATTTGACTCTCTCCTTGCCGAAGAAATCGAATCTTTGTACTGCACAACTTTGATCACCAAGTAAACAATCAGTGACGCCCAAGTCTTAAGAGCGGTAAAAAATGGGGTGTCTACACTTTATTTCTTTTTGCAAGGTAGTTTTTCACCATTGCTTCAGACGATTCTGTTACCCCCAAGCACTCTGGATCGAGTGAAAAGACTTTATAGATCCGGGGATCTTGTCAAGGGACAACCAGTGTTTGCTTCACTCCCACCGGTTACTAGACGGAGGAGGATCAGGCATAATTCACCAGTCCAGCAGTCACCTTTTGCTTCACCTGCGCCTAATTAGGTTCAGTCTTTTACTTCTACTCCAGAAAGAGAATATTCACCAGTTGTAATAGCTCAACATCCTTTTGTCAGCATGGAAGATATTCTTCGTCAACTCCAGCAGACCATTAAGACCATGCAGTTAGATGCTGCCTGTCAAGTTGAGGTCACAGCCCGCCAAGCTGAAGTGATAAATAGGCTTCAACAACAACAACCATAACCGGCAGTAGCCTCTACATCCCATGCTGTAACAACCCCGACCTATGATTAACGCTAATTCATGTTTAAGTATGCCAAATGAGTAATTAAGAAGTGATCCTCAGTTAATTATATGTGCATTGCATCATTTTGTGTTTATATCTGTATAACGTAGAAAGATCTGTTCATGTTTTAGTTTCGGTATGCGAATTGAAGGCCCTATCGGCATCCGATACAGAAATTGACTTGATTTATATGTTAATTAGGATTTTTAGAATTTTATGGTAGGTTTAATTGAAATTCGATCCGGAACGATTAAATTAGATTAAATTAATGCCACTTATTTCAACCTCAATTAATTACACTTTAATCAAGCCTATATTAGGCACCAATTGAGCCCCACTCATCTTTTTCTTTCATTGGAATACATTTTGAGCCTCTTCAAGGAAGAAAACGTGAGGGAGAGTAAGAGGGGAGAAAATTGAGCTCTAACCAAGGGATTGCTAGAATTGTTGCCATTTGAGGGAAATTTGAGAGTTTCAACTTCAACTCTTGTGAATTCAATTCTCTAGGTAAGGAATCAAACTCACAATTGTGTAATTGAGCTAGATTTTACGAGACTTTAAGGAAATTAAATGAGTTCATGTAGGATTTGAGGTAGAATTGAAGAGAATTGAGCTATACTATGCATGCATGTCCATTTCTTCCTAAATTGAGCATGATTTCAAAGAATTCTTTCATGCATGTGTTCATCTCACTTATATTTTGAGAATTCATCATGTTTTCTATCAATTTGCCAAATTTGATCATGTTTTGAAGTGACTGAGTACAAGAGAATTCATGCATGTTATGTTCTTGAACATTCATAAAGTTTAAGTTGAAATTTTGTACAATGGGCATGACATTGGGCCATGATTTCTTGAATTGATCCTTAAAACATGTTGTTTTATGAGTTTCTATGAGTTTCCTAAATTTTGGCCCCAAAATGTTGAGTTTTGAAGTGTTTGGTTTGAGTTTGAAGCTTAGAGATCAAATCTGGAAATTCCAGATTTTGCATTCATGCTCGAGCGTAGGAGTTCACGCTCGAGCGAGCACTCTGAGTGCATGCACTTCCGCTCGAGCGATTGGAATCTCGCTTGAGCGTGAAATGCATGTATCCAGAAGTTCATATGTTTTGCACCAAGCTCGAGCGACAGAAGTCACGCTCGAGCGAGGGTCTGAGACTCACACTCGAGCGTGGATCAAGCGTCCGTCGAGCGTGAAAAGCAAGCAACCAGTACTTTTTTCAAAGTCTACAGTCCGCTTGAGCGATGGAAGTCACGCTCAAGCGAACCTTCACTTCTTGCATGTCCGCTCGAGCGAGGAAAGCCACGCTCGAGTGTGGACCTTGTTTTCAGTAAGTTTTGGAAAATGTTTTCAAATGCATTTTTGTATCCTCATTCCATCCTAGGCATTCCTAGGCCATGATTAAGACTCCATAATGAGGTTAAAGGCTAGAAACACGCTCAGAACAGATAAAGTAAGTTATGTACAATTCGAACGTGTGTTTCAGGTGCGTGTTTGTTATGTGTTCATGTAGGTCACATGCCGTAGACCGTCTGATGAGTCTGCTCTGTCTGTCTGCATTCGAAGCCAACCGTGAGTAATAACTTAGTAAAGCTATGTTTAACTTTATTTATTTTCTGAATGATGAAATAAGATCTGTTTTCTGAAATGTTTTGTTCTGTACAATGAATGATTGTCCAATTTCTAATAATGTATTCGTGGCATCCTTAGCATCATGTGATATATGTTAGCTGTTACCCGGTATCGGAGGTTCCAGTATGGAACTTAATATGTCTGCACTCTGTTACCCGTACCGGAGGCTCTATCATGGAGCTTAGCACGTATATTTTCTATTACTTGGATCCGGAGGTTCCTTTATGGAACTGGTTATTCATAACCCCCATATGTTCTGTATCTGTCTTGTTAGCGCTAATGGATGTACCACATATGATTAAGCATGAATTATGATTTCTGTATATCATTTGAATAAGATTATGAATATGAATCTGAATTATGATTTCTGAATCTGTATGGACTTCATTCATCAAAGCCCTTTACTCCGTTATTATTCAGTGGGCTTCCGTTCACTATTTATATTATGTATGTAGGTGAGCAAGCATGTGACCAGGCCCAGAGTTGACGGCCTATGTTTTAGTTTTTGTCAGCTAACCTTTGCGCCTCCCGAGGAGGTTCCGGATGAAGTCAAGTTTTGTGGCTGTTTTTGTAATCATATTAGACTATGTTTGTATGTTAAGTTGTGGCAAGATTTTTGACATATACGCCTAAGTGTGGTATGTAAATATTATATCTTTTGGTTATCACTCGTATGTTATAAAGATCTTTTGATTATTCTGTCCTATGTATGTCATCACAGCTCATTAGACCTCGTATGTTTTGTATATTTGCTTCCGCAGACCCTAACTATATGTTAATTTGTCAAGAGGCCTTTGGTAATCCAAGGATTACTGGCCAGTTACGATGTTAAACCTATAAGGGCGGGTTAGGGTTATGACACATGCACTCCCAACGGGAACTTCGGCACCCGGGTCACAGTCAACGTCCAAGAGAATACGGGCGTTTCGGTAGATTCGATTCCACCTTAGACCTCTAAGGCACCAGCATACCAAACGAAGGTGCCATTTGAATTCGAGGTTGACCCCACTGCATTGAAGGTCAACAAGCAAGAAAAGCTCTTTAAGCAGGCACATGGGGTAAATTCAATCCCTGATATTGAGGATAAGTACACAGACTCAGCAGTGACTCTACCGAACAAATTCAAGATGCCACATATAGACCGGTTCGATGGCTCCGGGGATCCTATGGTCCATCTACAGTTATTTTTTGATATCCTACGACCAATGGGTCTCACCAGACTACAGAAGTTGTCTCTTTTTGGCTGGACCCTGTCGAGTATAGCGGCCATTTAGTATGCTAAACTCGAAGACTCTGTGAAGAGAAGTTGGGAGGAAATGGTCGAGGCCTTCATTGTGCAGTACTCTTACAATACCCAAATCGAGGTCACTACCGTGATCTTAAAGCGACCTGTCAGGAGTCGAAGGAGGGCATCTCGGACTTTGTAACTCAGTGGAGGGCTAAGGCCTCTATGATGACTATCAGGCCATCTGAAAAGGACCAAATCAGAATGGTGGTCCGTAACTTGCAAGGAAGGTTATTACAGAAGATGATAGTCTTGCCTTTGTTTACATTCGCTGAGCTCCACGAGATAGGGGTTCAGATTGAAGATGCGATGAAGTAGGGGCTGATAGACCATGAAAAGGAACAACCCAAGAGGCCCTTTACACGCAGTTCCAATGCAACCACGAGTGGTAGTGTAGACTCGACTTTCTTCACGCCCCCCTTTCGGAGAGCTCGAATTGGTCCTACAGTTCGGACTCTTGTTACGGTTCTGGATCTAATCTTACAAAGTGCAATGTGAGACTGATAAACACCAAAGAGTCCAATCCGGCAAATCATTTTTGAAAAATCGATTTTAAATCAAATAATGCCAAAACTGGACTACTTTGTCAGATTACAGAGTCGCCACATAAATATTTTATTTTGGGAAAATTTAGGAAACCCTGATTCGTGCCAAAGGCCACGTGTCCGTCATCACCAAAGTTGTCTCGGCTCGGGAACTTGGGTACGAGAGGGGAAGGTCCTGAAATGAGCATCCCCGCTCACTCGATCAAAGATCGGCCTCTACTAAGCATGATAGTTGTTTATAAACACATATTCTTATTCCGGTTATTAGCTAACTTTACTATGTAACGCACACAAGCAAGTATAGACTAAATCGCGAGAATTGGAATGAATTCAACTCATGTTTGTTTTCGAAAATGGTTTGAATTTGCCACCCTCAAGTGGGCTAAAACGCAGATTTGCCACCCTCAAGTGGGCTTAAAACATGATTTGCCACTTCGCAAAGTGGGCTTAAAACTCATATTCACTGAATTGTTCCAATTCAAACAACAAAGCCTTCATCCACAGGCACTCATGCAGTTTATCAAGTAAGCACATAGCCTCAAGGCAAGCATGCGAAACATGGCATCACTCACACTCATGCAAGTATGCTAAAGCGTAAAACTTACAGTGTACTCCAAGCCAAAACAAAAGCTAGTTAGAAACAATGCATGATCCTAACTATGTTAAAATGCCTAATGCAACACATGCAATAATGCAACTAAATAGACTCGGCTACTTAATCATGGTATTTGCAACACTTTGATAGCATGCTTTGAAACACGTATTCAAAAAAGTGTATTGAAATAACGATGTAGTTTGAATGATGCGCCAAGCCTCGATGCATGCAAGACAAATGAATGGATGCAAACATGCAAGCATAAGGTATGCTAATCAAAACATGTCCCTAATCTAACCATTGAACGCGGATAAATAAAAAGAAAGAAGTGTGGGTTGGAAGACATGCACATATGCACGCACACTTATTACAACATTGCGCCCTCTCAAAGGAGGGTCTGAATAAATAAGCTAAGCTACACTAAGCTAAGCTAATTATTACAAACGAACTAATTATCTATTGTAGCTAATTAATTACAACAATTGAAATAAATTAACTAACTATTCTAAGCTAGCTAAAATATTACAAACCAAATTAAACTTATTAATTACAATACTTGAATTGAACAATTAACTACGCTAACTAACTAGAGCGATTTAAATAAAGCATGTAAATGGCCTCGTAGGCGAGGGAGACATGCATGCTCGGTTAGCTTCTTCCCAAAAATCCATCGCCTTGCCATCGGTTGCCTCTGTTTGCACTTGATGTGATTTCTGAACATCGTACCAACTTCCAGAATGCCTCTGCTCCAACACAGGAACACATTTGCACAAAAATTGACTGGTGGCCGGTCGGCCAAAAAAAGTGGCTGTCGGCCTCCTTAACTAGCCGGTCGCTACTTCAGGTGGCCGGTCGGCCAAAAAAAGTGGCTGTCGGCCACCTTAACTAGCCGGTCGGCTACTTCAGGTGGCCGGTCGGCCACCCCTTTTTCCAGACTTCTGTTTTTGCTACAACAGAGAGCAATAAAGGCAAAACAATGCAATTTTCAAGAAATGTGTGTACTGCCACCCTTCTTATCATTTCTCAAGCTCAAAAGGAGTGTAGCACTTGGCTCTCAAGCCACCAATCAAGCATTTTCAATGCATGATGGCCAAAGAGTCAAGCTTGTACAAGCTTAATGAATACACAAATAAGACTTAAAGAACCACCACCCTATCATGCATGATCAAGGGTGACGGCGACCAAGAAACGTGACACGTTTCATCACTTTGAGTATGAAACATCCCATTTTTCTTGTGTTTGGATTAACGTCCGATCCAAACACATGTAATGCAACACAACATGCTTAATTTGCTCAAGTTTTACTTGTTATGTTTTGTTTACACATTTTCCATTACCGATTAGTCCTTTAACCGATTAAGTCCAAAGTGAAAGTCCTTTAATTGGAAAGAGGTCCTAAGCCACAAGTGCCTTGAGCATGAAAGAGACCTCATGTTGTTGGTTAGTAGAAACCCTCAAGGGAGGATTAAAACCATTAGACATGAGAGCCTCAATTCCATACTCAAGCCAACAAGGGACTCAAGGCCACAAAGTAAAAAGTGAAGAATAGAGGGAGATTGCAGACATTTTAATGCTGATATGGCATGCAAAATGATACTACAACATGCAAGCAACTTATGCACAACATGTTCAAAAGCCAAAAACACTAAACTAGTGAAGAGCACTACACTAGAGGCATGCAATACCAAGATCAACTGACCAAACCAACTCAAAACACAGCAAAAACATGCCAAAACAGTGGCTAAAACATGCTGAGATTGAAGCATAAAAGACTAGAAAAACATGCTCACATGTTAGCTTGCAAACAAGACTCAAAACACAACTCTCAAAAGCAATGAAAGAGTGAAATAAATGAGCATGTGACAGAGCTATAAACACTAAAATTACATGTTAAATGACACTACAACATGCAATCATCTCAAGCAAAACATGTTTAGAGGCCTAAAACACTAGACTAGTGAAGGCATTTGCATTATAACTATACAAAACATGGTTCATATGATCAAAGCAACCCAAAACAGAGCTAAATCATGCCAAATCAGAGCCTAAAACATGCCTGAATTAAGCTAGGTTAAGCCATAAAAACATGCTACCATAGGATGCTAACTAGGCATGGAAGTGAGACACAAGGAGGGGAGGCTACCCCCTCCATTTTTGGACTTCAAAGCATACTTTTATTTCAGTGGTTTAAAGGTCCAAAAATTTTGGTTTGAATATGCTGAAAGATGATGCAAGAAGCTTTACAATTAGGCAACAAGAAGGGTAGACAACCCCTTTACACAAAATGATCTCGAACCAACATGTTAAGACACAAAAATCAGAGTTTTTTGTAGTTGAAAACCAGGCCAAAAATAGTGTAAAAAGATGGCAATTCAAGCAACTAAAACAAAGCTTACAAGGTAACTCTTATACCTCTTGAAGCACAACACTAAACAGGTCCAAATTCCAGCTCAAACCAATCTTAAGAGCTTAAACTAGGCCTCAAAGAACCTCAGCTCCAAGATCAGGATGTTTGGTTAAGGGTCTCTTTGCAAAAGTGTAGAGAATTCCCACTTTCAAGCACAAAATAGGGAGAGAGAGAGAATTCTAGAGAGAGAGAGGGGAAATTTGCTCACAAAATATCCAACCTCCTCAAATGGGGGAGAGACCCCCCATTATATAGAAATCCAAGCCAAAGGCTTGCATTCAACCCTCCATACACGTGTATGGAGATGGTATTCAGTGATCAACAGTTGGCACAGCTGGAAAAGAAAATATCTGAAAAAGGAGAAAAATAGTGGCCGGCTGGCCACCTCACCTAGCCGACCGACCACTTCAAGTGGCTGACAAGGGGGAAAAGTGGCCGACAAGGCCCTTCCCCCCTCCAGGCAAGAGGCACCAAGGTTTGGTCCAAAAACAAGCACAAAACAAAGAGGGTTTAGAGGTTCAAAGACAAGGCATTCTACCGAGAACTTCGGGCACTCAAAACGAGCACAAACAAGCACAATCATCGAGCGCACAAACAATGATGTTTAAGTCTTGAGGTTTGTCAAAAATGGGGTGTCTACAGGTTGTACCTTTGCACGGCCTTCGGATGTGAGCATGGTCACCACCACACCCAAGACTGCCAACCTGTTCGCCAACACTTCCAACACAACTCCGCAAACCTCAACTAGCCAGGCTCGATCTCAAAGGGTCTTTACGCCGCTCCTAGGGGACCTGATCAAAAAGGGGCATCTTAAACCACTAGAGCCTTGCCCTCTACCTGATCCTCTCCCCCAAGACACAACCCGACCAAATACTGCGCTTTTCACCAACAGCACGGTCATGACACTGATCAATGCTATAGACTGCGTCATGAGATTCAAGATCTCATTGACAATAAGGTGATAGCACCTCCCCAAAAGCCAAACATCACTACAAATTCTCTCCCACCACATAACCAAGTCCCTCCACCTCAGCATATAAACCTCATCCATACACTGGCCGTCCCTTATGACCCCAGTATATACATCACCCCGTCCCACCGATCTAAGCCGGCGTTGTTCATCCCTGAGAGCATAGACTTGTGCATAATGAGCACGTCTTCACTCCAACTCGAACCAGTGGTGGTGACAGTGGGAGATAAAGGGAAGTTAGCCTTGGTGGAGAATGTCAATTTGTTGCCCGAGGGCTCTGAGGACTTATTTGAAGGGGTGTATAACCCGGGCTGCTATATTGTGCCAATCAATCAAGATAAGCCGGAAGTGATGTTACCGACTAGGATGGAGGTCAGTGTAGTTCGAGAAGATGGACCAAGTCAGGGATTAGATGATCTAGCCGACCTGGAGGAGGATACAGACAATATACAGTTCTTTGATGAACAAGATCAAAGGGACGTGCATATTGATTGGTTTGATCTGAACGGGTCAACAGACAGTTCTGGGTGGCTAAGTGATGAACCCGATAGAGATGAGGGAACTGAATCAAAGCTAGAAGAACAAAAAGTGGGAACTACTACAATGGTCGAAAAGGCTAATGGAAAGGGTAAACTGTTAGAAAACACTGATGTAAAACAATTAGCTGAGGAACTGGGCATTGTTAGTACTGTACACGCAGAGCAAGAAGTCGTGTTGAAGCGGTTTGAGCAAGAAATGGATGAAAACAACTGGAAAGCTGGAAAAACTCAGCACCCTGCAGGGTAAATTTGTAATGAGAAGGTAATCCGAACGGAGCCAGATGAGTGTTTGTCGGCTACCGAAGAAGTCTGGTGGGATGACGACGATCTACACTTGGCCCATACCGAGGAGGATTAGGGTGAAGATCTTCTCGGCAACACTTGGTATGTGGAAGAAGTCAACCATATGACAAGAAGTGGCCGATATTTCAAACCACCGCATCTGGACCAACCCGAGGCATCCGGGAAGGATAAAAAAGTTGAGAAACAGAAGGAAAAGTAGTTAGAGGAAGAGGCTGTGCTGAAACAGTTGAAGAAGATTCAAACTGACATATCTATCTGGAGTCTGCTTATGGCTTCGCAAGTGCATAGACAGGCTGTACTGACAGTGATAGATAAAGTTAAGTTGTCCATCGACACCACCCCGGAACAACTGGTGGGATTAGTCTTCCCGAGAGGTGCTGCGCCAACTTTAACCTTTTCAGACAAGGAATTACCCCAGAAGGCTCTGCACATAACAAGCCTTGATACATATCCGTAGAGTGCCGAGAAAAGTGGATACCAGTGGTATTGGTCGACACCGGGTCAGCAATCAACGTTTGTCCTTATCGTACGACTTATGCTGTTGGTCTGAAACCGGCCGACTTTGTACCTACAGCTCAGGTGATTCGGGCGTATGACAATACAAGCAGAGAAGTGATGGGGACAGTGCAGATTAGAGTACAGGTTGGCCCAGCTTAACAGGATATCGAGTTCCATGTCCTGGATGTTCTAGCCACTTTTAACTTACAACTTAGGAGACCCTGGTTGCACCAAGTGAAAGCTGTCTCTTCCACCCTCCACCAAATGCTGAAATACCCCTATGGAAAAGGGGTGGCCATAGTTTTCGGGAATTCATCTATACATCCTCCGCCAAAGGTCACTACTCCTGTACTGGAGATTGTGCATGGCAAAGAAAATGTCTTCTTTTCGGGGTTTACCTTGGCTGAGGCCCGAGTAGTGCAAAATATCTTGGCTGTTGATGAGGGCTTGTATTTTAGCGCCCAATCTGTGTACTTCATGAACAAACTCCAACACATGCCAGGAATGGGGCTAGGAAGGAGTGGTCGGAAAGGCGTTGTTGCATTGGTCGACGTACTACATAACTCACATGCCTTTGGTCTTGGCTATACGCCCACCAAAGAGGACTGGGTGAGGAAAAGGAAAGAAATGGCCAGAAGAGCCAGAGCCAGAGCTAAGTAGACCGGGAAGTGCTATGAGCTTGTGCACTAACCAATTCGGGGAACCCTGAATGGCTATTTTGTTTGGGAGGGTGAAGACTTCCCATTTTGTGGTTTCCCTGAACCTTGGTTCAACTTTGAGAAGCAGCGGGTTCCTGGCTTTGAGATTTTCTTTGACTTGCAGGTACAAGACAATGATACGGAAGAAAGGGGTGAGCCAATTACTACTGAAGCTGCAAAGAGAATAGGAAGTGATTTCGACAACAATGAACTTGAAGTAGGAGCAGGACTGGCATGTCTCATTTCGGATCCTCCGATCGACTCAGGGAGCTTGGGGGATAACTGACCGTTTCCTTGATCGGAGGCCAACTGGAGGTGAACCCTTCTAGTGGCATCTTGGATGCATCTGACGCACCATCCCTCATTTGGCAGCTGGAGGAGGGCTACCTATCTAGCAGTTCTGAGTCGGGTAGTGAACTAGAATCTGATTCCACAGAGTCTGTGGAGTCGGAATCAGATTCCGGTTTTTCTGAGTTTGGGTCTGGCATTTCTAGGGTTGATAACCCGGATGCCGAGGATTTGTCCAAGTCATCCTTTTATTTTTCTTTTGAGTCGGTTGTAACTGAGGAATTGGATGAGCTGGACCTTTTGAATGAGAATGCCACTGCAGATTCTGAGTATTTCTCTGTGCCTCTTGTTTATTGCATTGATTATGATTTTCAAAATTTTAATGAAAAGGATGAGAAAGGAATTCCTCTAGTTTTGAAAATTTTGATTAATCGAGAGGAGGAGAGGTTTGCAAAATCCCTCGCTGATGAAATCATTGTTATTAGTGTGGGTACTGAAAAGGATCTGCGTTTGGTCTAGATCGAGTCTACGTTGTCTTTGAAGGAGTGCGAGTGCTTAGTCGCTTTATTAAAAGATTTCAAAGATGTTTTCGCGTGGTCCTACGAAGACATGCCTGGAATCGATCCTGAGATTGTACAGCATCAGATCCCTCCTGACCTCGAGGCCCGACCCATTAAACAGAAGTTGCGGAGAATATGCCCGGATTAGGTTTTGAAGATTAAGAAGGAGGTCACCAAGCAGATAGATGCAGGATTCTTACTAGTATCTAAGTATCCAACTTGGTTGGCCAACATTGTTCTAGTGCCAAAGAAAGATGGCAGAATTCGGGTGTGTGTGGATTTCAAAGATCTGAACAGAGCCAGTCTGAAGGACGATTTTCCTCTGCCGCATATTGATGAATTGGTGGACTTCACCGCAGGCCATGCGTTGCTCTCCTTCATGGATGGATTTTTCGGGTATAACCAGATTCTGATAGCACTCGAGGATAGAGAAAAAACTACTTTCACTACACCGTGAGGATCCTACTGCTATAGGGTGATGCCGTTTGGGCTGAAGAATGCCGGGGCTACTTATCAATGGGCTGCAACCACAATTCTGCATGATATGATCCATAAAGAGGTCGAGGTGTACGTGGACGACATGATTGTCAAGTCTAAGGAAAAAGAGTGCTACTACACCGCCTTGAAGAAATTCTTTCAATGGATCAGAGTATACAGACTGAGGTTGAATCCGCAGAAGTGTACTTTCAGTGTAACAGCAGGGATCTGGTTTTTTTGATCACACAGAGGGGCATCGAGGTAGATCCTTCCAAAATCAAGGCCATCCTAGAAATGCCACCACCAAGGACTAAAAAGGAGGTGTGAGACTTTTTGGGTAAAGTGCAATTCATAACACGGTTTATTTCTAAATTAACATTGACTTGTGAACCACTATTTAGTCTCCTAAAGAAAGGAAAGAAATTCCGATGGGATGACCGATGTTAGTTCGCTTTCAAGCAAATCAAGCAGTACCTTCAAAATCCGCCTGTGTTGTCGCCGCCGGAGCCGGGGAAACCCTTGATTTTGTATCTGTTAGTCACGGACACAACGATGGGATGCATGCTTGCTCAGGAATCCGAGGATAGAGTGGAGAAAGCCATCTATTACCTGAGCAAGAAAATGCTGGATTATGAGATTCGCTACACCCCGCTGGAGAAAGCTTGCCTAGCCTTGGTATGGCCTACCAGGAAGTTGAAACACTACTTGTTAGCTCACTCCATAATTCTGATTTCGAGATTAGATCCCATCAAATATCTCTTCGAGAAACCAGCGCTTATGGGGTAGGCTAGCCCGCTGGTTGCTTCTCTTTCCGAATTTGATTTGAAGTATGTTACTCACAAGTCTGTCAAAGGGAGAGCGGTAACGGAGTTCCTGGCAGATCACCCAGTGGAAGGGGATGAAGTGGTAGAATACCTGTTCCCAGATGAAGGTATTCTGCAAGTCGAGAAAGAGATTTGGACAATGTACTTTGACGGAGCTTCTAACCAATACGGTTATGGGATAAGTGTGTTGCTGATAGCACCCGACAATTCCCATATACCCTTAGCCTTCAAACTCCGGTTAAAAGTATCCAATAACGAAGCAGAATACAAGGCGTGTATCACTGGTTTGGAAGCCACCCTGGAACTAGGGACAAAAAGGTTTGATGTCATTGGGGACTCGAACCTAGTTGTGTCTCAAGCAAAAGGAGACTGGAAGGTCAAAGAAGAAAAGATGAAGATCTATCACCAGACCCTGGATGTTGTGATTCCTAGGTTTGAGAAGCTGACCTTCACGTATCTACTAAGAGAGAACAACAGGTTCACTGATACCTTATCAACTCTATCTTCTATGATAGACATCCTGTTTGGAGTCCGGATGCGTCCGATTATTATTGAGCAGAGATATACACTGGCCTATGAGTCTATCGCCACAATAGATGAAATGTAAGATCAAAACCCTTGGTTTTATGATATCTAAAACTTCTTGGAAAATGAGGCTTATCTACCAGGAGCAAATGCCAAAGAAAAGAGGGCAATATGGTGGATGGCCGTTCAATTTATCATCTGCGGAGGTAAACTGTACAAGCGGGGTCATCTGGGAATGCACAAGTTGTGTGTCGACGCAGAGGAATCAAAACACCTAATGGAGGCTATCCATGGGGGAGAGTGCGGAGCACCCATGAATGGAGTAATGTTAGCTCGGAAGATTCTCAGGCAAGATTACTACTAGTCTACTATGGAGGAGGATTGTATCGGTTTTGTTCGGCGATGCCACAAATGCCAAACTCATGCAAATCGCATGAACATTCCCCCGTCGAAGATGTACAACATGACGTCACCATGGCCTTTCTCAGTCTGGAAAATCGACTTCATTGGCGCAATAACATCGAAAGGGTCAAATGGGCATGAATACATTTTGGTGGCAATTGATTACTTCACAAAGTGGGTGGAAGCTCAGTCTTATGTAGTGTTGAGGGCAGCGCATGTGGTTAAGTTCATTCGAAATAACATCATTTGCCATTATGGAGTCCCAAACGAGATCATATCAGATAATGGATCCCACTTCAAGAAAGAAGTGATCGACTTGTAGGAAAAATACAACGTGGCTTTTCATAAGTCATCCATATACCGGCCACAAACCAACGGAGCTGTTGAGGCCGCCAACAAGAACATGAAGCATATTTTAGAGAAAATGGTTGAGCCTCCAAGGATTGGCCAGACAAATTGCCATTGCACTCTGGGGCTATAGAACTTCAATTCGGACGTCTACTGGGGCAACTCCTTACTCTCTTGTTTATGGGATGGAAGCTATTCTGCTGATCGAAATAGAAGTTCCATCGCTGCGGGTTATGGCTAAATGTCAAATAGTAGAGGTGGACTGGCAGTAGAGCAGGTTTGAAGAACTGATGTTGTTCGATAAGAGAAGGCTGAAAGCACTGTACCATATTCAAAGTTATCAACGCAGGATTACTAGGGCTTTTAACAAGAAGGTTAAGTCCCGAAATCTCAAGGAAGGAGATTTGGTGCTGAAAGACAATCGAGCTCCCATCCATGACCCTAGGGGCAAGTTTAGACCCAATCGGACTAGTCCTTACATCATCAAAACTGTCTGGTCGGGTGGAACTATTATTCTCATGGACCTGGATGGCCTAGAATTTTCCCAACCGATCAACATGGACAAGTTGAAGAAATATTACTCCTGAGGGACTCGCTAGGCTGAAAACCCGAAAGAGCGACCTAGGCAAAAGTTAGAGCATAAAAGTTGGAAATAAAGAAAAACTGAACTCGCAAGGTTGAATACCCTAAAGGGCAGCCTTGGCAAAGTAGTTAGAGCGAAAAAAGAGAGTGTTAATACTCAAGTGAACCTGAACCGAACTACGTAAGGCCTGATTCCCATCTTTGAGATATGTAGGCAACTTAATCTTGAAGTTCGGCCGTAAACACCTCCAACTCAACTATCCTGTCCATGTGATTGATCAGGTCATCTTTGTCTAATCTTTACCTGAAAGTTCGGTTGTGATCCCTACTCTGAGAAAAGAGCTGGTTACAGTGCTGAGCAGTGTTATTCTGTCAAGGGGCAATTTGTTATCTTTAGATTCGGGGTTGTACATCTCGAGGATTGACTCCGTGTGTGTCGAGTTGTGATCCTCATCGAAAATGGTTTTGAAAGGTTTTGATAAAAAGTTGACTTGGCTCAAATTTTACCTTTTACGACTTGGACCATTTTTGGACCAAAAGGAAATTTTCAGTGCTCACAACTTCAATTTCATTGATTTCAATACAAAGTTCTCCAACTCTCGATACAAATCAAAGCTGCTTTTACTACATGCATAAAACTTGAAAAGTAAGATCAAAGCAAATAAACTAGGGGCATAGATAAGTCTGGTGCTCCTGCATCCCCCGCTTATACTTGTGGAAGCTTCTGATGCAAAAGTTGGCCCAGATTGTGCCTCATCTTCAAGCTAGGTTAGGCACTCACCAGAAAGTGCGCAACTAAAACTAGGGGCAGGGGCCAGAAGCTCTCTCGTCCTCCAAGCAGTGAGGTACCTAGCCAAATGTGAGCCTCGGACGGGGAATGGAATCAGGTACTCTACCCCCTCATCTGGGTAAGTCTGATCATGTCCAAACTAATGCCTAAATCGGAACAGAAAGTAGAAAACACAGTGTGTAAGGCTAATCAACACAATGCCAGGTTGCCCAGCCATGCTGTAGCTCATTTCGATTAGATTAAGCCAGGGATAGCACCAAGCAATGTCAGCAGCAGACCTGTTGCACATCCAATGACACCACCATCCCTCGTTCGGGAAATCCAGTAGCTGTTGGCGGAAAAAGTATGTTCAGGCTGAGTATGCGGGGCAAGAGTCCACTACCTTCAGCTTGTCCATAAGCCATATCTGGAGAGGGATGAAAGGAAAGAGAGATTAAAGAAAAAAGAGGTGTATGTTGAGAGAAAAGTGAAAAAAAAGGGCTTCAAGAGAAAAACAGAGCATGAGTGCCGAGTGATGTGAGAAACACACGTAAGAAAGGGTAGGAAACATTAACTGAAGAAGTAGTGAATTCCTGCGAATTTGCTAGTCTCTCGCCGATGGAAGACGTCTAAGCCCATCAAAGTCTCGGCCAATGCCAAGCAAATGCAACTCCTGCCTTCTTTCGAACCTTGGGCCACTTCGATGAGTCGAATGCTAGACCTGCCAAAACTAGGGGCAATGAGGAAATGTGCTAGTATGCACAAACAAAGGGCGTGTTGTAGAAAACCCTGCCAAAGAAGGTCACCGCAGTCACCAACGACAGAAAATTGATGAATTAGACTGGGAATATCCAGCTCTCCATTGTGAACCAAGGATCAGACCTCGTGTAGAGTAAGCCCGCACATCCGTCCCAAAGCTTGAATGTGACCAAAACGGGGCTGAGGCAAGATTTTCTCATCGCGCCGGGACTCCATTAGCACTTGAAATTCTTCGATTGTTGGGCATAGCTCTTGTCTCCCGAAGCTAAAAACGTGTGTAATTGGGTTCCAACATCCAGCCGCGGCATGTAGGAACGGAAGACAAAACGGAGAACGACTCAGCGGGAAAAGTGCGTTTATGCCGAAACCCTGAAAATTCAGCTTTTCTGAGTCATCTAAAGTTGTAATCCAATTCGAGAGTTTTTCGGCAAAGAATGGCTCCATTTGTGAATAATTTGTAGCTGAAATGAAAAAATCACGAAGCTCAACCTTTTGTAGAAGATAAGGCAGTGAGTGGAAGTCAGTTGGCAACAATCTGAAGGTTCCTCACATTGATGGCCGACCAGCCATTGGTGATGTCCAACAGGCCACTTTGGTAGCCGACCGGCCACCACTGATGGCCGATAGCCTCTATTTATGGCTGACAGCCTTCTTGTCATTCATGTTGTCTACCTGTGTACTGAGAATGCTGAAAGCATGTGCTTTGTTCTGTTATGTTCTTTATGCATTTTAAGGTCTTGTTTTGAGTCCTTTTAGTTCTAGCAAGTTTGTTGAGTTGTATTCAAGTTGTTTTGTTTTGGTTATCGAGTTGTTGCTATTTTGATTATTGAGTTGTACTACCTTGTTTGTTAGGTTGTTGGTCGGTTCATGCCCGATTAAGAACGTCATGCCAATACAAGTGTTCGGTTTTTATTATCAAAATCAATCTTGTTTTCATGCAATGCGATGCTCATAATGCAAAATACAACACTTTTTCAGATGAAAACGGGTTTTCATTTTCGATTATGGTTGTTTTTACAAAAGTGCAGTACAAGTTTTTAAAGCAAATAAAACCTGTTTGAAACTGTATAATGTGCTAACATTACTAACAAAAGAAACTAAACAAAAATATAGAAAATCAGCACCAGCTATCTCAGGCTCGAAAGGCCCTCTTTGTCCTCTTCCTAGGCGGGGACTCAGAGTTGTCTCTGTCTGCACCGCAGTCTGAACCAGATGCCGAACCGAAACTGGAATCATCGTTACTCTCTACCTCAACACTCGGCTCAACATCACCTTCACTCTCAGATCTAGAGTCGCCGTCGTCTCCACTCTCAGAGGACTTAGACTGTGGACTCACTGCCTCTTCGGAGCCATTCGTCTCGGCGTTGTCATCGCTCAGAATGGGCTCTGAAGGACCACTCTCATCTCGGGTGTTGTAGACATCCCCGAACGTCCCGGGGGGAAAATTCCCCGTTTTGTTCATTGGGCTCACTACAGTTTAGGACTCAATGTCACGGTCCTGTATCTAATCTCGCAGAGTGCAATGCAAGACCGATGAATCATCAAAGAGTCCAAATCCGACAAATCGTTTTTGAAAACAGATTTTTTGAAAGAAGTGCCAAACATAGACTGCTTTGCTAGATACAGAGTCGCCACCTAAATATTTATTTTGGGGGAATTTAGGAAACCCTGACTCGTTGCCTAAGGCCACGTGTCCGTCATCACCAAAGTTGCCTCGGCTTGGGAACTTGGGTACGATTAGGGAAGGTCACTTATGAGCACCCTCGCTCGCCCGATCAAAGATCGGCCTCTACTAAACATGATATCTTGTTTTAAAAACATATGCGTTCTTATTCCGGTTATTAGCCTAGATTTACTACGTGATGCGCACAGCATACAAGTATAGACTAGATCGCCTAATTTGGAACAAAGCATTGCATATCCGCTTGTTTGAAAGATAGTTTGAAATTTGCTACTCGCAAGTAGGCTAAAACGCGGATTTCAACGAGTTGTTCCAACTCAAACAATCCAACCTTCATCCACAGGCATTCAGGCAGTAAATCAACTAAGCAATTAGCCTCATGGCAAGCATGCTTTCATGTTAACATTCACACTCATGCAAGATGCTAAAGCATAAAAGCTTACCTAGTACTCCGAGCCAAAACAAAAGCTAGTTAGTAATCAAATGCATGATCCTTGCTCATGTTAAGATGGCTAATGCATCACATGCAAAAATGCAACTAAGATAGGCTCAGCTATTCTAAGATGGCATGTGAAATGCTACAGATAACATGTATTCAACTTGGAATTGAAATACAATGCAATTAATATGATGCGCCGAGCCCGGTGCATGCAAGACATATGAATGAATGCAAACACGCGAGCATAAGTATGCTAATTGAAACATGTCCTAATATAACCATCGTAAGCAGGTAAGTAAAAGGGAGAAAGAAGTGGGGGTTGGAAGACATACACACACTCACACACACTTATTACACAATTGCCCTCGCCCGGAGGGTCCGAAAGAATAATACAGGCCAAATAATGAATCAACTATCCTAGCTAATTAATTATTACAAAACTTCTAATTAATTAACAAATTAATTACAAAAAACAGCCTAAATATGAAACTAAAGAGACCGCCACAGCTCTGCCTCGGAATGCGTGGATGTGCCATGCTCAATTTGCCTTGCTCGGAAACCCGTTACCATGCCATTGTTGCCTCTGTTTGCACTATTCTGCACCTCTGAGGGATGTGAAAATTCTTGAGGCACCTCTGAACCATTCCCTGATCATTTTGGAATGCCACCGGCCAATGAAAAGCACCACCGACCATGTAAATGTGATCATCGACCATAAATTGGGTCACCGGCTGGACTCTGATGGTCGGTCGGCACTGAAAGTGGCCGGCCAGCCATTTATTCCTGCAGAATCCTGTTTTTGCTGCAGCAGTGGACAGACAGTGCATGGCAAGGAAATTTCAAAGCAATGTATGCATGGCCACACACCCTATCATGTTATGGACTCAAGAGAGTGTGGCCCTTGGTCCTCGGGCCACCAGTCACGTATCTCGATGCATGATGGCCAAAGGCACCAAGTTTGCCAATCAATGTAAATGAATGCAACAAAACGAATGAATGCTGCACGCCCTATCATGTTGATATCAAGGGCATCGACGACCGAGGATTGAGACGTGTTTCGTCATTTTAAGTACGAACACATCTCATTCCTCATGCTTGGTTTGACACCCCAAACCAAGCAAAATGTAATGCATGTATGCAATGCGGCTCAAGTATGCAACATGACTCAAATATGCAATATGAGTCTAAGTGAGCAAAGCATGCCAAATGCAATGCAAATTAAACATGCAAATGTGCAATGCGCCAAGCATGCAAGATGCAATGCAATGCAACATAACATGCAAACAATATGGCAATGCAATAGATATACAATACTATGATGCAACCTAGATAAACAACTATGGAAAAAGGATAGGC
Organism: Camellia japonica; assembly: GCA_030407325.1. Lineage (NCBI taxonomy): Eukaryota > Viridiplantae > Streptophyta > Magnoliopsida > Ericales > Theaceae > Camellia > Camellia japonica. The sequence continues at coordinate 95,191,442 of JAPPVO010000017.1, read as the reverse complement.
ATGCAACAATGCACAAATGCATGACCTATGGACTTATTCTAAGATGGAGGAGCCTCAGCCACACCCCAAAACAGTGGCCAAAAGCTATGGAAATGATAGATACATGCTCATGCAAACATGTACACCAATGGGCCTAAAGCTAAGGCACAAAAGCTAACTTTCAAGAACACTCAAAAGATGATAAACATGGACACTAGACCAACATGTTAAACTCTGAAAGTGTATAGAGGATGATGCCAAATCAACCATGTTATGCAAGTAAGGCATGCAACAATGACCAAAACTGAAGCCAACAAAGGGGTCCAAACCATAGCTATGTCAACCAAACCCCAAAGGACCAAATGACTTAAAACAGTCCTAAGGCACTCCAAAACAAGACTAAAGCATGCATAGATCATGGTTAAAACATGCTAAGAAATGGATGCAAAACGAAGGGGGATTTAAGGCCACAAAGAGGGCACTCTACTATAACCACCCCAACCACATATGGGATGGACTAATCAATGCAAAACAAAGTTTTAACATGCAAAAAGGAGCCCAAAAACCAACCGATATGGTAGCCCAAAGCCTCAAACACATAGGCATGCACAATGACTCATTTTAAGGCACAAAAGAGCATCTCTTCAAAGCATGGAAATGATGATGAATATAAGCATACAAGCATGGATTATGGGCTGAAATAGCATGGGAAATGATTCCAGATCACTGAAACAACCCAACTAAAGCATGCTAATGACTCACACACTCAAGGCTCACAAGCCAAAATGCATGGTGGCTATACCAAACATGGCAAACATGATCAAATCAGTACCCAACAGACCTCAAGCATGATGAAATATGACCAAAAGCTTCATGAAGTCAAGCTAGAACATGCAAGCATGGAGGGGCAAATGCATGGCACATGTTATGACAATAAAGGGGGTTACTAGACAAGTGTATGATGCATGTAATGGACCATCAATCCGACCAAAAACAGAGGTATAATGTGACCAAATAACACCCAAAAACCTCTGAAATGGAGCTAAGTAAAGCTAAGCATGTATGTTACCCTTATGAGCCAAAAACATGAACAAATGAGACACAAAGGGAGAGGGGTGTCCCTCCCCTATACAAGACTTCAAGACCCCTTCACCACTACTGAAAATCCACTGGATTTTAGTGGTGAGAAGGCCAATACACAAAAGGTTCCAAAGCTCAACAAAGAAGGCACAAAAGGGGCCAAACAAGGCCTAAGAAGGAGAGGTCGACCCCCAACACCAAAATGACCTTAATGAAACATCTTAAAGATCAAAAATAAAACTTTTATCAGTTATACACAAAGCTCAAAACAGCATGCAAAGTGGGTTAAAAGCTAGTGCAGAATGAGGAATAAAGTAGTAATTATGCTCACCCTTGAAGAAAACTTGAGAAATAGCAACCTCAGGCCCCTTTTCTGATCAAAACCAGCTTAAAAGCTCTAAGAACAACTCCCAACACCTCAATAACCCAAGTATGGTGTAATACTAGGTGCCTTAGTGCAAAACTAAGAACAAAACACCCTTTTAGGCCTCTAACACACACAATGAAGAGAGAGAGAGGGAGATATAGAGAGAGAAAGTTGTATATATCATATATCTCTGGTTTGCTCAACCTCTTCAAAGGAGAGGGAAGGCTCTCTTATATATAGCAAGATAAAGACCTAAGCTTCTTAAAGAAGCTAAACAAAAGGGGTCAAGCTTCTCAAGGAAGCTAAGGCAAAGGGTGCAAGCTTTTGAGGAAGCTAAGACAAAGGGTCAAGCTTCCTCAAGAAGCTAAGGCAAAGGGTGCAAACTTCTCCAAGAAGCTTAGAACAAAAGGGTTGCAAAGGGTGCAAGTCCTCCATACACGTTATGGAGGACAGATTCTGTGTGCTCCAGCTGGCAAACTGGCATGCACAATGCCTAAAAAAGGCAAAAAAGAAGTCCCGGCCAGAAAATATGGCCGATTGACCAAATCAAAGGCCGGCCGACCACTAAAGGTGCCGGCCGGCCATCACCAATGGCCGGTGGCAAGAGAACATGGCCGGTGACATCATGTCTTGGCCAGTGGGATCCGGGGATGGCTGACAAGCCATTCTCTGCCCTCAGAAGCAAAGACTAACAAGTTCTTGGTCGAAAACTAAGCACAGAACAGCCCAGTTAAGAGATCCTGAGGCAAGGCGCGCGGCCGAGACCTCCGGGAACTCAAAAAGAACACTACAATGCCATGAATGCAGTGGATAAGGCGCGTGGCCAAACCGTATCGTGCCTAGGAAAGGCATGGACACATACAAACCGCGTTTAATCACGGAAACGGTGGCGTCACCCACAACACTAGGTGCGTACACATAATATCATAACCGTGCTTCAACGTGAAAAGTATGGGCACATACCAGACCAATCTCAACTTGGAAAGGCGCAAATGATAGATGGAGCATGCAGCAAATGCATGCAAACTACAATGCAATATATTTCTATATGCAATGGAATGAAAAACTATGTACAATGCAAGTAGAGGCGAAACATACGTGTCGACGCAAGTGAAGAATGCATGACAATGCAGGTGGAAGCGAAACATGCGTGTTGACACAAGTGAAGAGTGCATGACAATGCAATTTGAAACATAAACGCATATAAGTAAAGCATAACGCGACAACGCATGCAATGTGTATAGGAACTTGATCACATATAAGTAAAGCATAACGCGACAACGCATGCAATGTGTATAGGAACTTGAACACATGTAAGTAAAGCATAACGCGACAACGCATGCAATGTGTATAGGAATGCAATGTATGAACTTGAACACATATAAGTAAAGCATACGCGACAACGCATGCAATGTGTATAAAGGAACTTGAACACATATAAGTAAAGCATAACGCGACAACGCATGCAATGTGTATAGGAACTTGAACATATAAGTAAAGCAAACGCGACAACGCATGCAATGTGTATAGGAAAAAGGGGGCATATTCAACTGAAGCATGGTAAAGGCATGTTATTCATGATGTTGAGATGCAAATTCAGAACAAGACGAGGCATTGTGTAATGCGAGACGCGTAACGAGCGTGACAATTACAGTCAAAACAAAACAATGCAATACCACATGTTTAAAGCGATTTGCGGAATCCGCAAGGCATATAAAAGGATACGAGGAAGGATACTCTTTGCGCGCACCGAGCATCGCACACAGAAGACATGGCTCGAGGTCAACACGAAGGCCAGTTAATGTTCAAAAGTGCACTTTCTTGCACTGTCTCGAGTAATGAAGGTGCCAAACCATATAATTGACCCGAACAAGGGCGCGGGAGGTGCATCGACCACAAGGGGAGGCCGCCGGTATTAACCCAGACACTCTGCTGCCCTTCTCCCCTTTTGCTTTATTTTCCTTTTTACTGGTAGTTTAAGCACATTGTACTGCCCAGGCATTTACTTTTTCAAACTGTGTATATTTTTGCAAAAGACATGATGGAAATGAAACAGCTATTTTGGTCAAAAGGTGTTACACTTGTACTTTTCATGCATCGCATTACACAACAATGTAAATGAGGTTTGAATCTTTATTTGAAAAGTAAGCGTTTGCCTCGTAATAATCAGGTAGTGAGCTGACTAAAACAACTCGATAAGCAAAACAAAGAACTCGATAAGCTAACCAAGTGCAAATACAACTCGATAAGCAAAGCAAAAACTTAAAGAATGTGAAATACAACTCGATAAGCAAATGTACAACAACTCGATAAACAAATAGACGTGACTTCACAAAATCGCCACCGGAAGACATTGGAAGGTTCACCACAATTCCTCACATGTTCAACTTCTAAACAGCTAATGGAACAAGAGGGAAGGCCATCGGCCATAGGGAAAGGCCACCGGCCATAATAAATTGCCATCGGCCAATAGTGGTGGTCGGTCGGCACATTTTTGGCCGGTCGGCCATAAATGGCAAGAACCACCAGAATGCTGACAGCTGTCTTCCACTCACACCTTATCCCCTACAAAAAGCCTCAACTTCGTAGTTTTTCTCAATTCAACACTGATTTGCTCCAAATGGAAGAGTTTCTTGCCCAAAATCTCATAGCTTGGATTGCCAACTTGGATGGCTCGGAAAGGCTGAATTTTTGGGGCTTCGGCATAAACGCACTATTCACTCTGAGTCGTACTCCGCTGCACTTTCCGTTCCTCCATGCCGCGGCAAGGTTTTGGAATCCGGTAACACATGTCTTTAGCTTTGGCGGGCAAGAGGTATGTCCTACCTTCGAAGATTTCCAAGTTTTGATGGAATCCGAGCACAACGAAGAAATCTTGCCCCAACTTCGCTTCGGCCACGCCCAAGCTTTAGGGCGAATGTGTGGGCTCACGATGCATGACGCTCGATCTTTGATTGGTGACGGAATGCTGGATGTTCCGAGTTTGATTTGCCGTTTTCTGATGCCGGTGACCGCGGCGACCATCATTGGCAGGGTTTTCGGCGACACGCCCTCTGTTTGTGCATGCTATCTCATTTCTTGCTTGCCTCAGGCTCCGGAGGATCTAGTGTCCGGTTGATCGAGGTTGCCCAAGGCTTGAAGGAGGGCAAAAGCTGCATTGCCATGTTGGCCGAGACATTGATGGGCTTGGACGCTTTCATCGCCGAGAGACGACCAGATTTGCGGGGAGTCCACTACTGCTGCAGGTAATGTTTCCCACCCAATCTCACATATATATTGCTCACATCACTCGGCCCTCAGCTCGGTTTTCTCACAAAACCCTTTTCTCACTCTTCTCTCATCGTACATCTCTCTATTCTTTAATCTCTCATTTTTCATCCCTCCCCAGGTGTGGTTGATGGATAAGTTGCAGGTTGTGGACTCTTGCCCGGCATACTCAGCTCGCGGCTATTTCTTCCGACAACGTCTGGTCGATGCCCTGGATGAGGGATGGTGGTTCGACTGGATGTGCAATTTGTCTGCAGACCGCATTGCTTGGCGTTGCCCTTGGCTCAATCTACCGGCAATGAGTTATAGCATGTCCCGGCAGACTGGGATTCAGTTGATTGGCCTGACACATTGCGTGTTCTATTTTCCTTTCCGGTTCCAGCGCCAGTTCGGCCATGATCAGACTTGCCCGCCAGAGGGGATAGAGTACCCTGCTGCATTCCCGGTCCGAGGCACGCAGCTTGCTCGATATGCCACAGCATAGAGGACTAGAGAGCTCCTGGCCCCCGCTCCCACTTTCAGTTGCACTTTGTCTGATGAGTGCATAGATTGGCTCAATGAAGAGGCACAGATTGGGCCTAGCTTGGCATCAGAAGCTTCGACCAGCTCTGGGAGGGGGCGCAGGAACACCTGACTTAGCTATGCCCCGGATTTATTGCTTTATTAGTACTTTCAAGTTTTCTTTATGAATGTAACCAAAAGCAACTTCAATTTGTATGCAAGAGCAGGAGGACTCTGTATTGAAATCAATAAAATTGAAGGTTGTGGGTACTGAAAATTTTCGCTTTGGTCCAAAAATGGTCTAAGTTGTAAAAAGATTAATTTGAACAAAATCAACTTTTATTAAAACTTTTCAAAACCATTTTCGATATGGATCAGAACTGGACACGCCTGAGATCTGTCACTGAGATGCACAACCCGGATCCCAGCAACTGGAAAGTTGCCCCTAGTCTGATAGCACTGCACCGGAGATCACAACCGAAGCTCTTGAATGCTGAATAGACAAAGATGACCGAGATGATCAAATGGACAAAGTTGATCGGGGAAAAGTTTATGGCTGAACTTCAGGATGAAGTTGCCTACGTATCCCAAAGATGGGAATCAAGCCTTACGTAGTTCAGGCTCGGGTTCACTCGAGTATTTTCACTCTCCTTTTACGCTCTAACTTTTGCCAAGGCCGCCCTTTGCGGGTTTTCAACCTTGCGAGCTCAGTTTTTATAATTTCAAATTTTTCATGCTCTAACTTTTGCCTAGGTCGCCCTTTCGGGTTTTCGGCCTAGCGAGCCTCTCAGGGTAATATTTCTTCAACTTGTCCATTGATCGGCTGTGAGAACTCTAGGCCATCTAGGTCCATCAGAACGACAGCTCCACCTGACCAGATAGACTTAATGATGTAGGGACCAGTCCAATTGGGTCTGAACTTGCCCCTGGGTCGTGGATGGGAGCTCGGTTGTCTTGAGCACCAAATCTCCTTCTTTAGATTCCTGGACTTAACTTTCTTGTTGAAAGCCCTGGCAATTCTGCGCTGATAACCTTGAACATGGTACAGTGCTTTCAGTCTTCTTCATCAAAGAGCATGAGTTCTTCAAATCTGCTCTGCTGCCAATCTGCTTCGGCTATCTGACACTCAGCCAACTCTCAAAGACGGAACTCAATTTCGATAGGTAGAACGGCCTCCATCCCATAAACTAATGAATACGGAGTCGCCCCAGTAGAAGTTCTAATTGAAGTCCGGTAGCCCCACAGAGCAAATGGCAACTTATCTGGCCAGTCCCGGTAGGTTTCCACCATCTTCTGCAGTATGTGTTTGATGTTCTTGTTGGCGGCCTCAACCGCTCCATTGGTCTGCGGCCGATAGGTGGATGACTTATGAAAAGCCACGTTGTATTTTTCCAACAAGTCAATCACTTCCTTCTTGAAGTGGGAACCGTTATCTGAAATGATCTCGTTCGGGACCCCGTAGCGACAGATGATGTTGTTTCTGATGAATTTCGCAACATGTGAAGCCTTCAACACCGCATAGGATTGGGCCTCAACCCACTTTGTGAAATATCTATCGCGACCAGATGAACTCATGCCCATTAGACCCCTTCGGAGTGACAGCCCCGATCACATCGATTCCCCAAACTGAAAATGGCCATGGCGAAGTCATATTGTATAGCTTCGACGGCGGGATGTTCATGCGGTTTGCATGGATCTGACATTTGTGGCATCGCCGAACAAAGCCGATACAATCCTCCTCCATGGTGGACCAGTAGTAACCTGTCTGAGGATCTTCCGAGCTAACATTACCCCGTTCATGTGGCTCCGCACTCTCCTCCATGGATGGCCTCATTGTTCATCAACACACAGCTTATGCATTCCCAGATGACCTCTCTTATACAATTTACCCCGCAGATGATGAACTGAACAGCCATTCTTCTGATTGCCCTTTTATCCTTGGCATTTGCCCCTGGTGGATACGCTTCTTTTCCAAGAAGTTCCAACATCGTAATACCAGGGGTTCTCATCTTGAACCTCATCTATAGCAGCAATCGACTCGTAAGCCGGCACAAATTTCTGGTCAATGATGACGGACGCATCCGGACTCCAAAGGATGTCTATCATGGAAGATAGAGTTGCTAGCATCTGCGAACCTGTTGTTCTCTCTTAATAGATGAGCAAAGTTTAGCTTCTCAAACCGAGGAATTAACAAGTCCAAGGTCTGGTGATACATTATCATCTTTTCTTCTTTGACTTTCCAATCTCCTTTCGCTTGAGATACAACAAGGTTCGAGTCCCCGATGACGTCCAACCGTTTTGCCCCTAGTTCCAGGGCTGCTTCTAACCAGCAATGCATGCTCATATTCTGCTTCGTTGTTCGAGACTTTGAACCGGAGTTTGAATGCTAGAGGGATACGGGACTTGTCGGGTGGTATCAGCAACACCCGCTACCCCATACCCGTACTGGTTTGACGTTCCGTCAAAGTACATCGTCCAAAACTCGTCGTCGATATGCAAAATGGCCTCATCTGGGAATAAGTACTCAACTGCTTCACCTCCTTCCATTGGATGATCGGCTAAGAATTCTGCTACTGCTCTTCCCTTGACTGACTTGCGCGTCACATATTTCAGATCGAATTCGGAAAGCAACAGCAACCAACGAGCTAGCCTACCCGTAAGTGCCGGTTTCTCGAATAGATATTTGATGGGATCTAATCTTGAAACCAACATTACAGAGTGAGCTAACAGGTAGTGCCGCAGCTTCCTGGTAGCCCATACCAAGGCTAAGCAAGCCTTTTCCAACGGTGTGTAGCGGGTTTCATACTCCAGCATCTTCTTGCTCAGATAGTAGATAGCCCTCTCCACCTTGTCTTCAGATTCTTGCGCGAGCATGCAGCCCATTGTAGTCTCAGTCACTGAAAGGTACAATATCAACGGTCTCCCCGGCTCTGGCGGTGACAACACGGGTGGGTTCTGTAAGTATTCCTTGATCTGTTCAAAAGCAGCTTGGCATCGGCCGTCCCATTGGAATTTCTTTCCTTTCTTCAGGAGACCAAAAAGTGGTTCACAAGTCAAGGTTAATTTTGAGATAAACCGTCTTATGAATTGCACTTTACCCAGAAAGCCTCGCACCTCCTTTTCAGTCCTTGGTGGTGGCATTTCTAAGATGGCCTTGATTTTGGAAGGGTCGACTTCGATACCTCTCTGTGTAATCAGAAACCCCAGCATTTTCCCTGCTGTAACACCGAACGTACACTTCTGAGGATTCAGCCGCAACCGAAATTCTCTGATCCTTTGGAAGAACTTTTGCAAGGCGGTGTAGTGGCCCTCTCTTTCTTTGGACTTGACAATCATGTCGTCCACGTACACCTCAACCTCTTTGTGGATCATGTCATGCAATATGTGGTCGCGGCCCGTTGATATGTAGCTCCAGCATTCTTCAACCCAAATGGCATCACCTGTAGCAGTAGTCCCCCACGGGGTGGTGAAAGCAGTCTTCCCGGTCTTCAGGTGCCATCACTATCTGATTATAGCCTGAGAAACCATCCATGAACGAAAGCAAAGCATGCCCCGCTGTGAAGTCCACTAACTCATCAATATGCGGCAAGGGAAAGTCGTCCTTCGGACTAGCTCTGTTCAAATCCCTGAAATCCACGCACACCCGGATCCTGCCATCCTTCTTCGGCACCGGAACTATGTTGGCCAACCAAGTCGGGTATTCGGATACCAGCAGGAACCCTGCGTCAATTTGCTTGGTGACCTCTTCCTTAATCTTGAGAGCCCAGTCCGGGCGGATCCTCCTGAGTTTCTGTTTAACGGGTCGGGCCTCGGGGTCAAGAGGGATCCGGTGCTGTACAATCTCAGGATCGATTCCAGGCATGTCTTCGTAGGACCACGCGAAAACATCTTTGAAATCTTTTAATAAAGCGACTAAGCGCTCGCGTTCCTCCGAAGACAACGTGGACCCGATCTGGACCAGCCGCGGGTCCTCCTCAGTACCAATATTCACAGTAGTGATTTCATCAACTAAAGGTTTAACAAATCTTTCCTGCTCTTGATCAATTAAGCGTTGCAAAACCGGAGGAATTTCTTCCTCGTCGTTTTCATCAAAATTTTGAAAGTCCTGATTCAAGCAATAAATCAAAGGTACAGAAAAGTACTCAGAAACCACAGCCACATCATTCTCATTAAGCATCCAAATCGTCCGATTCTTCGTTACAACAGACTCAAAAGAGAAAGAAAAAGACGACCTGGACAGGACTGTGGCATCCGGGTTATCACCCCCAGGAATACCGGACTCAGACTCAGTCGAGCTGGAACCTGATTCCGACTCAACAGATTCGGAGGAATCAGATTCCGGCTCACTACCTGACCCGGTGCTGCTTGACAAAAATCCCTCTTCATACTGCCAAATGAGAGGGTGCGATAGATGCATCCAAAATGTTTGCTGGTAGGCCCGCAGCCGTTTCATTCCCGATCATGGACACCGAGAAGTTATCCCCCAAGCACTTCTGTCGATCGGAGGATCTGAAAGTAGACAAGCCAGCGCTACCCCCATTTCAATTTCGCTCTCAATCCACTTTTCTTTCTGCTCAACCTCAGCTGATGGGTCTGTCTGCTCTCGGCAACATCATCCCCGGATAACTGTAGGTCAAAGAAGATCTCAAACCCTGGCACGCCTCTCTCGCATTCAGCCACGGCTCTGGGAAGCCACAAAATGGAAAGTCCTCCCCCTCCCGGACAAAGCGTCCGTTTAGGGTACCCTGGATGGGTCGGTGCATTAGCTCAAAAGGCTTCCCCGCCTGCTTTGCTCTGGCTCTCCCAGCCATCTCCTTACCTTTCCTTATCCAATCCTCTTTGGTGGGCAGATAACCCAAGCCAAAGGTGTGTGGGTTGTGTGGCACTTCGGCCAATGCTGCAACGCCCTTCCGGCCGCTCTTTCCCAATCCCATCCCGGGGATGTGTTGAAGCTTGTTCATGAGGTATACTGATTGTGCGCTAACATACACCCCCTCATTAACAGCTAAGATGTTCTGCACGACCCGGGCCTCAGCCAGGGTAAAACCCGATATGAACACATCCTCCATACCGTGCTCAATTTCCAAAACTGGCGTAGATACTTCTGGCGGTGGATGGATCGACGAATTTCCAAAAACGATGGCTACTCCCTTCCCATGGGGGTATTTCACCATCTGATGCAAGGTGGACGAAACTGCCTTTACTTGGTGCAACCACGGCCGCCCCAAAAGTAGATTGAAGGTCGCAGGAACTTCTAAGACGTGAAAGTCTACCTCATGCTGTCCCGGCCCAACCTTGGTCTGAATTTTCACTGTCCCCATTACTTCTCTGCTTGTGTTATCATATGCCCGAATCACCTGGGCTGTCGGCACAAAGTCCGCGGTCTTTAAACCGATTGCATATGCAGTCCTTGCCGGGCACACATTGATGGCGGACCCTGTGTCGACAAGCACCACGGGTATCCATTTGTTTCTGCACTCCACAGAGATGTAGAGTGGCTTGTTATGGTTCGCACCCTCAGGTGGCAATTCTTTGTCGGAGAAAGTCAACATCGGGGTAGCCCCTCCCGGAAAAACTAAGCCCACCAGCTGTTCGGGCGTGGTGTCTATTGAGAGCTTGGCCTTGTCCATGGCCGATAAGACAGCTTGTCGATGCACTCGCGATGCCATAAGCAGTCCCCAGATGGAGATGTCTGCCTGTATCTTTTTCAACTGCTTCAGTACAGCCTCTTCTTCGAGTTGCTTCTCTTTCTGTTTCTCCGCCTCCTTATCTTTCCCAGACGCCTCTGGCTGATCTAGATGTGGGGGCTTGAAATACCGCCCGCTTCTAGTCATATGATCGACTTCGCCGATGTACCAGGTATCGTCTGGCTGGTTGCTCCCCCAATCCTCATCCGTGTGGGCAAGACATAGATCATCGTCTTCCCACCACATTCCGTCGGCAGCCGACAGACACCTGTCCGGCTCCGGTACAATTGTACTCGCAGTACTTTCCGTCCACATGCTCGCAGCATTCTCTATCCTCGTGCACACAGCACTTTCAGTCCCCTCAGGGGCCTTAGCTTTCCTGATTCTCTCAGAATCCCCGAACCTTTCTTGTTCCAACGCGTCAGTACAGCTGGCTGTTCAACACTTCCGCATTCACAATGCCCAAGTCCTGAGCGAAATTCTTAGCACCGGCGCTCTCCGGCGATACATTTTGATTTCCGGCCCTTCCGGCCACAACTGATGTTCTTGCTCCTGCCGGGCCCGTTCCAACTGAGTTTCGTCGACAACATCTGGTAGGTCATCAAGCCACCCGGTGACCTCTACTGACTCCTCAAAATCTGACCAGTTGACTACCGTGTCCTCTGGATCTTGTTCATTGAAAAATTGGAGGTTAGCAAAGTCCCCTTCCACAGCTGCCAAGTCATCTATCCTCTGACCAGATTCATCCCCCTGTATCACACAAAGCTCTGCCCCTGCCGGCAATTCCACATTTGGCCCAACCTGGCCTACTGATAGAATGTAGTCACTCGGACTGTATACCTCCTCAGCAAAACTCCCAGATTCCTCAGATTCTGACTCAACAATCCCATTCTCCCCTGAAATCTCCCCTGTTCTGTCTTCGACAGTCACCACCATTGGTTCGGGTTGGGTTCTGGAGATGTCCAACATGCACAAGTCAGTGCTGTCGGGAAGGAACACCTCCGGCTTGGGTAGGTGAGAAGGAGTGATATAGATGCTAGGATCGTAAGACACGACCCCAGTCTGGATAAAGTTGATGCGTTTGGGAGGTGGAGCTTGGTTGTGTGGTGGGAGAGGGTTGGTTGTGACATTGGGTTTCTCCGGGGGCACAATCACCCTATTATCAATGAGATCTTGAATCTCATGACGTAATCGGAAGCATTGATCGGTGTCATGACCGTGCTGTTGGTGGAAAGTGCAGTACTTGGCTGGATTATGGGAAGGGGGAGTTTTTCTGGTAACGGCCGCGGCTCTAGGGGCTTAAATGCCCTTTCCTAATCAAAACTCCTAAAGCCTTGGACAAGGACATATATAGTGGAGTGAAAGTTCTTTGGTTTTTGGGTGGGTATCTGGCTGTTTGCGAACTACTACCGGACGCACCGGTGAATGGCGTAGCTGCAAGGTTTCTTGGGGGATTGGTGGTGACCATGCTTACTTCTGAAGCTCTGGTAGTTGCGGCATTGCTTGTGGTATTGGTGTTGCGGTTGAAGGTTCTCCTGGGTTGCTCTCTGTCTTGGTCAATCAGACCCTGTTTCATCGCATCCTCAATTTGTACCCCCATCTCATGTAGATCTGAAAAGGTAGGGAAAGGGAGCACGATCATTTTCTGCATCAGTTTGGGTTGGAGATTGCGCACAATCATCCGAATCTGATCCTTGTCAGTGGGCCTAGTGGTCATCATTGAGGCCTTGGCCCTCCAGCGGGTTACGAATTCAGAGAAACTCTCCTTAGGCTCCTGCCTTGTTGTCTCGAGATCACGGGTGGTAATCTCGATTTGCGTGTTATAGGAGTACTGTGCAATGAAAGCCTCGGCCATCCCATCCCAGTTCCGCTTGACATCGTCTTCCAATTTTGCGTACCAGATGGCCGCCACACCCGACAGGGTCCGGCCAAATAATGAAAGCTTCTGTAGTCGGGTGAGGCCCATCGGCCTTAGTATGTCTGAAAACAAACGTAGATGCACCATGGGATCCCCGGACCCGTCGAAGCGGTCGATCTGTGGCATCTTGAACCGGTCCGGCAGCGTCACAGCCGCGTCGGTATACCCGTCCTCAATGTCTGGGATGGACTTTACCCCTTGGGATTTCTTGAACAACTTCTCAAGCTTGCTCAACTTCAACGCTGTAGGGTCCACCTCGAACTCAAAGGAGAGTCCGGTTGATTGATAGGCGTAGGTGCCTTGGATAGTTGAGGTAGAATCGGGGCGGAGGTGGCCCCGTTGGGATGTTGTATCCTCTTGGACATTCTGGACATTCGCCGCCTCCTCGGGTGGTGGGACCCTTGGTGTGGGGAGGAGCTGGTGTGAAGCAGATGCCCCGTTTGTTGTTGCATGTCTGGCAATTAACTCTGCCTGCTGGGCCATGATCTCGGCCTGTTGTTTGGCAAATTCATCTCGACGAACACGTCTGCTGCATGGTTTTCATGCTCTCCTGGAGCTGGCGCATCATTTCTTCGATCCCTGCCATACTGCTCTGATCTAGCTGTACTGCCGGTATATGTTCCCTCTCTGCGGAGAAACAGGACTCTGATCCCTACTATACCAGGCGGGGTAGACGAAGCCCTCTGAACTGACTGCGAACTGATATCCTCTGCCTAACTGCCCTCCGTCTGGTAACCGGGGTAGAGAATACACTGGTTGTCCGTCTACCAGATCCTCAGATCGATGGAGTCGACGACCTCTTGTCCAGAGTGCTTGGGGAATATCTGCTTGGTCTGAAGCAATTGTGCTAAACTACCCTAGCAAAAAGATAAATAAAAGATAAAAATAAACAACCAGAAACGGACAGCATAACAGCGTAAATAAACACACAACCACAGTTGGGCATCACAACACGCAGTTGATAAGCTGAATAGACTGTTCTCAACACTGATCATTTTCCCAAATCACTGCCCCCAAAACGAATCTGATACCCGCAGATAACTGATTCCTCAAAAACACTGGTGCCGCGCACCTGATGCCCAAACTTGAACTGATACATGCATTCCCTGTAGAGGCCAACTCTAAAGCACATAACAACAAGTGAGAGCCAAAACACCCCTATGTTGGGGTAGGGTTTCCCTGTCCTATTTGTCAGGAGCTAGGGTTTCACTACGCACGCAGCGGTTTCAAACAACCTATAATCGGGTAAGCAACCTGTCCTAGTTTGGAATGGTCACTATGGATTCTGAATATGCACTAGGTCGAATGGTCAAAAAGGGTACCCCGGTAAAAACCGGGTTTGTGTTCCCATTGTGGCAAAGCCCGTAACCGGTCTGCCTTATGGCACGTTGCAGAGCCCGTAACCGGTCTGCCTTATGGCACGCAGCCTCCGGCAAACCGTTCAGGAATAGCAGATGGCAAACACGGTGTCCTAGGCGCACCAATGCAAATGCAATGCAAAGAAACACATGAGTGTAATCAAAACAAGATATCATGAGTTCGAGTCAAGCTCTCTAAACCTCCCCAGCAGAGTCGCCAGAAACTATAGACGTCCTCGAACGTCCCGGGGGAAAATCCCGTTTTGTTCATTGGGCTCACTACAGTTCAGGACTCAATGTCACGGTCCTATATCTAATCTCGCAGAGTGCAATGCAAGACCGATGAATCATCAAAGATTCCAAATTCGGAAAATCGTTTTTGAAAACAGATTTTTTTGAAAGAAGTGCCAAACATGGACTGCTTTGCCAGATACAGAGTCGCCACCTAAATATTTATTTTGAGGGAATTTAAGAAACCCTAACTCGTTGCCTAAGGCCATGTGTCCGTCATCACCAAAGTTGCCTCGGCTCGGGAACTTGGGTACGATTGGGGAAGGTCACTTCGTGAGCACCCCCGCTCGCCCGATCAAAGATCAGCCTCTACTAACCATGATATCGAGTTTTGAAAACATTATGTGTTCTTATTCCGGTTATTAGCCTAGAATTACTATGTGATGCGCACAGCATACAAGTATAGACTGGGTCGCTTGAATTGGAACAAAACTTCTCATGTTTGTTTTTGAAAGCGGTTTGCTACTCGCAAGTAGGCTAAAATGCAGATTTTGCCACCCTCAAGTGGGCTTAGAAAACATGGTGATTTGCCACTATCTAGTGGGCTTAAAACTTGCAATCAATGGATTGTTCCAATTCAGATAATCCAACCTTCACCCACAGGCATTCAGGCAGATATATCATATAAGCATATAGCCTAATGGTAAGCATGCAATCATGGCAAACACTCACACACATGCGGTATGCTAAAGCATAAAAGCTTACCGAGTACTCCAAGCCAAAGAAAGAAACTAATTAGAAAACATGCATGAATCCTAACTATACAGATATGCCTAATGCAACACATGCAGGAATGCAACCATAATAGGCTCGGCTATTCTAAACATGGCATATGAAATGCAACAGATAACATGTATTCAACTTGGAATTGAAATACAATGCAGTTAGTATGATGCGCCGAGCCCGGTGCATGCAAAACAGATGAATGAATGCAAACATGCAAACATAAGTATGCTAATTGAAATATGCCCTAATCTAACCATCATAAGCTAGTAAATAAAAGGGAGAAAGACGTGGGGTTGGAAGACATACACACACTCACGCACACTTATTACACAATTGCCCTCGCTCGGAGGGTCTGAATAAATAATACAAACCAAACAAATGATTAACAACTCTAGCTAATTAAATGTTACAAAACTCTAGTCAATTAATTAAATTAATTACAAAAGGAGGTGGCCGCAGCCCCGCCTCGGAATGCTTGAATAATGCATGCTCGATCGCCTTGCTTGGAAACCCGTTACCATGCCACTGTTGCCTCCATTTGCACTGTTCTGCACCTCTGAGAATTGTGAAAACATTCTTGATGCTTCTGAACCACTCCCTGATCATTTTGGGATGCCACCGGCCAGGGTAAAGATCCACTGGCCATTGATAAACGATCATCGACCAGTTGTGAAGCCATCGGCCAGATATTTTTGGTCGGTCGGCACTGTATGTGGTCGGCCGGCCAAATCTTCCTGCAGAATCCTGTTTTGACAGCAGCAGAGGACAGACAGTGCATGGCAAGGAAATTTCAAAGCAATGTGTGCATGGCCACTTTCCCTATCATTCTATAGACTCAAGGGAGTGTGGCCCTCGGTCCTCGGGCCACCAATCACGCATTTCGATGCATGATGGCCAAAGGTACCAAGTTTGCAAATCAATGTAAATGAATGCAACAAAACAAATGAATGCTACACGCCCTATCATGTTGAGATCAAGAGCGTCGGCGACCGAGGATTGAGGTACGTTTCGTCACTTCAAGTACGAAACGTCCCTTGATCCTTGTGTTTGGTTTGACACCCCAAACTAAACACAATGTAATGTATGCATGCAATATGGCTCAAGTATGTACATGAGGATAAGGTAACAAGCATGCCAAATGCAATGCAACCTATCATGCAAGCTAAACTAATGTCACATTAATATGCCAAGTATGCAACAAGGTTATGTAATGCAACTAGCTAAACAACACGCAAACATGCAAACATGATATAGTGCAGGCATGCAACTAATGTAATGCAACATGTCGAACATGCAATTATATACAAAGGTGGACTTAAACCGGAATGGGGGACCTCAGCCATGCCTCAAAACAGTGGCCAAAAGTGATGGAAATGATGGACAAATGCTCATGCAAACATGCACACCAATGGGCCCAAAACTAAGGCATAAAAGGGAGCATTCCACTACAACTATCATGACCACACATGGCATGGATTATGCAACCAAAAACAGAGTTTCAATGCGTCAAAATACACCCCAGAACCCACTGATATGGCAGCCCAAGGACTTAAACACAAAGGCATACACCAAGGACTCAAACATGGAGCATAGGACCACAACTCTTCAAGGCATTGAAACGGTAACAAATGCAAGCATGTAAGCACAAAACATGGACTGAAATGGCATGATAAGTGATTCCAAATCACTGAAATAGCCTAAGTAATGCATTCTAAAGACTCACACACCCGAAGCCAACAAGCTAAAATGCAAAGAGGCTATACAAAGCATGGAAAGCATGACCATATCAACACCTAACAGAGCTTAAACATGATAAAACAAGACCAAAAACTTCACAAAGCTAAGCCAAAACATGTAAGCATGGTGATCCAAATGCAAAATGCATTTCTAGGCAAAATAGAGGAATGCAAGGCAAGTGTATGGTGCATGCAAGGGGTCAACAAACCAACCTAAAATAGAGGTAAAGCATGACCAAATAACACTAAACACCCACTGAAATGGAGCCAAAATCGACTAAGCATGCATGTTACCCTTATGAGCCAAAAATACAAGCAAATGAGACATAAGGGGAGAGGGGTGTCCCTCCCCTATACAAGACCTCAAAACCACTTCACCACCACTAAAAATCCTTTGGATTTCAGTGGTGAGAAGGCCAATACACGAAAGTTCCCAAAGCTCAACAAAGAAGGCACAAAAGAGGCCAAACAAGGCCTAAGAGGGGAGGTCGGCCCCAAACACAAGAATGACCTTAATGAAACATCTTAAACATGGAAAATTAGAACTTTTATCAGTTATACACAAAGCTCAAAACAGCATGCAAAGTAGGTTAAAAGCTAGTGCAAGAATGGGGAATATAAAGCAATAGTACTCACCCTTGAAGAACACTTCAAGAACCAAAACTTCAGCCCCCTTTTCTGATCAAAACCAACTCAAAAGCTCCAGTACCAACCTCTCAACACCTCAATGACCAAGGTATGGTGTAACACTAGGTGTCTTAGTGCAAAACTAAGAACAAAACTCACTTTTGGACACTCTAACACACACAAATGTAGAGAGAGAGGGAGATATAGAGAGATAGTGGTGTATATATCATATATATCTATGATTTTCTCTGATTTGTTCAACCTCTTCAAAGGAGAAGAGAGGCCTCCTTTTATAGAGCAAGACAAAGGCCTAAGCTTCTTAGAGAAGCTAAACAAAAAGGGTCAAGGGGGTCAAGCTTCTTGAGGAAGCTAAGACTAAGGGTTCAAGCTTCTTGAGGAAGCTAAGACAAAGGTCCAAGCTTCCTCAAGAAGCTAGAGCAAAGGGTGCAAGCTTCTTGAGGAAGCTTAGAACAAAAGGGTGCAAAGGGTGCAAGTCCTCCATACACGTGTATGGAGGACAGATCTGTGTGCTCCAGCTGGCACAGCTGGCATGCACAATGCCTAAAAAAAGCAAAAAAGAAGTCCCGGCCAGAAATTATGGCCGATTGACCAAATTAAGGGCCGGTCGACCACCAAAGGTGCCGACCGGCCATCACCAATGGCCGGTGGCAAGAGAACATGGCCGGTTACATCATGTCTTGGCCGGTGGGATCCAGGGGTGGCTGACAAGCCATTCCCTGCCCTCAGAAGCAAAAACTAACAAGTTCTTAGTCCAAAACCATGCACAGAACAGTCCAATTAAGAGATCCTGAGGCAAGGTGCGCGGCCAAGACTTCCGGGAACTCAAAACGAACACGAACATGGATGATCATCGGGTGTTCAAACGATGACGTCCAAGTCTTGAGGACGGTCAAAAATGGGGTGTCTACACTAGGGTTGTAGAAAAGAATAAATGAGTAGCCTTGATTCTCACAAAAAAGAAAAAAAAAAAAGAAAAAAAAAAGACTGGACTTGTTTGGGTTCGTAGTCTCTTTAACTCGAGTTATTAAGCCCCTAGGGGTGTCTGTACACCTAATGCCCTAAAGCCATCTGGTTTGGGAGTCATTGGCCCAATACTTGCTGCATGGGTTAATTAGAAAGCTTAAGGGACCTAGACATTGCACAATTAAGGAAAAATTAGAAAAAATGACTTGTTCGGATTTGTAGCCTTTTTAGCTCGAGTTATTAAGCCTGTAGGGGTGTATTCACACCTAGTGCCCTACATCGTCTGGTTTGGGAGTCATTGGCCCAATGCTTGTTACATGGATTAATTAGACAGCTTAAGTGATCCGAACATTGCACAGTCTTTCAAAAAAAAAAAAAAAAAAATCTAAATCCTGGCTGTAAAAGTTTAGGTAGTGATTGTGAGAGTTTTAGAATTATGATTTGAGAATAGAGTTGTATTTTGAGTTTGTGATTTTGGAATTATGATTTGAAAAGAAAAAATTTGTTCGGTTATGAGTTTTGAAAAGAGTTTTAATTGAGTTTTGAATTTTTGATGTGACATATGAAATGAAAAAATTTTTTTGGTTATGAATTGAAAAACTTATAACTCATAACCAAACACATAACTCAAAACTCTATTCAAAATTCTATTCAAAACTCATAACCAAACTCTTTTTAAAATTCAATTCAACAAATTAAGTTGTCATTTTGGTCTAAAAAATAATTTCTATATTTGAAAAATATCAAAAAATAAGTATAAATTTTTTTCCCAAATAATAGGTGGTGAAAAAAAAAAGTACTATATCAGTCGACCACCCAGACGTTCGAGAAGATGACCGAGTAGACTCAAAATTCAAAAAATTCTCTGCTTTCCAAACATGATCTGAAATGAGTTTTGGAATGTCACATTGGAATCAATTTTTGAAAACTTAAACCAAACAAAGTATTGAAATATGCACTGGAATCATATTTCTAGAGCTGCTCCAAACACAACCTTATTTTTTCCGTATATGCACTGGCTATTATAGTGGATAGTTAACTAGCTATGGGGATTGCACTTTACACCGAGGGTACCGATGATGTGTTCTACTAGCATTCACAAGTACATGGAAATCAATTTTTGTAGTACTTAATTGCAATCTTTGCTTAATAGATACCTGCATGCTTGTCTACTATGCCTTCAATGACTCATCATGCCTTAATATTGCACTACAGTGGCACATAAGTTAATTATTGAGTTGTGTAGTGTGATTAATTGTTGTTAGGTAGATGTGAATATGTCAATGTTTATGGGTATCATTTATGGAAACTCTCTCGAGACTATACTCGTCCACTTGGGGTAACTTATGTGGTTTAAAGGCTTGTTGTATATGCTAAGTGAAATTGTTTTTCCCAAGAAAGAGGAGGTAGCTAGATTTTCATTAATTTTGTTTATCTTTCTTTATTCCTTGCTTGAGGACTAGCAAATTGTAAGTTAGGGGATGTGATTGAGGCCGAATTGTAAAACATTGAGGCCGATAATTAGGATCTCTTAACCCTATTTGCTTGTCAAATTATATATTTTATACTTGTTTAATGTCAATTAGGTTGGACACAGTGGGAGCATAAAATGAGAAAAAATGCAGAAAGTGCAAAGAAAAATGCTTCCTGCACGTGCGGCCCATTCATTGCAGCCAAACAAAGTGCAAGAAAATCACATGTGCAGAGGCCCATTCTCGCACATGTGAAACCCTCTCTGCACGAGCGGTGGAATTTCCTGCACGTGCGGCCGTATCTCAGGAAGCATGCCTGATGTTTTGAATGTGGAGAAAATAGCAGAGGTATAAAAAGACAGAAGAAAGGCTAGATTAGGGTTTTGAAAAATTCAAAAAGAAAGGAGGGGCTAGGGTTTGGAAAGGAGGATTCTCATGCTTTAAGGAAAATTTCCATGGAGGCTTCTTCTTCTTCTACTTCTTCCCACGCCTCCATGAGTGGCTAGGTTCCCATTTCTGGGGTTTTGATGAAACCCTAGCCAAGTGAATAGGGTTTTCTTTTTTATTTTCTTTTATGTAATGGTTTGAATAGTTGTATGGTTCTCAATAAGTTTTTAGATATAATTTTCCATTGTTTCTTCAACTATTCTTCTTTCTGTGATTATTGAATGCTTCCCATGCAATGTTTTTCTGTGCTTTCATATTCAAGGTATGAGGTGAGTCATACTATAAGGAACGAGTTGTTTTGCTACCATAGTTTAGAGCTAATGACTCGTACTATTTGAGATGATTCATGCCCATACATTGAACATGATAATTTTCTTGATCAAAGCTTTGAACTTGTAGTTGCAAAGTATTATTTAGTTCAAACCACAACATAGTTGATTTTGAAATTGAAACCTTATTTATGTAATTAGTAGTGAATTCAATACCCTAGGTTTTTCCCAAAATCAGTAACTTCATCTTAATTGCTAGTTTATTCGCTTTGTTTAATTTAATTATCATTAGGTTATGAACAACCATCTCTTTCATCAAAATTAATTTAGGATTTTAACAATTAAATTAGTTTAATTTCCCGTTTGTCCCTGTGGATCGATACCTAGACTTACCATTATTCTAAGGAATTTGGTACAGTTTAGTGTTTATTTTTCATGTGTAAAACGACCCAACAATATCCAATTCGTGTCACTATAACCTTTTAGTACCATTGGGCATCTGTTGTAATCAAGCCTACAATCTTTGGTGTAGCACAAATAACCCAACACCCACATAATGCCCTTCCAATGAGTAGCATTAGGATTACTTGTGTATCTACTAAGCTTGCTAACAAAGTGGGCTATATCCAGCCTTGTACAGCTCATCAGATACATCAAACTTCCAATGACCAGAGAATATTCTAGTTGAGAGACACTCTCACCATTATTCTTGGCCAAATGTAGAATCAAGTCTACTGGTGTCTTAACACACTTGTATCTGATTTATAAAATTTCTCAAGTATCTTATCAATATAATGAGACTGAGAAAGTACAATACCACAAAATGTTCTGGTAATCTTAATACCTAGAGGCCCTATTTGTTTTGGAGTGTAATGGATGGGAGGGGATTAGAATGGAAGTGGGGTTATTTAGTATTGTGTTTGTTTGTAGAGTTGGGAAAGGGATTAGGATGGAGGAGGGGATTAAGATGGAGGTTGAAAGGGGGATTGGGATGGAGGAGGTGGAGGTGGTATTAGAAAAATAGTGAGGGGATTAGAAATTTTTTTAATTTTTTTATTTTTACATATTGGGAATTTTTTTTAAAACATTAATGTTTAATTTTTTTATTTGTTTTATTATTTTATATAAAAATAATTTAACAATTCCTACACTAATAACTATTATCAAAACAAACACAATTTTACTTAATCCCCTCACTATGAATCCCTTCCATTCTACTTCTGAAAACAAACGGGGCCAGAATTACATTTGCATGGCCCATATCTTTCATGCCAAACTTAGAGTTTAACAACTTCTAGGTAGTTCTAATCATCTGATCATTACTACCAACTATGAGTATGTCATTAGCGCATAGACACAAAATGACATAACCTTTATCAGTGTCTTTGACACATACACATTTGTCACACTTGTTGATTCTAAACCCACCTGACAACATAGCGTTGTCAAACTTCTTATGCTATTGCTTAAGGGTTTGCTTCAAATCATACACTGACTTGACAAGCTTACAGACTTTCTTACCTTACCCTGGAGCTGAAAACCCCTTCGGGTTGCTTCATATAGATTTTTTCATCAATTTGACGCATCTCTAGAACACGTAAAGTTGTTATCGCAATCACCATGTGAATGGTTGTTATTCTAGTCACAGGTGAATACGTATCAAAATAATCTAGGCCTTCTCGCTGCCTGTATCCTTTGATAACTAGCCTAACTTTATACTTATCAATTAACCCATCACCTTTCATCTTTCCTCTAAAGATCCACTTACTCCCCAAAACCTTACTAGATAGGGGTAAGTCAACCAACTCCCAAGTGTGGTTCTGTAAGATAGAATCAATTTCACTCTTAATCGCTTCTTTCCACAAAGGACTTTCAAGTGAAGTCACAACTTCGTTGAAAGTTCGAGGCTCGTCCTCCAACATATAAGTCAAGAAGTTTGGATCGAAGGACTTGGAAGTCCAAGACATTTTACTCCTTCTTGGCTCATCTACCTCGTCATCTTGATCACTATCACTAGTATCATCTTCAAGTTCCTTTTCGGAACTTTGATCCTCTCCTTGGGTTCGACTCTTAAGAAAGACGCAGTACTTGATTCCATGATGGTATTCTTCTATATATCTGAAATGTCAAACTTGTGCACAAGAAACCTATATGCACTACTATTATGTGCATACCTAATGAATATGCAATCCATGGTTTTTGGGCCTATCCTAACTCGCTTGGGTGTTGGCATTGCCACTTTTGCAAGACACCCCCACATTCATATGGGGTCTTATCTACTTTCTTCCAAGGTAGTTTATTTAAAATGTAATTCGTGCAGAGAATTGCTTCCCCTCCACAAGTTCTATGGCACCCCAAAACTGATCAACATTACATTCATCATTTCCTTCAACGTCCCACTTTTCCTATCTGCAACGCCATTTGACTGAGGGAAATAAGGCGCTGTAATTTGGTGGATAATTCTAGATTGAGCAAAAATCTCAATAAACGGCGATTCATATTCTCCACCACGATCACTTCGCAAAGCCTTAATCTTCTGGCTTAGTTGATTCTCAACTTCATTCTTATAAAGAATAAATTTATGAATCGCCTCGTCTTTGCTTTTAAGCAAATGCACATAACCAAACTTAGTGCAATTATTAACAAAAGTGATGAAATACGTGTTGCCACCTCAAGATCATATAAATGATAGATGGACAAAATTTTTATTTTTAGAGGATGAACAAATAAGATGCAAATTAAAGGGCATAAAAAAAATTAAAGTGAGATGTGTAGAAAAAGCATAAATAATAGATGGACAAAAAATAAAAGTAGTAACAAGAACAAATACAAGAATAAGCAACTATGAATATAAATTAAACTAAAAATCTATTTTTAAAATGATTTTGTAATTTTATTGTTTTAGGGTGCAAAATAGTCTAATTTTAAAATTATTTCACTAATTAGTATATTATAAAGAGTTTTTTTTAAAAAAAAGTTTTGGAGATGCGACCTCTTCTTACTGTCACAACCCAATCCCGGCAAGGCAAACCTCAATGAGAGGGCAAACCTCAAGCACTATAATAACTATACACAATAATCTCCTATACAATCCATATATTTATATCATCAATAGTGCATAAAATCTTTAAGTTAGCCACTATATACTAGTTGATCCATTCAAATACAAACAATATCATCATGCCACTAAATTAGTTCCCATGTACCATTTCCTAAAAACACCAACATGAATCCATCTTTACATCAAACTTCATAATCAACAATATTTACAAATCAGCTTCCTCCACAAATACAAAAGATAAAGCTACATCCTAGACTCACCCTATGCAAAACCTCAACTACAAAATGCTCACCTTTAATCCTCCAGAAAATCTAAGCTTCCAAGTTGAGGTGAACCATGCTATAGTCTATGAATCTGAAAAAGATTTAATTTAAAAGAGTGAGTTAGAGCCCAATAAGTATACCAATCACATGGACTTGTAAAACTTGTTCTTTCCAAATGGATCAACAATAAGGGTAATTTACATAAGAGCTTGATTGGAATGAAATTAATACATAGTAAAAACTTTGCATAAACCATTATCAAGATTTTTCAAAGAATATCATAGTGCAGTAGAATACATTGGAACAAGTAGATTAAAGCAAAATACAACTTTTCAATACATTAAAATCTCGTATCCATCATACAATCCATTACATAGCCTTAGGATCGTGTTACCTCGCGAGTTAGGGGATGATGATACCATTACCCAAAATAAGTCAATAGGAATATAACTCATGTCATCATAGCACTTAAATTCTCATTTCAATATTTCGGTCCCCAAGACCCCTTATGTACAATGACCCTTACGGTCCTTAAAACATTTCGGTCTCCAGGACCACAAAGCATTTCAACCCTTGTGGCCCCATGGCTATATTTGGTTATATGATAATATAAAAAGAAATATTTTCACACAACGTTTCATTGCCATTTCATTATCATCGTCATAAAATTTGAATGACTCAACTTAAATATATTTTCACATAAAAATTGATGTTTCATTATACAAATGAAATCATTCATTTAAACTCAACTTTTGACCCCAATAAATTTGTAAGTTGTTTAGTATGTACTCATCTCATAATAAAACATGTAATTTAATTCATTCATTTCCTTAAATTCAAAATATATTTCAGAATTTGTATTTCAAATAGAGGTAAGGTGAATTTCCATGGTAAGTATACTCACCTCCAAAAAGCCAAATTGGATAGTTGAAAATCTATGAATCTAACGAAGAGTAAAGGCGCTTTCTCCAGACCTAGCAATTAATAAAAGATACTAGAAATTAGGATAATACATCATGCATGATGCAACATTTATAAAGTTGAACCTAAATATAATATGAACTCCTCTGACCTCCTCTTAAGTCACCCAAATAAAATAAATTATCCAACTCCATCCTTGATAGAATTTTGAGTAATCATCTAGTATAAAATCCAACCAATTTATATGCAAAACATCATCACATATTTAACTCCAAAAGTCAAAAATCAACTTTTCCATAAACCCATCAACTTGGGTAATTTAGCTTAATAATTCATAAAATTCCTCTAGCATCATTCATAATACATAAAGATACTCAATTTGCCATTTCTCAAATCAATTTCAACATATAATTTTCCTAGCACCAAAATCCCTAATCTTTACATCACATTCAAATCCTAGAATAACCCAAATTCCAATCTCCAAATTAATCATCAAATCAATAGCTTTTTTACATGCAAAAACATCCATAGAAACTAATTGAAAGCATAAAACTCAATAATCAAACACAAATCATGATAGATTTAAAAATCAACTCCACACCTTCAACTAAACTTTGTAGAGAGATTCTTACTAACTATAGGCTTCTATTGCATCATGAAACACAAACCCAAGCCTTAATTCTTGAAGGGATTAAGAAAATCTAGAGTTCGAGCTTGATTTGGAGTTAATCTCGTTGACAGAAAGAGGTGGTCGGCCGGAGCTTTTTCAGTCGAGATTAAGGTGACCGGTGGTGGTGGTGATGATGGGTTGAGGTTGTGGTGCGATGGTAGAGCAAGGTGTGATGTTTGTGTCATAACCCAAACCCACCCCTAGAGATTTGGATCATAACCGGCCAGTAATCATGAGATTACTTGTGACTTTAGATAGAAATTCAAAACATAATTATATATACGGGGCTAGAAGTGGAAGCAAAATATTAAAATACCAAAAATTTTCCATTGAGTTGTGCATACATGGCATATCAAAATGCTTTAAGTTAATAACCCACATTCATTACACATTTGTACAAACATACGTTTATTCATTTATGACTTCATATTTAAAGACTGTCACATAAGAGTGTCATTCATAAACTTAGCCATCTTGAAATTAAAAGATGGTCAGACATGACCAATGAAAAGAAAACAAAAGACAAAAGCCTCATCCGAGAGGTGCTTCAAAGCTGACATCACAAAAAAATGAGTGATCTTGCATAGGTTCACTAGGCTGGATATCTCACTGCTCACCTACATATATATATATATATATATATAATGGTGTAAGCTAGAGCCCAGTGAATAACATCAAAGTAAAGGGGTTACATGAATGAGTTCTATTATAGAAACATAATCATTTTCACATCACATTTGTTCATATCGAAACAACCTCTGGTCCGATACATGACAGAACAACCTTTGGTCCAACATATAATAGATGTATAGAGCGGAACATATCATAACTTGATGGAACGACTTTGGGTCTAATCGATTATAGCTGTATAATGACCATTTGGTCAACACATAATAGATATCTTAGACTTATCAGATATTCAGAACGATCTTGAGTCCATCTTATCAGATACACAGAACGAACTTTGGTCCATCTCACACATTTGCACTTAATCAATTCCATTAACAAATATCATGTTGATTGACAGAAAGAAGCTCACTCATACACACAAAATCATAAGTTTAGAAAATCTTACCACATTGGAAACATTTAGAAAACAGCACATAAGAAAATATCTTTACTCACAATGATTAGATTATTGACATGTCTCTGTGGATCAATCTACACAACACATGAACACATACACACATTGGAACACATTGCTCAATTGAATCATTCTTAACTTATCCTATTTCTGTAAGTCCAATTCTAACACATTAATTCATTTGGAAGGTTCAATTCATGCCTAAGAATGCTCAGAAAGATTTAAGAATGAAAATATGGACAGAATAAAAATTCTCAAATATGTTGAAATAGAACAGTTCGCTTAAGCGGTCATTTGGTCGCTCGAGCAGTCTGCATGGTCTGTAAAAGTACTGGATGTTCAAAATCTAGACTCGATGGTTGCTTGAGCTATGAGAAAAATGAACTGAGGTTGCTGAGCGTCTGCAAAGTTCTGCAAAACTTCTAGATGCATGAAATGTGCGCTCGAGCGGTAACTTCACTACTAGAGCGATGCAACAGAAATCTGGGTTGTCAAAACCGAATTTTGTGTTTCAAAACTTGAGTCCTTAAGTCAAAAACTTGCAAAAAGTTTTGAATGGCTTAGTTTATAGCTTGAAAACACTTAGAAAAATATGAACATGTACCAATATCAAACCCTTAGCTCAAAAACTCCATGATTTCTTTAAATTGAAACTTGAACTTCATAAACCCTTTACAAATGGATCTCAAACCTTCATTCATGTATGATCTTCTTTTAAATTCTTCTTCTACAACTTTTAAAATATGAAATTGACTTCAAAACTCTTTAAACCATGGATGCAAGTATGATACAACGTCTAATTCAAACATAGATAATGAAAATCATGCTCAAAATGTTGAAACTACACAAAATTATGCATATATGTAAGTTCTAGCTCCAAATTCATCAACTTGTTACTCGATTCTTGTGTTTAAGCTCATATTCTTTATAAATTCATAAGCTAGGTGACTTGATTACATGGATTAAGAATCAAACTCTTACCTAGAGTCTTCAATTACACCTATTCTGGACAATCTTGGTCTCCTCTTCTCAAATATTCATCTTCTAGCAAAATCCAAGTTCTCTAGCTCTCTCTCCTAATATGGTCTCACTCGCTATCTAAGTTAGTTCTACGAAATTTTTGAGCACAAAAATGAACTCATTCTATTCTTCTAACCCATAATTAATTAATCTTAAAGCCTTAATTACTTAGCTTAATCCTTAATTAATTAAAACTTAATTTTTCTGAGCTGCATCAAATTTTAATCAAACTTCTTGAAAAGTTCTAAAAAATATGTCATCCAAATTAAACTTGTCAATTTTGATTTCTGAAGTCATTAAGGCCTTCAATTTCATATCCTTAGCAAAAATCATAACAAATAATTCATAAATCAGACAGATATACACAAATTGAACAGAAAACACATATTCACAATTCAAAATTAAATAAATACAAGTATATTACATGGTGGGGTTCTCAAAATTTGGGAAGCAAGAAAATGAGGAAAAGTGATGGAAATGAGAAGACCCAAAATAATTCTACACTCTTCTCTTGTTCCTTAAAATATCTTAAGGTCATGTTTGGTTGCACTAATAAGTATTGTTTGGAGTTGGTTTATGGTATCCTAGTTTGGTTTCCAATTGGATGGTGTTTGGTTATACAAAAATCTTGAACATTACAATTCTACCCACCTAAAGAAAATTTTGTCCTTAAAATTTATAGTTCATTCCTTGAAAAAGATGTGGATATCGGGTCCTCATATTGTCCC
The DNA here is from genome assembly GCA_030407325.1 of Camellia japonica. Classification (NCBI taxonomy): domain Eukaryota; kingdom Viridiplantae; phylum Streptophyta; class Magnoliopsida; order Ericales; family Theaceae; genus Camellia; species Camellia japonica. Next base: position 95,162,986 of record JAPPVO010000017.1, on the reverse strand, counting down.
CTACTCCTAAGTAGATTCCTTCAAAACATGGTTTCTCGACAATATTTTCACTAATGGTAGAGTCTTAGAACGAAAAATAAGATTTTTTTTTTCCCTCTGTCCACAATCTCTATGGCCTCTTCTCCATAAGACAAGTCATCCTTAAGTCCGTTTGCTTGGAAGTCTAATACATGTGATGGATCAGGTATATACTCCTTTAATGTGGATACATAGAACGCATTGTGAATGTGTTAGAGATTGGGTGATAAAGCCAAGTGGTACGTGTCACACCCCCAATTTAATTACTCGAATAACACTATCAAATCCATTATTATAGTTCATTTCATTAATATAATACGGGGAATAGGATTCCAATATTACCAATAAATATAAAAGGGTTCTCTCAATCGTATATATATGCCAGAATACAACATAAACTACAACAAACAAGATGCCCATAGGCTTACATATTTACAATAAAAGAAAAAGGTTTAACCCTTATTACTTTAAAGGCCTTACCAAGTTGTCACGTCGCTGACATACAAAAGGCCCTATGGCCAACACATAATGAAGATCACCAATCTTGAATCACTTAACCATAAGTGCCTGAAAGGAAAATTAACAAGGTGGGATGAACATAAACTCCAGTATAGATCCCACATAATCCTCAATAATAACAATGTACAGATAACTATGATCATAAATGCTTTATGTCATACTATATATATTATATGGCGTTTTATAACAAAATATCCATATACAATTATCTATTTCTCTAAAACATTATGTTCTCCCAACACATAAAGAAAATGCCTTTTCCCTCAATTTTCCTTCATTTCATAAAATCATTTGACAACATCCGATTCCCCCCCCCCTTAAAAAAAGAAGAAACAGTTTCACAAACTCAATTTCCACTTATTCCATACCACCCCAATACATGACTCCCATCCATATCTAATAAATTCACCACATTCTTGGACTTCGTGCCCCAAAAGTGAAGAAACACTCCCCACCACTTATTCAATATATCTATGTACATTTATACATTTTAATACGTAAGCAAATGATACATGTGACATGATCACGACTTTACCCTATAAGACAATCCGGCCTTGGTACAAATAAACATTGCCCAACTTGACATACACACAATAAACCAAGGCAAGGATAAGAAGCCAAACTATGCTCTACATGGCTTAAGCACGGTAAGCCAAAGATACATCTCATTATCTTCCCACACTACCATGAATATCTTTCTAACTAACCCCCACATTTTTCCATCCCCACATGGATGGCCAGTGGACACCTCAAGCTTTTCACATTTATTGTCCTCACACGACCGGGCATGTGGATACCTCAAACTTTCCATATTTATCGTCCTCACACGATCGGACATGTGGACACTTCAAGCATTCCCACATTTATCGTCCTCACACGATCAGGCAAGTGGGCAGCTTAAATTTACCAATAAGGGTAATTCAATATCACACAACATAACAGTTGAACAACTCTAATTCTATCACCACACAAGATTTTTATCACACATTCTCAATTCATCAATAAGTTTCGCATTTATTTGCCACCCAAGACCCATGAGCATTGCTTATGGATTTACAAGTATTTGGGCTTTTACGCATATTCCTTCAAATTCTATATATGTTATTCCTAATTTACAATACATCCAATCATTAGCCAAAATCCCTTTTTAATTTAGTAAAACCCAATTAAAGGGTATAAATCACAACTCAACTCAACACAACAACAACAACAAGAAATCCCAATACCCAGCTATTTTCATTATAGTAACGAACACACTATAATTCACTTTACGTACGTCATATAACAATTGACCAACTTTTTTCCTTTTAATTCATAAAGCCCTTAATAACAAAAATAGGGTTTTCCCCATTCACAACATAAAAAAAATTAAATTACTCCAATAGATCAAAACCCCTTTCAAAACTTATATTTCCTTTCCAAAACTCAAACCCTAAAACCTCCTTTTATGATTTTGAAATCACATGGCTAAACCATACTTTCTATGCAATAAAAATAAATCACATGTATATCTATAAAAGGGTATTGAAGATGAGCAAAGGAATCCCCACCAGCGACGAGGAAAAAGTCCAAAAGTTCACGGTGACGAAAACACGATCTGCTCAGATTAAAATAAAGCTCTCGTCACCCTTTATGTTTTGGTAAATGGAACTAGGGGTAGAAAGTGAGTGAAAATATGTAAAAACTAAACTAGAAAGCTTGAAACCCTCAAAAATGGCAAAAGAGAGGAAAATGAGAGAGAAGAGAGTAGAAAAACTGACTTTTTCGTCGTACAACAGGTTTAAATACACGGACCATCGTAGGCGCGGTCATCCACTTAAACTAGCCATGGGCGCAACCACTCTCATCGCGAATGCGACTATGCCTATCACGGCCTGACACTATGGCCCATTCATAGGAAACACAACACCTTCTTGGGCCAAACACCTGAACGTTGCATTTGGTAGTGGCCCACTCGCGAGCATGACCTCAACGCTACACGAGTGTGACCTTCGTCGTAGTGGGTTCGACCAACAAAATTTGGAAAATTTTGGGCTACTGCCAGCAACCAACCTAAGGCACCAAATGGTCCAAACCACCTCGAAACGACACAAGGCACCCGAAACAATCCTATGTCCCAACTACCAAAAAACTGGGCCCGATTTTCTGACCCCGGGACATTACAATCTCCTCCACTTAGAAAATTTCATCCCCGAGTTTAGGAAATGCCAAAACAAAAGGAAACCCAATAAATGAAAATACAATCACCCACTCAAGGGTAGATCCATAATCGGGATAATTTCTCGAATCTTGGTTCAACACCTCAAGGCCCCAAAGACACCCGAATAACAAGAGCTCAAAAAGTGGTTGTGAATGCCTCATCGAACCTCGCAACTCGTTGGGGTCTATGAGACACGAACAACAACAACTCGCACCCCAAAGACGTCAAATACATCTCAATCACCAACAGCATGCAAAGCCAGCACCGAGTGTTCAACACTCAAACACAGAGGACAAGGAAACCATTCTTACAATAAAACTCTTAGTCAACTCTGATTAAGAAAGAGGTTTCACTACGAAACAAAACTCCAAAACAACACATCAGCACAAAAGCCCCAATAACAAAACCATCCCAAAACCAAACACATATACCCAAGACCTAAATTCAAACTAAGTCATTACACAAATCAATCATTCCCACATAAAGCAATTAATTAACACAATTCTGATTAATCGAAATTTTTCTCTTTTTCTCCATTCTTTGACAATCATTCCTTTGTATATAAAACATTTCTCAAAAGGAGCTCCAGCTGCACCATCTCAAAACCAAAATACATTTTGCCCGTTCAAGCAATTTAAAGGTTTTATAAACATTTCTGAAAACAAAAGTGTTAATTAGAACACGTAATTATCTACAATTAAGTTGCAAAAAAAAGAAAAAACTATTCAGTGAAATCCCACATCATACTTTAGATTAAATTCACAACATTTCATTTAACAACGCATTCGAGACCATAACACAAGGAAAAATTTATTCCAAATCCTTTTTCACATAACAACCAGTGAACCTCTATCGTCACCCAACAACACCCATTACACCTACTGTGATGTCACAACACAACTACAACATTTCTAAAATACCAGTCAATGAGGATATCAATGTGGTACTAAAATAATACAAAACACATACTTCTCAAATATTGGAAGTGTCATTCCAACACGAACACCGACACAAATAAAACACCAAAAAAAAAAAAAAATTCATAATTTTGGAATTCCTTTATCATAACCATTCTCATAAATTGTTACCCAGACAGGGCATAATGCACACGCCAAAACAACGTGTCCACACTCTTTACTCCAATCCTGAGGAGTTCCATTAACTGTAAACAAACTTTACACAAGCTTCATTCCATACTCGCAAAACCACACCAAGACACCCTTTAACCTCACGACCTTCATACTTAAGCTCATTTATTCCCCATGGTGACTATAGGTCAACCAACTTCAAACAACACACATCCAACCCACTGGTTCCACACCAAACCAAACCAATCCCGATCAAACCAAACCAAGCCCTCTCTACCCAACTCTAATTAGTACAACAATTCTCTATTCTTGAAGTCCGACATCGATATGTTAACCAACTTCATCCACTCATACCTGGGTTCAACACACAAACCAACGTCCCTTTTAAGTCTGAGTTGGACTTCCTAATGTAAAATCATACAATTTACATTCTCGATTCAACTTACTGTAGCTCGACTTTTGGTGCTCCTTTCAGATATGACTAGCCCTATAGTTGGACTCCGTGATTCTGAATCTGAACTCACAAGTGCAATGTGATATAGATAAACACCAAAGAGTCCAAATCCGACAAATCTTTTGGAAAATCGATTTTGAATCAAAATGCCAAAAATGGACTACTTTGCTAGATACAGAGTCGCCACCTAAATATTTTTGAAAAATTTAGAAAATCCATGACTCGTGCCAAAGGCCACATGTTCGTCATCACCAAGATTGTCTCGGAAGGTCACGAATTGAGCACCCTACTCGCCCGATCAAAGATCAGCCTCTACTAATCATGATTTGATTCTTGTTTACATTATATGCTCTTATTCCGGTTATTAGACTAGCATTACTATGTGATGCGCACACAAAAATAGACTAATTTGTAAAAATTGGAACACTTTGATTCATGTTTGTTTTTGAAAACCGTTTAGAATATATACCACTTGAAAAAGTGGTCGCATATGTACATTACTCAAATTATTCCAATTCAAGCAATTAGCCTTCATCCACAGGCATTCAAGCAAGTATATCAATAAAGCACTTAACCTCATGGCAAGCATATTAGACATGGCAACAATCACACTCATGCAAGATGTTAAAGCAGAAATGCTCACCTAGTACTCTGAGGCGAGCCGAAAGAAACAAAATAGTTAGAAAACATGCATGCTCCTAACTAATGCAACATGGCTAATGCAACACATACAAGATGTAATTAATAGGCTCGGATACTAATTATACCATGCGAGTCAATTCGATAGCACGTGGTTTAAGCACCTTTTCAAAGAAGTATTTAAATGACAATGCATTGTTAGAATGATGAACTGAGCCTCAGTGCATGCAAGACAAGTGGATGCAACATGGAGTATGCTAAAAGAAACATGATGTTCTAAACTACCCATCATAAGCAAGTAAATAAAAGGGAGAAAGACCGGGATTGGAAGACATAGACATTATTACAAGTTTGCCCTCGTGCAGGAGGGTCCGAATGAATGCCCTAGCTAATTACTACGAATTAACTAACTATTAAAAACCAAATTAAGCAAACTAACTGTTCTAGCTAATTATTATAACACCACAATTAATTAACTATTCTAGCTAATTATTACAAATTTGGAACTAACTAATTAATTACACTAATTAATTAATTAATTACAAATTAACAACACAAATTTAACCAAAGAAATAAGTAACTAACTACTCTCAGCCCCAGGAAATGAGGAATGCTTATGCATGCACACATTTCCACCCAAAAAAAAAAACCCACTGTCTTGTTGCCAGAGTACCTCTGTTGCACAGTTAAAAAATTGCACTGTTTTCGACCTCAGCCTCTGCTCTGTTCTACTGGAAAAAGGACACTGCTTGCCTTGAAAAAGTGTCCGACAACCTAGAAGTAGTGGCCGGGCCACTAATAGTGGGTTGCCGTCTAGAAAAAGTGGCCTGCTGGCCACTGATTTTGGTTCTCTCCTACAGCAACATAGGACAAACAGAGCACAAACTAGAGTATTCATAGGGGATATTTGTCCACCTTGCCTCTCCTTAATAGGAAACTGGCCAAATGAGGGGTAGGTTTGATTCGCAAATCATCAATTGACACAATCTCATTGCATGATGACTTATCAATCAAGGGACATAATTTCAATGAATGCATAACAAAAGACCAACAAAACCACCTCCCCATTATGGATTGATCAAGGGAAGTGGTTGACCTTGGAAACTTGAACTATTTCATCACTAGCAAATATGAAATGACCCAAGTTTCCATGTATTCAATTAACGTTCGATTGAACACAAAACCTTTTATTATGTTGTATCACTTTTAGTCCCAATTTTATTACTTCATTTTAATTACCATCAATTCATTAGTTCATTGAATCCAATAATGAGTAAGTCCTCTAATTGAAAGGAGCATCAAACAAAGAGTTGTTTTGGACATAAGAGAGATGTCATGCTGTTGGTAATGAACCCCAAAAGGGATTAAAACATTAAGCACAACAACCTCTATCTCAAACTTAAACAAGCAAGTAGTTTGAAACAACTTTCAAAACAAAGAAAAGCCAAGAAAAGAGAGAGGTTTGCAGAGGTGATTAAACATGAATACAAGTATGGAAAACAAGAAATAAACACTATCAACTCAAATAGGTTGGTGGCTAAGGCCTAAACCACCAAGCCTATGAGGACCATTATACTACAAGCATGCTATACAAAGCTCAAATGCAATGAATAACTAAAAACAGTCCAAAAAAGTGCTAGAATGAAGACAAAAATAGCTAAAACAATAAACTAAAATGTTGAGGAATTAATACTAGCACACAATTTTGGGAATTCAAAACATGGTTTTTGCCTCTGAAAAACTTCTAAAAATCAGTGGTAAAAAGCTCAAAAAAAGATGATGAGAAGGTGGGAAATACAAGGGCAAAGGCATTAGAAACAAGGTTCAAAGAAGGGCTATCAACCCCTCTATCTTTAATGGCCTTAAACCACAAGTTTCAGCCCAAAAATACAGGTAATAAACAGCTTAAAAAATAGTAGAAAATATGGAAAACAATAGGAATGAATCCTTGAGTCACAAACCACCGATTTCACACTCTCAAGTGCCTCAAGAGCTAAAATTCAAGCTCAAATCACCTCATCAAGAAACTCTCTAGGTTTGGTTTAGAGTTTTTGAGCAAAGGCTATGTAAGTTGCAAGAGAGAGAGAGAGAGAGAGAAAGAATTGTAGAAAGGGAGAATTTTGCTCTTCTAAAAATATTTTCTCACTCCTAAATTTTTCCAACCTTGAGAGCAAGAGGGGAGGTCCTCTATATATAGAAAACCATGTGCCTATCTCGAAAATATCTGTATACATACAGTTGGAATGTGCATGCATATAGGGGGATAGTTGGCAGAAAATATCTAGCTTTTTACTCTAGTGTCTGGCAGGCAACTAATAGTGGGTGGCCGGCCACTAATAGTGGCTGGCAGGCCACATTAATGGGCGGCAAGCCACACTAGTGGACGACAGGTCACTGGAGGCACAGGCCTGAAAAACCACAACTTTGGTCCAAAAAGAGGCACAAGGTTTGATGGTTGAAAATTGAGGTTTCGTGTTGAGGAAATCAAGCATGTGACAAGCATACACATTCATCATTGAGTGATCAATTAATGGCGCCCAAGCCTTAAGGGCCGTAAAAAATGGGGTGTCTACAATTGCCCCTTTTTGACAGAGCTCGAAGTCATAACATAATGTGAGTGAATGTCAAAGCCCGAAGACGACCTATTTTGACAAGGCCGTAAGGCTTGGGCAAACAATCAAGACATAAATAAAATTGGTTGAGCTCGCAAGCTGCCTATATATCCTTATGCAGGGAATCAAGCCAGTGTAGTTATGGGGTAGGATGCAAATGATATGAACGAAAAAAATACTTTAAAAGCTCGACTCACACGCTCTGCGAAGCTGCCTATTTTGAAAACTCATGATCACGCAAGATGATGCACTAAGGAATAACAGAATAACCCTCAAACCAAAATAGGTTCCACGTGGAAAGAACTAAAAACGCGCACTCTAACCACACTGGAGGCATGAAAAGAGGAGAGAAAACCCACTCAGGGTCACATTACACTCGTCTTGAGATGCTCTAATCATGCTGAAATCACGAGAAGAAAAGAAAAATCACTCAGAGTCGCGTTTCATGCGTCCCGAGATACTCTAATCATGTTGAAAGTGAGAAGAGGAGAAAAACCGCTCGGTGTCGCGTTTCACGCATCCCGAGATAAAACCCGCTCAGGGTCGCGTTTCATGCGTCCTGAGATACTCTAATCACGCTGAAATCGTGAGAAGAGAAAAATCGCTCGTAGTCGCGTTTCACGCGTCCCGTGATAAAACCCGCTCAGGGCCGCGTTTCACGCATCCTGAGGTACTCTAATCACACTGAAATTGTGAGAAGAGGAGAAAAATAGCTCGGAGTCATCTTTCACGTGTCCTAGGATTAAAACAAAAGAGACGAGACCGTACAATAAATACACAATGAAGTGAAAGTGTGCGATAGATGCACGAGGTGAACAAATGCGATAGATGCACGAGGTGAACAAGATTGCAAATCAATACAGTGACAACGTAGGTTCCATGCAAGATAGACAACCGACATATGATGTGAATTGAGAGCATGCTTTATGCAAAATTGAAAACATATTCTATGCATGAATCATGAATGATGCAAGGCACGCATGCAACATAAGTATATGTGAAAATGCACATTCCATGCAATAGAAGAGAACATACATATATTTTGATAGAACAAACAAAAGTGATGTTTGGCGACAACCTTCGACTTACCTCTCAGAGACTTTGTAACATGCTTAAAAAGGATACATCCTATCCATCTTGGCAAGTGGAGACCGTTCAAGTGCCGGAACAAGAGTATTGGGAATGATGCAATCGGAACATAGTTTCGAGTCCCTCAAGAACCAATCTGAACCCAAAAGAGAACTTTCCATACACTACTAGGGCAAAAGAGGAACCAAACAGCATTGGGCCACAAATGAGAACCACCAGCCACTAATGAAAAAACGGGGGCAAAAATGACATTTTGCCTCGAGTCTTTATATACACATCACCACACTTCATTTCCTCACTTACCCAAGTCCGAAAACACTCCCTCTTTCTCTCTAGGTGCTTCCTCTCTCTAGATTTGTGCTTTACACGTGTTTTCCAACGCCCCATACAAACTTTTTTTCGTAAACCCTCTTTGATTCTCTACATTTTGAACCAATCAGATTTTATTTTCGTTGATCTTTTTGCATTTTCAGCACTTCAGGCTTGTTTCCATCGAGTTTCTCTCGGGTTTTGCGAATTTTCCCAGGTTTTGACTTTTTCTTCTATTTTCTCTCCTAGGGTTACTTTTTCCAAGTTCTCCCTATTTTCTCCATTTTTCTTCATTTTTCACCCACTTTTCACCCACTTTCCAGATGGCGGATGATATTCGACATGATGGTGCTCCTCCTGAGGTTCAACCTCCACTATCACCCCATATCGAGGTGGAGGAGCCGGTGGTTGCCGAGGCTAGTGAGGCAGCGGAGGGCATTGCGGCTGACTTTGAGGCAGAGTTCACTCTAGGACTTGAGCCTGAGCCACTACCACTGAGGGTACGGCCCTTTGATTTGGTGACTTATCATCCTTACAAGCACTTACTCACGACTAGAGGCCTGACGCCTTTTGACGATTTCACTGGTGGCATGCCAGAGGACGTCTTACTGAGAGAGCCTCACTCCCATCTTTCTTACGATGCTTCCGAGGTACAAACTTTATTTTCATGCTTTCTTGCCTTCCATTTGACTGTATTTCTTACACTGCCTTGCATCTGACTGTACTTTATCACTGTCGTTCATCTGATTGCTCTTTCTTTGCCACAGGGGGACTCCCGTTCTTATAGGGAGACAATGCCCCTGAGTCCCCTCTGAGAAAGAGGACGAAGAAGGCCTCTCGAGCTTGAGATGACTGGCACCGATTTTTTTACTTTTTGCTTAGCTTCTTTTATTTTGGTAGTTCAGCACATGTATAGCTTCAGATAGTCTTTTACTTTTGCTTTTGAAAACTTGTACTTTCTTTTGTAAAAACTATGATCAGGGGAAAACCCTACAATTTTATGAAAATAGTTATTATTTTTGCATCATGAGCACCACATTTGCTTGAAATAGAAATAGAGTTGAATTTGAATCCACCAAATGAAAACTTGTATTGGCACGATGTTCTTAATTGGGTAATGAGTCAACCAACGACAAAAATACAAAATACAACTCCATAAACAAAGCAAAAACAACCCAAACACAGATATGCACACTTGCAAAACCAAAAGACTCAAAACAAGACCTTAAAACACAATGATTAGGACAAAACCAGGCTGCCAAAACTGCCAGACCCACAAGTGGACTGCAGGCCAGAAGAAGTGGGTGGGTGGCCAGAAAAGGTGGGTGGCTGGCCACTAAAAGTGGGTTGCCGGCCACTTGTGATGAATCCACCAGACAGCTGACAGCTGGCCTTTACTCATAGCCTTATCTTCTACAAAAGGTCTTTCTTCGTGATTTCTTCACTAAAACCTCATTTTTGCTACTGTTTCTTCCACAAATGGAGATATTCCTTGCCGAGAAGCTCACGGATTGGATAGCCACGTTAGACAAAGTAAATTTCTGAGGTTTCGACGTAAACGTGCTTTTTTCATTAAGCCATACTCCACTTTGCTTTTCGTTCCTTCATGTCGTGGCCCGATGCTAGGACCCAATTATGCATGTATTTTGCTTCGAAACACAAGAAATGTGCCCGAATCTTGAAGAATTTCAGGCATTAATGGAGACCCGGCTTGATGAGAAAATCATACCTCAGCCCCATTTTGGCCACGCCCAAGCTCTGGGACAAATGTGTGGGCTCACTTTGCACGAAGCTCGATCTCTGGCACATGACGGAGAGTTAAACATACACAGCTTGATTCATCGATTTTCTGACATCAGTGACAGAGGAGACCTTCTTTGGCGAGGTTTTCGACAATATGCCCTCTATTTATGTATGCTTGCACATTTCCTTCTAGCCTCTAGTTACGGCGGAACCAGCATTCGGTTGATCGAAGTGGCCCAATGTCTGAAAGAAAGCAAGAGTTGTATCAGTTTGGCGCTGCCAGAGACCCTGATGGGCTTAGATGCTTTTCATTGCTGAGAGACCACCAGATTTGCAAGGAGTCCACTACTTCTTCAGGTATTGTTTCCCACCCTTTCTGATATATGCCTCGCACATCACTCGGCACTCATGCTCTATTTTCTCTCAAAGCCTTTTCTTTACTTCTCTCTCCACGCACATCTCTCTATTCTTTAATCTCTCCTATTTTTCATCCCTTTCTAGGTATGGCACATGGATAAGCTGAAGGTGGTGGACCCTTGCCCCGAATATTCAGCTCGAGCTTATTTCTTCTGCCAATAACTAATGGACTTTCCTAATGAGGGATGGTGGTGAAACAGGATGTGCAAAAGGTCTGTAGCTAACATAGTTTGGCATTGTCCCTAGCTCAATCTAACTGAGATGAGTTACAACATGACTTGGTAGCCTGGCATATAGTTGATTGGCCTCACGCATTGTGTGTTCTACTTTCCTTTCCGGTTCAGACGCCAGTTTGGACATGCTCAGACCTGCCTAGAGGAGGGGGTATAATACCTGGCTTCTTTCCCGATTCGTGCTTCATACTTGGCTAGGTACCTCACTGCCTAGAGAATGAGAGAGCTTCTGACCCGTGCCCCTAGTTTCAGTTATGCCCTTTCTAGCGGGTGCTTGGCTTGGCTCGAGGATGAGGCACAAGCCGGGCCCACTTTGGCTACAAAAGCTTCAGCAAGCACAAGCAGAGGACGCAGGAGCACCTGACTCACCTATGCCCCTAGTTTATTGCTTTGACCTTTCTTTTCAAGTTTTATGATGTAAAAGTAGCTTTAGTTTGTATCAGAGAGTTTGAGAACTTTATGTTGAAATCAATGGAATTAAAGTTGTGAGCACTAAAAATTTTCCTTTTGGTCCAAAAATGGTCTAAGTTGTAAAAGGTAAAATTTTGAACAAAATCAACTTTTATTAAAACTTTCCAAAACCATTTTCGAAAATGATCACTACCTGACTTGCACAAGATCAAACCCTCAAGATGTATAACCCCAAATCGGTAGATCATAACTGTCCCTGCTTGAATACCACTACTGCTCTGCATTGTAACCAACTTTTCTTCCCAAAATGAAGATCACAACCGAACTAACAAATGAGGAACAAAGATGACCTAGTCAGAAAAACGGACAAGACAGTTGAGTTAGAGATAGTTACAGTCGACCTTCAAACTGAAGTTGCCTACATATCCCAAAGATGGGAATCAGGCCTTACGTAGTTTGGTTCAGGTTCATTCGAGTATTAACTCTCTCCTTTTGTGCTCTAACTTTTGCCAAAGTCGCCCTTTAGGGTTTTCAACCTTGCGAGCTTAGTTTTTCTTTATTTCTAATTTTTCATGCTCTAACTTTTGCCTAGGTTGCCCTTCCGGGTTTTTGGCCTAGTGTGCCTCTCAGGGGTAGTATTTCTTCAAGTTGTCCATATTGATCGGCTATGAAAATTCCAAGCCATCTAAGTCCATGAGAATAACCGGCCCTCCTGACCATATAGCTTTGATGATGTAAGGACCAGTCCAATTGGGTCTGAACTTGCCCCTCGGGTCATGGATGGGAGCTCGATTGTCTTTCAGCACCATGTCTCTCTCCTTGAGATTCCGGGACTTAACTTTCTTATTAAAAGCCCTGGCAATTCTACGTTGGTAGCTCTGAACATGATACAATGCCTTTAGCCTTCTCTCATCAAACAATATTAACTCCTCAAATCTGCTCTGTTGCCAGTCCACCTCTACTATCTGACACTCAGCCATAACTCGCAACAACGGGACTTCAATTTCAATTGGCAAAATGGCTTACATCCCATAGACGAGAGAATATGGAGTTGCCTCTGTAGATGTCCGAATCGAGGTTCTATAGCCCTAGAGTGTGAATGGTAGTTTACCTGGCCAATCCTTGTAGGTCTCAACCATCTTATGCAAGATGTTTTTGATATTCTTATTGGCAGCTTCAACAACTCCATTGGTTTGTGGCCTGTATGTAGATGACTTATGAAAAGCCATGTTGTATTTGTCCAACAAGTCTATCACCTCTTACTTGAAGTGGGAGCCACTATCTAATATGCTCTCGTTTGGGACTCTGTACCAACAGATGATATTGTTTCTGATAAATTTGGCCACATGCGATGCCTTTAACACTGCATAGGATTGAGCTTTCACCCACTTTGTAAAGTAATCAATCGCTACCAAGATATATTCATGTCCGTTCGAGCCTTTTGGCAAGACAACACCAATAACATCGATTCCCCAAACTGAGAAAGGCCATGGCGAAGTCATGTTGTACAGTTTAACGGCAGAATATTCATGCGATTAGCATGAATTTGACATTTGTGGCATCGCCATACAAAACCAATACAATCCTCTTCCATGGTGGACCAGTAGTAACCTTGCCTGAGAATCTTCCGGGCTAGCATCACACCATTCATATGCTCCCCGCATTCTCCGCCGTGGATGGCCTCCATAAGGGCCTTAAATTCCTCTTCTTCCATACATAGCTTATGCATTCCCAGATGACCTCTTTTATACAGCTTACCCCTGCAGATGATAAATTGGACGCCTATTCGCCGTATTCCCCGTTTGTCCTTGGCATTTGCCCTTGGAGGATACATCTCATTTTTCAGGAAGTTCCAAATATCGTAATACCATGGGGTTTTTGTCTTGCACTTCATCTATCGCAGCACACAGTTTCATAAGCCGGCATATATTTCTGTTCGATGATAATCGGACGCATCCGGACTCCAAGTGGGATGTCTACCATAGAAAATAGAGTTGCTAAAGCATCAGCGAACCTGTTGTTCTCTCTTAATAGATATGCGAATGTCAACTTTTCAAACCTAGGAATCAGAATATCCAGGGTCTGATGGTAAACCTTCATCTTCTCTTCTTTGACTTTCAAGTCTCCGTTTACTTGAGAAACAACCAAGTTCGAGTCCCCGATGACATCCAACCTTATTGCCCCTAGTTTTAGGGCGGCTTCTAAACCAGTAATACACGCTTCATGTTCTGCTTCATTGTTGGACACCTTGAACTGGAGTTTGAAGGCTAAAGTATATGGGAGTTGTCGGGTGCTATCAGCAACACACCTATCCCATAACCGTACTGATTGGACGCTCCGTCAAAGTACATCGTTCAAGTTTCCTTTTCAATGTGCAGAATGCCTTCATCTGGGAACAAGTATTCCACTGCCTCATCTCCTTCTTCCGGGTGGTCTACTAGGAACTCTGCTGCAGCTCTTCCTTTGACTGACTTGCGAGTGACATATTTGAGATCAAATTCGGAGAGAAGAAGCAACTAACGAGCCAGCCTACCCATAAGCGCCAGTTTCTCGAAGAGATATTTGATGGGATCTAATCTCGAAACTAGGATTACAGAGTGAGCTAGCAGGTAGTGCCTCAACTTCTTGGTAGCACATACCAAGGCTAGGGAAAGCTTTCTCCAAAAGAGTGTACCGGGTCTCATAGTCTAGCATTTTCTTGCTCAAGTAGTAGATGGCTTTCTCCACCCTATCTTCAAATTCTTGATCGAGCATGCATCCTATGGTCGTGTCTGTTATTGACAAGTAGAGAATCAAAGGCTTCCCCAACTCTGGCGGTGATGACACAGGCGGATTCTGGAGGTACTGCTTAACATGTTTAAAGGAAAACTAACATCGATCATCTCATCGGAATTTCTTCTCTTTCTTCAGGAGACCAAATAGTGGTTCGCAAATCAAGGTTAATTTAAAAATAAACCATCTTATGAATTGCACTTTACCCAGAAAGCCACGTACCTTCTTTTTAGTCCTTGGTGGTGGCATTTCTAAGATGGCCTTAATTTTGAAAGGATTTACTTCAATTCCCTTTTGTGTGATAAGAAAGCCTAACATTTTTCCTGTTGTTACTCCGAAGGTGCACTTTTGTGGGTTTAACCTCAATCTGTATGCCCTGATCCGTTGAAAGAATTTCTTCAGGGCGGTGTAGTGGCCCTCTTGTTCTTTGTACTTGACAATCATGTCGTCCACGTACACCTCAACCTCTTTGTGGATCATGTCATGCAGAATAGTGGTCGTAGCCTTCTGATAAGTAGCTCCAGCATTTTTCAAACCAAACAACATAACCCGGTAGTAGTAGGTACCCCATGGGGTGGTGAATGCGGTCTTCTCTCTATCCTCGGGTGCCATCAGAATCTGGTTGTACTCGGAAAACCCATTCATAAATGACAGCAATGCATGGCCTGCAGTGAAGTCCACTAACTCATTAATATGCGGTAGAGGAAAGTCAACCTTCAAACTGGCTCTGTTCAAGTCTCGGAAGTCTACACATACCCAGATTCTACCATCCTTCTTTGGCACTGGGACGATGTTGGCCAACCAAGTCGGGTACTCAGATTCTAACAAGAACCCTACCTCGATATGCTGGGTGACCACTTCCTTGATTTTCAGTGCCCAATTCGGACGAATTCTACGCAACTTCTGCTTGACTGATCTGGCTTCAGGGTCAAAAGGGATTCAGTGCTATACAATCTCAGGATCGATTCCAGGCATGTCTTCGTAGGACCACCGAAAACATCTTAGAAATCTTTTAACAAAGCGATTAAATGCTCGCGCTCCTCTGAAGACAACGTGGACCTGATCTGGACTAGGCACGGATCCTTCTCAATACCCACATTAATGGTAATGATTTCATTAGCACAGGGTTTAGCAAACCTCTTCTCCTCTCGATTAATCAAGTTTTTCAAAGCCAAGGGAATTTATTTCCCTTCGTTTTCATTAAAATTTTGAAAATCTTGGTCAATACAATAAACCAACGGCACAGAAAAGTACATAGAATCTGTAGAGTTCTCATTCAAAAGGTCTAGATCTTCAGTTACAGACTCAAAAGAAAAGTTGAATAAAGACCTAGATAGGACTTTGGTATCCGGGTTACCACCCCCAAAAATACCAGACTCAGACTCAGAAGAACTTGAATCTAATCCCAACCCCACAGACTCAGTGGAATCAAATTCTAGCTCATCACCCAATTCAGAACTGGATAGATAGCCTTCCTCTAGCTACCAGGTAAGAGATGGTGCCCCTGATACATCCAAAATGCCACTGGTTGGGTTCACACCCAGTTATTCCCCGATCATGGAGACAGTAAATTTATCCCTTAAGTTTTCTAGGTTGACGGTAGGATCTGTCAGGAGACCAGCCAGTGCTACCCCTTCTCCAGGTTTGCTGCCATCTGAGTCACCGCCCGTGTTCTGTTTAGTTTCGATGTTTGGTTTAGCCCTTTCCTCATCATCACTGTCCTGCAGCTGCAGATAAAAGAAGATCTCTAACCTGGGAACATGTTGCTTTTGGGAATTTACCAAGGCTTGGGAAAGCCAGAAAAAGGGAAATCCTCTCCTTCCCGAACAAAGTGGCCATTCAGTGTCCCCTGGATTGGCCTGTGGATAAGCTCATAGTGTTTTCTAGCTTGCTTGGCTTTGGCTCTGCCTCTCATTTCTTTTCTCTTTCTGATCCAGTCCTCTTTGGCAGGCACATAACCCAGTCCAAAGGCATGTGGGTTGTGTGGCACATCTGCCAATGCTGCAATACCTTTCCGACCACTTCTTCTGAGTCCCATTCCTGGAACATGCTGCAGTTTGTTCATGAAGTAGATGGACTAGGTACTGACATACATGCCTTCGTCTACGACCAGAATGGTCTGTACTACCCGGGCTTCAGCCAGAGTGAATCCCGGAGAGGAATACGTCCTCGTTACCATGGTTGATCTCTAATACTAGCGTAGTCACCTTTGGCGATGGATGGATGGATGAATTCCCAAAAACAATTGCCACTCCTCCCCTATGAGGGTACTTCAACATCTGATGGAGAGTGAAAGAGACAGCCTTCACATGGTGCAACTAGGGCCTCCCTAATAGCAAATTGAATGTAGTCGGCACATCCAAGACATGAAACTTGACCTCTTGCTCAACTTGGCCCACCTGGGCTCTGACTTGCACTGTGCCCATGACCTCTCTACTTGTGTTATCATATGCCCGTATTACTTGGGCTGTGGGAAGAAAGTCCACTGGTTTGAGGCCAATTGCATATGTGGTATGGGAAGGATAGACATTAATCATCGAACCAGTATCTACCAACACCACCGACACCCATTTCTCCCTGCATTCCACAGACATGTACAATAGTTTGTTATGAGCCAAGTCTTCTGGCGGTAACTTTTTGTCAAAGAAGGTAAGCGTTGGCCTGGCACCACTTGGAAAGACCAAACCCACCAGCTACTTGGGAGTGGTGTTAATGGACAATTTAGCCTTGTCCATTGCCGAAAATACTGCCTGTCAGTGTACTCGCGAGGCCTTGAGAAGACCCCAGATTGAGATATCAGCTTAAATTTTCTTGAATTGTTTTAACACTGCCTCTTCTTCTAGTTATTTCTCTTTCTATTTCTTGGCCTCTTTGTCTTTTCCAGACGCCTTTGCTTGATCCAGGTGCAGTGGCTTAAAATACCGCCCACTTTTTGTCAGATGGTCTATTTCCTCGATATACCACATATTGTCCAGAATGCAATCGCCCCAGTCTTCGTCAGTATGAGCCAGATGCAGATCATTATCGTCCCACCATTCACCCTCGGTGGCTGACAAACAGTTGTTTGGCTCTGTTTGTATCACCTTTACATCATAGGTGTCTCCCACAAGGTGTTGAGAATTCACAGTTTCCCGGCTGACTTCAATTCTTTCTCGTTCAAGCTGCCTCAACACAGCTTCCTGTTTAGTATCCACAGTGTTCACAACGCCCACTTCTGGGGCTGGGTTTTCCACACTAGTGCCCTCCAACAGCTTTCCTTTGTCATCAGTCCTTCCGGCTACTATAGCTATCTCTGCTTCCTTTCCTTCTGGTTTCATTCTAGTTTCTTCTTCCTTGTCTGGCTTATCACTCAACCATCAAGTGTTGTTAGTTGATTCATTCAGGTCAAACCACCCGATCTACACATCTCCCTGATCTTGATCCTCAAAGAACTACAAGTTGTCCAAATACTTTTCGAGTTCTGCTAGATCATCTAACCCCTAGCTCGGGCCATCTTTCCTGATGACATTAACATCTATCGGGGTTGGCAGCACCAATTCAGGCTTGATTTGACTAGTTGACTCAATGTAGCAACTTGGATCATAAACCCTATCAGATAAGTCCTCAGGACACTCTGGCAGCAGATTAGTACCTTTCTCTAAGGTCGACTCCCCTTCCATTGTAAGTCTCATCACCACAGGCTTGGGTTGAGGGTCAGACATGTCCATCATGCACAGATCTATGCTTTCCAAAATGAACAACGTCGATTTTGGTAGGTGGGAGGGAGTAATATATACGCTGGGGTCATAAGAGGTGGCCAGTGTATGGATCAGGTTGAGATTTCAAGGTAGGGGGACTTGATTATAGGCTGGGAGTGGATTTATGGTTACGTTCGGTTTCTGAGGTGGAGCGATCACCTTGTTGTCAATGAGATCCTGAATCTCATGACGCAATTGAAAGCACTGGTCGATGTCATGACCATGCTGTTGGTGAAACACACGGTATTTTGCAGGGTTGTGTTTGGACAAGAGAGGATCAGGAAGTGGGCGAGGTTCTAAGGGTTTGAGGTGCCCTTTCTTGACTAGCACTTTCATGGCTTGAGACAAAGTCATTTAAAGTTGGTTAAAAGTCCTCTGGGATTGGGTAGGGTTAGACGGTATTTGTGAGCTTGTGTTGGCAAAGGGGTTGGCAGTCTTGGTTGTGGTGACAATACGTACATCTGACGGCCTCGCAGCTGTGCTACCACTGGTAGCATTGGAACTACGAACAAACAGCCTTTTTGCCGACTCCTTCTCATCTGTAATAAGCCCCTGTTTCATGGCGTCTTTGATTTGCACTCCCATTTCATGGAGTTCCGTAAATGTGAACAGAGGTAGGACAATCATCTTTTGTAGCAACTTGCTATGTAGGTTCCGGACAACCATCCTGATCTGATCTTTCTCAGAAGGCCTCGTGGTCATCATCGAGGCTTTAGCTCTCCATCTTATCACAAATTCAGAGAAACCCTCCTTCGGCTCTTGGCGTGTTCCTTCGAGATCACGAGTTATGACCTCAATTTGAGTATTGTAAGAATACTAAGCAATGAAGGCTCGACTATCTCTTCCCAATTTTGTTTGACAGAATCTTCCAACTTAGCATACCAAATGCCCGCTATAGCCAACATGGTACGACCAAAGAGAGACAGCTTCTATAAGCCAGTTAAACCCATTGGCCACAAGATATCTGAAAACAAACACAAGTGGACCATAGGATCTCCGGAGCCATCGAATCGATCGATGTGCAACATTTTAAACCAATCGGCAATGTAACTACAGAATTTGTATACCCATCCTCTATGTTCGGGATGGAGTTAACCCCTTGTGCTCTCTTGAATAACTTTTTTAGTTTATTAACCTTGAGTATAGTTAGGTCAACCTCGAATTCGAACAGAGCCTCGGTCTGATAAATCGGGGCTTTGGAGGTTTGTGCTGGGATTGGCTTTGCTAAATTGCCCTGGTTTTCTTGAACATTAGCAGTATAAGTGGTGGCTTCGGGTGATGGGATAGCCATGGTAGGTGCCTGGGACACAATGGCCGCATCCGGTTGTGGTTGCTGTTGTTGTAGCCTAGTTATAACCACTGCCTGACAGGCCGTGACCTGGGCCTGGTGGGCAACATCTTGCTGTGGGCTCTCAATTGTCTATTGCAAATGGTGTATCAGTTCTTCCACATTGACTGGAGGATACTGTGCCATTGGAATAAGTGAGTGATCTCGTGTTGGGCTAGAAGTAGATAACTGTTCTCGAACCAGACTGGACACAGGTGAGTTGAGTGGTAACTGCTGTAAAAACTGAACTGGTGAACTCTGCCTGATTCTCCTCCGTCATGTAGCTGATGGGAGTGAGGTAAACACGGGTTATCCTCGAACAAGATCCCCGGCTTTACAAAGTCTTCTGACTCAGGTCCAGAGTACTTGGGGGATATCCAAACTTTCTGAAGCTATGGTTTTAAACTACCTAGTAAAAGAAATAAAGCAAAAAGAACAGTAATCAGAAACTGCATAGCACCTCAGCTAAGATGTTATCAACATAGACATGATTAAAGCTGTAGGACTGTACTTCACACTGAATTCTGCCCCCCAAAAAAATACCAAACTTGCAACAACTATTCACATTCTTGTACAGTTTCACTGTAAAGCACATACCAGTTAAGAGAATGCCAAAACACCCCTATGAGAGGTTAGGGTTACAATGTCCTAGTTTTGTGATGAACTAGGTTTTGCTACTTCAAACAAGCGGTTTCACACAATCCTCCATTTTGGATAAGCATTATGTCCTAGTTTGGAAGAGTCACTAAGGCTTTACTATATGCAGCTAGGCTGAATGGTCAAAAGGGTACCTTAGCAAGGCTACCTAATATACCTCTCACACCTAACATCGAGAAGTGAAAATAGGATCAAACAGTACAGCGGTAGTCCAAATCTAAGGATTGTGTTCCCAACATGGCAGAGCCCATGACTGGTCAGCCTTTGGCAAGCTTTTGTGCAAGCCTCCGGCAAACCGTCCAAGAATAACAGATAGCAAACACAGTGACTTAAGTGCACCAATGCAAATGCAATGCAAAGAACATATAAGTGTAGATAAAATTTCACATCATGAAGTTTGAGTCAAGTTCTCTGATATCCCTAGCAGAGTTGCCAGAAACTGTAGTTCAACTTTTCGTGCTCCTTTCGGATACGACTAGCCCTACAGTTCGGACTACCATGATTCTGAATCTGATCTCATAGCTGCAATGTGAAATAGATAAACACCAAAGAGTCTAAATCCGACAAATCTTTTGGAAAATCAATTTTGAATCAAAATGCCAAAAATAAACTGCTTTGCCAGATACAGAGTCGCCACTAAATATTTTTGGAAAATTTAGAAAACCCATGACTCATGCCAAAGGCTACATGTCCGTCATCACCAACATGTCTTGGCTTAGGAACTTAAGTACGAGAGGGGAAAGTCATGAATTGAGCACCCCACTCGCTCGATCAAAGATCAACCTCTACTAATCATGATGTGATTCTTATTTACATTATATGCTCTTGTTCCCGTTATTAGACTAGGATTACTATGTGATGCGCATACAAGTATAAACTAATTTGCAAAAATTGGAACACTTTGATTCATGTATGTTTTTTAAAAAGTGTTTCGAATATGTACCATTTGAAAAAGTGGTCGCATATGTACATTACTCAAATTATTCCAATTCAAGCAATTAGCCTTCATCCATTGGCATTCAAGCAAGAATATCAATTAAGCACTTAGCTTCATAGCAAGCATGTTAGACATGGCAACAATCACACTCATGCAAGATGCTAAAGCAGAAATGCTCACCTAGCATTCCAAGGCGAGCCAAAAGAAACAAAAGAGTTAAAAGACATGCATGCTCCTAACTAATGCAACATGGCTAATGCAACACATATGATATGTAATTAATAGGCTTAGCTACTAATTATATCATGCGAGTCAATTTGATAGCACATGGTTTAAGCACCTTTTCAAAGAAGTATTTAAAAACGATAATGCACTGTTAGAATGATGAACTGAGCCTCGGTGCATGCAAGACAAGTGGATGCAAACATGAGTATGCTAAAAGAAACATGATGTTCTAAGCTACCCATCATAAATAAGTAAATAAAAGAGAGAAAGACGTGGGTTTGTAAGACATACACATTACTACAAGTTTGCCCTCGCGCAGGAGGGTCTGTATGAATGCCCAAGCTAATTACTATGAATTAACTAACTATTACAAAGAAAATTAAACAAACTAACTATGCTAGCTAACTATTATAACACCATAATTAATTAACTATTCTAGCTAATTATTACAAATTTGGAACTAACTAATTAATTACAATAATTAATTAATTACCAATTAACAACTCGAATTTAACCAAAGAAATAAGTAACTAACTACTCTCAGCCCCAGGAAATGAGGAATGCTTATGCATGCACGTGGATTTCCACACAAAAAAAAAAAAAACCCACTATATTTGCTACCAGAGTACCTTTGTTGCACAGTTGAAAAATTGCACTGTTTTCCACCTCAGCCTCTGCTCTGCTCTGTTGGAAAAAGGACATTGCCTGCCTTGAAAAAGTGGCTGGCAACCCAGAAGTAGTGGCGGGCAGGCCACTAATAGTGGGTTGCCGTCTAGAAAAAGTGGCCTGCCGGCCATTGATTTTGGTTCTCTCCTGCAGCAACAGAGGACAAACAGAGCACAAACTAGAGTATTCTCAGGAGATGTTTGTCCACCCTGCCTCTCCTTAACAGGAAACAGGTCAAAGGAAGGGTATGCTCGATTCGCAAATGATCAATCAATGCAATTTCATTGCATGATGACTTATCAATCAAGGGACATAATTTCAATGAATGCATAACAAAATACCAACAAAACCTCCTCCCCATCATGGATTGATCAAGGGAAGTGGTTGACCTTAGAAACTTAAACCATTTCATCACTAGCAAGAATGAAATGACCCAAGTTTTCATGTGTTCAATTAACGTTCAATTGAACACAAAACCTTTTATTATCTTCTATCACGTTTAGTCCCAATTTTATTACTTCATTTTAATTACCATCCATTCATTAGTTCATTGAATCTAATAATAAGTAAGTCCTCTAATGGAAAGGAGTATCAAACAAAGAGTTATTTTGGGCATGAAAGAGATGTCATGCCGTTGGTAATGAACCCTCAAAGGGATTAAACCATTAAGCACAACAACCTCTATCTCAAACTTAAACAAGCAAGTAGTTTGAAACAACTTTCAAAACAAAGAAAAGCCAAGAAAAGAGGGAGGTTGCAGAGGTGATTAGATATGAATACAAATATGGAAACCAAGAAATAAACATTATCAACTCAAATAGGTTGGTGGCTAAGGCCTAAACCACCAAGCCTATGTGGACCATTACACTACAAGCTTGCTATACAAAACTCAAATGAAATGAACAACTACAAATAGTCCTAAAATAGTCCAAAAAAGTGCTGGAATAAAGACAAAAATAGCTAAAACAATAAGCTAAAATGTTGAGGAATTAATACTAGCACACAAGCATAAGGAGGGGAGGCTAACCCCTCCAGGACTTCAAAACTTGGTTTTTACCTCTGAAAAACCTCTGAAAATCAGTGGTAAAAAACTCAAAGAAAGATGATGAGAAGGTGGGAAACACAAGGGCAAAGGCCTTAGAAACAAGGTTCAAAGAAGGGCTATCAACCCCTCTACCTTTAATGGCCTTAAACCACAAGTTTCAGCCCAAAAATACAGGTAATAAACAGCTTAGAAAATAGTAGAAAGTATGGAAAACAAGTGGTGTAGAGATGGTACAAAAGGCACTAGAAGGTATACCTCTTGAAGAGGAATGAATCCTTGAGTCACAAGCCACCAATTTCACAATCTCAAGTGCCTCAAGAGCTAAAATTCAAGCTCAAATCACCTCAGCAAGAGACTCTCTAGGTTTGGTTTAGAGTATTCGAGCAAAGGCTATGTAAGTTACAAGAGAGAGAGAATTATAGAGAGAGAATTTTGCTCTTCCAAAAATATTTTCTCACTCCTAAATTTTTTCAACCTTGAAAGCAAGAGCATGTGCCTATCTTGAAAATATCTGTATACATACAGCTAGAATGGTGCATGCACATGGAGGGACAACTGGTAGAAAATATCTGGCTTTTTACACTAGTGGCCTGCAAGCCACATTAGTGGGCGGCAAGCCACACTAGTGGACGGCAGGTCACTGGAGGCACATGCCTGAATAACCACTACTTTGGTC
The DNA here is from genome assembly GCA_030407325.1 of Camellia japonica. Classification (NCBI taxonomy): domain Eukaryota; kingdom Viridiplantae; phylum Streptophyta; class Magnoliopsida; order Ericales; family Theaceae; genus Camellia; species Camellia japonica. Next base: position 95,139,212 of record JAPPVO010000017.1, on the reverse strand, counting down.
CAAAACAAGGCACAAGGTTTGATGGCTGAAAACTGAGGTTTCCTGCTGAGGAAATCAAGCATGTGACAAGCGTATACATTCTTCAATGAGTGATCAATTAGTGGCGCCCAAGTCTTAAAAGCCTTCAAAAATGGGGTGTCTACACTTACTATAATACACATGCTAATATGGCCATTAAAATTTGCATATCACTCACAAGGAGATAGATAGGGTCAGCAAACTCCCCAATCACATCAACCTGAACATACAAAACAACATGTACAAGTGCTACCCTCATTCCCAAAGGCACAAGTTGCACACACTCCTGAGGACAAACGTCTCCAATACTGTGATGACCCCATCACGTATTATACTTATATATGTTTCATTTTGAATGTGAACTACGTGTTTAATGTGTATTTGAATGCTTATATGCTCGTTGTTCGAATATCTGTTACGATTTCTATTTAAAATTTGAAACTGAAAGCCTCAGCGACTTCAGAAAGTGAAATTGATTAGTTTAATAAGAATGGCAAAATTTTTAGAACCCATTAGGAAGTTTGATTAACAATTTTTTTAGTTCAGAAAAATTAAGCCTTGATTAATTAACTTACAATTAGTTAACTTAAGCCTTAATTAGCACCCTAAGCTATTCTGGCCTATATAAACTATAAGAGATGAGTGAATTAGAGTTATGAAGTAAAAAATTTGCTAGAAATACTTCTAGAGAAGGAGTGAAGTCAATTTAGAGAGAGAGAGAGAGAGAAGAAGAACTTGAAGAATTTGGCTTAAAGATTGAAGAATTGGGAAGAGAGGCTCAAGATTTTGGTAAATTAAGCTTGATTGGAGACCTTAGGCAAGTGTTAAACTCTCAATTCATGAATTCGAACCACCTAACCTATGAATTCAAGAAGATAATGTGATTCAATGTGATAATTGAGCTAAGGATGATGAAATTGAAGACAATTCATACATGCATGCATCAACATGAGGTGTTTCATCATTTTGAGTATATATTTGTCATCGATGTTTGAAATTGAAGGTTGAATTATACATGCATTCATGAATTATGTTGATTCGAAGTTCAATTTCATATTTTGAGAATTGTGGAAAAAGAATTTGGAAAGGAATCATACATGCATGAAGTTTTGAATTCAATTTTGGTAAATTCGTGAGGTTTTTGACCTAAAGGTTTGAGACTAACCTTATGTTCATGTTTTAGAAGAGTTTCCATGGTTTGAGAAGCATCATGCAAGTTTATAAACTTTGAATATGAGTTTTGGAGTTTAAATTATGTTTTGAAAATTCTGGAATTCGACCACACCGCTCGAGCAAGCAGGTTGTCGCTTGAGCGGATATCTCATGTATCCAACATTTTTGCAGAGACGTTTTATCTGGCTTAAGCGACCAAATGACTGCTTGAGCAAACTCAGTTTGTATGGCACCATTGGCTCGAGCGACCATTGAGCCTAGATTTGGACCAACCAGTACTTTCTACAGACCATGTGATCCGCTTAAGCGACCAATGTTGCACTTGAGCAAAGTTTCCTATTTCAGCATATTTTGAAGAGCCAGATTTTGTCCACAATTGCATTCCGACTTCTTTCTAAAGCATTCTTAGGCATGAATTGAGCCTCCTAGATGAATTAATGAGTAAGAACTTGGCATAAGAGAATTGAATAAGTTAAGGATAACTTGATTAAACAACGATGCTCAATGTGTGTATATGTTTATGAATTGTGTAGGTTCATCCGCGAAGTCATATCAACAACCGAATCACTGTGAGTAATATCTTAGTAAAGATATTTTCATGGACATTATTTTCTAAGTGTTACCAATGTGGTAGGTTTTTTTGAACTTATGATTTTATGCTATGAATGAGCCTTCTATATGTATGATTCTTAAAAGATATGTAAATGTGATTGACAAGAATGAAAGCATATGATGGACCTAAGGTCGTTCTGTATAGTTGAAATTGACCCAAGGTCATTTTTTATATTTGATAGGATGGTCCCAAGGTCGTTCCGAATATCTTATATCAATTGACCAAATGGTCATATACAATGTAATTGATTGGACCCAAGGTCGTTCTGCAATGTATAATCTATTTTGTTTTGTATTTCTGTATATTTTGGACCTGAGGTCATTCTGCCATGACAAGAATTTGAGTATGAGATGACTTGTATTACATTAAGAACTCATTTATATAACCTCTTTACTTTGATGTTATTCAGTGGGCTTTAGCTCACCCTATTATATATATATATATAGGTGAGCAACGGGACGCCTAGCCTTAGTGAACCTATGAAATATCACTATGATTTTGCGATGTCAACTTTGGAGTGCCTCAAGGACGAGGCTTTTGTAGTTTTCCCTTTCGTATTTTTGATTGGTCAAGTTTCACCATACTTTGTATATATATTCCTTTGAGTTTAAGACTTAATGACTTATACTTATGAATGATCTTTGGTTTTGTAATATCTATCTATATCTGATGGGATGTGAGTTATTAACGTATAAAATGAGCTTTTGTTTATGCCATATATGCTCAGCTCATTAGGCAAAATTTTATAATTCTACTTCCGCATCTAGCCCATATAACTAAATATGTTTTGAATTTTATCTGAGGCCGCAGGTAATCTTATGATTACTAGCCCAACTAACTCTCACCAATACCATAAACTCTAAGGAGTTGTGCTACCAAAAATCATATACTTAAGATAGTGTGACTCCACTCCCAATTATATATAACTAATCAACACAAGCACACCATTATATACCCCGACTAGGATCACTCTTCCTCATAACATCAATCAGAGAAATTCACATTGCAACTTATGCCCAAATCAATGGGATAACAAACAAGCATAAACACATAACATAGGTAGGCTCAAACTTCAACACATAACAACACGACACAACACCAATGATACAACAATAAAGTCCCCAAATCTGCTGCTTTGTTTAACCACAAACCATCCATTAAACATGATCATGCCAAAGGCAATGACATTAAACAAAACCCGACTACCCACCATTAGCACACATAGTAATTGTCTAAAGTACAACTGGCTCTAAGTCCAATACAAAAGACTCTACTTCCGGTTGCCTCTTACTAGACTCCAAGTATTCTCAAATAACAAGAATTGCCAATATGGCCTCATTCTTCCCATCCCCAGATAAACACCCAGTTCCAACACCTTAAACATTATTCCCCAAGTCTTAAAGATTTGTTCTTACCTCGCATACCAAGCGAAACTTAATAACCAATATCCTAGCCTTCCTCAAGACACTCACTCACCATCACCAAGTTAACCAAACACACTAACACCACGAATAACAAAACACATAAGCAAAATAAACACTTAGCCACATAATTGAGTTAAGTCCACAAAGATAACTACTCATCCTGGAACTCTCAAAGATTTCTAGTGACAAAAAACGTTGATCAAGCGTGCATTCCTATGAGACCTCAAAGTAAGTACATCAGCGACAAGTATTAGCCCAAAAATTAACCCTATGCTCACATAAATGCAATACATAAGGTCCTACACTTATCCTAACTATATGCAAACGTCCTCACCAAAACATAATGAACCCATTGTTGTAAACACTACTTTCCGTGAGCATAAGGTATTCAAACACAGTTTGCTGTGATACCAAGTTGTCACGCGCCCATTTTAATTGCCCGAACAACATTATCAAATCCATTATTATAGTTCGTTTCATTAATAAAAAAAAGGGAATAGGATTCCAATATTACCAATAAATATAACAAGGTACTCTCAATCATATATTCATACCAGAATACAACATAAATTACAACAAACAAAATGCCCGTAGGCTTACATATTTACAACAAAACAAAAAGGGTTTAACCCTTATTACATTAAAGGCCTTACCAAGTTGTCACACCCCCGACGTACAAAAGGCCACGTGGCCAACACATAATGAAGATCACTAATCTTGAATCACTTAACCATATATACGTAAAAGGAAAATTAACAATGTGGGATGAACATAAAACTGAGTAGAGAATCCACATGATCCTAAATAATACCAACATACAGATAGCTATGATCCTAAATGCTTCATCTCATACAATATACATTATGTGATGTTTTACAACAAAATGCCCATATATAATTATCTTCTTTTCTAAAACATTCTATTTTCTGAACAGTTAAACAAAATGCTTTTTTTTCTTATTTTCCTTCTTTTCATAAAATCCTTTGACAACATCCATTTATCTTCTTTTTTTTTTTCTTTTTTTTTTAATTTTTTAATTTTTTTTAAACAAAGAAACAGTTTAACAAACTCAATTTGCACTTATTCCATACCACCCCAATACATGACTCTCACCCATTTCTAAAACATTCACCACATTCCTAGACTTCACGCCCCAAAAGTGAAAAAACACTCCCCACCACTTATTCAATATATCTATGTACATTTATACACACTTTAATATGTAAGTAACCAATACATGTGACATGATCACTACTCTACCCTGCAAGATAATCCGACCTTGCTACACATAACCATTTCCAAACTTGACATACACACAATAAACCAAGGCAAAGACAAGAAGCCAAACTATGCTCTACTTGTCTTAAGCACGGTAAACCAAGATACATCTCATTATCACCCCATACTACCATGAATATCTTTCTAACTAACCCCCACATTTTTCCATCCTCACATGGATGGCTAGTAGACACCTCAAACTTTCCACATGTATCATCCTCACTCAATCAGACATGTGGACACCTCAAGCATTCCCACATTTATCGTTCTCACACGATCAGGCAAGTGAGCACCTCAAATTTACCCATGAGGTTATTCAATATCACACAACATAACAATTGAACAACTCTAATTCTATTACAACACAAGATTTTTATCATACATTCTCAATTCATCAGTAAGTTTCCCATTTATTTGCCAACCAAGACCCATGAGCATTACTTATGGATTTACAAGTATTTGGGCTTTTATTATACTCCTTCAAATTCTATATCTGTTATTCCTAATTCACAACACATCCAATCATTAGCCAAAATCCCTTTTTGATTTAGCAAAACCTAATTAAAGGGTTTAAACCACAACTCAACTCAGCATAACAACAACAAGAAATCCTAACACCCAGTTATTTTCATTATAGCAACTAACTTACAGTATAATTCTCTTTACACACATCAGATAACAATTGGCCAACTTTTCTCCTTTTAATTCATCAAGCCCTTAATCATAAAAATAAGGGTTTTCCCCATTCACAACATAAAAAAAAAAAAAAAATTACTACCCAATAGATCAAAATCCTTTTCAAAAACTTATATTTCACTTTCCCAAAACTCAAACCCCAAAACCCCTTTTGTGATTTTGAAATCACATGTCTAAACCATATTTTTTATGCAATAAAAATAAAGTTCTCGTCACGTGAAGAGGAACAAAGGAATTCCTACCTTTTGAAGCAACGTGGAGAAAGCCGAAAAATTCATGGTGATGAAAACATGATCTACACAGATTGAAATAAAGTTCTCAAAGGATCGGCCTCTACTAAGCATGATATGTTGTTTTATAAACCTCATGTGTTCTTGTTTGATTATTAGCTAACTTACTATGTGATGCACACAACACACAAGTATAGACTAAATCGCTCGATTTGGGACAAAACATCTCATGTTTGTTTTTCGAAAATGGTTTGAAGATGCCACCCTCAAGTGGGCTTAGAAATGTGGATTTGGGACCAAACAAGGTGGGCTTAAAACAACATGATTTGTAACCCTCAAGTGGGCTTAAAACTCACATTTTGATGAATTATTCCAATTCAAGTAATGAAGCCTTCATCCACGGGCATTCATGATGTTAATCACTTAAGCAAGTAGCCTTATGGAAAGCATGCTAATATGGCAACACTCACACACATGCAAGTATGCTAAAGCGTAAACACTTACAGTGTACTCCAAGCCAAAATAGAGAACTAGTTAGTAATCATGCATGATCCTAACTATGTTAAAATGCCTAATGCAACACATGCAAAATGAAACTAAATAGGCTCGGCTATCTAAGATGGCATATGAATGCAACACTTGATAACATGCTTTGAAACATGTATTCAAGTAAGTGTATTGAAATACAATGCAGTTGTATGATGCGCCGAGCTTGGTGCATGCAAGACAAATGAATGATGTAAACATGCAAAGCATAAGGTATGCTAATTGAAATATTCCCTAAACTAACCACCGAAAGCGGATAAGTAAAAGGGAGAAAGACATGGGGTTGGAAAACATTCACACACATACGCACACTTATTACAACATTTGCCCTCTCGACGGAGGGTCCGAATAAATGAGCTAAGCTAATCTATGCATGATGGCTAAAGAGTCAAGCTTGCACAATGTTAATGAATGCACATAAGACTCTAAGTGTCATCACCCTATCATGCATGATCAAGGGTGACACTGACCAAGAAACGCAACACGATTCATCACTTTGAGTATGAAACGTCCCACATTTCTTGTGTTTGGATTAACGTCCGATCCAAACACATGCAATGCAAACAACATGTTTATCTTGCATAATTTTTACTTTGCTCATTTTGTTTACACATTTTAGCTTACCAATTAGTCCTTTAACTGGTTAAGTTCAATGTGAAAGTCCTCTAATCGGAAAGATGGCCTCAGGCACAAGCACCTTAAGCATGGAAGGAGCCTCACGCTTTTGGTTAGTAGAAATCCTCAAGGGAGGATTAAAACCATTAGGCATGCGAACCTCAATTCCATACCCAAGCCATCAAGGGGCTCAAGACCACTTTCAAAGTGAATGAAAGATTGACACAATGGAGTGCAATGGCACATATTTCAACACTGAAATAACATGCTAAGTGACTCAAAATCATACAGACAACTCATGTAATGCATGTTAGAGGCATAAAGCATCAAAGCTAGTGAAGTGTATTACACTAGAAGCATACATTATCAAGCTCAAACAACAAAACCAGCCATGGACAGACCTAAAATATGCCAAAACAGTGGCTAAAATGAGCTGAGATGGTATCATGAAAAGCAAGAAAAACATGCTCATGTATTGGCTCATAAACAAGGCATAAGGCTCAACTCTCAAACACAATTAAAGAGTGATATATGCGAGAGTATGACAGTGATACATGCTCTGAAATCACATGAGAAATGATGCTATATCATGCAAAGATCACAAGCAAAGCATGCTAGAGGCCCTAAAACTCAAAGCTAGTTAAGGCACTTGCACTATAGCTATGCAATACATGAGCCATATGACCAAAACAACCCAAAATAGTCCTAAAACAGCCTAAATGGAGTTCTAAAACATGCTTGAAACACGTCAAGAAAGGCTAGACTTAGAGGCCAAAACAATAGCACATGTTAGGCAATTTAACACAATTGCACTACAAGCATACAAAGCAAAGCTCGAGTGATCAAACCGGCTCAAAACAGAGCTTAAACATGCCAAAATAACACCAAAAACATGCTGGAGTAGAGCTAATACATGCTAGGTTAATGGGCTAACTCATGAGTCATGCTAGGCCAACAAGTAAGATTACACTACAAGTGCAAGATACAAGCAACAAATGGCCGAACCAGCCAAAAACAGAGTTATAACATGGCAAAACAGTGGCAAAAACATACTTAAAATGAGCTCACATAAGCCACAAAAAGATGCTACTTTATAGTGCTAACAAGGCATGGCATAGAGAGACAAGAAGGGGAGGCCACCCCCTCCTATTTTGGACCTCAAAACAGGTTTTCTACCACTAAAAATCCCCTAGAGTTCAGTGGTTTTAAGGCCAAGAAAGAATTGTTTCAAAAGCCTCAAGAGAGAGCACAAAGCATAACAAATAAGCCACAAAAGAGAGGGGGGGACACCCCTAACCCCAACAAGGCCTTAAACCACTATTTTTAACACTTAAAAAACAGAGATTTTACAGTTGAAACTTAGGCCAAAAATAGCATGCAAGGGTGGCCAAATACTTAAGCAAAACAAAGCTTAAAGAGGGTAACTACTCACCCTTGAAGAACCACAGCAAAACAGGCACTTCTAAGGCAAAAACCAAGCTTTGAGAGCTCAAATAAATCCTCCAAGAGCCTCAGCAACAAGATAGAGGTTTTTGATTAAGAGTGCCTTTGCAAAGGTGTAGAAAAATCCCACTTTCAAGCACTTTCAAGCACTAAAGTATAGAGAGAGAGAGAGAGAATTTTCAGCTCTCAAATTTCCTAGAGAGAGAGGTTTTTTAGAGAGAGAGGCTCCCAAAGTTGCTCACCTTCAAAATGTTCTCCTCCTCCAAAACAAGAGATATGGCTTCTATATATAGCCAAAACAAGAGCTTGGGTCGAAATATCTAAATTGGGACAGCTGGAGCTTGTGTGGAACAGCTGGAGGGAAAAGATCTTCAAAAAATATGAGTTTGGGTCATTTCTGGCCGACCAGCCATCTTTTTGGCCGACTTGCTACTTTGTCGGCCGACCAACCACTTCTGTGGCCGACTGCAACTTCTGCTCTGCAGGTCTGACTTCAAATGGGCATAACTCTTTCATCTAGACTCCTTTGCAGGTCATTCTTGTGTCTAAATTGAATCCCCGAAAGTAAGATTTCCAATGGTGGAAGCACCACCTCAAAATTCCAAGTGTGCTAAGAGATATCCCTCTTTTAGTGAAGACTGCTCATTTCCAGCTCAATCGGATTGATGCTTGACTTCAACCAACCATATCTCCCCCATCCGGACTCGGCTTTAGGAGATTCTTGAGTGTAAAATGAAGCCCCAGAAGTCTTATTTCCAATGGTGGTGGCCTCATAGCAGAAATCCAAGTGTGTAAATGGATAGGCCTGATTTAGCGAGGGTTACTCGACTCTCTCTTAACGGTTCATGCCCAACTTCTTCCTCAACTAGGTTTCTTCCCTCCACTCCTCTTTTCTTCAAATCCAAACCCCCAAACAAGATGTTTTTGAAGATTTTTTGAAGAGTTCACCTCCCTTTCATGCATTTCCACTTTGTCCTTACTTGGCTTGCCGAAAAGTGCAACATTTAACAAAATGCGAGCGTCGGAACATCGCATAAACTTTGTTTCAAAAATGTTTCGAAAGAGGGGGTTTTAAGGTCTAAAATCTTTAGTCAAAATAGTTTTAGTCAAAAATGGGGTGTAAGGTTGGGATTTGACTCTCTCCTTGCCGAAGAAATTGAACCTTTGCACTGCACACCTCATCACCAAGTAAACAATCAGTAAAGCCCAAGTCTGAAGGGTGGTAAAAAATGGGGTGTCTACACTAAGGCACCCAAATGGTCCAAACCACCCCGAAACAACACAAGGCACCCGAAACAACCCCGTGTCCCAACCACTAATAAAATGGGTTGGGTTTTTTGACCCCAGGCCTGTACAGTACTCAAATGGCTCAATATACCTCAAACTCGGTTTGCCTTACTTACCGAATCACATCATTCCCTTTCATGGTAAGATTTGTAAAAAATTAAAATAAAATATAAATAAATAAAAATAGCCATGATCCCTAACTTGAAATTCTAAATCTATCCTTCGATTATCACATAGCTTTTTCTTTTTCCTCTTTTTACTTTGAGTAGCCTTCGATCTATTTCGAATAACATGTACCTTATCGGTAGTTATTTGAACAATCTCTAGACCTAACAATTCTCTCTCTCCAACATCATTCAACACACGAGAGTCCTATATCTCTTTCCATATGAGGCTTTATATGGAGCCATTCCAAATTGACTGATAATTACTATTATATGCAAATTTCATTAATGTCAACTGTTCATCCAACCTACCTCGAAAATCTAGAACATAGTCTCTTAACATGTCTTGTAAAGTTTGGATTGTCTTCTCTAATCGTCCATCAATTTGTGAGTGAAAAGTTGTACTAAATCTCAATTTAAGAATAGGCCAGAAGTGGAATGTGAAGCGTGAGCCTCTGTTTAAAACAATAGTTATAGGCATACCATGCAATCTCACAAACTCATCTACATAATTTTTTGCTAATTGATCAAGTGAAAAGTTGTTCTTAATAGCCAAAAAGTGTGCAGATTTGATCAACCCATCTACAACAACCCAAATAAAGTCATTTCTCTTTTGTGTGCGAGGTAATTTTGAACAAAATCCACGGCAATATGCTTTTATTTCCATTCAGGTATAAGAAGAGGTTAAAGGAAACTGGATGGGTGTTGATTTTCTGTTTTAACCTATTGATATACCAAATACCTTAACATAATTTTTTTCTATCTCTTTCTTCATATTTGCCTACAAATAACTTTCCTTTTAAATCAATACATCTTTGTACTTCTCAATGCATTGCATAAAGGGAATTATGGGCCTCCTCTAATATCTCTTTCTTCTATCACGGGTTCACTAGGCACACAACCAATTTTTAAACATCAACACACCAAATTTAATAATAAAGTCTAACTGAACAACATTTTTCACTTGAGCCCAATTCTTTTCCAAGAACAACACTTGCCCTTGGGCCTCACAAATGTGATCTACCAACAAAGGTCTCACCTTTATTGTAGCTAACAAAGATCCTAACTTCCCAACTGCTAAACCAACTCCAATAGATTTTGCTTCATGCAAGAGACTAAATTGAATACCTTGAATATGAGGTAATCTTCCTATAGACTTTCAACTAAGAGTATCGACCACCAAATTCGCTTTCCCTGGATGGTAATTAATGGTACAATTTTAATCCTTAATTAGTTTATCCGTCTCCTTTACCTCAAATTCAAGTCCCTCTATGTGAATAAATACTTCAGACTCTTGTGGTCAGTACAAATCTCACATTTATCCTTATATAAATAATGTCTCCACAACTTTAAGGAAAAAACAACCATGGCTAACTCTAGGTCATGAGTGGGATAGTTGCTGTAGACACCCCATTTTTGACCGTCCTCAAGACTCGGATATCATTGCTTGTGCACTTGATGATTATGATTGCGTGTGTTCGTTTTGAGTGCTCGAAGTTCTCGGCAGAATGCCCTGCCTTTGAGCCTTGAAATCTTATATGTTTTGTGCATTGTTTTGGACCAAAACCTTACTGTTTCTTCCCTGGAGCTTTTGGTGACCCGTCGGCCACCACCATAGGCTGTTGGCCATAGATAGTGGTTGTTGGCCAGGGGTGTGGCCGGTCGACCACCAGTGGTGGCCAACAGCCACCAATGTCTTTTTCCAGATATTTGTTGACAGTTGTGCCAGCTGGTAGCACAATGAGTTGTATCTCCCTACACGTGTATGGGGGGATGTTTCCAAGCTCAAGGAGTGTTTTTTCTATAAATATGGGGGTTCCTCCCCCATTTTGAGAGGTTAGCAATTTTGGAACAAAATTCTCCCTCTCTCTCCAGATTTCTCTCTCTCTCTTTCTCTCTTACAATTTTGTGCTTTGTAGTTAGTTTGCTCTACACTTTTACATACACTACCTTGATCAAAGTTACTTCTCTTTGAGCTGAGGTTTCTTGAGACTTGTTTTGAGCTCTAGCAAGTGGTTTTAGCTTGGATTTGTGCCTAGAGTTGCTCTTTGCTTCAAGAGGTAGTTTACTTGCTTTGTTCACTTGTTTAGTGTACTTGTTTTCTCATCTTTTTAAACTGTTTTTGGCCTAGTTCTAAACTATAAGAACCTCTGTTTTTGTGACTTAAAAGTGGTGGTTTGATCCCTTTTTAGTTATGGGTGGTTCACCATTCTTACTTGTTTACTTGTATAGCCTTTATGCTTTTCATTCATCACTTTCAAACCAACTTTTTTGGGCCTTTTAACCACTGAATTTTAGAGTATTTTCAGTGGCCAAAATCTCATTTTGAAGTCCAAAATTAAAGGGGATAGCCTTCTCTCCTCATGTCTTGTTTGCATGCCTAGTTAGATTCATATGTTAGCATGTTTTTCTAGCTTAACTTAGCTCAAGTCTAGCATGTTTTAGTCTCTGAAATAACCTGTTTTAGCTTTGTTTTAGGTTGGTTAGTTTGTTTGAGTCTTATTTTGCATAGTTATGGTGTTAATTTCTTCACTAGTTTAGTGTTTTAAGGCTTTGACCATCATTGGTGTGAGTTGGTTGCATGTTTTTAGTGGCTTTATCACTCAATTTCAGCACATTTAATCTCTGCAACCTCCCTCATTTATTCACTTTTTCATTTGTTTTTAGGGTTGTTTCGACCTTAGGGTTGTTTAAGCTTGAGGTTGAGGCTCATGCTTAATGGTTTAATCCTCCTTTGAGGGTTCATTACCAACAGCATGAACCTTCCCTCATGCCTTAAACTACCCCATGGTTGACACTTCTTTCACTTTAGAAGACACTCACCAATGGACTAATTGACTAATGAATGGTTTGGTAATTAAAATGAGTAAACAAAATTGGCAAGTAAAAGTGTGCAAGATAAGCATTCTTTGTGTTGCATTGCACGTGTTCAAATCGGATATTAATTTGAACAGGAGGCAAATGGGACATTTCATACTCAAAAGTGATGAAATGTGTCATTTTCCTAGGTCACCATTGCCCTTGATCATGCATGATAGGGTGGTGGTTATTTTTGTCTTGTTTGTGCATTTATTGAACTTGTACAAACTTGGTCCCTTAGCCATCATGCATGGAAATTTCTTGATTGATGGTTTGAGGGCCAAGAGTTTCTCTCCTTTAAGCTTGTGTGATGATAAGGAGGGTAAACAGTACAGACAACCTATGATAACACACTGTTTTGCTCTGTTTTGCTCTCTGTTGAAGCATGGAAGTGTGAACCAACAGTGGCCGACAGCCACCATCAATGGTCGATCGGCCACCAATGGCAGCCGACCGACCCCTTGTCCCTCCTGTCAGCCATCAGTGATTTTTGCACAAAGTGATGGTAAGATGAAGCAGAGGTGTTCTGGAAGTTGGCAGAATTTTCAGTGATCAAATGTACAAACAGAGGCTTGCAGCAGCAAGGCAGTGGCTTTTTCGGGTGAAAGATCAAGCATGCATGCATTCCTCACTTCCCGGGATTAGCTAGTTAGTTTAATTAGCAATAAATCAAGCATGTGTTGTAATTAATTAGTTGTAGATAAAGTATTGTAAGTAATTAGTTAGTTTAACTAGTTATTCAATTTCGGTTTCTAATAATTAGTTAGCTTAATTAGCATAGCTAGTTAGCTTTTATTCATTTAGACCCTCCTACACGAGGGCATAATGTTGTAATAAGTGGGCGTGTGTGTATATGTCTTCTAACCCCACGTCTTTCTCTTTTTATTTACCCGCTTAGGGATCGTATTTCAACTAACATACCTTATGCTTCCATCCATTCATTTGTATTGCATGCACCAAGGCTTGGCGCATCATTCAAACTGCATTGTCATTTCAATACTTCTTTGAATACGTGTTTAATCGCATGGTGTTCAAATTGATCCATATGCCATATTAGTAGCCGAGCCTATTAATTGCATTATTGCATGCGTTGCATTAGGCATCTTGTATAGTTAGGATCATGCATCTTTCTAACTAGTTTCTATTTTGGCTTGGAGTACTCGGTAAGTTTTATGCTTTAGCATACTTGCATGAGTGTGATTGCCATGTTTCGCATGCTTGCCATGAGGCAATGTGCTTATTTGCTAAACTGCATGAATGCCTGTGGATGAAAGCTTGTTGTTTGAATTGGAATGATTCAACGAATGTGCGTTTTAAGCCCACTTTGTTGTGGCAAATCATGTTTTAAGCCAACTATGTTTGGTGGCAAATCCGCATCTTTTAAGCCCACTTGAGGTAGCAAATTCAAACCATTTTCACAAACAAACATGAGTTGAATTGTTCCAAATTGAGCAAACTAGTCTATACTTGCTTGTGCGCATCACATAGTAAAGCTAGTTTAATAACTGGAACAAGAACGCATAATGTTTATAAAAAATCATATCATGATTAGTAGAAGCCGATCTTTTGATCGGGCCAGCGGGGGTGTTCAATTCAAACCTTTCCCTCTCGTACCCAAGTTCCCGAGCCGAGACAACTTTGGTGATGACAGACACATGGCCTTTGGCACGAGTCAGGGTTTCCTAAATTTCCCCAAAAACAAAAATATTTAGGTGGCGACTCTGTATCTGGTAAAGCAGTCCAATTTTGGCATTATTTGATTTAAAATCGATTTTCCAAAAAGGTTTGCCGGATTTGGACTCTTTGGTTTTTATCAGTTTCACATTGCACTTGTGAGACTAGATTCAAAACCGTGGGAGTCCGAACTGTGAGGCCTTCTTTTCAAACCTTTCCGAAAGGTGGGGTGCAAAAAAAGGCGAGTCCGCAGTTTTTGGCGACTCTGCTGGGGATTTAGAGAACTTGATTCAAACTCATGATATGTTACTTTATCTACACTTATGTGTTTCCTTACATTTGCATTTGCATTGGTGCGCCTAAGTCACTATGTTTGCCATCTGCTATTCCAGAGCGGTTTGCCGGAGGCTTGCTTAGAAAAGCTTGCCAAAAGGCTGACCGGTTGCGGCCTTTGCCATGATGGGAACACAACCCTTGGATCTGGACTACCATTGTACCGTTTGATCCTCCTTTCACTTCTCGGTGTTAGGTGTGAGAGGTATATTATGTAGTCTTGCTGAGGTACCCTTTTTGACCAATCGACCTAGTTGCATATCGGAAGCCATAGACACTATTCCAAACTAGGACAAGTTGCTCACCCGAATGCAGGAATTGTATGAAACTGCTTGTTTTGCATAGTGAATCCCTAACTCCTGACGAAATTAGGACAGGGTAACCTTACCCCATCATAGGGGTGTTTTGGCTCTCACTTGCTCAATATGAGCTTTTAGAGTGAAACTCTACAGGAATGGATGTATCAGTTGCAAGTCTGAGTATCAGTTTTGGGACAGAAATCAGTGTTGAGTACAGTTCTCCAGCTTATGATTGCAACTGCGTGTTGTTTGTGTCTGAGCCGAGGTGCTGTGCAGTTTCTGATTTTTATTTCTTTTTGCAAGGTAGTTTTTCACCATTGCTTCAGACGATTCTGTTACCCCCAAACCACTCTAGACTCGAGTTAGAAGGATTTGTAGATCTGGGGATCTAGTCAGGGGATAGCCAGTGTTTGTTTCACTCCCACCGGTTACCAGATGGAGGAGGATTAGACAAAATTCTCTAACTCAGCAGTCACCTTTTGCTTTGTTTGTGCCTAGTCAGGCCCAATCTTCTACTTCTACTCTAGACAGAGAGTATTCGCCAGTTCTGGTAACTCAAAGTCCCTCATTCAGTATGGAAGATATGCTTCACCAACTTCAATAGACCATTGAGACTATGCAGCTAGATGCTGCCTGCCAAGCTGAGACCACAGCTCGCCAAGCCGAGGTTATAGCCCGCCAAGCAGAAGTGATAGAAAGGCTTCAACAACAGCAGCCACAACCGGTAGTAGCCTCAGTATCTCATGCACTCCCAACAGGAATTCCAGCACCCGGGGTCACAATTAATGTCCAGGAAAATGTGGGCATTCTGGCAGATCCAGTCCCACCTCAGACCTCTAAGGAACCAGTTTACCAAATGGAGGTGCCGTTTGAATTCGAGGTTGACCCCACAGCATGGAAGGTCAACAATCTAGAAAAGCTCTTCAAACGATTGCAGGGCGTTAATTCAATCCCTGATATTGAGGATGGATACATTAACTCGGCAGTGACTCTGTCGAACAAATTCAAGATGCCGCATAGATCAGTTTGATGGCTCCGGGGATCCTATGGTCCATTTACGGTTATTCTCTGATATCCTACGACCAATAGGTCTCACCAGATTGTAGAAGTTGTCACTTTTTAGCCAGACCATGTCGGGTATGGAGGCCATCTGGTATGCCAAACTTGAAGACTCTGTGAAGAGAAACTGAGAGGAAATGGCCGAGGCCTTCATAGCATAGTACTCCTACAATACTCAGATCGAGGTCACTACTCGTGATCTCGAAGTGATCCATCAGGAGCCGAATGAGGGTTTCTCAGATTTTGTGACTCGATGGAGAGCCAAGGCCTCTATGATCACTATCCGGCCATCCGGGAAGGGCCAAATCAAAATGGTGGTCCATAACCTGCAAGGAAGACTATTACAGAAAATGATAGTCTTGCCTTTATTTACATTTGCTGAGCTCCATGAAATAGAGGTGCAAACTGAGGATGCAATGAAGCAGGGTTTGATAGACCATGAGAAGGAACAACCCAAAAGGTCCTTTACACACAACTCCAATGCAGCCACGACTGGTGGCACCTCTGCACGACCTTCAGATGTGAGCATGGTCACCACCACACTCAAGATTGCCAACGCCTTTGCCGGTACATCCAGCACAACTTCACAAACCTCAAGCCATCAGGCCCGAGGCCAGAGGGTCTTCACCCCGCTTTACATGTCCTTATTCAAAGCCCTAGGGGTCCTGATCAAAAACGGACATCTTAAGCCGTTAGAACAACACCCACTACCCGATCCTCTTCCTCCGAAACACAACCCAGCCAAATATTGTGCTTTCCACCAATATCATGGTCATGATATTGATTAGTGCTTCAGATTACGTCATGAGATTCAAGATCTCATTGACAATAAGGTGATAACACCTCCCAAAAAACCCAACGTCACTACAACTCCTGTCCCACCACATAACCAAGCCCCTTCACCCCGGCAAATAAATCTCATCCACACATTAGCCGTCCTTTATGACCCTAGTATATACATCACCCCCTCCCACCTACCTAAGTCGGAGTTGTTTATCATTGAGGCCACAGACTTGTGCATGATGAACGCGTCCTCACTCCAACCCGAACCTGTGGTGGTGATAGTGGAAGATAAAGGGAAGTCAACCTTGGTGGAGAATGCCAGTCCGTTGCCCGAGGGCTTTGAGGATTTATATGGAGGGACATACGACCCGAGCTACTATGTTGTGTCAATCAATCAAGCTAAGTCGAAGTGGTGCTGCCGACTGGGATGGAGGTCAGTGTAGTCCGAGAAGATGGACCAAGTCAGGGAGTAGATGATCTGGCCGACCTGGAGGAGGATATAGACAATTTGCAGTTCTTTGATGAGCAAGATCAAGGAGACGTGCATATTAATTGGTTTGATCTGAACAGGTCAACATATAATTCTGGGTGGCTAAGTGATGAACCCAATATAGATGAGGGAACTGAATTGAAGCTTGAGGAGCAGAAAGCAAGAACCGCTGCAATGGCCAGAAAGGCCGATAGGAAAGGGAAACTACTGGAAGGCACTGGTAAAGAACAACTGACTCAGGAATTGGGCATTGTTAGCACTGTACATACGGAACAAGCAGCCGCGCTGGAGTGGTTTGGGCAAGAAATGAGTGAAAGTGATCAGAAAACTAGAATAGCTCAACGCCCTGTGGGGAATGTTTTTGCTGAGGGAACACTTAGGTCGGAATCGGACAATTGCTTGTCGGTTGCCAGAGGTATGTAGTGGGAAGATGATGATCTGCATCTTGCCCACACTGATGAGGATTGGGGTGAAGGCCTTCCTGACAATACCTGGTATGTGGAGGAAGTCGACCACATGACAAGAAGTGGCCGATATTTCAAACCACCGTATCTAGACCAACCTGAGGCATCTGGAAAAGACAAAGAGGTAGAGAAACAAAAAGAAAAATAGTTAGAGGAAGAGGCTGTGTTGAAATAGTTGAAGAAGATTCAAGCTGACATATCTATCTAGGGGCTGCTTATTGCTTCGTGAGTGTACAGACAAGCTGTATTGATAGGGATGGATAAAGAGAAATTGTCCATCGACACCACCCCCGAACAACTGGTGGGGTTAGTCTTCCCAGGAGGCGCTGTGCCAACTTTGACCTTTTCCAATAACGAGTTACCACCAGAAGGCTCTGCACACAACAAGCCTCTATACATATCCGTAGAGTGCCAGGAAAAATGGGTGCCGGTCATACTAGTCGACACCGACTCAGCAATCAACGTCTGTCCATGCCGAACAGCTTATGCTATTGGCCTGAAATCGGCCAATTTTGTGCCTACAGCACAGGTGATCCAAGCGAATGACAATACAAGCAGAGAGGTGATGGGAACAGTGCAGATCAGAGTGCAGGTTGGACCCGCGCAACAGGATATTCAATTTCATGTCTTGGATGCTCCAGCCACTTTCAACCTACTACTTGGGCGACCCTAGCTACACCAAGTAAGAGCTGTCTCTTCCACCCTCCACCAAATGCTCAAGTAACCCCATGGAAAATGGGTGGCCATAGTCTTTCGGGAATTCATCTATACATCCTCCGCTAGAGGTCACTACGCTTGTGTTGGAGATTGTACACAGCGAAGAGGATGTGTTTATTTTAGGGTTTACCTTGGCTGAGGCCCGGGTGGTGCAGAATATCATAGCTGTTGATGAGAGCCTATATGTTAGTGCCCAATCTGTATATCTCATGAACAAGTTACAGCACATGCCCGGAATGGGACTAGGCAGAAGTAGCCGGATGGGCGTTACTACATTGGTCGATGTGCCACATAACCCTCATGCCTTTGGTCTTGGCTATATGCCTACCAAAGAGGACTGGGTGAGGAAAGGAAGAGAAATGGCCGGAAGAGCCAGAGCAAAGCAAAGTGGGAAGCACTACGAGCTTGTACACCGACCAATCAGGGAACTCTGAATGGCTATTTTGTTTTGGAGGGGGAAGACTTCCCATCCTGTGGTTTCCCCGAACCTTGGTTCAACTCTGAGAAGCAGCGGGTTCCCAGCTTTGAGATTTAATTCGACTTGCAGTTGCAAGAGAGTGACACAGAGGAACAGGCTGAACTAACTACTAAGCCTGCAAAGAGCACAGAAAGTGATTCCAACAGTAGTGAACTTGAGGTAGGAGTAGCACTGGCATGTCTCCTTTCGTATCCTCAGATCAACTCGAAGAGCTTGGGGGATGACCTAACTGTTTCCGTGATCGGAGACCAATCAGGTGTGGACCCTTCCGGTGGTATCTTGGATGCATCTGATGCACCATCCCTCACTTGGTAGCTGGAGGAGGGCTTCCTGTCCAGTAGCTCTGAGTCAGGTAGTGAACCAAAATCTAATTCCACAAAGTCTGTGGAGTCGGAATCAGATTCTAGTTCATCTGAGTCTGGGTCCGGTATTCCTGGGGTTGATAACCCGGATGCCGAGATTTTGTCTAGGTCGTCTTTTTCCTTTTCTTTTGAGTCGGTTGTAACCGAGGAACTGGATGAACTGGACTTTGTGAATGAGAATGCCACTGCAGGTTTTGAGTACTTCTCTATGCCACTTGTATATTGCATTGATCATGACTTTCAAAATTTTAGTGAAAACGACGAGGAAGGAATTCCTCTGGTTTTGAAACATTTGATTAATCAAGAAGAGGAGAGGTTTGTAAAACCCCTTATTGATGAAATCATTCCAATTAATGTGGGTACTGAGAAGGATCCGCGTCTGGTCCAGATCCGGTCCACATTGTTTTCGGAGAAAAGCGAGTGCTTTGTTGCTTTATTAAAAGATTTCAAAGATGTTTTCGCGTGGTCCTACGAAGGCATGCCTGGAATCGATCCTAAGATTGTACAACATCGGATCCATCTTGACCCCGAGGCCCGACCCGTCAGGCAGAAGCTGCGGAGAATACGCCCGGATTGGGCTTTGAAGATTAAGGAAGAGGTCACCAAGCAGATAGACGCAGGGTTCTTGCTAGTATCTGAGTATCCGACTTGGTTGGCCAACATTGTTCCGGTGCTGAAGAAAGATGGCAGAATTCGAGTGTGTGTGGATTTTAGAGATTTGACTTTCCTCTACCGCACATCGATAAGTTGGTGGACTTCACCGCAGGCCATGCGTTGCTTTCCTTCATGGATGGATTTTCCGGGTATAACCAGATTCTGATGGCACCCGAGGATAGAGAGAGAATGCCGTCACCACACCGTAGGGGAACTTACTGCTACAGGGTGATGCCATTTGGGTTGAAGAATGCTGAGGCCACCTATCAACGGGCTGCAACCACAATTCTACATGATATGATCCACAAAGAGGTCGAGGTGTATGTGGACGACATGATTGTTAAGTCTAAGGAAAGAGAGGGCCCTACACCGCCTTGAAGAAATTCTTCCAATGGATCAGAGAATATCAGTTGAGGCTGAATCCACAGAAGTGCACTTTTGGCGTAACAGCAGGGAAAATGTTGGGTTTCTTGATCACACAGAGGGGCATCAAGGTAGATCCTTTCAAAATCAAGGCCATCCTAGAAATGCCACCACCAAGGACTGAAAAGGAGGTGCAAGGCTGTGGGCTCGCCTTTTCTCACGCCTCGCCTTTCGGAAAGGGTTTGAAAAGAAAGCCTCATAGTTCGGGCACCCACTGTTCTGAATCTAATCTCACAAAGCGCAATGTGAAACTGATAATCACCAAAGAGTCTAAATCCGGTAAACCTTTTTTGGAAAATTGATTTTAAATCAAATAATTCCAAAATTGGATTGCCTTTCCAGATACAGAGTCGTCACCTTAATATTTTGTTTTTGGGAAAATTTAAGAAACCCTGACTCGTGCCAAAGGCCACGTGTCCGTCATCACCAAAGTTGCCTCGGCTCAAGAACTTGGATACGAGAGGGGAAGGTCCTGAAATGAGCACCCCTGCTCGCCCGATCAAAGATCGGCCTCTATTAATCATGATATGTTTTTTTATAAACATTATGTGTTCTTATTCCGATTATTAAACTAGCTTTACTATGTGACAGACACAAGCAAGTATAGACTAGTCGCAAGACTTGGAACAATTCAACTCATGTTTGTTTGCAAAAATGGTTTGAATTTGCCACCCTCAAGTGAGCTTAAAAGATGCAGATTTGCCACCAAACATAGTGGGCTTAAAACATGATTTGCCACTCAACAAAGTGGGCTTAAAATGCACATTTGTTGAATCATTCCAATTTAAACAACAAGCCTTCATCCACAGGCATTCATGCAGTTGAGCAAGTAAGCATATAGCCTCATGGCAAGCATGCTAAATATGGTAATATGGCAACTACACTCATGCAAGTATGCTAAAGCATAAAACTCATCGAGTACTCCAAGCCAAAACAAAAACTAGTTAGAAAGATGCATGAACCTAACTATGTTAAGTGTCTAATGCAACGCATGCAATAATGCAATTAATAGACTCGACTACTAATATGGCATATGAATCAATTTGAACAACATGCGATTAAACACGTATTCAAAGAAGATATTGAAATTGCAATACAGTTTCAATGATGCGCTGAGCCTCGGTGTATGCAATACAAATGAATGGATGCAAGCATGTGATATGCTAATCGAAATATGCTCCTAATCTAACCATCAAAAGCGGTTAATTAAAAGGGAGAAAGACGTGGGGTTGGAAGACATACACACACGCACGCACACTTATTACAACATCATGCCCTTGCGAAGGAGGGTCCGAATGAATAAGCTGACCAACTAGCTATGCTAATTAAACTAACTATTACAACACAATTGAAACTAATTAACTACTTTAGTTAACTAATTATTACAACAATTGAAACGAATTTATTAACTTATTCTAAGCTAATTAATTACAGCATGAATTAACTAACTAATCTACTTAAATAATTACATCACTTGCAAGAATTAGCTACTGCTAATTAACTAAATAAAGCAATTAAATGGCCTCGGGAAGCGAGGGATGCATGCGCAGTTTCTCCACCCGAAAAAGCCACCGCCTTGCCACTGAATGCCTCTGTTTGCGCATTTGAACACTAAAAATTATGCCAACTTCCAGAATGTCTCTGCTTCAACTTACCAACACATGGTGCAATTTTCATTGGTGGCCGACAGGTGGCATGTCGGCTACCAATGGTGGCCGGTCGACTACTGGTGGTGGCTGATTGGCTACTGGTGACAAGCACTTCTCTTTTTGCTGCAACAGAGAGTAGACAGAGCAAAATAATGTATTTTCACAGGTTTGTGTGTATTGTTACACCCCTTTATCATCAAACAAGCTCAAAGGAGTGTAACTCTTGGCTCTCAAATCACCAATCAAGCAATTTCCATGCATGATGGCCAAATAACCAAGTTTGTACAAGCTTAATGAGTGCAAAACAAGACTCAAAAGGCCACTGCCCTATCATGTATGATCAAGGGTGATGGTGATCAAGGAAAATGGCACATTTCATCACTTTCGAGTGTGAACTGTTTCCATTTTCCTTATGTTCGAATTAACGTCAGGTTCAAACACATGCAATGCAGCACAAAAGATGCTTATCTTACCTCTTTTACTTGTTCATTTTGTTTACTCATTTTACATTACCGAACCATTCTTTAATCGATTAAGTCCATTGGTAAGTGTCTTCTAAAGCGACAGAAGTGTCAACCAAGGGGTAGTTCAAGGCATGAGGGAAGCTTCATGCCGTTGGTAATGAACCCTCAAAGAGGATTAAACCATTAAGCATGAGCCTCAACCTCAAGCTTAAACAACCCTAAGGTTGAAACACCCCTCAAACAAATGAAAAAGTGAAGCAAAGAGGGAGGTTGCAGAGATGTTAAGTGCTGGAATTAGGCATGAAAAAGCAGTAAAACATGCAACCAAGACACACAAATGATGCTCAAAGCCTAGAAACACTAAGCTAGTGAAGGAAATTGCACCACAACTATACAAAACAAAGCTCGAATGACCCAAACAGCCCAAAACAGAGCTAATGCAAGTCAAAACATAGGCAAAAGCATGCTGGACTAAAGCTAAGTTAGGCTAGAAAAACATGCTAACATGTGAGGCTGACTAGGCATGCAAGCAAGACACAAGGAGGGGAGGCTAACCCCTCCAATTTTGGACTTCAAAACAAGGTTTTTACCACTGAAAAAGCTCTGAGATTCAGTGGTTAAAAGGCCCAAAGAAGTTGATTTCAAAGTGGTGAAAAAATGGCACAAAAGCTTAACAAGCTAAAAAGAAAAAGGCGTAAACAACCCCCTAACTCAAAAGGGCTCAAACCATAACTTTTAGGCCTCAAAAACAGAACTTTTTACATGTCAAAACCAGCCCCAAAAATAGTTTGAAAGGATGGCAAAACAAGTATTGAAAGCAAGCTTAAACAAGGTAAGTTCTATACCTTTGAAGCATAGGACAAAACAGCCACAATTTCAAGCTCAAACCTCCTTCTAGAGCTCAAGCAAAGCCCCAAGGGATCTCAGCCCAAAGGTGAGAGTGTTTGGTTAAGGGTTGATGTTCAAAAGCTAAGAGAAACTAGGCTATACGGCACAAAATATCAAGAGAGAGAGAGAGAGAGAGAGAGAATTCTAGAGAGAGAGAGATTTTTGTTCTAAAAATGCTAACCCTCGAAAATGGGGGAGGACACCCCCTATTTATAGAAACACACCCCTTGAGCTTAGACACATCCTACCATACACATGTATGAAGATGCAGCTCAGTGTGTAACAGCTGGCACAGCTGCCAATAAATATCTAGAAAAAGAGACTGGTGGCTGACCGGCCATATCCATGGCCGACAGGCTTAACCCATGGTCGACAACCTTGAGAGGTGGCCGACAGGTCACCAATAGGTCCAAATACCAAGTTTTGGTCCAAAACAAGGCAGAGAAAGAACAAGGTTCAAAGGCTCAAAGACAAGGCATTCCGCCGAGGACTTTCGGGCACTCAAAACGAACACAAACAAGCACAATCATTGAGTGCTCAAACGATGACGTCTAAGTTTGGGGACGGTCAAAAATGGGGTGTCTACAATTGCCCCTTTTTGACAGAACTCGGAAGTCATGAAATGACAGGAGTGAATGTCAAAGCCTGGGGATGACCCATTTTTAAAAGGCCAAAGACTTGGACAAACAAACAAGCAAGACAAAGAGCGGTTGCGCCCGCAGGCTGCCTACATATCCCTTTGCAAGGAATCAAACCAGCATAGTTCTGGGGCAAGATGCAAATGATATGCATGATGCAAAAACATAACTTATGATCATGCAATGAGGTTGTAATGAAACATCTAGATGCAAATGTTATGCAAAGAAATGCTACAACAATCTCTAACACGAAAAGAAATAAGTAAACACACCACGCGTGAGAAGCACGAGCCAAACCACATTTCATGCAAAAGGGATGTAAGAAAATTTTGCAATCTTAACTACGCATCACGCAGGAAAGGCCAAGAATAACACAACCGTCGGGCGCACCTTGTGGCGTCAAACAAGATCCTAAGGCGCTACGCACGGAAGGGGAGAAGGGATAATATGAACACCGGGACGTACCCGACTATTCTTAACCAAAGAGAACGGTGATAAACATCGGAACATATCAAAATGTTTGTTACCAAAACAGGGTATGGTGGTAAACATCGAAACACGTCCAAATGCGTCTAACCAAAACAGGGAGTGGTGGTAAACAACAGAACACGTCCAAATGCTTTTCACCAAAACAAGGAGTGGTGGTCAACATCGGAACACGTCGAAATGCTTTTAACCAAAACAGGAAGTGGTGGTAAACATCGGAACACGTCCAAATGCTTTTAACCAAAACAGGGTAAATCAAAGGACAGGAATGATCTCACCTGGAACTCCTCTGAATGAACCGTATATACAATATCATGCCTACATAAGAAAGAAACTCAACAAGCATAATATAGTAAAAGTGCATGTTCTATGCAAGACAAACAACCATGACACAATGTTAGAGACATGTTTCATGCAAAACATGCGAGAAACAAAAACGAAAGCATATTCTATGCAACGAGAACTGGAGCACGTTCTATGCAACATCGGAATGCGTATTCAATGTAACAGTACAAAATGCATGTTCTATCAATAGCACAAAATACATATTCTATGCAACATCAGAATGCATACTCAATGCAATAGTACAAAATGCATATTCAATGCAAGATTAGCAAATGCATGTTCTATGCAACATCAGAATGCATATTCAATGCAACAGTACAAAATGCATGTTATATGCAACACCAGAATGCATACTCAATGCAAGATTAGCAAATGCATGCTCTATGCAACATCAGAATGCATATTCAATGCAACAGTACAAAATGCATGTTCTATGCAACACCAGAATGCATACTCAAGCAAGATTAGCAAATGCATGTTCTATGCAACATCAGAATGCATATTCAATGCAACAGTACAAAATGCATGTTCTATGCACGACCAATAGCACAACATGCATATTCCGTACAAGGATTAGAAAATGCATGTTCTATGCAACATCAGAATGCATACTCAATGCAATAGTACAAAATGCATGTTCTATGCACGATAAAGAGAGGCATGATAAAACCGACTTAGCCGCAACATCCTAGTAACCTCTCAGAAGAGTTGCAACCAATCAAAAAGTATACACCTCATTGATGTTGATTAGTGATGAATCATCATGCACTGAAGACACGGTTTGGAGCTCCCGCAAAGGCAATTTGAGCTTAAAAATGAACTTTTCTTGCACTTTCTTGGGAACCAAGGACACAAAATAGTAGCAAAACACACAGGGAGAGCACTGGAAGCTTGCCGGCCACTAGGGAGAGGTGTCGGCCACCCTTAAGGGTAGTCGACCACCAATTTTAGTTGTCGGCCACCAGTGGTGGCCGACTGGCCATCGATGGCAGGTTTGGCCATTTTGGTTTTTGTATTCGGGTGTTTAAGTATAGGGCATGGGGGCTCATTTCCTCTACACCCATGCTCGAAATTCATCCCTCTCCCTTTCTAGACCTTCCTTCTCTCTAGATCTAAGCTTTACACGTGTTTTCCAATGCCCCACGCGAAGTTGATTCACTAAAACCTCTTGATTTCCTTCATTTTGAACCGATTGAAAACTAATTTCGGTGTTTTTTTCTTCATTTTCACTACTTGAGGCTCATTCCCCTCGAGTTTCTCTTGGGTTGGCGCCTTTTCCCTTGACTTTTTCTCCCATTTTCTCTATCCTAGGGTTTGACTTGAGTTGACTTTTGGCATTTTCCACCCATTTCTTCACTTTTCGTCGACTCTTCATCTATATTCCATATGGTAGACAACTTTCCACATGATGGAGCTCCTCCAAAGGCGGAGTTCGAGGAAGAGTTTGATTCTGATGTAGAGCTGGAGCCCTTACCACTGGGAGTGAGGCCTTTTGACGTGACGAGATACCATCTCAGACTCACATTCTGCCTGCTAGTGGCGTTAGGCGCTTCACTGATTTCGCTGATGCACCAGCAGATCTCTTACTGAGGGAGCTAGACTCCCATATTTCAGTCGTTCCCGCTGAGTTACAAACTCTATGCACTTGCACATCTGATATTCTTTACTTGCATTTCTTGCACTAATCACACGCTTGCACTGTATTCACACTGATTCACCTGTCCTCTATCATAGGGTGACGCTTGCGCATACAGGAGCTATGGGGCCACGACGGCCAAAGATTGGTACGACGAGCTCTCGGCCAGAGTACGAGCCATTGTGGACGAGGCAGACTTCGGCCTATTCTATTTTGGATTGCCACAAGTTATAGCAAGCCGTCCACTTCTTGGAGCTCTAGTGGAGAGATGGTGGGATACCACCAACTCTCTCCACCTTTCCATTACTGGAGAGATGACGATGACCCCTTATGATTTCTCCATGATCACAGGCCTAGTCGTAGGCGGTGATCTGATTTCCCTTGATCCCGATATGGGGGAGTGGGAGGCTGCTTGGATTGAGCTTCTAGGGGCACGCCTGCCTTTGTTCCGGACAGCCTAGGTCAGATATAGCTGGTTTGAGGAGCGGTTCCGGGGGACCGTGCCAGAGACAGTAGAGGAGATAGAGCACTACGCTCGAGGTTTTCTAATGTTCCTCTTTGGTACCACCCTGTTTGCGAACAGGGCGAACACCGTAGGGCTATACTTGCTGAGCGCACTTGTGGTCCTCTCCCGAGTGAGCTTCTACGATTAGGGCGGGGCTGGCCTCGCCACCCTGTACGGCTATATGAGCTCGACCTCCCGCGGGATTAGACTTTTGGTTAAAGGTTACTAGCGAGCCTGGGAGGTACACATCTCAGTTCCCTCTTTAGACTCTGCATTTTTTGTTCTGCATTTCTTGCTTTACATCTGTTCAACGCATGTACTTTCTGCTTTGTACTTTCCATATCTGTTCATGTACTGTATGCTTTCTGCTTTGTACTTTTTGCATCTGTTCATACGTTGTGCTGACCACATACCTTTGCATTTTCCCTGCAACTATGGGTGTATGCATACTTCCCGACTCTTGCCCTGGAGCCAGAGGTGGAGGTTCCATTGACGGTCCCCTATTCACGAGTGTACGATGGTCAGCTTCACCGCAAGACTCACCAGCCTTTTTCTTTCTTCAGGCGTTACTTCGACACCGTAGCTACTCACGAGGTAACCTAAAACACGGTTATCATTTGCTTTCATACTGTTCTAATTCACATTGTAGCCACTGACAGCAACTGACAATCTATACAACTTTCTTTTGTAGATCTCATGGCCATGGGCCATGATACCCAGAGGACTTGGAGGCCGGTATAATGTGGCCTGGGGCATGTCTCGTTATCGCATTTTGCTTGAGGGCTCGGTCTAGCGAGCCTAGTACCTTGGCGAGAGAGTCGTACGCCAGTCTCTAAGCATGCCTGCTCAGTTCATACCGATGACGCCGCCCGAGTCCATGAGATCAGCAGACAACCTATCTCTTGACAAAGTTATCCAGTTCATGGTGGGCTTGGAGGCGGAGTACTTTCGAGTTGAAGGTGACTATGCAGTCTTCATTCAGACACACCTTATGCACCCTCTGACTGGTGTGCACGGAGGTGAGGAAACAAGGGCTCCTGTTACGAGGATGGGGCCTAGAGCGACTAGGGCGGCCAGGGCCTATAGCAGAGGGGCTTCTCAAACGAGACGGATGACTGGTTGTCCAGAGCTTCCCACTACACTTACCTGTTGGCGGCATACGGGGGAGGCTTACCAGTTCCGTATTGAGCCTGCACCGGCCGGGCACGAGCTTGTCGGAGTTCGAGGCCCGACTCCAATATGTACCACACTTTACATTTTGCATGGTAAATTCAATTCAGTTATGCTTATAAAACTCTGATCACCTCAACGAACTTACAAGCATCTATAGAGTACACCGGGGGCGCTCTTGAGCTAACGGCTTCCCTGATAGGGGATGATGCAGAGGAGCATAAGCTTGCTCAGCCTCTACAGAATTCAGGTAATGTTTTACATTTCATGCCATCAAACTTTCTGTTGATACATTAGCATTTCAACTGCAATCTGTTTCATACTGCACTGATCTGATACACTGCACTCAAACACTGCATTCATACACTATATTTGCACATTGTATTCAACTTCTACCTGCATCCATACTGCATACCATCTTTGCATCTGATACATACATTGAGACTGATATATCGACAACTGCCTTTTTCAGATCCCAGACATACCGGGCGCACCAGCGGGAATTGTAGTAGGACCATCAGTGCCCCCTCCGCCGGCAGGGAGGAGAGAGAAACAGGCTCCAGTGTGCAGCCGAGGCAGAGATGAGAGTGGCCTTTCTGAGCCCATTCTGAGTGATGACGAGGCTGACCAGCAATGTCGAGGAAGTGGTGAGTCAGCATGCTGAGTCATCCGAGAGCGAAGATGATGACGCTAGCTCAGGTTCTGCTAGTGAAGATGATGTTGCATTAGGCTCCGAGGCAGGTGGCAACGACGATTCTGATTCTGGTTCAGAGGGAGGTGCGCTGACGGAGACAGCTCTGAGGCTCTACCTAGGAAGAGGACGAAGAGGGCCTCTCGAGACTGAAATAGCTGGCGCTGATTCCCTGTATTTTTGCTTAGTTTCTTTTTCCTAGTAGTGTTAGCACTTTGTACAACTTTAGACAAGTTTTTATTTTCTTTAAAAACTTGTACTCTTTTGTAAAAAGTAACCATGATCGGAATGAAAACTAGTCTTTTTGATGAAAAAATAGTGTTGTATTTTGCATTCTAAGCACCACATAACATCGCATAGCATAAAAACGAGATTGATCTTGATTGAAAATTGCACATTGTATTGGCACTTTCTTAATCAGGTAATGAACCGACCAACACTTAGCAAACAAAATAAGACAACTTGATAAACAAATACAACTCGATAAGCGAATTGAAACAACTTAAAAGCGACTCAACAAAACTACTAAAACAAGACAGCAGAATGCACCAAGAGCAGAACAAAACACAGGTTCTCAGCACTCTCAACACATATGAAGACCACAAGAAGGCTGTTAGCCATGAACAGAGACTGTCGGCCACCATGGTGCTAGTCGGCTACTAAAGGTGGCTGTCGGCCATCACCACTGCCGATCGGCCATCAGTGTGAGGATCTCCAGATTGTTGTCACCTGTCTTCCACTCATACCTTATCTTCTACAAAAGCTAGGACTTCATAGTTTCTTCATTTTAGCTCTGTTTTTGCCACAAATGGAGCCATTCTTTGCCGAAAAACTCTCAAATTGGATTGCAACTTTAGATGGCTCGAAAAAAGTGAATTTCCAGGGCTTTAGGATAAATGCACTATTCCCGCTGAGTTGTTCTCCACTGTGTTTTCCGTTCCTACATGTCGCGGCTAGGTGTTGGAACCCAGTTACACATGTTTTTAGCTTTGGGGGGGCAAGAGATGTGCCCTACAATTGAAGAATTCCAAGTTTTGATGGAATCTCGGCTTGATGAGGAAATCTTACCCTAGTCGCGTTTTGGTCACATCTAAGATTTAGGAAGGATGTGTGGGCTCACTTTACATGATGCCCGATCCTTAGTTCACAACGGAGAGCTGGATATTCCCAGCCTCATTCATCGATTTTCTAACATCGACAACTGCGGTGACCGTCTTTGGTAGAGTTTTCGGTAGCATGCCCTTTGTTTGTGTATGTTGGAATAAGCTGACCAACTAGCTATGCTAATTAAACTAACTATTACAACACAATTGAAACTAATTAACTACTTTAGTTAACTAATTATTACAACAATTGAAACGAATTTATTAACTTATTCTAAGCTAATTAATTACAGCATGAATTAACTAACTAATCTACTTAAATAATTACATCACTTGCAAGAATTAGCTACTGCTAATTAACTAAATAAAGCAATTAAATGGCCTCGGGAAGCGAGGGATGCATGCGCAGTTTCTCCACCCGAAAAAAGCCACCGCCTTGCCACTGAATGCCTCTGTTTGCGCATTTGAACACTAAAAATTATGCCAACTTCCAGAATGTCTCTGCTTCAACTTACCAACACATGGTGCAATTTTCATTGGTGGCCGACAGGTGGCATGTCGGCTACCAATGGTGGCCGGTCGACTACTGGTGGTGGCTGATTGGCTACTGGTGACAAGCACTTCTCTTTTTGCTGCAACAGAGAGTAGACAGAGCAAAATAATGTATTTTCACAGGTTTGTGTGTATTGTTACACCCCTTTATCATCAAACAAGCTCAAAGGAGTGTAACTCTTGGCTCTCAAATCACCAATCAAGCAATTTCCATGCATGATGGCCAAATAACCAAGTTTGTACAAGCTTAATGAGTGCAAAACAAGACTCAAAAGGCCACTGCCCTATCATGTATGATCAAGGGTGATGGTGATCAAGGAAAATGGCACATTTCATCACTTTCGAGTGTGAACTGTTTCCATTTTCCTTATGTTCGAATTAACGTCAGGTTCAAACACATGCAATGCAGCACAAAAGATGCTTATCTTACCTCTTTTACTTGTTCATTTTGTTTACTCATTTTACATTACCGAACCATTCTTTAATCGATTAAGTCCATTGGTAAGTGTCTTCTAAAGCGACAGAAGTGTCAACCAAGGGGTAGTTCAAGGCATGAGGGAAGCTTCATGCCGTTGGTAATGAACCCTCAAAGAGGATTAAACCATTAAGCATGAGCCTCAACCTCAAGCTTAAACAACCCTAAGGTTGAAAACACCCCTCAAACAAATGAAAAAGTGAAGCAAAGAGGGAGGTTGCAGAGATGTTAAGTGCTGGAATTAGGCATGAAAAAGCAGTAAAACATGCAACCAAGACACACAAATGATGCTCAAAGCCTAGAAACACTAAGCTAGTGAAGGAAATTGCACCACAACTATACAAAACAAAGCTCGAATGACCCAAACAGCCCAAAACAGAGCTAATGCAAGTCAAAACATAGGCAAAAGCATGCTGGACTAAAGCTAAGTTAGGCTAGAAAAACATGCTAACATGTGAGGCTGACTAGGCATGCAAGCAAGACACAAGGAGGGGAGGCTAACCCCTCCAATTTTGGACTTCAAAACAAGGTTTTTACCACTGAAAAAGCTCTGAGATTCAGTGGTTAAAAGGCCCAAAGAAGTTGATTTCAAAGTGGTGAAAAAATGGCACAAAAGCTTAACAAGCTAAAAAGAAAAAGGCGTAAACAACCCCCTAACTCAAAAGGGCTCAAACCATAACTTTTAGGCCTCAAAAACAGAACTTTTTACATGTCAAAACCAGCCCCAAAAATAGTTTGAAAGGATGGCAAAACAAGTATTGAAAGCAAGCTTAAACAAGGTAAGTTCTATACCTTTGAAGCATAGGACAAAACAGCCACAATTTCAAGCTCAAACCTCCTTCTAGAGCTCAAGCAAAGCCCCAAGGGATCTCAGCCCAAAGGTGAGAGTGTTTGGTTAAGGGTTGATGTTCAAAAGCTAAGAGAAACTAGGCTATACGGCACAAAATATCAAGAGAGAGAGAGAAGAGAGAGAGAGAATTCTAGAGAGAGAGAGATTTTTGTTCTAAAAATGCTAACCCTCGAAAATGGGGGAGGACACCCCCTATTTATAGAAACACACCCCTTGAGCTTAGACACATCCTACCATACACATGTATGAAGATGCAGCTCAGTGTGTAACAGCTGGCACAGCTGCCAATAAATATCTAGAAAAAGAGACTGGTGGCTGACCGGCCATATCCATGGCCGACAGGCTTAACCCATGGTCGACAACCTTGAGAGGTGGCCGACAGGTCACCAATAGGTCCAAATACCAAGTTTTGGTCCAAACAAGGCAGAGAAAGAACAAGTTCAAAGGCTCAAAGACAAGGCATTCCGCCGAGGACTTTCGGGCACTCAAAACGAACACAAACAAGCACAATCATTGAGTGCTCAAACGATGACGTCTAAGTGTTGGGGACGGTCAAAAATGGGTGGTCTACAATTGCCCCTTTTTGACAGAACTCGGAAGTCATGAAATGACAGGAGTGAATGTCAAAGCCTGGGGATGAC
Organism: Camellia japonica; assembly: GCA_030407325.1. Taxonomy (NCBI): domain Eukaryota; kingdom Viridiplantae; phylum Streptophyta; class Magnoliopsida; order Ericales; family Theaceae; genus Camellia; species Camellia japonica. The sequence goes on along the minus strand of JAPPVO010000017.1, from coordinate 95,107,037 downwards.
CCATTTTTAACAAGGCCAAAGACTTGGACAAACAAACAAGCAAGACAAAGAGCGGTTGCGCCCGCAGGCTGCCTACATATCCCTTTGCAAGGAATCAAACCAGCATAGTTCTGGGGCAAGATGCAAATGATATGCATGATGCAAAAACATAACTTATGATCATGCAATGAGGTTGTAATGAAACATCTAGATGCAAATGTTATGCAAAGAAATGCTACAACAATCTCTAACACGAAAAGAAATAAGTAAAACACACCACGCGTGAGAAGCACGAGCCAAACCACATTTCATGCAAAAGGGATGTAAGAAAATTTTGCAATCTTAACTACGCATCACGCAGGAAAGGCAAGAATAAACACAACCGTCGGGCGCACCTTGTGGCGTCAAACAAGATCCTAAGGCGCTACGCACGGAAGGGGAGAAGGGATAATATGAACACCGGGACGTACCCGACTATTCTTAACCAAAGAGAACGGTGATAAACATCGGAACATATCAAAATGTTTGTTACCAAAACAGGGTATGGTGGTAAACATCGAAACACGTCCAAATGCGTCTAACCAAAACAGGAGTGGTGGTAAACAACAGAACACGTCCAAATGCTTTTCACCAAAACAAGGAGTGGTGGTCAACATCGGAACACGTCGAAATGCTTTTAACCAAAACAGGAAGTGGTGGTAAACATCGGAACACGTCCAAATGCTTTTAACCAAAACAGGGTAAATCAAAGGACAGGAATGATCTCACCTGGAACTCCTCTGAATGAACCGTATATACAATATCATGCCTACATAAGAAAGAAACTCAACAAGCATAATATAGTAAAAGTGCATGTTCTATGCAAGACAAACAACCATGACACAATGTTAGAGACATTTTCATGCAAAACATGCGAGAAACAAAAACGAAAGCATATTCTATGCAACGAAACTGAAAATGCATGTTATATGCAACACCAGAATGCATACTCAATGCAAGATTAGCAAATGCATGCTCTATGCATAGCATCAGAATGCATATTCAATGCAACAGTACAAAATGCATGTTCTATGCAACACTACAGAATGCATACTCAATGCAAGATTAGCAAATGCATGTTCTATGCAACATCAGAATGCATATTCAATGCAACAGTACAAAATGCATGTTCTATGCACGACCAATAGCACAACATGCATATTCCGTACAAGGATTAGAAAATGCATGTTCTATGCAACATCAGAATGCATACTCAATGCAATAGTACAAAATGCATGTTCTATGCACGATAAAGAGAGGCATGATAAAACCGACTTAGCCGCAACATCCTAGTAACCTCTCAGAAGAGTTGCAACCAATCAAAAAGTATACACCTCATTGATGTTGATTAGTGATGAATCATCATGCACTGAAGACACGGTTTGGAGCTCCCGCAAAGGCAATTTGAGCTTAAAAATGAACTTTTCTTGCACTTTCTTGGGAACCAAGGACACAAAATAGTAGCAAAACACACAGGGAGAGCACTGGAAGCTTGCCGGCCACTAGGGAGAGGTGTCGGCCACCCTTAAGGGTAGTCGACCACCAATTTTAGTTGTCGGCCACCAGTGGTGGCCGACTGGCCATCGATGGCAGGTTTGGCCATTTTGGTCTTTTTGTATTCGGGTGTTTAAGTATAGGGCATGGGGGCTCATTTCCTCTACACCCATGCTCGAAATTCATCCCTCTCCCTTTCTAGACCTTCCTTCTCTCTAGATCTAAGCTTTACACGTGTTTTCCAATGCCCCACGCGAAGTTGATTCACTAAACCTCTTGATTTCCTTCATTTTGAACCGATTGAAAACTAATTTCGGTGTTTTTTCTTCATTTTCACTACTTGAGGCTCATTCCCCTCGAGTTTCTCTTGGGTTGGCGCCTTTTCCCTTGACTTTTTCTCCCATTTTCTCTATCCTAGGTTTGACTTGAGTTGACTTTTGGCATTTTCCACCCATTTCTTCACTTTTCGTCGACTCTTCATCTATATTCCATATGGTAGACAACTTTCCACATGATGGAGCTCCTCCAAAGGCGGAGTTCGAGGAAGAGTTTGATTCTGATGTAGAGCTGGAGCCCTTACCACTGGGAGTGAGGCCTTTTGACGTGACGAGATACCATCTCAGACTCACATTCTGCCTGCTAGTGGCGTTAGGCGCTTCACTGATTTCGCTGATGCACCAGCAGATCTCTTACTGAGGGAGCTAGACTCCCATATTTCAGTCGTTCCCGCTGAGTTACAAACTCTATGCACTTGCACATCTGATATTCTTTACTTGCATTTCTTGCACTAATCACACGCTTGCACTGTATTCACACTGATTCACCTGTCCTCTATCATAGGGTGACGCTTGCGCATACAGGAGCTATGGGGCCACGACGGCCAAAGATTGGTACGACGAGCTCTCGGCCAGAGTACGAGCCATTGTGGACGAGGCAGACTTCGGCCTATTCTATTTTGGATTGCCACAAGTTATAGCAAGCCGTCCACTTCTTGGAGCTCTAGTGGAGAGATGGTGGGATACCACCAACTCTCTCCACCTTTCCATTACTGGAGAGATGACGATGACCCCTTATGATTTCTCCATGATCACAGGCCTAGTCGTAGGCGTGATCTGATTTCCCTTGATCCCGATATGGGGGAGTGGAGGCTGCTTGGATTGAGCTTCTAGGGGCACGCCTGCCTTTGTTCCGGACAGCCTAGGTCAGATATAGCTGGTTTGAGGAGCGGTTCCGGGGGACCGTGCCAGAGACAGTAGAGGAGATAGAGCACTACGCTCGAGGTTTTCTAATGTTCCTCTTTGGTACCACCCTGTTTGCGAACAGGGCGAACACCGTAGGGCTATACTTGCTGAGCGCACTTGTGGTCCTCTCCCGAGTGAGCTTCTACGATTAGGGCGGGGCTGGCCTCGCCACCCTGTACGGCTATATGAGCTCGACCTCCCGCGGGATTAGACTTTTGGTTAAAGGTTACTAGCGAGCCTGGGAGGTACACATCTCAGTTCCCTCTTTAGACTCTGCATTTTTTGTTCTGCATTTCTTGCTTTACATCTGTTCAACGCATGTACTTTCTGCTTTGTACTTTCCATATCTGTTCATGTACTGTATGCTTTCTGCTTTGTACTTTTTGCATCTGTTCATACGTTGTGCTGACCACATACCTTTGCATTTCCCTGCAACTATGGGTGTATGCATACTTCCCGACTCTTGCCCTGGAGCCAGAGGTGGAGGTTCCATTGACGGTCCCCTATTCACGAGTGTACGATGGTCAGCTTCACCGCAAGACTCACCAGCCTTTTTCTTTCTTCAGGCGTTACTTCGACACCGTAGCTACTCACGAGGTAACCTAAAAACACGGTTATCATTTGCTAATATTTTTTTTGGGGGAAATTTCGGAAACCCTAACTCGTTTGCCTAAGGCCACGTGTCCGTCATCACCAAAGTTGCCTCGGCTCGGGAACTTGGTACGATTGGGGAAGGTCACTTCGTGAGCACCCCGTTCGCCCGATCAAAGATCGGCCTCTACTAACCATGATATCTAGTTTTGAAAACATTATGTGTTCTTATTCCGGTTAGTAGCCTAGATTTACTATGTGATGTGCACAGCATACAAGTATAGACTAGATCGCCTGAATTGGAACAAAGCATTTCATGTTCATTTTTGGAAGATGGTTTGCTACTCGCAAGTAGGCTTAAAATGCAGATTTTGCCACCCTCGGGTGGGCTTAGAAAAGATGGTTTTGCCACTATCTAGTGGGCTTAAAACTCACAGTCGATGATTTGTTCCAATCCAAATAATCCAACCTTCACCCACAGGCACTCAGGCAGTTATATCACATAAGCATATAGCCTCATGGTAAGCATGCTATCATGGCAGTCACTCACACGCATGCAAGGATGCTAAAGCATAAAAACTTACCGAGTACTCCAAGCCAAAACAGAAGCTATGTTAGAAATCATGCATGATCCTAACTATACAGAAATGCCTAATGCAACACATGCGAAAATGCAACTATAGCAAGCTCGGCTATTCTAAACATGGCATATGAGATGCAACAGCTAACAAGTATTCAACTCGAATTGAAATACAAATGCAGTTAGTATGATGCGCCGAGCCCGGTGCATGCAAAACAGATGAATGAATGCAAAAATGCTATCATACTGTATGCTAATTGAAACATGCCCTAATCTAACCATCATAAGCTGGTAAATAAAAGGGAGAAAGACGTGGGGTTGGAAGGCATACATCGCACACACGCACACTTATTACAATTGTGCCCTCGCTCGGAGGGTCCGAATAAATAATATACAGTCCCAAGTAAATAATACAGTCCGAATAAGTACAAAACCCTAATTAATGAATCAAATTAACTAGGAAAGCAGTAATTAGCATGCAAGCTCATGGACCGCCTCAGCTCTGTTCCGAATGATGAATGATGCATGCTTGAGTTGCCTTGCACGGAAATCCATTGCGATGCCCCAGTTTGCCTCTGTTTGCAATTAATCTCGGAATGCTGTACAAGGCTTTAGAAGGCTGTTGATTCTTGATTTGCTGCAACAGACGACAAGAAAGGGGCATGGCAAAGTATTTTCACATATGTATGCACACCTCGATCCTTGTGCCACCAATCACGCATCTCGATGCATGATGGCCGAGGAGTCGAATTGCACATCTCAATATGAAATGAATGCACATGAAAACACAATAAGACCTAAACTCCATCATTGGTAATCCGGAGTGTCGCGACCGGGATTTGAGACACGTTCCGTCACTCGAAGTACGAAACGTCCCTCGTTTCCGTGCTTAGGCTAACTCCTATCCCAAACAAATGCAATATGCATGACATGCATGAATGCAATCCTAACATGCAACCTAGCATACGCAATGCTATGAGATGGCATACACAATGCACGATGTAGCAAGGCACACATAATGCTCTAACATACAACCTAGCATACGCAATGCTATGAATTGAAATGGCATACACAATGCATAATGGACTTACACACCAACATGAGTGGACCTCAGCCACACTCACATCAGTAGCCATAAGATGAAAATGAGATAACCGAAATGCGTGCACATATGCACGTAAACCGAGGACCGATCCTAAGACACAACATGCAACTCTAACAAGGCATGGCAAAGGATGAGAGATGGCATATGAACATGTAAATTTCAGCACTGAAATATGATGCTAAATGGTCCGAAACATGGAAATATGGCACCCGATGCATGAAGTAACCCCGAAACTCAAAACTAGGCACATGTATTGACTTATAGCTATGCAAAGCAAGCATTATTTGAATATGAAGCACAAAGACAGAGGCAAGGCAGTCCCAAAACATGTACATTTCTAGTTTAAAGCATGGCCAAAAAGTGCTAACATGATGGGCTAAAACAACATGCAACAATGGCTAGTAAACATGGTTTATAAGGCATGTATATGAAGCACAAGAGAACTCATCAAACCAGCCAAAATCAGTGAATAAAATATGTCAAAATATGCCCAAATAACCTCTGAAATGCAGCCAACACATGCAAAAATGATGAGTTCCTTTAAAGGGCCATACAAGGGGTGGTTAAGCACATATAAGATAGACACTTAGCAAGACCAAACCAACTCTAGAAATGGATTATGACAGCCCTAGAACTCACCAAATAGGCCATGAAATTAGTCTAGGAAATATGCAAAGGAAGGCCTCTTTGAGAGGCCTTGAATGGGATTGCTCTACACATGCATCATAGACATAAGATATGGCAAAATAGGCTCTTAAAAGAGCCTAGAAAGACCTTAAAACCCTCAGAATAAGGCCTGAAACATGACTTCAATGCATGAAAAATAGAGTCCCTTTGGAAGGCCAAACATGCTAGTAAAGAGAATGAGGGGTGAGAGGGTCACCCCTCTATGATTTCAAAGCTCAAAACCTCATCAAAGTCACTGAAAATCCACTAGATTTCAGTGGCTAAGAGGCCAAAACAAGTCCAATGCAAATGCTCAAATGTATGGCTCAAAGCATGTAGAAATGAAGCATGCAAGGAAGGAGATGACTCCAAACAGAAAAGTGACCTCAAACAAACTTAAAGAGGAGGTCAAAACAAGACTTTTTCCAGTTTATAGAAAATCTCAAAAATTTTCACAAGTAAGACTAAAATATGATGCAAAAATAGCCCTAAAAGAGATATTGAACAAACAAGGAAATAGATAACTTCAAACAGCAAAGTGTCCTTAATTAAAGTTGAAGAGGGGGTCAAAATAAGACACTTTACATTTTGGGTCGAAACCCAGAAATGCAAGCAAGAAGGGCTAAGGTATAGAACAAGATAAAGCTTCAAAGAGGGGGAAGATGACTTACCCTTGTAGCACAGCAATGCAGCAGCTTTTGGTCCAAGAAAATGAGCTCCTAACCTCTGAAAATCAGCCTCAAGGTGTTTGAATGGGTGGTGGAAGTAGTAGGCTTGGAGGTGTAGTGTAAAGGCCAAGAACAATGGGTGTTTTGAGCTTTGATGAGAGAGATATGGAGGGTTGTATGTATAAATCCCAGCTGGTTTTTTTTCTAACCCTTAAAAAATGAGGTGGAGGGTTGGTTATATAGAGAAGAAGAAGTGAGGCTTCTTGGAGAAGCCAAGAGAAAGGTTTAAGGCTTCTAAGAGAAGCTTGACCGAAGGGGTCAAGCTTCTTGAGGAAGCTAAACCAAAAGGGTCAAGCTTCCCCAAGAAGCTTGACCAAAAGGGCCAAACTCTCCTTGAAACCAAGCAAAGGGGTGAAAACCACCTTAAATGGACCAAAAACCAAGGCAGACCCTCGGACAGAGAGACAGGTGCAAAACAGCTGGCACAGCTGGAATGCACCCAAGGAGACAAACCTGGCCGACCAGGTTCAAAAGGTCAAGGTGGTCGGCCGGCCACCTCCCTTGGTCGGCCGACCAGGGGTCAAAAGGGTCAAGAACAATTGCTGGTCCGCCACCGCAGAAAGGTGGCCTCCCAGGTGAGTAAAACACAGCTGTATGGAGAAAAACCAGAAAATGTGGTTCAAGAGAGAGAAAAACCAGCTTTTTAGAGGGGTTCAAAAGGGTCAGGAAGAATTACTGGTCGGCCTACCCATATTGGTGGCCTCCCAGGTGTGTAGATCACAATGGTGATATGAAAATCAGAAATTGTGGCCCAAAAGTAAGAAAAACCAGCTTTTTAGAGGGGTTCAAAAGGGTCAGGAAGAATTACTGGTCGGCCTACCCATATTGGTGGCCTCCCAGGTGTGTAGATCACAATGGTGATATGAAAAATCAGAAATTGTGGCCCAAAAGTAAGAAAAACCAGCTTTTTGTCAAAAAAACCGACTTTCGGAGAGAGAAAAAGGAGAAAGCTGGTTTTTTAGAAAAATTACTGGTCTCCACCCTCCTACAACCTTCCTAATAATGAAAATAGGGTCCATACCAAAAATGAACCCTAACCGATGCAAAACGAGGGTTCGGGGGCCAAAACGCGCGGTCTAGGGCCCCGAAAACAGGCTGTTAAGCACCGGAGGTGGCGTATGACCACGAAGGTGGTCTCCCGGGCCACAGTGTCCCTCTAAAGGGAGGAAATAAGGTGCATGCCAAAAACTGGAGCAAACGGAGGTAGTTAAGCGGTCTTAAACCGAGGCACACGGCCGACGGCCCTAAAAACCGGAAACCGGGCTCCAAACGGGAAAAATGGCCTACGACCACGAAACGTAGCCTACGGCCACTAAGAGATGGTCTACGAGACCTCTCCCTCCCTTCGGGAAGAGCAAACGGAGAAAACGGGACCCGGTTCGCAAACCGAGGCAAAGCACAAAAGAGCCCCGAAGTCCGGAGGCAAGGCTCGCAGCCGAGACTCTGAAACTTCAGAACGAGCACAATATGCAACATTACCAAGTGCTCAATCGGTGACATCTGAGTCTTGAGGTCGGTCAAAAATGGGGTGTCTACAACATGCCATGAACATAAAAGGGTCACTAACAATTCAATTCGTTCAAAATTCACATTTTCCTCTTTAGACTTCATTCTTATCTCTTTAATTCAATTACAATGCTCAATGTACGCCTAAGAGTGTTTAGAAGTGAAAGGGAACGGAAAACAGAACACATAATGCATTTTCAAAATTCCAAAAAATAGGGTCCCCGCTCGAGCGTAGACTTCCCCGCTCGAGCGGACCCTTAAGGCCTGCAAAAGTACTAGATGCGTCAAAATTACGCTCGATCGCGAACTCTGGCGCTCGAGCGAAAGGCCTCTCTACATGGCTCCACGCTCGAGCGTGAAATCCCCCGCTCAAGCGGACACCATGTCTGCAAAAAGTGCTAGGATCACGAAATTCACGCTCGAGCGGCGGTTTCCCCCCTCCGAGCGTTAATCAAACTTTCTGGAAATTCCAGAACTGTTCTTGGAGTTCAAATTCGATGTTCAAAGGTCTCAATTCATTATTTTTGGCTCAAACTTCATATATTTATGTACTAACATGGTACAAACACCAAATTACATCACAATGGAGCTCAATTTCACAATTTAATCACAAGCATGACTCAAACTAACTCAAACTCAACACCAACATGCTCAAATTCAAACAATCAAGCCTTACACCCCCATTATTTGTACATGCATGTGGGAGATGCTCATCATTCACAACTTAATTGGTGAAGAGGTGATCAAAACATGAGTTTCATTTAAAATTGCACATGGATTATACATTTTTATGCTCAAACATGCAATTTCAAAGTACTTCCTCACATGCATGTGCATATAGACTACCAAATCAACAAAACCAACTTGATTTCATCATGAACAATTTATTTTATGTTCCTTATCAACATTTAACTTGAATTCATAAAGATTACAAACTAAGATGCACAAATTCACTCACCTAGGAGCCTTAGTCCTCCCAAATTAAGGTTAATTCTTGAGTTAGACTTCAAAGCTCCCAAGCCTCAAGAGCAAACTTTGATTCTCCTACACTTTCCCTCTCTCTAGTTCGGTTCTCTCTATCTCTTGGAGTCAAAACCAGCCAAAATGAAAATGAAAGAGGGATTTGAGTGTGTAGTGCCTTTTTCCATAAATTCCCACTAGCCATAATTTAATAATAAGAATAATTGGGCACTAATTCACCAATTTAATCAACTTAATCTGGTCCGAATCAACTTTTCAATTAAATTTCACCATAAGCTCTAAAAATTATGCCAATCACAATGGCGCAATCAATTTTGGGTTCTGTGGCCGATGAGGCCTTCAATTTAATTTTCAAAGCAGATAGTCAAACAGATATTCCTACGGTGAACAGATAGAAATTCAAAATCACATATTTTCACACAATGGCACATAAAATTATATTAAACACATAATCATACTCAAACTATGGACCAATTAGCATACTACGGAATAGGGGTATCACAATAGTGTAACGGCACTTGTAAGTATCTATTGTGGCATGGGTATAAATGGCACTTGTTCAAAACATCACAAAACTAAAAAATGTCACTGAAAGAGTAGTTCAGTGACACTTTCAAGTGCCACTAAACTAAGATCTTTACGCCCCTCTTTCCCAAAGAGAAACAAAAAGAGAAACCAGTTTGCACAATGTCTATACATATACATATATATATGTTATATATATATATATATATATATTTATGAGAAATGTTTTCATTATATTCTATCATAGAGTAGAATTTGTGTTTCAATTTTTGTATGGGTTTCAAGAAAAATTCAATACCAATATCTGTTTAAAATGACCCTAAAAACAAAACTAAAAAAATTATTAATAAAATCTAGGTTTTAAATTTTCTTTTGGATTTCAATTTTTTTTTCTTTGCAAATACCAATCAACTTGTTTGGTTTGGTTTTTCATGATTCACCTTTCAAAAAATTAAAATTTTTTGTTTTTCATGTTTTTTTGTTTTTACTGAATTTTTTTAATATTCTAAGTATTTTTTTTAATTTTTAGATACACTTAACATAAATATACTTAAAAAGTATAATATTTGTGAAAAAATATTTAGAAAATTCACTAAATATCAAAAATACAAAAAAATACGAGAATTCATTATATTTTTCGTATCCTTGAGTATTTATTATTTTTTAAAATATTTTTTTTACGAATATTTCACTTTTTAGATACATCTAAGGTATATCTAAAAAAGTAAAAAAATTACTTAAAATTTTTATTCACTAAAAACAAAAAAAAAAATACGAAAAACCAAAAACTCAATTTCCAGAAAATTGAATCTAGAACAGTGAATTAACAAGGATAAAACAGACCTGAAAAAGAAAAAAAAAATTCCTGTTTATTAATATGTCAAAGATTATGTTCTTGGTTGATGCATTGTATAAGATGGGATAGCCCAAGAAGACTGGGGGGGGGGGGAATTAAATACAAAATATATATATATATATACAACAAAAGGAACAGAAGAAGCAGCATTAGAAGAAGATCTCAAAATGTTTGTCTTGCTAAAGAGAAGATGGATAGACTAACAAATTCACAGTAAATTCTTTGTAAATTATTGAATAAATTCTCAATAAATTATGAGTGAATTACTCAGTAAATTTTCAGTAAATTCTTAGTAAATTACTCGGCAAATTACTCCGTAAATTTATAGTAAATTCTCAATAAATAACTCGTTAAATTTTTAATAAATTCTTTGTAAATTACTCAGTAAATTATTGATAAATTCTCAGTAAATTACTTAATAAATTCTAAGTTACTCATAAAATTTTCAATAAATTTTAAGAAAATTCTCAATAAATTACTCAGTAAATAGCTCAATAAATTATCAGTAAATTCATGGTAAATAACTCCGTAAATTCTCAGTAAATTTTATAAATTACTCAGTAAATTATCGGTAAGTTCTTAGTAAATTACTCAACAAATTTTCAGTAAATTACTCAGTAAATTCTAAATAAATTCTCAGTAATTTACTAAGTAAATTCTCAGTAGAAACTCAATTAAAAAAAAAAATTATACTTTAAATCTCAAAGTATGTATGTAATGTGTATTATATTGATCACTAATATTTAAACCATATCAACCTAATTTTTAAAATTATATTAATGTCTATTTCATTAATCATACCATACCCCTATGCTAAATCATAATAAGCGAGTGGAATCTAGCATTAGACTAGTAGTATTGTTTATATTATGGGTAAATCTTTACACATACAAGACAAGAATTGTGAAAATAAAATGATGCATTATTTTTTAAAGTACTTGCAATCATATGTGTTGGTGATAATTACAAATAAAACACCAGAAAATACAAAAAATAAAAGTTACAATAACTAATATAAGGGCTGAGGCGTAGGAAATTCGCTCTCTTTAAGGAGATTCAAGCCCTCTGCGGTTAGGCAAAGCCTCACACTGGTGCAACAGAAAAACCTTGACTTGTCCCCCCCAGGATATAATAGCCCGACTAAGTCATATGGTTCATCAATACTGCACAATTGGTTAAACCCAAAGCTTTATCACATACACTCTTTTTTTATTTGCCTGATAATCTCACACAAGACATAATAAAGCAACCAAAACTTCTTCACTCCACCAAGATAAGAAGATAGCTCAACATATATAGGAGAGAAAGCTTGGAGGGTTTTTCTTGGTGGATAAGAAAAGGAAAGGAAATTGGTGGGCAATTTCCTTGGAAGATTTGGAGACTTGATGGATAAGAATAGGATGGAGACTTGAATGACTTGGCGAAGACTTGACTAGGCAAAGAAAAAAAACTTGGAGGAAAGAAAAGAAAAACAAACCTATAACACATTATAATATTAAAATACCTGCTAACATTCTCCCATCTATTTTAATATTATAGGTAATAAAAACTGAGATTATTAGGCAAATAAGGATATTATGCATCATGGTAGGTGTGCTCTGCATTGAACCTCCACTAGTGAAACCAATATCTACTCCAGAGCCAATAGTATGCTCAGCATTGAACTATGACTGCTTAAGAGAAATAAATAATTATTGCACACACATATATTCCAGGTGTTCACATAAGCTTTAAAAGCTAGCACATTACGGCCTTGTGCGATCCCAGGATTCATGAGTGTGTTTGAGAATTAGCCTAAATCTCATAGGTAGCGACCCCACTACCACACTCACATAGGTGAATTTTGTCAAGGGTGCTCCTGTAACTATGACACCCCACTCAATAAGAGCTACAGAAATTCATTAAGAGTTTTTTAATAACTCAACCTCTACAACGTTACAGGATAAATGCACTTACATCATAGGGATGGGTAAAAAGTAATTTAGTGCATTTCTCACGGCCATCATATGATCGTTTTTTCTCATTGAACCCAGTTACAGGATCTCTGGTCCTGGGTTGAGTATCCTCATACATGGCTCCTGCTATATTCAATGGGCTTCAATCCCATCCCCCTCGATGTATTCCAGACTCTATCTTTTGCTAATATAGCGATCCCGATTTTCCCTTCACTGTTTAATTGTATTTCAGACTCGGTTCCGTGGATGTGTTGTTGTCTTTTTCCCGTTTTCATCCCTTACTCTTTGTATATGAGTCTTGGGTCGTGTTGGGCAGGTTTGAAACAGGTTGGTTGTGTTTGGAAACCAAGGGTTAGTGTCCATTAAATTTTCATAATGGTTCATTTAATGCCAACTGGTGTCTTTTCATATTTCTAACTAGTGTTCATTTAATTCTAGTTAGTGTTCATTTAATTCTAACTTGTCCTTTCATTTTCCGATTAATGGGCTTTAATAACAACCTTTCAATATCACTTGTTCATCTCTCTTTTGATTTCAAAACCCTAGAACCATCTTCTCTCTCTCCCTACACACCTTCTCTCTAGGTTTTCATCTCCCTCTAGTGTAAATCTATACTAAGTCCTTTGTAAGAAAGGTAGAGTGGGTTGAGGGCTTCATTTTAATCTGAAAGTTTGGCGATTTGGAGCACTTTGGTTTTTGGCCTTCATCTTCTCCATTTGGTCTCTCCATTTGAGGTAGGGATTTCTTTGTTCCTTTTAAATACTCCGTCTGTAGATAGACATGTGGTAGTTTTGTATTGCATGAAAATCATATCCGTGTTGGATTTGTTTGAAAATCATGAGGGGAACCTAGGGTTGGTTGTTTGAGAATGGTTTTGTTATCATTGACTGTGGTTTGGACTAATTAGAGAGTAAAATTAGCATGTTATTGTTGAAAGAAGAGAAAACCCTAAATTATATTTTGATTTGGTAAAATAAAAAGGGTTTATGGTTGAACAATGTTGGCAAATTTCTATTGTTAATATGAGTTGTGTAGAAGGTGTTAACAGTTAAGGGAATAATTATGGTATTGGGGTTATTTTGAAATGAACGTATTGAATCAAGTTGGGTTATGGCTTATTATCCATGGAATTGATTTTGTAAAATGAAGAAATGTAATTGGTTTTGTGATAAGGAAAAGTGTTTTTGGAATAAGTGATGGAACATGTTGACTTGAAAAAATTATGAAAGTTGATCTTGAAAATGGGAAATGAAATGTTAACTCTATGTGAGTCTCGGAAAAAAAATTTGAGAATTGAACTATTGTATCATGAGTGTTGAATACACACATTTGGGGGTTTTATCCTTACCTATCGTACTAGTGTTGTTGTTGGGTTTAAGGTTTGCTTGAGAGTTAACTCTCTTTTATTAGGTGTACTGAATACATGCATCTAGAGGTTTTGTCCTTGGTCATCGATAGAGGATGACATTGTTGTGTTGAATTGTGACGTATGCATTACGCTTGTGTTGATTAAACATTATTGAATAGTTTATGTGTATGTATTACACTTGTTATTTATGCTTTGTTGTATTGATTGATTATGTATATGAAATTGTTTATATACATTGTGTTGTGTGGGAGGAGATAGAGGATGTACTCCACGGTTTAGGGGAAGATAAGGGATGGACCTCTAAACCGGAAACTGTTTGACATTGATACAGCACTACAATGTGTATCATTTGTGAAGTATAGAAGTGTTTTTGTTTGATATTGATACAACACCAAAATGTGTATCATTTGTGAAGTATGGAAGTGTTTTTGTCTGAGATTGATACAGTACTAAAATGTGTATCTATTATGAGGTATGAAATGTTTAAAATGAGTTATTATCTCGCTTATCGCTTTGGCATATCCTTAGCTTACTGTGCATATAGCCGGTAGAGCAGAGTTTTAATTGTTATCGTCAGTGTATCTGAGTATGTTATGGGTTGCGATGGTTACAGTTTTGAAAGGCCGAGCTGCCTCATTTGTGGATTATATACATGTTGATGATTTGTTATTTCCCTTTTATTTAAGGCATGCATGTGAATGTATTGGGAACAAACCAAAATGCCATTTTGAGATTTTGAAAAGTGTGAAGGAAAATGGGGTATTTGTGAACATGTTTTCAAAAAAGGTCATTTTGTTGTAAGTACGGAAAATGGGGGAAGAGTAATGGGCTTGGTGAAATTGTTTTTTTCTAAAACTGTTATAGTTATGAAAGTTTGAAAAAATGGGTAATGAAAAGGAAAGAAAGGTGAACCGCTTATAGCGTTGAATGAAATGGCTGTTTTCGAGAAAAGTTCATACTTATGTATGTTTTGTATAAATTGCCACATTACTATTCTAGTATGAGATTGAACATTCATGATCATAGCTATCTGTAAGTTGTTATTGTTGAGGGTCATGTTGAGATCCCTACTGGACTATATGTTCATCCCACATTGTTGAATCTTTTTCAGGTGATAGCCAGGATGTGCTACAAGGTTTTGGATCTTCTTATTTGTTGGTCACGGGGCCTCTTTTGTGTTGGCGGAATGCCATTTATGTAAAAGGGTTATTCCCTTCTTCTTGACTTTTTAATGATGTAAGCCCAAGGGCAATTTATTTAGTGTGCTCATGTTGTATATAATTTGCATACGAATGAGAGAATCGTTATTTATTTCCATTTGTTTAACCAAAGAGTTTTTCCGCATGTTATGCCTGTTTGGCAGAGCTTAATTACAGCTTATTTCAGCTTTCAGCTTAATTTAAGCTATTTTGATGTGTTTGGTTTAGCTTATAGCTTATAACTTATAGCTTTTTGGAAGTCAGAAATCAGCTTATTCTTTGAGTGGGGCAGGAGATACTTTAAGAATAAGCTGGAAATCAGCTTAAGCTGAAAGTTATAAGCTATAAGCTATTTAGGCATAAGTTATAAGCACTTTCCCACAGCTTTACCAAACAGGGCCGTTATCTCTAATATTGAATTAAACTAATGAATTTGGTAATGATTTCGAGTAATAAAAAGTGGGGCGTGACAACTTGGTATCAGAGCGAGCCGGGTTTGAATACTTTGGGCTCGTGGGAAGTAGTGTTTACTACAATGGGTTTGCTACATGTGGTGAGGACGTTGCATATAGTTAACATGAATGTTAGGACTTGTTTGTTGCATTTATATGAGCATGGGATTAAGTTTTCTGGATAGTACTCGTAGCCGGTGAACTTGCTTTGAGGTCCTCTTGGAAACACGCCTGATCAACGTGGTTTCTGATAGGAATTCCTTGAGAGTTCCGGGATGAGTGACTATCTTTATGGACTTGATTCGATTATGTGTTTAAATGTTTAAATGTTTATATGCAATAGAAATGTATGTTTAGGGTGGTAAGTGTATGCCTCAGGGAAGGCTGTTGTGTTGTGCACTAAGTGTGGTTTTGTTTTTTGGACTTTATAGGATGTCTACACGAGGGAGCATGAGATTTGTATCTCAGGTTAGAGGGAATGGTATCGGTGTGTTGATTAGTGTTTTGGGCTTTGCTAGTTAATGAGTTTGTTGTGATCCCATCAGTTATGTATTTGGGTGGTGTTCGTATTGTGACTTGTTATCGGTTGGTGACTATGTGTGGGTGAAATGAGTTAGTGGTGTTATTGGTTATTGGGTATGGTTTGTGAGTGGGAAGAGAATTTCTTGAGTGGATGCTGACGGCAATCTTTGAAAGGAAAATCAGTTTGTGTCCTCGAATAACGAGGGTAGCATTGGTTAAAATTGTCATTTGTATTAGGGATTGAGTGATTGAGGTTGACCATGTCAGTCTTGAGTTTGAGGAGAAGGGCAGGCTTGCTATGTAGGCTTGGGGGTGAAGACTCCCTTATAAGCAGTGTTGGTGTGGTTCGATTTTAGGAAATCCGGTGATATTCAGAAATTTGGGGGTTTGTGTAGGGAACTCCGTGTTTGGGGCAAATGGTTTTGAGTGGCACAATAGTGTGTGGTTTACTAAGTGTTGTGGTTGTAGACACCCCATTTTTGACCGACCTTAAGACTCAGACATCACCGATTGAGCGCTTGGTGATATTGCATATCGTGCTCGTTCAGAGGTTTCAGAGTCTCGGCTGCGAGCCTTGCCTCCGGACTTCCGGACTCTTTTGTACTTTACCTCGGTTTGCGAACCAGGCTCTATTTTCTCTGTTTTCTCTTCCTGAAGGGAGGGAGAGGTCTCGTAGACTATCTCTCCGTGGCCGTGGGCTACATTTCGTGGTCGTAGGCCATTTTGCCCATTTCGGAGCCCGGTTCCCGGTTTTCGGAGCCATCAGGCCGTGTGCCTTGGTTCGGGACCGTCTAACCACCTCCGTTTGCCCCGGTTCTTGGCATACATCTTATTTCCTCCCTTCTAAGGGACACTGTGGTCCGAGAGACCAACTTCGTGGTCGAACACCACTCCGGTGCCTAACAGTCGGTTTTCGGGGCCTCGGACTGCGCGTTTCGGCCCCCGAACCTTCATTTTGCATCGGTTTTCGTTCATTTTTGGCAGGGACCTCTGTTTCATCACCAGGAAGGTCGTAGAAGTGGGAGGCCAGTAATTGTTCCAGCAACCAGTTATATTCCATTATCGCCCTCCGACGCCCGTTTTTTCTCACTTCAAGCCAATGTTGACCACCCTAGGGCCACTTTCCTCAACCCTAACCCCCATATTTGTGATGAACACATCTGGGAGGCCACCATATGTGGTGGCCGACCAGTAATTCCATTTGACCCTTTTGAACCCCTTTGAAAAGTGGGTTGTTCTCTCTCCTGGTTCAAGTAGCCAATTTTCAACCACAGGGTTGTGTTGAGGACACATGGGAGGCCACCAATCTGTGGTGGCCGGCCACTAATCATACTTGGCCCTTTTGACCCTTGGCCGGCCGGCCATGGGGAGGGCCGGTTGGCCACCTGCAACCTAAATACCAGCCGGCCAGCCTCCTTACACCTAGCACATCACAGATATGCACTTATTCCCTTCCCCCCAGATTCTGTATCCGGGGGGGCAATTTTTTGAGGGAAACTTGGAGTGATTTCCCTCCCTTTTTTTCCCCCCTCTTTCTCCTCCTCTTTGGCCTACATAACCAGCACCCCAGGTCTGTTTTTGGGGTTGGAAATTTGCTTCAAGCTTGCATTACACCCCTCCCCCTATCTCTATACTTCCAAGCTTCAAACATCCATTTCCTACACCATTTCTTCACCACCACCTAGCACCACACCACACCACCACTCCATTCCAGCAGCTAGGAGGGTCTTCTCAGAGGCTAAGAGCAGCATTTCTTGGTCCAAGAGGCAGCAAAGAGTTGGTCTACAAGGGTGAGTTGCTTTCTCCCTCTTTTGAGCTCATTTTTGCACTATTTCTTAGCCCTTCCTGCTTATACTTTTGAGCTTCGACCATAACTGAAAGTGGAATTTTTTTGAGCTCTATTTCATCTTTCATCAAGGGCCTCTCACTGTTTGAGGCCTCCATTTTTCACTTGCTTCATTATCCCTCTTGTATGCCTATTTCTTGTGTAGTATTTTAGGCTCATGTGTAATCTGTTTTGAGGCATGTTGTAAACTGTAAATAGGCTTATTTTGAACCATTCTTCAACATTGTAGAAGGGCTCATCCCTGTTTGAGTCCTCCATGTGCTACTTGCTTTGATATCCATATTTTAGCCCCATTTTTGCATGATTTATTAGCCTATGGAGCTTCTGTTTTTGGACCTTGGTCCGAACTGAAAATGGCCTTTTTTTGACCCCCTCTCCCTGTTTCATTAAGGGTCTATTGCTGTTTGGAGCATCATTTGTATACTTTGTGTTGTAGCCTCTCTTTTAGGCCATATCTTGCATTGCATTTTGAGCATAGTTGTACACTGTTTTGGGCTCGGCCATCAACTGTAAAAAGTCATATTTGGGCCCCTCTTCAACATTTTTGAAGGGCCCTTACCTGTTTGAGACCAGCATGTATCAGTTGCTTCTTTATCTCCATTTTGGCCCTTATTTTGCATAGCATTTTGAGCATACTTGTATCTGTTTTTGGGGTTTGTCATAAACTGTAAGACATCATATTTTTAGCCCCTCTACAATACTGTAGAAGGCCCCTTCTCTGTTCGGGGCCAGCATCTGTGAGTTACTTCAATATCTTGCTTTCGGGGCCATTTTTTTATGCTAGCCTAGCCCCATTTGTGCTCACTTTTTGGCCTTGCTTTAAACTGTAAACATGCTTTTTTTTGGGGCTGCCTTGCTTCTGTATTGCACTTCATGTTCAATATGCTTGCTTGCATAGCTATAGGCCATTTCATGTGCCTAATTTCATGTTTCGGGACTCGTTCCATGCATCGGGTACCATTTTGCCATGTTTCGGGGCTGTTTTGCATCTCATTTTGCCTCTAAATTTGCATGCTAGTATGCCATATTCCATGTTTTGCCATGTCTTGTTAGAGTGGCATTCCGTGCCGTAGGTTCGGTCCTTCGGTTTGCGTGCACGCGTGCACGCATCTCAAGTTGTCTCGTTTTCATCTAATGGCCTCTTATGTGAGTGTGGCTGAGGTCCACTTGTGTTAGTGTAAGTCCATATTGCATTGTGTATGCCATTTCATTCCATAGCATTGTGTATGCTAGGTTGTACGTTAGTGCATTGTGTATGCCATGTTACCTCGTGCATCGTGTATGCCATTTCATAACATGTTGCATGTTAGGTTGTATCTTAGTTGCATTTCATGCATATCATGCATATTGCATTGTGTTCGGGATAGGAGTTAGCCCGAGCACGGGAAACGAGGTACGTTTCGTACTTCGAGTGACGGAACGTGTCTCAATTCCCCAGTCACCGACACTCCGGATCATCCATGATGGAGTTAGGTTTTAGTTGAGTTTTCATGTGCATTCATTCTATATTGAGTTGTGCAATTCGATCCTCGGCCATCATGCATCGAAATGCGTGATTGGTGGCACGAGGATCGAGCATGCATACATTTGTGAAAATACATTGCCATGCCCTCTTTCCTGCTGCTCTGTTGCAGCAAATCAAGAATCAGCAGTCTTTCGAGGCTTGGCGCGCTTTCCAAAAACCATTGCAAAACAGAGGCTAATTGGGGCATCGTCATGGATTTCCGCTCGAAGGCAACCCGGACATGCATCATTCATCATCTGAAGAAGAGTCAAGACAGTCCCTGGCTTGCATGCCAGTTTATTATTTTTTCTTAGTTAATTTGTAAATTAATTAGGATTTGTACATATTTGGACTGTATTATTTGACTGTACTATACTATTTGACTGTACTATTTATTTGGACCCTCTGCGCGAGGGCAATGTTGTAATAAGTGTGCGTGAGTGTGATGTATGTCTTCCAACCCCACGTCTTTCTTCCCTTTTATTTACCAGCTTATGATGGTTAGATTAGGGCATGTTTCAATTAGCATACAGTATGATAGCATGTTTGCATTCATTCATCTGTTTTGCATGCACCGGGCTCGGCGCATCATACTAACTGCATTTGTATTTCAATTCCGAGTTGAATACTTGATAGCTGTAGCATTCCATATGCCATGTTTAGAAAGCCGAGCCTGCTATAGTTGCATTTTTGCATGTGTTGCATTAGGCATTTCTGTATAATTAGGATCATGCATGGATTTCTAATCAGTTTCTGTTTTGGCTTGGAGTACTCGGTGAGTTTTTATGCTTTAGCATCCTTGCATGCGTGTGAGTGACTGCCATGAATAGCATGCTTACCATGAGGCTAATTGCTTATGTGATATAACTGCCTTGAATGCCTGTGGGTGGAGGTTGGTTATTTGGATTGGAACAATTCATCAAATGTTTGTTTTAAGCCCACTAGACAGTGGCAAAATCATGTTTTCTAAGCCCACCTGAGGGTGGCAAAATCTGCATTTTAAGCCTACTTGCGGGTAGCAAACCATCTTTCAAAAACAAACATGAAATGTTTTGTTCCAATTCAGGCGACCCGGTCTATACTTGTATGCTGTGCGCATCACATAGTAAATCTAGGCTAATAACCGGAATAAGAGCACACAATGTTTTCAAAACTAGATATCATGGTTAGTAGAGGCCGATCTTTGATCGGGCGAGCGGGGGTGCTCACGAAGTGACCTTCCCCAATCGTACCCAAGTTCCCGAGCCGAGGCAACTTTGGTGATGACGGACACGTGGCCTTAGGCAACGAGTCAGGGTTTCCTAAATTTCCCAAAAATAAAATATTTAGGTGGCGACTCTGTATCTGGCAAAGCAGTCCATGTTTGGCACTTCTTTTCTAAAAATCTGTTTTCTCAAAACGATTTGCCGGATTTGGACTCTTTGGTTCAGATTAAGAACCGTGACAACAAATCGAGTCCGAGCTGTAGCGAGGTCCCCCGCGGGCTTGTTACAGTTTCTGGCGACTCTGCTGGGGATTTAGAGAACTTGACTCGAACTCATGATATCTGGTTTTGACTACACTTGTGTGTTTCTTTGCATTGCATTTGCATTGGTGCGCCTAGGACACCGTGTTTGCCATCTGCTATTCCTGAACGGTTTGCCGGAGGCTTGTCTTGTCAAGGCATGACCATAAGGCTGACCGGTTTGGGCTCTGCCAGTATGGGAACACAAACCCCGTTTTTACCGGGGCACCCTTTTTGACCATTCGACCTAGTGCATATTCGGATCCATAGTGACCATTCCAAACTAGGACAGGTTGCTTACCCGATATAGGTTGTTTGAAACCGCTGCGTGCGTAGTGAAACCCTAGCTCCTGACAAAATAGGACAGGGAAACCTACCTACCCCAACATAGGGGTGTTTTGGCTCTCACTTGCTTGTTATGTGCTTTTAGAGTGCGTCTCTACAGGAATGCATGTATCAGTTTGCAGGTTTGGGCATCAGGCCTGCGGGCACCAGTTCAATATTTTGGGGTTCAGTTTTACCCGAGGGTATCAGATTTGAGGCAGAATTTTGGGGCAGAATTCAGTAGAGGGCACAGTCATCCTGTTATGCTCATATCTGTTTTGGCGAAGTTGAGCTGAGGTGCTATCTGTTTTCTCTTTTGCTAGGTAGTCCTGGAACCATAGCTTCAGAAGGCTCCGATATCCCCCGAGGTTCATCGAACTTGTGTTGATAGACTTTGTCAGGTCAGAGATTCAGTTCAAGGGCCATCAGTGTTCCTTGCCAGAGGCAGGGTAAAAGGGCCAGTCAAGCACAGATCACCAGTTACCAATCAGTAGCCCTTATCCACCCCGCCAGTGAACAGTCAGGCTGAGGTCTCAGTTTCTACTGCAGGGATAGATACCAGTCAGTTAGATGGATCAGCAGAACACGTCAGGGATGGAGGCAATGATGCGTCAGATGCAAGAAAGTATGAAACTCATGCAGCAAGACGCTGTCCTGCCAAGCGGAATTTTCCAAGCAGCAGGCTGCAATCATGGCCCAGCAGGTTGAGCTCATCACCAGGTGCAACAGCAAAGCGGAGCGTCTGCTTCCCACAAGTTCCTCCTCCTCGCAGGAGCTCCCGCACCCGGGGAAACGACGAATGTTCAGAATACCCAAGAGGGTACAGACATTCCTACAGGGCAACTCTCCGCCCCCGATCTTACCCCAGCTGTCCAAAACACCTACCAATCTACTGGACTCACCCTTCGAGACTGAGGTCGACCCTACAGCGTTGAATTGAGCAAGCTTGAAGTTTGTTCAAGAAATCCCAGGGGGTAAAGTCCATCCCGGACATTGAGGAGGGTACACCGACGCAGTTGTGACACTGCCGGACAGGTTCAAGATGCCTCACATCGACCGTTTGACGGGTCAGAAGATCCCATGGTCCACTTGAGTTTGTTTTCAGATGTTCTGCGCCCGATGGGCTTGACAAGATTACAGAAGCTCTCCCTTTTTGGCAGGACCCTGTCGGGTGTTGCGGCCATCTGGTATGCCAAATTGGAGGATTCAGTGAAACGAACCTGGGAGGAGATGGCCGAGGCCTTCGTCGCACAATATTCATACAATACCCAAATCGAGATTACGACCCGTGATCTTGAGACGACGAGGCAGGAGCCTAAGGAGAGCTTCTCAGAATTCGTGGCCCGCTAGAGGGCCAAGGCCTCAATGATGACCATTATTAGGCCAACGGATAAGGATCAGATACGGATGGTTGTACGCAACCTCCAGCCCCAACTAATGCAGAAAATGATCGTGCTCCCCTTCCCTCCTTTTCTGATTTGCATGAGATGGGGGTACAAATTGAGGATGCTATGAAACAGGCTTGATTGACAATGACAGGGAGCAACCCAGGAGGACCTTCAACCGCAACGCAAATACAGGCGTAAGCAGTGCTGAAAATGCCAGAGCTTCAGACGTGGGCATGGTTACCACCACCACAAAAAAATAGCCACCTCATTCACCGGTGTGTCCGGAGCCAGCTCGCAAATAGCCAAAAACCCACCTCAGAGCCAAAGGGTGTTTACTCCACTATACATGCCCTATCCAAAGCTCTGGGGTTTTGATCAAGAAAGGGCATCTGAAGCCCCTGGAGCCGCAGCCACTACCAAAGAACCTCCCTCTCTCACATAACCCACCGACTACTGTGCCTTCCATCAGCGAGCTGGCCATAACACTGACATGTGCTTTCGTCTTCGCCACGAAATACAAGATCTGATCGACAACAGAGTCATCCCCGCACCAGGTCCTGCAAAGTCTATCGGCACTTGATCAGTGAACTTGTGGGGGATAATATGATGTGATCGGGGGATGAACCACCTGCGGGCGGCACTCGATTACTCCAGATATGGTGGATGGCATACACTGTTTTGAGCACATTCGCGAATGTTGTTAATTCGTACTTTCTGACTTGGGTATTAGGTCAGTCTTATTGTTTTGTTTTAAGTCAGTCTCTTTTGTTTTGGGTTTGTCTTGTTGTGTCAAGTCAGTCCTGTTGTATAGGAGTCGGGTGATTCCGGAGGGGGGGTATTACCTCGGGCGTCACCATTTTGTTTCGCGCGTTTGTCCTTTCGTTTCGTCTTGAGTCTGTTTCTTCCAGGGAGCCAGTTATGCCAACAGATTTTGAATGAACAGCAGTGATTTTCACATCCTTGTGTTCGCTTCTGCCGTGTGCCAGTTGTACCAGAAATTCTAAATGAGATGGCAGTATTTGACTAAGAACCCTGTCTTTTCTATGCCTTGAAGTTATTGTAATGACCTGAGTTTTTCAAAACTTTTTGAACGCTGCGGTGAAAACAAAGAGAAAGGAATTCCTCGGGATTTGCAAAAATTTGATCAAACTGAGAGAAAGAGAGGCGTGCTAAGCCCTTAATGAATGAAATCATGCTTGTTAGCGTGAGTACTGAGAAGGACCCTGGCTTGATCTAGACTGGTTTCACACTATCTTTAGCGCG
Organism: Camellia japonica; assembly: GCA_030407325.1. Taxonomy (NCBI): domain Eukaryota; kingdom Viridiplantae; phylum Streptophyta; class Magnoliopsida; order Ericales; family Theaceae; genus Camellia; species Camellia japonica. The sequence goes on along the minus strand of JAPPVO010000017.1, from coordinate 95,083,420 downwards.
AGTGATTTGTCGCTTTCTTAAAAATTTTCAAAAACAAAATGTTTTGCGCGGTCCTGCGAAGACCTGTGTGGAATCGCTCTTCAGATTGTGCAGCCTAGGATCGCTCTCAGCCTCGAGACTCAACCCCTTTGCTTCCAAACCTTGAACTTGAATTCAGAAGGTTCAACGGTCAACTACAACGTGAGGCCTGTGTGGCCAGATTTGAAGCAGCCCTCGAACAAGAGGCCAGGGAAAGTCGGATCAAGAAGATCAGAAGATCAGAAGAAGCTTGCAAAGCTAGAACAGAAGTACCCTTTAAACTAGGGGCAAAGATGTCAGATGTGCTCGAAGAGCAGAAGATAAATCCTCTTGCAAAACAACAGCCACTCTCTTGGATACGGATGGCTTCGAGATCCTAAAACCATTTGGCATGGACTTGTTACACTTTTACCCTTTGAGAGGCTCGCTGGGCGAAAACCCGAAAAGGGCGACCCAGGCAAAAGTTAGAGCAAGAAAAGATATATACAAAAAGCAAAAAGAAAAAAATAAGAAAAGAGAAAAAAAGAAAAAAAGAAAAAAAAGAAAAGAGAAAAAAAAAAAAAAACAGAGAAGAAAAGAAATGAAAAATAAAGAAGAACAAAGCTCGCAAGGTTGAAAACCTGCAACGGGCGCCTTGGCAAAAGTTAGAGCATAAAAGGAGAGGTTAAATACCCGAGTGTACCTTAACCCCGAACTACGTAAGGCTTGATTCCCATCTTTGGGATACGTAGGCAACTTCATTCTGAAGTCCAGCCATAAAACACTTCAAAATTCGACTGTGTCCATGCAATGGTTCTAGTCATTTTTGTCTTCACTGTATCCGAGAGTTTGGTTGCGTTCAGCACTCTGAGGACTGACTACAATGTGCTGCGGTGCCATTCAAACAAGGGGCAACTTTCCGTTGCCATTCAATGCGCCGCGGTGCCGTTCAAACAAGGGGCAACTTTCCGTTGCCGTGCAGCTCTCTTCAAGCACGGGGCAGTTTTCCTTTGGATCCGAGGTTGTGCATCTCAGGAGTAGGTTTCATGCTCGTTGAGCAAGTGGCCGTTTGCAAAAATAGTTTTTGAGAATTTTTACTGAGGTTGACTAATTTTCTCGAAAATTGTTCCATCTTTTCCAAAAACTGTACCATTTCTTGGACCCAAAAAAGGAAAATTTTCAGTGCTCATAACCTGACTTGCATGATTTCAAATCAAAAATTGAACAAGCATGTTAATCTAACTCTCATGTGAGTCAAAATTTTTTTAGTAGAAAGAAAAAACAAAAAAAAAACAAAAAAAAAACAAAAATGGTCAAATGATGAACTAGGGCGCAGTCGAGTCAGGAGTTCTGTCTTTTCCCCTTTGTCAAAATACTTGCCAAGAAGGGCACTCTACCTGCCAGAAAAGGCACAACTGAAGGGCACAACAAAAGGCTGAAAGCTCTCACATCCTCCGAGCAACGAGGTATCAAGCCAAGTGCGAAGCACGAACTGGAATGAGACCAGAGATTCCACTCCCTCATCTGGACAGATCTGATCACGTCCGAACTCCAAGCAGAGCATCATCAATCGATGTCAGCTACAGATTTGCTACACACCCAGTTGTAGCACAGCCCCTCTATGGGAGAAACTCACTAGCTGCATGCAGAAGAAGAAGAATCTAGCAGAATGCTAGGGGCACGAGCCCCCAACTTGCTGTTTATCTATCAACCACCCAGGGGAGGGATGAAAAATGAGAGATTGAAGAATAGAGAATGTGCGATGAGAGAAAAAGTGAGAAAAGGGCTTTTTCAGAAAAACAGAGCTTGAGGGCCGAGTGATGTGAGAACCACAAATGAGAAAGGGTGGGAAACACTACCCGGTGAAACAGGCTCCCTGTGCACGTCTGAGTGTCGTGTCTTTTTGTTTTATCTCGATTTTGTTTTGGGTCGTTTCGAGTGTTACTCGATGTGTCTAGGTTGTGTGCCTTTTATTTCCTTGTTGAGTCGTTTTGCTGTGTTCAGTCGTAGGCTCAATACCTAGTCGAAAACTCATCTCTCAATTTCAAAAATAAAATCATTTTGTGCTCCGAGTGCCGTGCCGTTCTCCACATTTGTTCAAAACAGTATTTGTTCTTTCATAAACCGCAGGGTTCAACCTAGGTCATATGAGAACAGTGAAACCAAGGCCTATCTGAAGCTATAATGGTTCCGGACTGCAAAGCAAAAGCAAAAAAGGAAAATGTCGGGCATCTGAGTTTGTTTCAACTTCAGTAAGCTCCGAGGTCGCATTCCGTATGCACTTCGTCAGGTCTTGTCAATGCTCCGAAGTATGAGTGTGCCTCTACCCCAAGCTCAAGATCAAGTCTGCCTCAAGCCAGAATGGCAATCAGAAATGCTCTCTCTGAGTACCAGCCCCTGCCAGATGCATCTTGACTGTGTTTGCAATGAGTTCCTAGACTGTGTTTGCAATGAGTTCCTAGGAGACCAACTGCGATGGTGGAAACTAGAGTTCGAATGGCTTTTGCCTAGAACGCAAAGGTTCGGGATTTCCGAGACTAAAGTCTGGTTTGAATACCCAGGGGTCTATCCTCGACTTGAAATCTGTATGGCAGCCCCATAGATTGAGATAGCATGTGAATGCGCCTCAATTCTGGATACTGAATCAACCTAGTCTGTCACCCCGTTGGAGAATAGGGAAAGTTGTGAACATGGCCAGGAAGAGAGGTAGTAACTGCCGTTTGGAAGTACAATCGAGAAAGTGCAAGAAGAACCCACTCTTTTCAGCCCAAAATGTTTCTGCGCGAACTTTCAAATCATGTCTTCGATGTGTAGCTCATCGTCAGTCGGCGCGCACGAGGTGTATCCTTTTTGGAATGAATCGTGACCCCTCCAAGAGGTAAATCGGAGGTTGCGTTTGGAGTTTCGTCTCCTTAAGGCTTGTATTCCCTTATTCGGCATTTTGTTTCAAATATGCATTGTGATGCACGTTCCAACTGCATTGTTATGCACCCACTTCCACTTGCATTGTGATGCACGTTCCAATTGCATTGTTATGCATGTCCCACGGGCGTTGTCACGCGCGTTCCACCGGCATTGTCATACTCATTCGTTGCATTGTTTTGCACAGCTATCTAGCATTGTTATGCTCATTCGTTGCATTGTTATGCACATCTATCTAGCATTGTTATGCTCATTCGTTGCATTGATGCACACTATCTCGCATTGTTATGCACCTTTTTCACTTGCATTGTTATGCACACTCTACCTGATTGTTATGCACATCTACCTGCATGGTTATGCACATCTATCTAGCATTGTTATGCTCATTCGTTGCATTGTTATGCACATCTACCTGTATGGTTATGCACCTTTTCACTTACATTGTTGATCTTTCCTCTCTTGCATGTGATATGATGAGAGGTCTGCCTTTCTTCTCTTGCGTGTGATACGCTGAGAAATCTACCTTTTCCTCTCTTACATGTGATATGCTGAGAGGTCTGCCTTTCTTCTCTTGCGTGTGATACGCTGAGAAATCTACCTTTTCCTCTCTTGCATGTGATATGCTGAGAGGTCTACCTTTCTTCTCTTGCGTGTGATACGCTGAGAAATCTACCTTTTCCTTTCTTACGTGTAATACGCTGAGAGATGATCTTTTCCTCTCTTGCGTGTGATATGCTGAGAGGTTCACCTTTCTTCTCTTGCGTGTGATACGCTGAGAAATTCACCTTTTCCTCTCTTGCGTGTGATACGCTGAGAGATGATCTTTTCCTCTCTTGCATGTGATGTGCTGAGAGGTCTGCCTTTCTCTCTCTTGCGTGTGATACGCTGAGAAATCTACCTTTTCCTCTCTCTGCGTGTGATACGCTGAGAGATGATCTTCTCCTCTCTTGCATGTGATATGCTGAGAGGTTTGCCTTTCTTCTCTTGCGTGTGATACGCTGAGAAAGTTACCTTTCCTCTCTTGCGTGTGATACGCTGAGAGGTTTACCTTCTTCCCTCCTGTGTGTGATACGCGGAGAGATATTGTGTGTGAGACTCCGGGTACTCTCGGTAGTCACTTTTAGCCTTCTCTGCGTGAGACGCAATGAGAATTGCATAATTCTCTTACATCCTTTCTGCATGAAATATAGTTGTTGCTTTGCATTCTTGCTTAAAACTGTTGCATCTATTGTGAATATGTGCTTCATTACAGCTTGCTGCATTTGCATGATCACGAGTTATGTTCGGCTTCTTGCATTGTCAGTTGCATTTTGCCCTTGCCTTCGGGCATATCTTTATCTGTAGCTTGTATGCTTTGTCTAAGTCTTCGGCCTTGTCAAAAATGGGTCGTCTCTAGGCTTTGACACTCACTCTCTCCGTCATTGTTATGACTTCCGAGTTCTGTCAAAGAGGGGCAACTGTAGACACCCCATTTTTGACCGACCTTAAGACTCAGACGTCACCGATTGAGCGCTTGGTGATATTGCATATCGTGCTCGTTCAGAGGTTTCAGAGTCTCGGCTGCGAGCCTTGCCTCCGGACTTCCGGACTCTTTTGTACTTTACGTCGATTTGCGAACCAGGCTCTATTTTCTCTGTTTTCTCTTCCTGAAGGGAGGGAGAGGTCTCGTAGACTATCTCTCAGTGGCCGTGGGCTACATTTCGTGGTCGTAGGCCATTTTGCCCATTTCGGAGCCTGGTTCGCAGTTTTCGAAGCCATCAGGCCGTGTGCCTTGGTTCGGGACCGTCTAACCACCTCCGTTTGCCCCGGTTCTTGGCATACATCTTATTTCCTCCCTTCTAAGGGACACTGTGGTCCGAGAGACCAACTTCGTGGTCGAACACCACTCCCGGTGCCTAACAGTCGGTTTTCGGGGCCTCGGACTGCGCGTTTCGGCCCCCGAACCTTCATTTTGCATCGGTTTTCGTTCATTTTTGGCAGGGACCTCTGTTTCATCACCAGGAAGGTCGTAGAAGGGTGGGAGGCAAGTAATTGTTCCAACAACCAGTTATATTCCATTATCGCCCTCCGACGCCCGTTTTTTCTCACTTCAAAGCCAATGTTGACCACCCTAGGGCCACTTTCCTCAACCCTAACCCCCATATTTGTGATGAACACATCTGGGAGGCCACCAATATGTGGTGGCCGGCCAGTAATTCCATTTAACCCTTTTGAACCCCTTTGAAAAGTGGGTTGTTCTCTCTCCTGGTTCACAGTTGCCAATTTTCAACCACAGGGTTGTGTTGAGGACACATGGAAGGCCACCAATCTGTGGTGGCCGGCCACTAATCATACTTGGCCCTTTTGACCCTTGGCCGGCCGGCCATGGGGAGGGCCGGCTGGCCACTTGCAACCTCAATAACCAGCCGGCCAGCCTCCTTACACCTGGCACATCACAGATATGCACTTTATTCCCCCCCAGATTCTGTATCCGGGGGGGCAATTTTTGGAGGGAAACTTGGAGTGATTTCCCTCCCTTTTTTTCCCCCTCTTTCTCCCCCTCTTTGGCCTACATAACCAGCACCCCAGGTCTATTTTTGGGGTTGGAAAATTTGCTTCAAGCTTGCATTACACCCTCCCCTATCTCTATACTTCCAAGCTTCAAACATCCAAGTTCCTACACCATTTCTTCACCACCACCTAGCACCACACCACCACTCCATTCCAGCAGCTAGGAGGGTCTTCTCAGAGGCTAAGGGCAGCATTTCTTGGTCCAAGAGGCAGCAAAGAGTTGGTCTACAAGGGTGAGTTGCTTTCTCCCTCTTTTGAGCTCATTTTTGCACTATTTCTTAGCCCTTCCTGCTTATACTTTTGAGCTCCGGCCATAACTGAAAGTGGTATTTTTTTGAGCTCTATTTCATCTTTTATTAAGGGCCTCTCACTGTTTGAGGCCCCCATTTTGCACTTGCTTCATTATCCCTCTTGTATGCCTATTTCTTGTGTAGTATTTTAGGCTCATGTGTAATCTGTTTTGAGGCATGTTGTAAACTGTAAATAGGCTTATTTTGAGCCCTTCTTCAACATTGTAGAAGGCTCATCACTGTTTGAGTCCTCCATGTGCTACTTGCTTTGATATCCATATTTTAGCCCCATTTTTGCATGATTTATTAGCCTATGGAGCTTCTGTTTTTGGACCTTGGTCCAAACTGAAAATGGCCTTGTTTTGATCCCCTCTCCATGTTTCATTAATGGTCTATTGCTGTTTGGAGCATCATTTGTATACTTTGTGTTGTAGCCTCTCTTTTAGGCCACATCTTGCATTGCATTTTGAGCATAGTTTTACACTGTTTTGGGCTCGGCCATCAACTGTAAAAAGTCATATTTTGGGCCCCTCTTCAATATTGTTGAAGGGCCCTTACCTGTTTGAGACCAGCATGTATCAGTTGCTTCTTTATCTCCATTTTGGCCCTTATTTTGCATAGCATTTTGAGCATACTTGTATCTGTTTTTGGGGTTTGTCATAAAATTTAAGACATAATATTTTTTCCCCTCTTCAATAGTGTGGAAGGCCCCTTCTCTGTTCGGGGCCAGCATCTGTGAGTTGCTTCAATATCTTGCTTTCGGGGCCATTTTTGTATGCTAGCCTAGCCCTATTTGTGCTCACTGTTTGGCCTTGATTTAAACTATAAATATGCTTTTTTTGGGGCTGCCTTGCTTCTGTCTTTACACTTCATGTTCAAATTATGCTTGCTTTGCATAGCTATAGGCCATTTCATGTGCCTAATTTCATGTTTCGGGACTCGTTCCACGCATCGAGTACCATTTTGCCATGTTTCGGGGCTGTTTTGCATCTCATTTTGCCTCTGAAATTTGCATGCTAGTATGCCATATTCCATGTTTTGCCATGCCTTGTTAGAGTGGCATTCCGTGCCGTAGGTTCGGTCCTCGGTTTGCGTGCACGCGTGCACGCATCTCGAGTTGTCTCGTTTTCATCTAATGGCCTCTTATGTGATTGTGGCTGAGGTCCACTTGTGTTAGTGTAAGTCCATATTGCATTGTGTATGCCATTTCATTCCATAGCATTGTGTATGCTAGGTTGTATGTTAGTGCATTGTGTATGTCATGTTACCTCGTGCATCGTGTATGCCATTTCATAACATGTTGCATGTTAGGTTGTATCTTAGTTGCATTTCATGCATATCATGCATATTGCATTGTGTTCGGGATAGGAGTTAGCCCGAGCACGGGAAACGAGGTACGTTTCGTACTTTGAGTGACGGAACGTGTCTCAATTCCCCAGTCACCGACACTCCAGATTATCCATGATGGAGTTAGGTTTTAGTTGAGTTTTCATGTGCATTCATTCTATATTGAGTAGTGCAATTCGATTCCTCGGCCATCATGCATCGAAATGCGTGATTGGTGGCACGAGGATCGAAGCATGCGTACATTTGTGAAAATACATTGCCATGCCCCTTTCCTGCTCTCTATTGTAGCAAATCAAGAATCAGCAGTCTTTCGAGGCTTGGCGCGCTTTCCAAAAACCATTGCAAAACAGAGGCTAATCGGGGCATCGTCATGGATTTCCGCGCGAAGGCAACCCGGACATGCATCATTCATCATCTGAAGAAGAGTCAAGACAGTCCCTGGCTTGCATGCCAGTTTATTATTTTTCTTAGTTAATTTGTAAATTAATTAGAGATTTGTACATATTTGGACTGTATTATTTGGACTGTACTATTTATTTGGACCCTCTGCGCGAGGGCAATGTTGTAATAAGTGTGCGTGAGTGTGATGTATGTCTTCCAACCCCACGTCTTTCTCCCTTTTATTTACCAGCTTATGATGGTTAGATTAGGGCATGTTTCAATTAGCATACAGTATGATAGCATGTTTGCATTCATTCATCTGTTTTGCATGCACCGGGCTCGGCGTATCATACTAACTGTATCTGTATTTCAATTTCGAGTTGAATACTTGATAGCTGTAGCATTCCATATGCCATGTTTAGAATAGCCGAGCCTGCTATAGTTGCATTTTTGCATGTGTTGCATTAGGCATTTCTGTATAATTAGGATCATGCATGATTTCTAATCAGTTTCTGTTTTGGCTTGGAGTACTCGGTGAGTTTTTATGCTTTAGCATCCTTGCATGCGTGTGAGTGACTGCCATGAATAGCATGCTTACCATGAGGCTAATTGCTTACGTGATATAACTGCCTTGGATGCCTGTGGGTGGAGGTTGGGTTATTTGGATTGGAACAATTCATCAAATGTTTGTTTTAAGCCCACTAGATAGTGGCAAAATCATGTTTTCTAAGCCCACCTGAGGGTGGCAAAATCTGCATTTTAAGCCTACCTGCGAGTAGCAAACCATCTTTCAAAAACAAACATGAAATGTTTTGTTCCAATTCAGGCGACCCGGTCTATACTTGTATGCTGTGCGCATCACATAGTAAATCTAGGTTAAAAACCGGAATAAGAGCACACAAAGTTTTCAAAACTAGATATCATGGTTAGTAGAGGCCGATCTTTGATCGGACGAACGGGGGTGCTCACGAAGTGACCTTCCCCAATCGTACCCAAGTTCCCGAGCCGAGGCAACTTTGGTGATGACGGACACGTGGCCTTAGGCAACGAGTCAGGGTTTCCTAAATTTCCCAAAAATAAAATATTTAGGTGGCGACTCTGTATCTGGCAAAGCAATCCATGTTTGGCACTTCTTTTCTAAAAATCTGTTTTCTCAAAACGATTTGCCGGATTTGGACTCTTTGGTTCAGATTAAGAACCGTGACAACAAATCGAGTCCGAGCTGTAGCGAGGTCCCCCGCGGGCTTGTTACAGCGGTTTATTGAGTTGATTAGTCAACTTGTTGTCATCGGGTTTTGGTTGGCATTGGTCACCTTGAGGATAGTCTTGATTGTTGTAGACGTTGTATGTTGATTAGGGAAAACTGAAACTAATCGAACGTGTTATGTCATTGAATGTGACGGTTGGAATAATACAGCAAATATGTGTATTGATTGATCATTGTATATGATAAGTGTTTAAATACATTTCTTATGTGTATTTGTTTGGGAGGAGATAGGTGATGTACTCCAGTGTGTGGGAGGAGATAGCGATGTACTCCACACACATATGTGCTCATGCGCTTTATTACATTATATATGTACCTTTGTTTGGGAGGAGATGGGGGATGGACTCCACTGATACAGCAAATTTGTGTATCAATTGAAGTATGAAAATGTTTATATACGAGTCGTAGTTTCATTTAATAGCTCGGCTAGGCAATGGGCCATGTTTATGATTTTAAATTGATTAAGTAAAGGAAGGTAGGATGAAATTGCAAAATCATGAATTTCTTAAGCCTTATGTGTTGATAGCAAGGTTGTTATTTCTATTAACTATCATTATAGAAATGTTATGTTTTATGTTGGTTGTGGCATCACCGTGTGAGTAGTGGGTGTTATGTTGGAAATAGATTGGAACATAAATTCTTCCTAGTGTTTTGGCCTTCTAGGGCGCTGTTAAAAAGGAAAATGTTGAGGATTTGATTTAATTTTAATGTTATGAGAACTTCCAAACAAGTAGTTTTTGGCAAATAAACTGGAGATGTTTATGTATTATGGGTAACACTGTGTTTATGAAAAATGTTTACAAAACTTTTGAGTTTCGCATGGAAAATACAAAATTTATTTTTGAATGTCAACGTTGAAAATTTGATTATCTTTGAGAAATGTCTCATGAACAAAAGAATGATTTTTCTTATATTTATACAAAAGATTTGCTTTGATTGTCTTATGTGAAGTTATGAATGTTGAGTAGTGACATAGCTTGGAGTGCTAGTTGGGTATTTTGGTGATTTGTTTCGGGAAGGGTTTGGTTTTGTTGAGGCTTTTGTGCCTGAGTGTTGCCTTTTGAAACGTGTTTCCTTGGTAAGCCCTTTCTTTTGTGACAGTTAACCGGAGGTTTGTGGTGAGAATAGTTTCTTTTCTAAGTGCTCGGGTGTTGAGTGTTATGTGATTAGTTGGCCTTGTGTTTCTGGTGTACTCTTAATTTCGCGGACGAAATTCTTTAAGGAGGGGAGGTTATAGCGATCCCGATTTTCCCTTCATTGTTTAATTGTATTTCAGACTCGGTTCCGTGGATGTGTTGTTGTTTTTTTCCCGTTTCCATCCTTTACTCTTTGTATATGAGTCTTGGGTCGTGTTGGGCAGGTTTGAAACAGGTTGGTTGTGTTTGGAAACCAAGGGTTAGTGTCCATTAAATTTTCATAATGGTTCATTTAATGCCAACTGGTGTCTTTTCATATTTCTAACTAGTATTCATTTAATTCTAGTTAGTGTTCATTTAATTCTAACTTGTCCTTTCATTTTCCAATTAATGGGCTTTAATAACAACCTTTCAATATCACTTGTTCGTCTCCCTTTTGATTTCAAAACCCTAGAACCATCTTCTCTCTCTCCCTACACACCTTCTCTCTAGGTTTTCATCTCCCTCTAGTGTAAATCTATACTAAGTCCTTTGTAAGAAAGGTAGAGTGGATTGAGGGCTTCATTTTAATCTGAAAGTTTGGCGATTTGGAGCATTTTGGTTTTTGGCCTTCATCTTCTCCATTTGGTCTCTCCATTTGAGGTAGGGATTTCTTTGTTCCTTTTCAATACTCCGTCTGTAGATAGACATGTGGTAGTTTTGTATTGCATGAAAATCATATCCGTGTTGGATTTGTTTGAAAATCATGAGGGGAACCTAGGGTTGGTTGTTTGAGAATGGTTTTGTTATCATTGACTGTGGTTTGGACTAATTAGAGAGTAAAATTAGCATGTTATTGTTGAAAGAAGAGAAAACCCTAAATTATATTTTGATTTGGTAAAATAAAAAAGGTTTATGGTTGAACAATGTTGGCAAATTTCTATTGTTAATATGAGTTGTGTAGAAGGTGTTAACAGTTAAGGGAATAATTATGGTATTGGGGTTATTTTGAAATGAACGTATTGAATCAAGTTGGGTTATGGCTTATTATCCATGGAATTGATTTTGTAAAATGAAGAGAATGTAATTGGTTTTGTGATAAGGGAAAAGTGTTTTTGGAATAAGTGATGGAACATGTTGACTTGAAAAAATTATGAAAGTTGATCTTGAAAATGGGAAATGAAATGTTAACTCTATGTGAGTCTCGGAAAAAAAAAATTTGAGAATTGAACTATTGTATCATGAGTGTTGAATACACACATTTGGGGGTTTTATCCTTACCTATCGTACTAGTGTTGTTGTTGGGTTTAAGGTTTGCTTGAGAGTTGAGTCTCCTTTATTAGGTGTACTGAATACATGCATCTAGAGGTTTTGTCCTTGGTCATCGGTGGAGGATGACATTGTTGTGTTGAATTGTGACGTATGCATTACACTTGTGTTGATTAAACATTATTGAATAGTTTATGTGTATGTATTACACTTGTTATTTATGCTTTGTTGTATTGATTGATTATGTATATGAAATTGTTTATATACATTGTGTTGTGTGGGAGGAGATAGGGGATGTATTCCACGGTTTAGGGGAAGATAGGGGATGGACCTCTAAACCGGAAACTGTTTGACATTGATACAGCACTACAATGTGTATCATTTGTGAAGTATAGAAGTGTTTTTGTTTGATATTGATACAACACCAAAATGTGTATCATTTGTGAAGTATGGAAGTGTTTTTGTCTGAGATTGATACAGTACTAAAATGTGTATCTATTATGAGGTATGAAATGTTTAAAATGAGTTATTATCTCGCTTATCGCTTTGGCATATCCTTAGCTTACTGTGCATATAGCCGGTAGAGCAGAGTTTTAATTGTTATCGTCAGTGTATCTGAGTATGTTATGGGTTGCGATGGTTACAGTTTTGAAAGGCGGAGCTGTCTCATTTGTGGATTATATACATGTTGATGATTTGTTATTTCCCTTTTATTTAAGGCATGCATGTATTGATATGAATGTATTGGGAACAAACCAAAATGCCATTTTGAGATTTTGGAAAGTGTGAAGGAAAATGGGATATTTGTGAACATGTTTTCAAAAAAGGTCATTTTGTTGTAAGTACGGAAAATGGGGGAAGAGTAATGGGCTTCGTGAAATTGTTTTTTTCTAAAACTGTTATAGTTATGAAAGTTTGAAAAAATGGGTAATGAAAAGGAAAGAAAGGTGAACCGCTTATAGCGTTGAATGAAATGGCTGTTTTCGAGAAAAGTTCATACTTATGTATATTTTGTATAAACTGCCACATTACTATTCTAGTATGAGATTGAACATTCATGATCATAGCTATCTGTAAGTTGTTATTGTTGAGAGTCATCTTGAGATCCCTACTGGACTATATATTCATCCCACGTTGTTGAATCTTTTTCAGGTGATAGCCAGGATGTGCTACAAGGTTTTGGATCTTCTTATTTGTTGGCCACAGGGCCTCTTTTGTGTTGGCGGAATGCCATTTATGTAAAAGGGTTATTCCCTTCTTCTTGACTTTTTAATGATGTAAGCCCAAGGGCAATTTATTTAGTGTGCTCATATTGTATATAATTTGCATACGAATGAGAGAATCGTTATTTATTTCCATTTGTTTAACCAAAGAGTTTTTCCGCATGTTATCTCTAATATTGAATTAAACTAATGAATTTGGTAATGATTTCGAGTAATAAAAAGTGGGGCGTGACAGCTAAGGCCTTAGTTAATGGATCTGCAAGATTATCACCAGATTTAATATAATCCACATTTATGATGCCATTATTCATATAAGATCTCACAGTACTGTGTTTTCTTCTGATAAGTCTGGATTTACCATTATAATAACGGTTATTAACTCGACCAATTGCTGCGGTGCTATCACAATGAATCAATATAGGTGGAATCGGTTTTTCCCAACAAGAAATTTCATTTAACAAATCTCTCAACCAATTTGCTTCTTCACTACCTATAGCTAAAACAATAAGCTCAGCTTCCATTGTTAAATTGGCAATAATGGTTTGTTTTTTCGATTTCCAACTTATAGCACCACCTCCCAATGTAAATAAGTAACCAGTGGTTGATAATGAATCACCTAACAAGGTATTCCAATCGGCATCACTGTAACATTCAGTACTGCAGGATACTTATTATAAAACAAGCCATATTTATGGTACCAGATAAATATTTTATAATCCGCTCAATGGCTAGCCAGTGATCACTGCCAGGCTTGCTAGTAAACCTGCTAAGTACTCCAACTGCATAGGCAATGTCAGGTCTAGTACAGTCAGTCGCATAACGCAAGCTACCAATCATACTAGCATATTCCTTTTGATTAATTACATCCTCATCATTTTCAATAGGAAATAAACGCACATGAGGATCGAAAGGAGTAAGAACATGCTTGCACTTATAAAAATTATATTTTCTCAAAATTTTCTCAACATAATGCGCCTGATCAAGAAATACCATCACAAGTTTTGGTAATTTTCATTCCCCAAATATAATTAGCCTCACCAAGATCTTTCATATCAAAATGGCCACTAAGCATATTTTTAGTTTCCACGATGATATGCAAATTAGAGCCAAATATAAGTAAATCATCTACATAGAGGCTAATAATGACATGTGAATTTTCTTCAAATTTATAGTAGATGCATTTATCACATTCATTTGTTTTATAGCCATTCTCAATCATGCAGGAATCAAATTTCTTATACCACTGTTTAGGGGCCTGTTTTAAGCCATATAGGGATTTAACTAGCTTGCACACTTTGCTTTCTTGACCGGGTTCCACAAAACCCTCAGTTTGATCCATATAGATTTCTTCACCCAGGTCTCCATTTAAAAAGGCTGTTTTAACATCCATTTGATGAATTTTTAGATCATGAATTGCAGCCACTGCAATTAATAATCTAATGGATGTAACTCTAGTAACCGGAGAAAATGTATCAAAAAAGTCAAGATCTGCTTGTTGTTTAAAACCTTTTGCAACAAGCCTTACTTTATTTATCAATAGTTTCATCCGCTTAAGTGTTTTCCTCAAAACCCATTTACAGCCAATAGTTTTACAACCTGGTGGTAAATCTACTAATACCGAAGTTTTATTGGATAATAATGATTTTATCTCATCATTTACAGCCTCGTTCCAAAAAACAGAGTCAGGAAATGCCAAAGCTTCTTGTAAAGTTAATGGAGTTTCCTCCACATTAAAAACATGATAATCAGGGCCAAAATCTTTTTCTAATCTGGCTCTTTTACTCTTTCTAGGTTCAAAAACTAGTATCTTGGTTTTGTAAAGAGGAGTAGAGGAACCAGTTTCAGATAAAATATTTTCTTGATAATTTTGACCCCACCATTTTTAGATTTAAAAGGAAATTTTTCTTCATGAAAAATTGCATCACCTGATTCAAAAATTATTTTGTTTTCCATATCAAAAAATCTATAGGCTGTACTATTTGTTGCATATCCAAGAAAAACACAAGTTGCAGCTTTCACACCTAATTTAGGTCTTTTAGAGTCCACAAGTCTAACAAAAGCTAGACAACCCCAAACCCTCAAATATCTCAAATTTGGCTTATGCCCTTTCCACAACTCAAAAGATGTAACTTTTGTTTTTTTATATGGCACTCTATTCATAACATAACATGCAGTTAAAATTGTTTCTCCCCATAAATTTAAAAGAGCACCTACTTCAATTAGCATAGCATTTGTTAAATCAGTTAAAGTTCTATTTTTCCTTTCTGCTACACCATTAGATACAGGTGAATATGGTGGAGTAGTTTCATGGATTATTCCCAAAAACTGAGCAAACGAGTTCAATCCAAAAGATTCATACTCCCGGCCTTTATCACTTCTATATCTTTTAATCTTTTTACCGAATTGATTTTCAACTTCAAGAAGGAATTCTTTAAATTTTTCAAAAGCATCACTTTTATTTTTTAACAAGTATACATAAGTGTATTTTGAAAAATCATCAATAAAAGCGATAAAATATCTATTTCCACCACGTGTTAAAATTCCTTCAAATTCACATAAATCAGTGTGAACTAATTCTAACAATTCAGTATTTCTCATCACACTTTTATGAGGCCTTTTAATTATTTTTGTTTGACTGCAAACTTCACATTTCTCAAATTTATTTGTTAGTCTGGGAATTAATCCTAAACTACTCATGACTCCCACATATCGGCTTATTAATATGACACAGACGAGCATGCCAAAAATTCATAGAAGACAGCATGTAAACAAAAACATGTGCTTTCTTATTCTCAATATTTAATTTAAACATTCCATCACAGGTATATCCTTTCCCCACAAATATGCCTTTTTTAGTGATTACATATTGGTCAGATTCAATAGTCTGCTTGAAACCAGCTTTGTTGAGCAAATAAGTTGACATCAAATTCTTCCTCATGGACGGTGTGTACAACACATCTTTTAAAACAAGCACACGTCCAGAGGTAAAATTCAGCTCAACATCCCCATACCCGCCTTGGTTAAACTGGAGTCACCAAGCATAACAGTCCTCTCCTCATTAAAAGGAGTGAAATCTTTGATCCAATCTTTATCATAGCAGACATGCCTATTGGCACCAGAGTCTGCCCACCACCTTTCCACAGATTGAACCATAAAAATATCTGTAATCATAGCCACAAATGGTTCCTCGGTAACATTAGCCTGTGGTCGAGACTGTTGTTTCCGAAATTTGCAAGTTTGAGCAATATACCCACTTTTGCCATACACAAAACATGTCACATTTGTCAGATCTTGTGAAGGGGCTTCTTGGTTCCATTTCTTTTGCCTCGGGTAATTTTTATTTTGTGGCCTTCCAATATTTTTCCAAATTTTCTTAACTAGCTTCAAGTGACTATTTTTATGAAATCGACCTTTAGGTAAAATATTTCCAAAAGTTAAATTTACCTTCGCAGTGGAATGCTCTTGTGTCATAAGTGCATCTTGTCCTCGTGCTTCCTCCTCCACCCGAATCCGTGTGATTAGAGTCTCCAAGAACGTCGCTTTTTGCTTGTGACGCATTGACTTCTAGAACTCCCTCCAAGATGAGGGTAGTTTGTCAACAATACCTGTTACAACAAGATTGTTTCCAATTTTGATGCCTTCGGATCTAACTTTAGCCACTAGCATCTGAAAATCTTGAACTTGCTCCTCCACTGATTTTCCATCTATCATTTGATAGCGGAAAAAATGACTTGCAGCATATTTTTTAGCGCCTGCCTCTTCAGTGTCATATTTATTCTGCAAGGCTTTCCAAATTTTCTTGGCAGTGGTGTAAGTAGTATCATAATAATCATAAAATTGATCTGAAAGACAATTCAAAAGATAATACCGACATTTATACTCATCTGTGTTGTATTTCTTGATTTTTTCAAGATGAGCAGCATACTCCTCGTCGGTCATCTCTTCAGTGGGGATTTTGTTTGGATTTTTCTCGGTCAAGATATAGGCCACCTTGAGGAGACTGAGGTAGAAAAGCACTTAGCCTTTCCATCTCTTGAAATGGGCTCCCTTGAACCGGAAGGGCTTGTTGAGATCGCCGGTATTCTCGTTGGGTTTCTCCAGTACTGGTTCCGTGACTTTTTGCTATTTGAATCTCCTTAAAATTGTTGGTGATAATTTCAAATAAAACACCAAAAAATACAAAAAAATAAAGTTACAATAACTAATATAAGGGCTGAGGCGCTGGAAATTCGCTCTCTTTAAGGAGATTCAAGCCCTCTACGGTTAGGCAAAGCCTCACACCGGTATAGCAGAAAAACCTTGACTTGTCCCCCATGATACAACAGCCCGACTAAGTCGTATAGTTCATCAATACTCCACAATTAGTTGAACCCAAAGCTTTATCACATACACACCTTTTTTTTATTTGCCTGATAATCTCACACAAGACATAATAAAGCAACCAAAACTTCTTCACTCCACCAAGATAAGAAGATAGCTCAACATATATAGGAGAGAAAGCTTGGAGGGTTTTCTTGGTGGATAAGAAAGGAAATGAAATTGGTGGGCAATTTCCTTGGAAGATTTGGAGACTTTATAGATAAGAATAGGATGGAGACTTGATAGATAAGAATAGGATGGAGACTTGACTTGACTTGGCGGAAATTTGACTAGGCAAAGAAAATGAAAACTTGGAGGGAAAGAAAAGAAAAACAACCAAAAACACATTATAATTTAAAATACCTGCTAACAATATGTAAACTGTCTATGAACAGAAATCCAACGAAGTATCTAGAGCAATCGAACCATGTAAGTCAAATCCTTATATTGAATTCATTATCATTGGTAATAACTTGGAATAATATTTTGTTATATAATTTATCCACATCCCACTGATTTGGTTTGGTTTATAAAGTGGACATTGTTAATTAAATAATTAAATAGTTAAGGAGCATATAACTAGGTAAGACCGGTTATATTGTTGTTATCGTTATATTTAAGAAAGATACTCTTTTATAATTTAGGCTGATAACAAAATATAGCCAGCAGGATATTACTAGGTGTCATCGTTGACAACAATGTAGTTACAACTGTTCTTCCACCGAAACAAACATTGAGAAAAAAACAAAAATAGTATATTCAGTAACATCCATGCATTAGTATATCTGGAAACTCAAATTCCATTAGTCATCATCTCACTTGAGTGATATCCTCAATTCCACATGGTGCTTTATCATCTCTTAAATAATTCATCTTTTTATCTTTTTTTCATCACATCGCCTCTTTATTTTTCTGCACATTTTTTTATAAAAAGTCAAAAAGTACACTTATTTAGATCATCCCAAATAATCCCTCAGAAATGGCAAAAGTGGACTCTGAAGGGTGGTTAACGGTGGTGGCGATGAAGAAGGGTATGATGCTGTTGTAGTGGGGTCTGGATATGGCGGCTCTGTGGCTGCTTGTCGGATGTCAATGGCCGGAATAAAGGTATGTTTGATGGAGAAAGGCCTATGTTTGATGGAGAAAGGCCGGCAATGGCAAGCTCATGACTTCCCCACCGACGTTTTCAAGTTTATGTCCGCCGTGAGGATGGAAAACACCAACTTGGGTTTCGCTTTTGGTCCCAAAGATGCTTTATTTCAGGTCATTCTCTCTCTGTCGATTTTTATGTGCACAAAAATTATATATATAATGAAATCAAAATATAAAAACAAAAATAGACAGAATTTTTTGAGATTTATAGGTGACCCACTTCTTAAAAATCTTGTCAGCAATTATGGGATTGTTTGGTTTGTATATTAAGATACAATTTTTAAAATTTTGTTTAGTTTAAATTTTTTTTTTTTAATTTCAAAATCAGTTTCAATCTCTTACAAATCAATCAATCACTTTTTCTCTCAGATACATCTACTCAATTACAACAAAATATCAAATCATCTCAAACTCCTAAGCTCTAAACTATTTTCAAAATATACAATCAAACAAACCAACAAAATTTCTAAACTCTCTTTCTAAATTTTTTTTTAAAAAAATTTATCTCAAAACACAAACCAAACACAAAATATTTTATGTGTTTGATTTTATATTTAAAATTTTTGTGTTTTTAATTATTACACTAATTTGAAGCAACAATACTACAAATAGAACTGTGTAAAATACCTTTCAATCTACTAAAACCACATCAATCTACATCAATTCGCACCGTTCTAACCGCTAACCGCAGTTTAAACTTTTAATTTATAATCTGCCAACTGAATTGGACCGCTCCGCTCTGCTCCTCGCATCGCTCTAACCGCTAACCGCAGTTTAAACCTTAAATTTATAATCTGCCAACTGAACTGAACCGCTCCGCTCCGCTATAATTATTACATATATATTTTTTAACCTCCGATGAAATATCAATGTAAAAATAAGTGTAAAAAGAAGATTTAAGGTATGAAATTTATTATAAATCAGTAGTTATATATATAAAACATATTAGCAAAAATTTGTATTATATATCTACAAAATATTATACAAATTAGTATTATATATTATATAAATATTATATATTATACAAATATATGAAATTAATTAGAATATTTTTCAATCTGTTAATCCTTTAAAAATTATTCAAATCATAATTTGTCAATTTTCTAAATCATCAATCCACCATTCAATTTATAATTTCACCTTCAAACGGTCCGAAACCGGCCCACACACGCCCCTAACTGCAAACAGATTGCGCAATCACATACACTCACTTATCTTTGTATGTCAGGTGCAGGATGTGAGTGTGTGTGTTTTGTACTTTTTATGTCAGGTTGAGGATGTGAATGTGTGTTTTGTACTTTTTATTTTTAGCATTCTTATTTTTATTTTTATTTTTTATTTTTTTTTTATATATTTTTACATTGATATAAAGTGCAATTTGAACGGGTCCAGTCAAATTAAAAGTTATTTTCAAATTGTGTTAAGATTTGTTTAGACTCAAATGGTTACTTGAGATTGCTATTCAAACCTAACCCGAATTCAACCCGAGTTATTCAAATTGCACGTAAATTTTAATTTTTTTCAAATAAATTATTAAATTGTTAAAAGTAGATTTAATTTATATTTGTTTAGAAAATCATTAATAAGATGAAATAAATAATTTATATAATTTAAAACAGATGTCGCTATGGTACTTTTTATAATTTATGAGTGAGAATAGAAAAGATAAGATTTTGTATTATGTTACTTTATTTAATATGATTTAACAATATAAATTATTTTAATATCATCTAATAATTAATAATTTATATATATTAAATTTAATATTATATATATATATATATATATAATTCGAGTTTCAAGTTGTTTAATATTTTTACTGAAGCCGGTCTAATTTAACTCGGGACTTTTAAATTTGTACTTAATTCCATATCAAATTTAAAAATATCTTCCAAATTCTAAAAAAAAAAATCGAGTTAGACTTGAGTTGTTCAAATTAAATCCGCTCAAATTATAGTCTTAATTTGATACAATATAAATTAAGAAAGTGAATAAAACATATTTTTCATAACCAATATGATATAAGGGTTTTACTACCATCACCACCGCTGCAATTGCTACCAATCACCAACTCTATCATCATTACAGCGGCTAGTATCATCATTATCATTTCAACAATGATAGAGACCCCCTTTTCCCATCACCCCCTTTCACCCCCTCTCACTCTCATTGGTTGCTTTTTCTTTTTCTTTTTTTTTTTTTCCTGCACATCCAATCACCCCCTGACACATGTCAAAGGGGGTGAGGGGGTGCCCCTTTTGAGGGGGTCTAAAGTATTATTCTTATCATTTTTAGGGTCAAACAGAGCATTATTTAATTTTATTTTATTTTTTTTAAAAAAAAGGTGAAAGATGTGACAAACGAAGCTGAGAAATGGAACTTGAAATCAGTAAGCATGTGTTAGACTCAATGACATTAAAGGATGCATGAACAAATATAAAGTTGGAATGCAAAACTATTAATTCTACTTCCCTTAAATAATCAATATATTTATTGGAGGCGGATCCTTTCGGTCGAGATTTTGGATTGTAGAGTGTTATTGAATTTTTGAGACTTATTATGAATCTCGTTTTGATAATTTGAATAATTTATTTTGTTAAGCAATTAATGTATTTCATACATATAAAAAAATATATCAATCCGATAATTGTAACTTATTCAATTTAATACATTTTTAATTTTTTTTTAAAAAAAATTATACTTTTAAAAATAAATAATAAATTTTTTTGGTTAAAAATATAATAAATTGAACAAGTTACAGTTATCAGATCGACTTAATTTTTTATATAGATAAAATATACAAGTGTCCAACAAAATGAGTGGTTCATATTATCGAAAGAAAGCCGTGATAGTCCAAAATCTAGACTAGAGGGAATCCTCATCCATATTTATTTCTTAGTAGATATAAAAGAGAAATTCTAATATACATTTTAAAGAATATACCATATGAACCCTTAATTATGTTATTTTCTTAT
The DNA here is from genome assembly GCA_030407325.1 of Camellia japonica. Classification (NCBI taxonomy): domain Eukaryota; kingdom Viridiplantae; phylum Streptophyta; class Magnoliopsida; order Ericales; family Theaceae; genus Camellia; species Camellia japonica. The sequence continues at coordinate 95,062,573 of JAPPVO010000017.1, read as the reverse complement.
TTAGATATAACCAATTTTCTTATTTAGTTATAAATTATAATATTATTTAGTTATAACTTATAATTTCTTTAGTTATAACTCATGAATTTTAGTTATGCATTATGGCGTGTTTTAGTCATGATATTTTTTATTTTTTTATTTTTATTTTTATTTATAACTCAAAATTTTGAAATTATGTTATTTATTTATTTATTTTTAAGGGGCATGGTATTTTCCGATATAAAAAGTAGCCAGTTACCTCTCTATCTCTTTAACTTTTTTTTATAAAAAAAAATCAAAAAAACTCAAAAATCAAATTTTAACCAACTTTCCGAAACAAACCATAAAAGTTGGGGAAAATGTACTCTTGATGGATCCATATCTGATTGAAATATGTCTATACAAGATGATTCTGTAGCAACAGTATCCTGCGGGCTCGCGGAGTTCACTAGTGAATGCAGGAGTGATGATACCGGCCCCAATCGCGCGAGAAGGAATCCAAAATGGCAAAAGAATGGGAAAGAGATTGGGAGATGTGTGAAGCTTCTGCTTCATCTCATGCTGAAAAACAGAGTGTTCCCATCCTGCATCCTAATGCAAGATCATGAAGGAATAGTTGAAGAAGATGGGTCAAAGAAACCAGCAGTGACCCACTGAAGCTCAGTGTGAATTTTGATATAGAAGAACAGCCATCCAATTCATCGAAGTTTCAGGAGATGGGCAGCTGCTTAGCATGTGGAAATTGTCTTGCTGGTTTGTCCTTATAATGCCAAGAATTCTACAAAAAATTATTTGGTTTTTCAGTCCAAGTTTTGTCCTTTTATTCATTTTTTTTAATAGAGAGAGAAAGAGAGAGAGACAGAGTACTCCTTGTCATTTTCAATAAATGTGAAAAAACTATCCATATGATTAACTGGCTGAAAAGCATAAAAGCAAATGCATCAGTATGCCGTGAGCAGTGAATCAGTGCAGAATCAGTGAATGAGTACAGTGTATGTATGCTGCGAGGAGTGAATCAGTGCAGAATGCAGTGAATGAGTACAGTGTATGTATGCTGCGAGGAGTGAATCAGTGCAGAATGCAGTGAATGAGTGCAGTGTATGTATGCTGCGAGGAGTGAATCAGTGCAGAATGCAGTGTATGAGTACAGTGTATTAAGTGTGTATCGTGCATCAGATTATGCGAATCAGTTTATGTATGGTTTGAGACTGTGGTCAGAAGAACATACCGGAATGCTGTAAAGGGCCAGGAGATCGAAGGTCCGCTGTAACATCTCCATCATGGAGGCATTCAGCTCCAGGGACTGCCGGATGTACTCGGAGGACGCCTGCAAAAGTATTAGATGCATCAGTATTCTGCGGAATATCAAATAAAATGAAATGAAATGCCAATGCAAGATGCGAAATGCAATAATACATACGGAGGCAAGTCGGGGACACCGACCAACTCGTGATCAGCCGGAGGAGGGGTAAAGGGGATCTGATAGGTCGCCCCACCCTGCCCTCTGTAAGTCAGTGAAGTGGGCAGAGCAGGCCAGCCGGTCCCCCGCCCTCTCTGAACTCCGCCTCTACCACGGACTCGAGCTCTCCTCGACGCTCCCGCTCCAGCTGCCGGCGCCGCTGGCCTCTCCCTCTCAGCTCGTCGACCACTGCTCAAGGGTCGCTATGATGTGGGTCCGGACGTACTCGGCATAGTCGCCCTCGTCTCTGTGACGCTCTGCGCCCCAGCCAACGGTATACCCCTCAGGTGCGCGAGGGAAAGCCTCTCTGTATGCCTCATATGTGTAGGAGGTCGGACCCGGAACTATCTGCTCCGGGTAAACCCAGGGTCTAACGCAGGAAGCGCTCCCCCAGGTACCAAACCCGACAGACCGGACCCTCCAAACAGAATCCGGAGACGGGCAGTCTCCTCAGCACGCTCATAATGGTCTCTCACCACGGCCGGCAACGGAGCCCAAGGCTGCCAGGTGATCTGCAGGTACAAATGCAATTTGTTATCTATCTGTTAGCAAAAATACAGTGCTATGCGAAGCTTAAGCAAACTTACAGTTGAACATACCTCCGCGGCGGTGATGGTTCGAAGTAGCGGCGGAAGAAAATAAAAGACTCCCGAGGTCTCCGCACACACCGCACATCAAAGCGATGAGAAAAGGGGATCGTCAAGCGGGATCTCCACATCGGGTACTGGGGCAAGCCTGGGAAAGTAGGCGTAGACCCACAACTGCAGAACAGATATCAGTATGACTATCAGATAAAGCGGAATACAGAATAAGGCAGAAATGGCAGAGCCGTGTGTTGTGCAGTGTATTGTGCAGAGTGTACAGTGTGTGTGCAGTGTACAGTCAGTGTAAAGCAGAGTATATGTGTGTGCCGCGTGTGCAGTATATAGTCAGTAAGAGGCAGACCGTGGTGTGTGCAGTGTACAGAATACAGAAAATGTAAAGCAGAAAGCAGAAATGTAAAAGGGGAAGAAGATGTACCTCCCAAGCTCGCCAGTATCCGCCAAGAAGCTGTCCGCTGAGGCGGGAAGAATGAGCTCATGTAGCCATACAATGTGGCCAGGCCTGCGCCACCCAATCATAGCGGCGGATCCGCCTGACATCCACCAGTGCGCTCAACAGGCATAGAGGCACGGTGTTCGCCCGGTCGGCGAATAGGGTCGTCCCGAGCAAAAACATAATGAAGCCTCGCGCATACTGATCTACCTCCTCTGGGGTCATCTGCGCCTCCTCCGCCAAGGCTGGCTGAGTCCTGAAGTGGCTCTCGAACCACGAATATCTGACAAACCCTGCTCGAGCGAGGGGAGGCTGAGTGCCGAGCAGGTACAGCTGGGCGGCGTCCCACTCACCCATATCGGTGTCGAAGGGAATCGGATCCCCCCCTACCCCGATGCCAGTAAGCATCGAGAAGTCATAAGGGGTCATCGTCATGTCCCCTGCGACGGAGAAGTGGAAGGAGTTGGTGGTATCCCACCACCTCTCCACTAAAGCAGCAAGCAAGGGCCTGCAGGTAGTAAGCTGGGAAAGCCCCCTGCAGAAGATGCCGAAACCCGCCTCGTCGACGATCTGGAGAACCGCGTCTGGCAACTCCATGTACCAGTCTCGGGCGACGACATTCCCATACCCGCGGATGGTATGGGAGTCCCCCTGTAAACAAAGCAATAATTGCGAAGCAATATTCAAGATGCAGTTTTGAGAAGCATATAGATATAGTGTGTGTATGCGTGTTTTCAAATGTAAAACCGGCATTGGGTGTCAGTGTGCTAGCAGAGAACTACAGCATATGATATGTCAGTGTGTTGAACGGTTCAGTACAATGTGACATGTGTGCACGTTTTTCAGATTCAAACAGACATCGGGTGCCGGTGTACTTACAGTGAACTACGACGTGTGATATGCCAGCGTGTTTGAGTGGTTCAGAGCAATACGACATGTGTGCATGTTTTTTTTTAGAAATCAACAGATACCGGTGCCGGTGTGTCCACAGTGAAGTACAGTATGTGTTGTGTCAATGTGTTTGAGCAATTCAGGGCTAGTGCAGTGTGTGTGCGCGTGTCAGATTCAAGCAGTTATCAGTTGTAAGTGTGTTCACAATCAACTACAGTGTACAGTGCATCAGTGCATTCGAGACTAAGCAATTGAAGAACAGAATCAACTATAGCAGTTTAAGTGTTCTACATTGCGGAAAATTGAAACCGGGGGAAGTATGTACCTCGGAAGCGCCGTGCGACAAGTGTGACTCTGGCTCACGAAGTAGTAGCTCGCGTGCTACGCCCCTCTCGAAGCTCCGGAACTGGCGTAGTCCGTCAGGAGCATCACGTGAACCGCGGGCCTGTAGGTCTCCGGATCGAACGGCCGGATGCGGAGTGGCAAGGGCTCGGCCTCGGGGTCCATCTCGAGCTCTGGAGGAGCCCCACCCTCTGGAAGATCATCCGCCATCTCAAAGAGAAGATGAAAATGGCCGAAGAAGAAAAATGGGAGAGAATATGAAGAGTCAACAAAAAGTCAACCCCGAGAGGGTCGGAAATGGCCGGAAAAGCCGAGATGAGAAAAGGCACGGGGGTATCGAGGAAAACTCGAGGGAAACAAGCCCCGAGTGGCGGAAATCAAGAAACAACACCGAAACGAAGTTTCGTTCGGTTCAAAACACTCGAAACGCGAAGGTATTCGCGAATCGAACAACGAAACGGGGGTTAGAACGCAAGAAAACGAGGAAATCGAAGGACGAAAATAGCCTAGGGAGAGAGAGGGGGATTTTCGACCAAGGAGAAGTGAAGAAAATAGGGTTAGAAACCCTATTTTAAAAGACCCGTAGCAAAATGTCAAAACTGCCCCGATACAGGATTTCTTTGCCGGTCGGCAACATTCTTTGCCGGTCGGCAATATATTGTGCCTGGGATTGTATGAGGGCCGATGGACGGCCGGTGATGCATTCTGATGGCTCGGTGGACATCCGGTGGTCTCCTACAGTGGGTTCTGAGCCTCCTACACCTTTTCTTGGGTTATATGAGTGATGCAGAGTCTTCATTGCTTAAAACAGTGCAAAACAGTGCATTTCCGACGCTCAACCGGCTTCCGTTTTGGCCTCGGATCGTGTCTTCTGTGCGTGGCACTCGAATTCGTGCAAGGTGTATCCTTCTCGTATCCTTTTGGCTTTTACAAGACTTAAAAGTTGCCTTGTGCATCGCATTTCAATCGCACTGTCTTGTGCATCGCATTTGAATCGCACTGTTTTGTGCATCGCATTCTAATCGCACTGTCTTGTGCATCGCATCTCAATCGCATTGTCTTGTGCATTGCATTTCAATCGCATTTTTTGTTCGTCCCGGTCTGGCGAGACCTTAAACACGCACGGTCTAGGAGACCTAAAATCCTTGGGAGGTGCAAGACCTTCACTCGCGTTGTCTAACGCATCGCGCTGTTTCGCGCATCTTATTGCATTTGGCAGCATTCCTTCGCGCCGTTTTGCGCATCATTGCATTTGCATGCATTTGGCTGCATTCCTTCGCGCCGTTTCGCGCATCTCATTGCATTTGGCATGCATTCCTTTGTGCTGTTTCGCGCATCTCATTGCCCCAAAGTGGGTCCGACGGGACCGAAAACACGCCACGGTCCGGCGGGACCAGAAACACGTGCGGTCGGTGAGACCATGAACCCGCTCCGTCGCATTGTCATGCGTCTCAAAAGCCGCGCGTTGTCGCGCATCTCGAGATCATACATCTTCATGCATTCTCAGTTCATTTGCATTGTCATGCATCTCAAGCCGCGCGTTGCCGTGCATCAAAAAAATCATGCATTGTCATGCATTTCGAGCGACTCGCGTTGTCGCGCATTTCATGCATCATTTGCATACAAAACACAAAACAACAAAAAAAACATGCATTGTCATGCATACAATTTTGCATCCCGGTCTAGGAGACCTTAAATCCTCTGAAAGGTGCAATTCCTTTGGTGTTTGTCGTGCCCGAACGACTGATTCGGTGGTCTGGTAAAGCCACCTGCCTGTGTTTGCGGTGAGTTCCTAGAAGACCAACCGGTGACGGTGAAAACTAGAGTTCGAATGGCTTATGCCTAGAACGCAAAGGTTCGGAGAGTTCCGAGACTAAAGTCTGGTTTAAATACCCAGGGGTGTATCCTCGGCTTGAAATCTGTATGGAAGCCCCATAGGTTGAGGCAGCATGTCTGCGCCTCAGTTCTGGATACTGAACCAACCTAGTATATCGCCTGTTGGTAAGATAGGGAAAGCTGCAATCATAGCCGTTGCATCATAGTGCATTGTCATGCATCCATTGTAGTAGTGCATTGTCATGCATACATGGTAATATTGCATTGTCATGCATTTCCATTGTAGCTTGCATGCATCCATTGCATCACCTTCCATCTATGGCTTGCGCCTTTCCATGTTGAGCTTGGTCTGGTATGTGCCCATACTTTTCACGTCGAAGCATAGTTCAGTAGACCGTTCTATGTTAGCCGCGCTTGTGTACGTACATGCCTTCCAAGCAAGATTTGGTTGGCCCGCGTGCCATATCCATTTATCCATTTCCATCCCATTGCATATTTGTAGATATTGCATCGTAGCTTGCATGCATCCATTGCATCACCTTCCATCTATGGCTTGCGCCTTTCCATGTTGAGCTTGGTCTGGTATGTGCCCATACTTTTCAGTCGAAGCATAGTTCAGTAGACCGTTCTATGTTAGCCGCGGCTTGTATGCGTACATGCCTTTCCTAGGCAAGATTTGGTTTGGCCCGCGTGCCATATCCATTGTATCCATTTCCATTGCATTGTAGTTTGCATGCATTCATTACATCACCCTCCGCCTTATGGCTTGCACCTTTCCTTGTTGAGCTTGGTCTGGTATGTGCCCTTACTTTCCACGTTAAAACACAGTTCTGCATGTGTACGCAGCCTATTCCACGCTGGTATGTTGGTTTGAGGGTTGCGGCACCTTTTCTGTGTTAGACATGGCTCGTATGCGTACATGCCTTTCCTAGGCAAGATTTGGTTTGGCTGCATGCCATATCCATTGTAGATATTACATTGTAGTATAATTTTGCATCCAGCATTAGGATCATTGTCCTTTCCCCAGCGGGTCGTTTACCCCACTTATGTCATCCCCCCAATACTCGTTCTTGTGTCCGTCTACATTACTCATAGTTCAGTAGACCGTTCTATGGTAGACGGACTTGTTACCTCCATCCATCTATTTGACATTTGTGTGGTTTTGAACCGCTCATGATTGGATCATGATTCAATTGCTTTGCATGTAGTTTGCATTGTTTCAATTGCATTGCATTTTCATTTGCATTATTTATACATTGTTTTGTATATATTGCATATCATTTAGCATTCACATTGCATTGTCATGCATGTTGCTAACAATATCATACCTGTTAAGTTTGTTTTCTTTACAGGCGACGATATTGTATGTACGGTTCATTTGCGGCTGGTGGAACCAGACGAACCGGACAGGTATTGTATCCTCCGCGTGAGACGTATCGAGAATTGCATAATTCTTTTACATCCTTTCTGCATTGTAGTGTAGTTTGGTGTATGCTAGCTTAAAACTGTTGCATGTGTGCTTCGTTACAGCTTTTCTTTGCATGATCATAAGTTATGCTCGGCTTCGTGCATTGTCTTGCATTTTGCCCCTGCCTTCGGGCGCATACCTTGTTTGTCTTGCATGTTTGTCTAAGTCTTCGGCCTTGTCAAAAATGGGTCGTCTCTGGGCTTTGACATTCACTCCCGTCATTGTTATGACTTCCGAGTTCTGTCAAAGAGGGGCAACTGTAGACACCCCATTTTTGACCGTCCTCAAGACTTGGACGTCACCGTTTGAACACCCGGTGATCATCCATGTTTGTGTTCGTTTGGAGTTCCCGGAGGTCTCGGCTACGGCCTTGCCTCAGGATCTCCGAACCCGACTGTTTAGTGTCTGGTTTTGCACAAACACTTGTTTGTTGCCTTGGAGGGGCAGGAATGCCTTGTGAGGCATCCCCACACATCACCGGCCGTGGCTAGAGGCCACCGGCTGGTGTGTTTTGTTGCCATCGGCAATATATATTGCCGGTCGGCATTATTTGTTGCCGGTCGGCAGTCCATTTTGTCAAAATGGCAATTTTGAGCAGCCGACTACTGTTCATCTGCTTTTGCAGATATTTTAAGACAGCTGTCTTGCATTTTGTTCCCCTCCATACACGTGTATGGAGGGATAGCCTTCTTGTTAGCTTCCTTGGTAAGCTTTACAAGATTGATTGCCTATAAGAAGAGGGCTCCTCTCTTGGCATTAGGGTTAGAAAGTTGGAGAAGAGAGTGAGAAGACTCTGGTTTTAGGGTTTAAGTTAGTGTATCTAACCTATATCTATATCTCTCCCTCTCTTGCCATTGTGTGTGTTTTAGGCTTAGTTTTGTGCACAAACACCTACCATCACACCATCCTCTTGGAACTGAGGTTCTTGAGGCTTGTTTTTGGAGCTTTGAAGCTGGTTTGGAGCTCAAGGGGTGCTGGTCCACCATTTTTGAAGGTGGTCTACAAGGGTAAGACACTAGTCCCTTTTTACCCCACTTTTGCATTGTATTTTTGACCATCTTAGAACTGTTTTCAAGCTTAGTGTTTAATACATAAAAGTTCTTTTTTAAGGTCTCTAAATAGTTTGTTAAGAGTGCTTTAAGTTTGAGGAAGTTTGACCCCTCTAAAGGCTTGTTTGCCCTTGTTTTGTGCCATTTTGTGTGAACTCCGGGACTTTGGTGTTTGGGCCTCCTCACCACTGAAATCTTGAGGGATTTCAGTGGTGAGGATGGTGCTTTGAAGTCTCAAGAAGGAGAGGGCCACCCCCTCTCCTTGTTGTCCTTGAAAAGGACCCATTTTGGCCTCTTGAGGGAGCATCATGTTTGAATATTTGTTGATCATGCCATGGCTGTATTTTATGCTTATATTGCCATAATATAACATTGTATTAAGTTGGTTTTGGTACACCATGCATGCCTTGCATATATGCCTTGTAATGCCATGTTTAGGCCTTGACATGCCTTAGGTTGTAAGCCCTTGTTTTAGCATGTTTTAGGCTTAGCCTTGTGAGGTTTTGTGTTTATTTTGCCATGTTTAAGGTCTGTCCTAGGTTGCTTTGGTCGACCGTGGCATGGTTTGTATAGCTACCTTACATTTTGGCTTGATTGGCCTTGGATATGTGAGCATTGTTGCATGCTTGTTTGTTTGTTTTTTTAGTTGGTTTGGTACCTTCTATAACATGATTTCAGAGCTTTAAATGCATGCCATATGTCCATACTTAGCCTCTTTCAAGTGTGCTTGAGAGTTGCTTGTTTATGCTTAAGTGTTAGGCCTTGACATGTCATGTGTGTATGTGTGTTTGGTCTCACCTCTTGAACTTTTGGCCACTGTTTTAGGCCTATTTAGAGCTACCTAAACATGTTTAAGCCCATCCCTTTGTTGGTTGCACATGCTCCTCGTGTGTTGTAGCATATTGGTAAGTTGTTGCATGTTAGAACTTCATGATTGAATGAAGTCACATGTTTGTTTGCATGCTTGGACATTCACATCGCATCTTGCATGCTTGATGATTAACATTGATGTTTCATGTCTTGTATGCTTGTTAACTTGTATGCTTATTTGCATTGCCATGATTGCATACTAGTCAACATGCCTAGGATTGCATCACATAAGCATGCATGCTAGACCTCTTGAGATGAGTATGATAGAGGTTGGGCCTCCTTGTGTGCTTATTTGGTTTGCATTCATTTGAAATTGAAGTTGCACACTTGATTCTTTGGACCATCATGCATGGAAATGCGTGATTGGTGGTCCGAGAGTCGAGGCACATCCTCCTTTGAGTCATAAGCATGATAAGGGTGTGATAGGTGCATATATTCTTTGAAATGCATTGCCATGCTATACCTTGTCCTCTGCTGCTGTAAGTTGCAGGTTCAGCAGGCATTTTTGGCCGACCGGCAACATATAGTGCCGACCGGCCGTCCATCAGTGGCCGATAATTCAATCAGCAGCCGATGATCATATTTGGCGGCCGGTGGAAATCCCCCTCAGCCGGTGGTGATCCCCAGCGTTCAGAGAAGCAATTCTGAGACTTTGGCAGTCTTCAGAGGGGCAGAGCAGGGAAAACAGAGGCAGTATATGCATGGCAGTGCACTTCCGAGCGGAATCCGAGCGCGCATGCATTGAGCCCTCGCCCCGAGGCGGTTTACTGTTTTTCCTAGCTTAGTTAATTTGTTAATTAATTAGGCAATTTGTAATAATTAATTAGCTCGTAGTTAATTAATTTGTATTATTCTTTTGGTCCCTCCGAGCGAGGGCAAATTTGTAATAAGCGTGGGTGCGTGGGTGTGCATGTCTTCCAAACCCCACGTCTTTCTTCCCTTTTATTTACCTGCTTATGATGGTAGATTAGGGCATATTTAAATTAGCATACCTTATGCTATGCATGCGTGCATTCATACATTCGTCTTGCATGCACCGGGCTCGGCGCATCATCTAGCAGCATTAGTATTCAAATCTAACTTGAATACGTGCATCGAATGATTGCATTTCACATGCCACTTTAGGATTAGCCGAGCCTATCCTAATTTCATTTTGTGTGCGAAGCATTAGCCACTTAACATGAACTAGGATCACGCATGTTTGCTAACTAGTTTACTGTTTTGGCACGGAGTACGATGTAAGTATTTTTTATGCTTTAGCATACCGCATGCGTGTGGATGTTGACATAACAGTATGCTTACCATGTGGCTAGATGCTTATGTGTTATAAACTGCTTGAATGCCTGTGGGTGAAGGTTGGATTGTTTGAGTTGGAACAACTCATTGAAATCCGTGTTTTAGCCTACTTGCGAGTAGCAAAATCCAACACATTTTTCAAAAGAACGGATATCAATGTTTATTTCCAAATTAGGCGATCTAGTCTATACTTTTGTTTGTGCGCATCACATAGTAATTCTAGCTAATTAATCGGAATAAGAACACATAACGTTTTCAAAAACGGATATCATGGTTAGTAGAGGCCATCTTCGGATCGGGCGAGAGGGGGTGCTCATAGCTGACCTTCCCCAATCGTACCCAAGTTCCCGAGCCGAGCAACTTTGGTGATGACGGACACGTGGCCTTTGGCACCGAGTCAGGGTTTCCTAAATTCCCCCATTAAAAAATATTTAGGTGGCGACTCTGTATCTGGCAAAGCAGTCCATGTTTGGCACTTCTTTCAAAAATCTGTTTGTCTCAAAACGATTTGCCGGATTTGGACTCTTTGGTTCAGATTAAGAACCGTGACAATTTGAGTCCGAATGTAGTAAACCCAAAACGAACAGAACGGGACTTCACCCTCCCGGGGCGTTCGGGGACGTCTACAATTATATGCACCCCAGTTTATTATTTTTTTCTTTAGTTATGACAGTATTTTAGTTAACTCATGAGTTCTTTAGTTATGACTCATAGTTCTTAAGAGTGATGCTATTAGCACCTCATAAATTATTTTGGACCCCACATTTCTTTGGACCCACACTTATAAATTTTGAAACCTTTAAAATTTCTTCCCCCTAAATAGTACCAAAATTATCATCAAACATTTCACCCATTAAATGTACACCCCCACACCTAAAAGAAAAAACCACCCTTCCAAAAAACCTACAAAACCCACTAAGAAGAAGAACAATTTCATCCTTTTCAAAACCCACAAAGAAAAAGAAGAAAAATACTGTCTATGTTCATATAAGTTACAACATGGTATAGCCTTTTAACTAACTACTACAGAAAGAGAGGGGGGGGAGAGGAGGAGTGAGTGAGAGAGAAAACAGGTAGGCACCTTTATTTTTTATTTTAATCTCATTTGGGCCATTTGATATCTGACTTGTTGATCAACGACTCTTGTTTAACATGGTCTAGCCTTTTGATGTGCTCTCATTTCTACCATAACATATCCTCCCTTTCTTCTCTGTATTTTTGTCTTGGGATTGTGGCGGTGTGGGTGGGTGTGTGTGGTGAGAATTGAGGGAGAGTCATAAACAAAACTGAATTGTAGTGTACCCAAAAATGAAGAGTTTCCTTCATGTTCAGACCTACATTCTCGAACAAATAAGCTATATTCGGGGAATGTGTTCCCGAACAAATAAGTAATGTTCGGGCCTGCATTCCCGAGCTTGAAAAAATAAAATTTCTGCGAGTGTTAAGAATTTTAACTATTGACTCACTATTATCCTGAAATAAATAGCAATAAATTAAATTTTAAAATGTGATCAGTAAAACAGGTCCGAACCTATGAAAAATGTTCGGTTACCTGTTTCCAAACAAATAAACAATATTTGGACATGTGTCCTCGAATTTCGGTCATATGTTCGGGAGTTCAGTCTCGAAAAAATGACGAACATATTTTATTATTTTTTCTATTTTTTTCAAGAAACTTACATTTACAAGACCAATCTTCTCTGAGGTAAGAACAACATCAAAGTTATAAACTTCTTCTAACTTTTATTGTTGTACTCCTCTCATTTTATGGAGTTATGGTTGCCAAAAAAAATTTCACTCATTGTCATTGCTGGAGAAGTGCAAGTAATCAAATAGTTGCTATTGTTACCACCGGAACATTGCTGCCAAAGAGTTTTCAAGGTTTTGAGGGTGGATAGGTTTTAAATGTGAGATTTGGAGAAGATGGGATGGATGGTGATAGAGGTGGGTGCTCTCACAAATCCTAATTCATGATATAGTGGGTGTGCAGGTTTAATTGTGAGATGGAGTCCTAAAATTAATGATATCTTTTATAGTAATTTTATTTGAAGTTATTATTGTAATTAAAAAAAAAAAACTAAAAATTGGGGGGTCGAAAATAATTTATGAGATGCTAATTGCAACACTCTTCTTTAATTATATTATGTTGTATTTAATTATGACATTTTTCTCACCGGAAGAAGCTTGTGGAGCAACCGTGATGGATTCTTCTGCGAATCATCGCAACAGCCGTTCTCCTAGATACAGAGAGGCTTCAACTTCAAAAACCATTTGGCATGAACTTGCTACACTTCTACCCTTTGAGAGGCTCGCTGGGCCGAAAACCCGGAAGGGCGACCCAGGCAAAAGTTAGAGCAAGAGAAAAATACAAAAAAGAAAGAAAAAAACAAAAAAGAAAGAAAGAAAAAAAATGCAAAAAAAAGAAGAGAAAAAGAAATGAAAAAAATGAAATGAAAAGAAGCTCGCAAGGTCGAAAACCCGCATCGGGCGCCTTGGCAAAAGTTAGAGCCTGAAAAGTGAAGGTTAAAATACCCGAGTGTACCTTAACCGGAACTACGTAAGGCTTGATTCCCATGTTTGGGATACGTAGGCAACTTCATTATGAAGTCCAGCCCCCAGCGCTTTCATAGCATCTCAGTCCATGTAATGGTTTTGATCACCTGTGCTTCCTCCGAATCCAATGTCTCGATTGCAATGACTGGAACTACGTGATCAACTTCCTCCTGAAGTCCAGTCACCAACGCTTTCAAGGTGACTGTGTCCATATATTGTTTGTGGCCGTCTCCGTCCTCTCCGTGCCTGAGAGCCCGGTCGCGATCAATCATCGATGAGCATGCCGCGGCATTATCCAAACAAGGGGCAACTTTCCGTTGCCACGCGTCGCCGTAAGTTGCCATCCAAACCAGGGGCAACTTTCCGTTGCCGTGCACCCTTCTCAAGCAAGGGGCAATTTTCCATTACCCCTCGATCCGAGGTTGCGTATCTCGAGGGTAAGTTCCGTGCTTGTTTAGCAGTGGCCATTTGCAAAAATAGTTTTTGAAAATTTTTACTGAGGTTGACTGTTTTCTCGAAAATTATTTCATTTTCCAAAATCGGACCATTTTCTTGGACCCAAAAAAGGAAAATTTTCAGTGCTCATAGCTTGACTTGCATGATTTTCGAATCAAAGATTGAACAAGCATGTTAATCTGACGCTCATTTTGGTCAAAACTGTTTTAGAAAGAAAACAAAAAATGGTCAAAGTAATGAACTAGGGGCACAGTTGAGCCGGGTATCCTGTCTTTCCCCCGCCGTCAACATACTTGCCAGAAAGGCACCCTATTCGCCGGAAGAGGCCTTCCCTGTCCGGAACCTCGATTGAACATCGCCGAAAGAAATAGCCGCGAGCTAGCTGTATCGGGCATAAACCCTCAAACTCCTATTCATCCATCAATCACCCTGGGGAGGGATGAAAAATGAGAGAATAAAGAATAGAGAGGTGTAAGTTGAGAGAAAAAGTAAGAAAAGGGTTTTTGAGAGAAAAACCGAGCCTGAGGGCCGAGTGATGTGAGAATCACAAATCAGAAAGGGCGGGAAGTATACCCGGAGGAACTGGCTCCTCGAGATTTGAGGTCTTTCGTTGAACACGTCCGTGTGTCGCGTCTTTTCTCTTGTTTACCTCAACTTTTGTTTTGAGTCTTTTTCCGAGTGTGTCTCGTTGTGTTTAGGTCGTGTACCTTCTTGTTCGAGTCTCTCTCACTGTGTTCAGTTACAGGCTCGATACCCCGGTTGAAAACCCTTCTTTATCTCGAACATCGTTTATGCTCAGAGTGCTGTGCCATTCTCTACATTTATACCAAACAAGAGAAAAATGGAAAATTTGGATATCTGAGTGTGTTTCAACTTCAACCGTTTCAACCTTTGTAGCCCGTCTTGATTAGATTGGGCTATTTATCCAGGGTTTGCCGTGTGCAAAATAAACCAAGTATGGTGTTATGGGCTGTATGCAGATTAATCCCCAACAGAGTATGGGCAGTGCATTCAGATTAAGCAGTGTATTGCTTGGGTTGTGTTGCTATAGGCCATTTGGTTATTTGGTCATTACAGTATAAGTGCTTGATTTTCAGACAACAGGTCAATTTCATTCACATTGAGGCGTCACATGATGTATTGCGATGCAATGTATGAGATATAGAAATGTAACACTTTTTCAGATAAAAAGTTTGTTTCATATCATCATCTTTCCAAGTACATAGTTTTGGAAACAAAAATCTGCCTGCGGCAGTACAAAGTACTCCTAGCTACCAAAAAGGAAAAAGTACAGAAAAGAAGAAGAAAACAGCAAAAGTCTGTATCAACATCAAGAGGTCTCAGGTTGGGAGTCTGTCCTCACCCTCTTCCTGGACGAAGGTCTAGGAGCATCGTCATCAGCACCATCATCTGAACCTGAGTCTGAACCGTCTCCGGTCTCCTCCTCAGATGATCCCGCCTCTGCCTCTTCCTTTGCCGCCGCCTCGGACTCGGACTTGGACTCATCATCCTCATCATCAGGAATGGGTGCCCGAGAGCTACTCCCGACATGGGCACGCCCCGCCCTAGCATGGGAATGTCCAGTGTCTCTATGCCCTCCTCGAGCAGGAATAGAGGGCCCAGCTGGAGCACCACCCACCGGAGGGATCTGGAAAGGAGGCTGAAAAGCATAAAAGACAAATGCATCAGTATGCCGTGAGCAGTGAATCAGTGCAGAATGCAGTGAATGAGTACAGTGTATGTATGCTGCGAGGAGTGAATCAGTGCAGAATGCAGTGAATGAGTACAGTGTATGTATGCTGCGAGGAGTGAATCAGTGCAGAATGCAGTGAATGAGTGCAGTGTATGTATGCTGCGAGGAGTGAATCAGTGCAGAATGCAGTGTATGAGTACAGTGTATTAAGTGTTGTATCGTGCATCAGATTATGCGAATCAGTTTATGTATGGTTTGAGACTGTGGTCAGAAGAACATACCGGAATGCTGTAAAGGGCCAGGAGATCGAAGGTCCGCTGTAACATCTCCATCATGGAGGCATTCAGCTCCAGGGACTGCCAGATGTACTCGGAGGACGCCTGCAAAAGTATTAGATGCATCAGTATTCTGCGGAATATCAAATAAAATGAAATGAAATGCCAATGCAAGATGCGAAATGCAATAATACATACTGGAGGCAAGTCGGGGACACCGACCAACTCGTGATCAGCCGGAGGAGGGGTAAAGGGGATCTGATAGGTCGCCCCACCCTGCCCTCTATAAGTCAGTGAAGTGGGCAGAGCAGGCCAGCCGGTACCCCGCCCTCTCTGAACTCCGCCTCTACTACGGACTCGAGCTCTCCTCGACGCTCCCGCTCCAGCTGCCGGCGCCGCTGGCCTCTCCCTCTCAGCTCGTCAACCACTGCTCAAGGGTCGCATGATGTAGGTCCGGACGTACTCGGCATAGTCGCCCTCGTCTTTGTGACGCTCTGCGCCCCAGCCAACGGTATACTCCCTCAGGTGCACGAGGGAAAGCCTCTCTGTATGCCTCATATGTGTAGGAGGCGGACCCGGAACTATCTGCTCCGGTAAACCCAGGGTCTGACGCAAGAAGCGCTCCCCCAGGTACCAAACCCGACAGACCGGACCCTCCAAAAGAATCCGGAGATGGGCAGTCTCCTCAGCACGCTCATAATGGTCTCTCACCACGGCCGGCAACGGAGCCCAAGGCTGCCAGGTGATCTGCAGGTACAAATGCAATTTGTTATCTATCTGTTAGCAAAAATACAGTGCTATGCGAAGCTTAAGCAAACTATACAGTTGAACATACCTCCGCGGCGGTGATGGTATCGAAGTAGCGGCGGAAGAAAATAAAAGACTCCCGAGGTCTCCGCACACACCGCACATCAAAGCGATGAGAAAAGGAGATGTCAAGCGGGATCTCCACATCGGGTACTGGGGCAAGCCTGGGAAAGTAGGCGTAGACCCACAACTGCAGAACAGATATCAGTGTGACTATCAGATAAAGCGGAATACAGAATAAGGCAGAAATGGCAGAGCCGTGTGTTGTGCAGTGTATTGTGCAGAGTGTACAGTGTGTGTGCAGTGTACAGTCAGTGTAAAGCAGAGTATATGTGTGTGCCGCGTGTGCAGTATATAGTCAGTAAGAGGCAGACCGTGGTGTGTGCAGTGTACAGAATACAGAAAATGTAAAGCAGAAAGCAGAAATGTAAAAGGGGAAGAAGATGTACCTCCCAAGCTCGCCAGTATCCGCCAAGAAGCTGTCCGCTGAGGCGGGAAGAAGAGCTCATGTAGCCATACAATGTGGCCAGGCCTGCGCCACCCCAATCATAGCGGCGGATCCGCCTGACATCCACCAGTGCGCTCAACAGGCATAGAGGCACGGTGTTCGCCCGGTCGGCGAATAGGGTCGTCCCGAGCAAAAACATAATGAAGCCTCGCGCATACTGATCTACCTCCTCTGGGGTCATCTGCGCCTCCTCCGCCAAGGCTGGCTGAGTCCTGAAGTGGCTCTCGAACCACGAATATCTGACAAACCCTGCTCGAGCGAGGGGAGGCTGAGTGCCGAGCAGGTACAGCTGGGCGGCGTCCCACTCACCCATATCGGTGTCGAAGGGAATCGGATCCCCCCTACCCCGATGCCAGTAAGCATCGAGAAGTCATAAGGGGTCATCATTATGTCCCCTGCGACGGAGAAGTGGAAGGAGTTGGTGGTATCCCACCACCTCTCCACTAAAGCAGCAAGCAAGGGCCTGCAGGTAGTAAGCTGGGAAAGCCCCCTGCAGAAGATGCCGAAACCCGCCTCGTCGACGATCTGGAGAACCGCGTCTGGCAACTCCATGTACCAGTCTCGGGCGACGACATTCCCATACCCGCGGATGGTATGGGAGTCCCCCTGTAAACAAAAGCAATAATTGCGAAGCAATATTCAAGATGCAGTTTTGAGAAGCATATAGATATAGTGTGTGTATGCGTGTTTTCAAATGTAAAACCGGCATTGGGTGTCAGTGTGCTAGCAGAGAACTACAGCATATGATATGTCAGTGTGTTGAACGGTTCAGTACAAATGTGACATGTGTGCACGTTTTTCAGATTCAAACAGACATCGGGTCGGTGTACTTACAGTGAACTACGACGTGTGATATGCCAGCGTGTTTGAGTGGTTCAGAGCAAATACGACATGTGTGCATGTTTTTTTTTTAGAAATCAAACAGATACCAGGTGCCGGTGTGTCCACAGTGAAGTACAGTATGTGTTGTGTCAATGTGTTTGAGCAATTCAGGGCTAGTGCAGTGTGTGTGCGCGTGTCAGATTCAAGCAGTTATCAGTTGTAAGTGTGTTCACAATCAACTACAGTGTACAGTGCATCAGTGCATTCGAGCTAAGCAATTGAAGAACAGAATCAACTATAGTAGTTTAAGTGTTCTACATTGCGGAAAATTGAAACCGGGGGAAGTATGTACCTCGGAAGCGCCGTGCGACAAGTGTGACTCTGGCTCACGAAGTAGTAGCTCGCGTGCTACGCCCCTCTCGAAGCTCCGGAACTGGCGTAGTCCGTCAGGAGCATCACGTGAACCGCGGGCCTGTAGGTCTCCGGATCGAACGGCCGGATGCGGAGTGGCAAGGGCTCGGCCTCGGGGTCCATCTCGAGCTCTGGAGGAGCCCCACCCTCTGGAAGATCATCCGCCATCTCAAAGAGAAGATGAAAATGGCCGAAAGGAAGAAAAATGGGAGAGAATATGAAGAGTCAACAAAAAGTCAACCCCGAGAGGGTCGGAAATGGCCGGAAAAGCCGAGATGAGAAAAAGGCACGGGTATCGAGGAAAACTCGAGGGAAACAAGCCCCGAGTGGCGGAAATCAAGAAACAAACACCGAAACGAAGTTTCGTTCGGTTCAAAACACTCGAAACGCGAAGGTATTCGCGAATCGAACAACGAAACGGGGGTTAGAACGCAAGAAAACGAGGAAATCGAAGGACGAAAATAGCCTAGGGAGAGAGAGGGGGGATTTTCGACCAAGGAGAAGTGAAGAAAATAGGGTTAGAAACCCTATTTTAAAAGACCCGTAGCAAAATGTCAAAACTGCCCCGATACAGGATTTCTTTGCCGGTCGGCAACATTCTTTGCCGGTCGGCAATATATTGTGCCGGGATTGTATGAGGGCCGATGGACGGCCGGTGATGCATTCTGATGGGGTGGACATCCGGTGGTCTCCTACAGTGGGTTCTGAGCCTCCTACACCTTTTCTTGGGTTATATGAGTGATGCAGAGTCTTCATTGCTTAAAACAGTGCAAAACAGTGCATTTCCGACGCTCAACCGGCTTCCGTTTTGGCCTCGGATCGTGTCTTCTGTGCGTGGCACTCGAATTCGTGCAAGGTGTATCCTTCTCGTATCCTTTTGGCTTTTACAAGACTTAAAAGTTGCCCCTTGTGCATCGCATTTCAATCGCACTGTCTTGTGCATCGCATTTCAATCGCACTGTTTTGTGCATCGCATCTTAATCGCACTGTCTTGTGCATCGCATCTCAATCGCACTGTCTTGTGCATTGCATTTCAATCGCATTGTTTTGTTCGTCCCGGTCTGGCGAGACCTTAAACACGCACGGTCTAGGAGACCTAAAATCCTTGGGAGGTGCAAGACCTTCACTCGCGTTGTCTAACGCATCGCGCTGTTTCGCGCATCTTATTGCATTTGGCATGCATTCCTTCGCGCCGTTTTGCGCATCTCATTGCATTTGGCATGCATTCCTTCGCGCCGTTTCGCGCATCTCATTGCATTTGGCATGCATTCCTTTGTGCTGTTTCGCGCATCTCATTGCCCCAAAGTGGGTCCGACGGGACCGAAAACACGCCACGGTCCGGCGGGACCAGAAACACGTGCGGTTCGGTGAGACCATGAACCCGCTCCGTCGCATTGTCATGCGTCTCAAAAGCCGCGCATTGTCGCGCAGCTCGAGATCATACATCTTCATGCATTCTCAGTTCATTTGCATTGTTATGCATCTCAAGCCGCGCGTTGCCGTGCATCAAAAAAATCATGCATTGTCATGCATTTCGAGCGACTCGCGTTGTCGCGCATTTCATGCATCATTTGCATACAAAACACAAAACACAAAAAAACATGCATTGTCATGCATACAATTTTGCATCCCGGTCTAGGAGACCTTAAATCCTCTGAAGGTGCAATTCCTTTGGTGTTTGTCGTGCTCGAAGATGAAACTTCGGTGGTCTGGTAAAGCCACCTGCCTGTGTTTGCGGTGAGTTCCTAGAAGACCAACCGGGACGTGAAAACTAGAGTTCGAATGGCTTATGCCTAGAACGCAAAGGTTCGGGAGTTCCGAGACTAAAGTCTGGTTTAAATACCCAGGGGTGTATCCTCGGCTTGAAATCTGTATGGAAGCCCCATAGGTTGAGGCAGCATGTCTGCGCCTCAGTTCTGGATACTGAACCAACCTAGTATATCTCCATGTTGGTAAGATAGGGAAAGCTGCAATCATAGCCGTTGCATCATAGTGCATTGTCATGCATCCATTGTAGGTAGTGCATTGTCATGCATACATGGTAAATATTGCATTGTCATGCATTTCCATTGTAGCTTGCATGCATCCATTGCATCACCTTCCATCTATGGCTTGCGCCTTTCCATGTTGAGCTTGGTCTGGTATGTGCCCATACTTTTCACGTCGAAGCATAGTTCAGTAGACCGTTCTATGTTAGCCGCGGCTTGTGTACGTACATGCCTTTCCTAAGCAAGATTTGGTTTGGCCCGCGTGCCATATCCATTATATCCATTTCCATCCCATTGCATATTTGTAGATATTGCATCGTAGCTTGCATGCATCCATTGCATCACCTTCCATCTATGGCTTGCGCCTTTCCATGTTGAGCTTGGTCTGGTATGTGCCCATACTTTTCATGTCGAAGCATAGTTCAGTAGACCGTTCTATGTTAGCCGCGGCTTGTATGCGTACATGCCTTTCCTAGGCAAGATTTGGTTTGGCCCGCATGCCATATCCATTGTATCCATTTCCATTGCATTGTAGTTTGCATGCATTCATTACATCACCCTCCGCCTTTGGCTTGCACCTTTCCTTGTTGAGCTTGGTCTGGTATGTGCCCTTACTTTCCACGTTAAAACACAGTTCTGCATGTGTACGCACCTATTCCACGCTGGTATGTTGGTTTGAGGGTTGCGGCACCTTTTCTGTGTTAGACATGGCTCGTATGCGTACATGCCTTTCCTAGGCAAGATTTGGTTTGGCTGCATGCCATATCCATTGTAGATATTACATTGTAGTATAATTTTGCATCCAGCATTAGGATCATTGTCCTTTCCCCAGCGGGTCGTTTACCCCACTTATGTCATCCCCCCAATACTCGTTCTTGTGTCCGTCTACATTACTCATAGTTCAGTAGACCGTTCTATGGTAGACGGACTTGTTACCTCCATCCATCTATTTGACATTTGTGTGGTTTTGAACCGCTCATGATTGGATCATGATTCAATTGCTTTGCATGTAGTTTGCATTGTTTCAATTGCATTGCATTTTCATTTGCATTATTTATACATTGTTTTGTATATATTGCATATCATTTAGCATTCACATTGCATTGTCATGCATGTTGCTAACAATATCATACCTGTTAAGTTTGTTTTCTTTACAGGCGCGATATTGTATGTACGGTTCATTTGCGGCTGGTGGAACCAGACGAACCGGACAGGTATTGTATCCTCCGCGTGAGACGTATCGAGAATTACATAATTCTTTTACATCCTTTCTGCATTGTAGTGTAGTTTGGTGTATGCTAGCTTAAAACTGTTGCATGTGTGCTTCGTTACAGCTTTTCTTTGCATGATCATAAGTTATGCTCGGCTTCGTGCATTGTCTTGCATTTTTGCCCCTGCCTTCGGGCGCATACCTTGTTTGTCTTGCATGCTTGTCTAAGTCTTCGGCCTTGTCAAAAATGGGTCGTCTCTGGGCTTTGACATTCACTCCCATCATTGTTATGACTTCCGAGTTCTGTCAAAGAGGGGCAACTGTAGACACCCCATTTTTGACCGTCCTCAAGACTTGGACGTCACCGTTTGAACACCCGGTGATCATCCATGTTTGTGTTTTTGGAGTTCCCGGAGGTCTCGGCTATGCGTGCCTCAGGATCTCCGAACCCGACTGTTTAGTGTCTGGTTTTGCAGCAAACACTTGTTTGTTGCCTTGGAGGGGCAGAGAATGCCTTGTGAGGCATCCCCACACATCACCGGCCGTGGCTAGAGGCCACCGGCTGGTGTTTTGTTGCCATCGGCAATATATATTGCCGGTCGGCATTATTTGTTGCCGGTCGGCAGTCCATTTTGTCAAAATGGCAATTTTGAGCAGCCGACTACTGTTCATCTGCTTTTGCAGATATTTTAAGACAGCTGTCTTGCATTTTGTTCCCCTCCATACACGTGTATGGAGGGATAGCCTTCTTGTTAGCTTCCTTGGTAAGCTTTACAAGATTGATTGCCTATAAGAAGAGGGCTCCTCTCTTGGCATTAGGGTTAGAGAAGTTGGAGAAGAGAGTGAGAAGACTCTGGTTTTAGGGTTTAAGTTAGTGTATCTAACCTATATCTATATCTCTCCCTCTCTTGCCATTGTGTGTGTTTTAGGCTTAGTTTTGTGCACAAACACCTACCATCACACCATCCTCTTGGAACTGAGGTTCTTGAGGCTTGTTTTTGGAGCTTTGAAGCTGGTTTGGAGCTCAAGGGGTTGCTGGTCCACCATTTTTGAAGGTGGTCTACAAGGGTAAGACACTAGTCCCTTTTTACCCCACTTTTGCATTGTATTTTTGACCATCTTAGAACTGTTTTCAAGCTTAGTGTTTAATACATAAAAGTTCTATTTTTAAGGTCTCTAAATAGTTTGTTAAGAGTGCTTTAAGTTTTGAGGAAGTTTGACCCCTCTAAAGGCTTGTTTCGCCCTTGTTTTGTGCCATTTTGTGTGAACTCCGGGACTTTGGTGTTTGGGCCTCCTCACCACTGAAATCTTGAGGGATTTCAGTGGGATTTCAGTGGTGAGGATGGTGCTTTGAAGTCTCAAGAAGGAGAGGGCCACCCCCTCTCCTTGTTGTCCTTGAAAAGGACCCATTTTGGCCTCTTGAGGGAGCATCATGTTTGAATATTTGTTGATCATGCCATGGCTGTATTTTATGCTTATATTGCCATAATATAACATTGTATTAAGTTGTTTTTGGTACACCATGCATGCCTTGCATATATGCCTTGTAATGCCATGTTTAGGCCTTGACATGCCTTAGGTTGTAAGCCCTTGTTTTAGCATGTTTTAGGCTTAGCCTTGTGACGGTTTTGTGTTTATTTTGCCATGTTTAAGGTCTGTCCTAGGTTGCTTTGGTCGACCGTGGCATGGTTTGTATAGCTACCTTACATTTTGGCTTGATTGGCCTTGGATATGTGAGCATTGTTGCATGCTTTGTTTGGTTTATTTTTAGTTGGTTTGGTACCTTCTATAACATGATTTCAGAGCTTTATAATGCATGCCATATGTCCATACTTAGCCTCTTTCAAGTGTGCTTGAGAGTTGCTTGTTTATGCTTAAGTGTTAGGCCTTGACATGTACATGTGTGTATGTGTGTTTGGTCTCACCTCTTGAACTTTTGGCCACTGTTTTAGGCCTATTTAGAGCTACCTAAAGCATGTTTAAGCCCATCCCTTTGTTGGTTGCACATGCTCCTCGTGTGTTGTAGCATATTGGTAAGTTGTTGCATGTTAGAACTTGCATGATTGAATGAAGTCACATGTTTGTTTGCATGCTTGGACATTCACATCGCATCTTGCATGCTTGATGATTAACATTGATGTTTCATGTCTTGTATGCTTGTTAACTTGTATGCTTATTTGCATTGCCATGATTGCATACTAGTCAACATGCCTAGGATTGCATCACATAAGCATGCATGCTAGACCTCTTGAGATGAGTATGATAGAGGTTGGGCCTCCTTGTGTGCTTATTTGGTTTGCATTCATTTGAAATTGAAGTTGCACACTTGATTCTTTGGACCATCATGCATGGAAATGCGTGATTGGTGGTCCGAGAGTCGAGGCACATCCTCCTTTGAGTCATAAGCATGATAAGGGGTGTGATAGGTGCATATTCTTTGAAATGCATTGCCATGCTATACCTTGTCCTCTGCTGCTGTAAGTTGCAGGTTCAGCAGGCATTTTGGCCGACCGGCAACATATAGTGCCGACCGGCCGTCCATCAGTGGCCGATAATTCAATCAGCAGCCGATGATCATATTTGGCGGCCGGTGGAAATCCCCTCAGCCGGTGTTGATCCCCAGCGTTCAGAGAAGCAATTCTGAGACTTTGGCAGTCTTCAGAGGGGCAGAGCAGGGAAAACAGAGAGGCTATATATGCATGGCAGTGCACTTCCGAGCGGAATCCGAGCGCGCATGCATTGAGCCCTCGCCCCGAGGCGGTTTACTGTTTTTCCTAGCTTAGTTAATTTGTTAATTAATTAGGCAATTTGTAATAATTAATTAGCTCGTAGTTAATTAATTTGTATTATTCTTTTGGTCCCTCCGAGCGAGGGCAAATTTGTAATAAGCGTGGGTGCGTGGGTGTGCATGTCTTCCAAACCCCACGTCTTTCTTCCCTTTTATTTACCTGCTTATGATGGTAGATTAGGGCATATTTAAATTAGCATACCTTATGCTATGCATGCGTGCATTCATACATTCGTCTTGCATGCACCGGGCTCGGCGCATCATACTAGCAGCATTAGTATCTCAAATCTAACTTGAATACGTGCATCGAATGATTGCATTTCACATGCCACTTTAGGATTAGCCGAGCCTATCCTAATTTCATTTTGTGTGCGAAGCATTAGCCACTTAACATGAACTAGGATCACGCATGTTTGCTAACTAGTTTACTGTTTTGGGCACGGAGTACGATGTAAGTATTTTTTATGCTTTAGCATACCGCATGCGTGTGGATGTTGACATAACAGTATGCTTACCATGTGGCTAGATGCTTATGTGTTATAAACTGCTTGAATGCCTGTGGGTGAAGGTTGGATTGTTTGAGTTGGAACAACTCATTGAAATCCGTGTTTTAGCCTACTTGCGAGTAGCAAAATCCAACACATTTTTCAAAATGAACGGATATACAATGTTTATTTCCAAATTAGGCGATCTAGTCTATACTTTTGTATTGTGCGCATCACATAGTAATTCTAGCTAATTAATCGGAATAAGAACACATAACGTTTTCAAAAACGGATATCATGGTTAGTAGAGGCCAATCTTCGGATCGGGCGAGAGGGGGTGCTCATAGCTGACCTTCCCCAATCGTACCCAAGTTCCCGAGCCGACGCAACTTTGGTGATGACGGACACGTGGCCTTTGGCACCGAGTCAGGGTTTCCTAAATTCCCCCATTAAAAAATATTTAGGTGGCGACTCTGTATCTGGCAAAGCAGTCCATGTTTGGCACTTCTTTCAAAAATCTGTTTGTCTCAAAACGATTTGCCGGATTTGGACTCTTTGGTTCAGATTAAGAACCGTGACAATTTGAGTCCGAATTGTAGTAAACCCAAAACGAACAGAACGGGACTTCACCCTCCCGGGGCGTTCGGGGACGTCTACAATTATATGCACCCCTAGTTATGTTATTTCTTTTCTTTAGTTATGACAGTATTTTAGTTAAAACTCATGAGTTCTTTAGTTATGACTCATGAGTTCTTTAAGAGTGATGCTATTAGCACCTCATAAATTATTTTGGACCCCACATTTCTTTGGACCCACACTTATAAATTTTGAAACCTTTAAAATTTCTTCCCCCCTAAATAGTACCAAAATTATCATCAAACATTTCACCCATTAAATGTACACCCCCACACCCTAAAAGAAAAAACCACCCTTCCAAAAAACCTTAACAAAACCCACTAAGAAGAAGAACAATTTCATCCTTTTCAAAACCCACAAAGAAAAAGAAGAAAAATACTGTCTATGTTCATATAAGTTACAACATGGTATAGCCTTTTAACTAACTACTACAGAAAGAGAGGGGGGGAGAGAGAGTGAGTGAGAGAGACAAACAGGTAGGCACCTTTATTTTTTATTTTAATCTCATTTGGGCCATTTGATATGCTGACTTGTTGATCAACGACTCTTGTTTAACATGGTCTAGCCTTTTGATGTGCTCTCATTTCTACCATAACATATCCTCCCTTTCTTCTCTATTTTTGTCTTGGGATTGTGGCGGTGTGGGTGGGTGTGTGTGGTGAGAATTGAGGGAGAGTCATAAACAAAACTGAATTGTAGTGTACCCAAAAATGAAGAGTTTCCTTCATGTTCAGACCTACATTCTCGAACAAATAAGCTATATTCGGGGAATGTGTTCCCGAACAAATAAGTAATGTTCGGGCCTGCATTCCCGAGCTTGAAAAAATAAAATTTCTGCGAGTGTTAAGAATTTTAACTATTGACTCACTATTATCCTGAAATAAATAGCAATAAAATTAAATTTTAAAATGTGATCAGTAAAACAGGTCCGAACCTATGAAAAATGTTCGGTTACCTGTTTCCAAACAAATAAACAATATTTGGACATGTGTCCTCGAATTTCGGTCATATGTTCGGGAGTTCAGTCTCGAAAAAATGACGAACATATTTTATTATTTTTTCTATTTTTTTCAAGAAACTTACATTTACAAGACCAATCTTCTCTGAGGTAAGAACAACATCAAAGTTATAAACTTCTTCTAAACTTTTATTGTTGTACTCCTCTCATTTTATGGAGTTATGGTTGCCAAAAAAAATTTCACTCATTGTCATTGCTGGAGAAGTGCAAGTAATCAAATAGTTGCTATTGTTACCACCGGAACATTGCTGCCAAAGAGTTTTCAAGGTTTTGAGGGTGGATAGGTTTTAAATGTGAGATTTGGAGAAGATGGATGGATGGTGATAGAGGTGGGTGCTCTCACAAATCCTAATTCATGATATAGTGGGTGTGCAGGTTTAATTGTGAGATGGAGTGTCCTAAAATTAATGATATCTTTTATAGTAATTTTATTTGAAGTTATTATTGTAATTAAAAAAAAAAAACTAAAAATTGGGGGGTCGAAAATAATTTATGAGATGCTAATTGCAACACTCTTCTTTAATTATATCTTATGTTGTATTTAATTATGACATTTTTTTTTATTTGTAACTCAAAAAATTGAAATTATGTTATGTTATGTTATTTATTTATTTTTAAGGGGAATAGTGTTTTCCCGATATAAAACGAGTAGTCAGTCAAAAATGTACGCTTGATGGATCCATATCTGATTGAAATATAGGTGTCTATACAAGATGATTCTGCAGCAACAGTGGCCTGCGGGCTCGGCAAAGGTTCACTGGTGAATGCAGGAGTGATGATACCGGCCCTAATCCGCGCGAGAAGGAATCCAAAATGGCCAAAAGAATGGGGAAAAGATTGGGACATGTGTGAAGCTTCTGCTTCATCCATGCTGAGAATACAGAGTGTTCCCATCATGTATCCTAATGCCAAGATCATGAAGGGAATAGTTGAAGAAGATGGGTTCAAAGAAACCAGTAGTGACCCATTGAAGCTAAGTGTGAATTTTGATATAGAAGAACAGCCATCCAATTCATCAAAGTTTCAGGAGATGGGCAGCTGCTTAGTATGTGGAAATTGTCTTGCTGGTTGTCCTTATAATGCCAAGAATTCTACAGACAAAAATTACTTGGTTTCTGCAGTACAGGTTTTTGTCCTTTTCCACATATTTTTATAATTATATTATATATAAAAAATAAGAAGAAGTAATGACTCGTCATTTTCAAGAAATGTGAAAAATCTAACTCCATATGATTAACTGTCGTGATGATTAGCATCTATAAAATGAATCCAATTCTCCAATCGCTTTGTACATCAAATGTTATGTGAACACAATGAATTGAATCAGTTGCAATGCAGGTGAATGTTTTCACCTTATATGCTAATCTTTTCTATCCTAAAATTAGATTTTGTGTGATTCAGGCAGGATGTACCATCAAAACACAATGCCAAGTTTAGTATGTGGTACAAAACCCAGAATACATTTGCGAAAAGGAAGACAAAGTTTGCAGGAAAAACTGGCGGCGCTGGCATATATATCTCAATGAGATTGACTATGTTGCATCTGATTTTGTTATCCTCTCAGGTAATATAACATAGCTATAGATGCTCAAAATCTTGTTACAATTTTAGTCAGACAAACGTTATGAACTTAAAAAATAAAAATACAAAATACTTTGAATCACTTTGCATGTGGAGTGTGTGGCACGACTGAGATACTATTCCAGTCTCAAACGAGAGGACTGAAGCTTTCTGAGAGACTTGGATCAGATTTTAGTTGTAATGGTAACACTGTCGCTTATCTTGCTGGTAGCCCTGCACCATTGGGTGCTTATGCTTTGGACAAAAAGCAATTCACAAAGATACCTTTTCAGGGGAGGCCAGGCCCATCCATTTCTTCATCATACACCTCTTCGTTGGGATTCACAATTCAGGTTGAAGTTTTATGTTCATATATATAGGAGTTCTTCTTCCATGTCTCATTTGTGTTTATGATTATTGTCAAAATTGATACATGTGGTACCATTTGGCGCAGAGTACGGTACTTCCAGTGGCATATCCTTACCTTCTATTTAAGGGGATCTTTACTTATGGATGGCCTTCTGGCTATTGGTTCCTACATGGTATTATAGACACGTTAAAACATGTGTTAGGAATGAAATATAGCAATGCAATGGTTTTCAATGCAATGGGATATGATGAGAGTGATGGAAAAATAACATTTGACAAGGACACTAACAGAATCTGCTTTCAGCCACCCCTTGATCATTTACTACCAAGAAAAATTGGAGTGTTTCAAAACCTTACAAAGAAATTGGGAGGAATATTGTTCATGTCAAGGTATCGGAGCACCTTAGTTCATCTTTTAGGGGGTTGCAATGCATCATCAGACCCTTCACAAGGAGTTTGTAACCCCAATGGTCAAGTATTTGACACAAAGTCTCATAACTCAGTGCACCCCGGCCTCTATGTTTGTGATGCCTCCTTAATACCTTGCTGTCTCGGCATAAATCCATGTCTAAGTACTGTCACAGTGGCTGAGCATTTAAGTAGGAACCTTGTGTCAGATGTTCTCAAGTACAAGAGCGACAAAGGTATGGTTTTGGTAAATAACTTGGGTGATCCGAAGCTAGGCTCAATTACTAGTGTGAAGCTAGATAGCGATCGAAAATCAATGGTTGTCGTTAAAGAAACCATGAGAGGCTATGTGGGTGGTATGCCATGTGTAGCTTATCTCAAGATGAAAATGAACTCTAGAATTTGGAAGGAATAGGATATAAAGAGTAAACTTATCGGATTATCTCATCCTCTGCTAAGGGGTAAAGTTGGAGGATATGTTTTATTTAGTGCTTTGGAGTCTGATAAATTACATATTGTAGATGGGGAAGTAGATTTGTGCGAAGTGGATGAAAGAACTCCATATACGCTGTATATGCACTATACTCTCCTTCTTGCTGCTTCTGCTGGTTCAAGGTCTGATATGATCTAAACTAGAAATTTATCTTCAGTCTGACATTATTTTTTATAGTATTTGTTTTTCACATAAATAATAGAAAGTATTTTTCATACAGATACATTCTTGAAGGGAAGAAGGTAATGAATCCTTATCTCTTTGGATCATCCGCATGGAGGGAGACAACGACAATGAATGTGACATTCAATAAAGTCTGTATGGACAGTTCCAAGGAAGATATGCTGAACTTGAAAGGGAAGCTTAATATTTCCATGATAGAGCTCCTGAAGTGCTTGATAAGCCTAGAAGGGAACATGAGAAGAAGGTTTGTTGGTGTGCTATTACAGAATCTTTTCAAAACCTACATTTTGCAGGTGCCACGAGGGAGTCACAAGGAATTCAATTCTTCAGAATTACACCAAAAACCTTATCAAGACAGTATTCTCCATGAGATACAAACAGGTAGTCAGAAGTATACAATCCATAGATTTGTAACTTGCAAGTTCGTTTGTTCTCTAAATTGTTCCGACTCAATCCAATATTGTCTTGAACCAATACTCTTGGATAGCTACAACTGAAATAGTAATATGTCCTAGAGCAGCTTATGGACTATATTAGTACTCTTTTTTCTTTTTTCTTTTATTTTTTACTCTTTTTTACCTTGGTACTACAGTTCTCAAACGTACTGTTGCTTCTTTGGTAATTGAACAGAAGATGGTTTTATCAGTTGGAAGCAATGGAAAGGAGAAGAAGAAACTAAATCCAATTCTCCTAATTAATGGTCATTCCACTGAGAATTATGGCTACCCATAGAACCAAATGATTTGGTTGGAACTACTAGAAAGGCATGAAACATGGCTATGCACCAGATTACACCCTTTGAATCCTTCAAACAATTTCACCATTGAAGATATTGGCAGATTTGATATACCTGCTGGTAAACAATAAATAAAAAATAAAATTCTATAAAAAAATGTGTTACCAACTCAACTGGCCGTATTTTTAACTCTTATTTTTATTTTTGTAGTGATCAATAAAATTCGTGATTTGCACAGGCCATTGATAAAAATACATGTGGTTGCACATTGTGTTGGAGGCTTAGCAATTCATTTAGCTCTTATGGGAGGCCATGTCTCTGCAGCCCATATAGCTTCTCTGTCTTGCACCAACTCTTCGATGTTCTTCAAGCTCACCACTTCATCTAGAGTCAAAATGTGGCTTCCCCTCATCCCGGTAAGCTCCTCTTCGTAATTCTCACAAATATGATTGGAAGTTATTTTCCATAAAGATAATTCTAATGGGGAACTAATTAAAATGTACAATTGGTGGAAATCAGAAAGTGGCTCATGTTTGAATATGGAAGCATTATGTTCTCGTTCTTGAATCATTTGGAATTTCTCAATATCAGATATTCATCATTTATGACTTATATAGCAGAAATTCAAGTAATAGTAAACGATGGTTATAATTTTGGTTCTTAATATAAGAAAAATTTAGACATCGAGGCTTCACACCTTCACAACTGTAAATGGGGGTACCCATTACTCTTAAGGCTAATCAAGGTAGGCCAACAAAGAACATAGTTTTGACACCATTTTATATATGTTTTAGGTCTGCATTCTTTTATAACTTCAATCATATTGCAGATGTTGATGGTCATACTAGGCAAGAACAAGATCCTCCCTTTGTTCAAGACATCAAAGGCAAGTTCACGACAAAAGCTCCTAAAAATATATGCTCGTTTGGTGCCCACGTTACGAGAGATGCACCTGCGATGAATATGAGGTCTTTTCTGGATATTTGGTAACACATTTTGGCACGATAACATAAGCCCCTCCATGCACTATTGGTTAAACAAACAGAGCTTACCAAGGCTTCCAATGGCTAGATTTCCTCACCTCAGAAAGATTTGCAATGCTGGTTTCATTGTGGACAGCAGTGGTAAAAACTCATACTTGATACATCCCGAAAGAATGGCGCTCCCTACGCTTTATATATCTGGTGGGAGGACTTTCCTTGTGACTCCCCAAACTACTTTTCTTGCTACTAACTACATGAAGCTTCACCAGTCCGGTTTTAGACATGAAAGGGTGGTTGTGGATGGCTTTGGTCATTCGGATTTATTGATTGGGGAAGAGTCCTATAAAAAGGTTTTTCCTCACATTCTATCCCATATTAGATTAGCTGAAGAAGCAAAAAATTGTTTGCTGGACAGTGAGAAAAGAAAGTACAATAAAGAGGCCTTAGCATGGGGTGGTGATCCATTACAAGAAGGAAACAGAGAACTTTGGAGCTATATTTCTCCTTTAGTTGCCACCTGGTTGCTCTTCGTGTTGTTAAAATCAAGGTTAATATGAGTCAACACGATTGTCAGTTGATTGTTGTATTCTATGGATAAGCCCCAATCCATAGGCCCGTAGAGTGCTAACTTTCAAAATTTGTAACATTGAGAGTGCGTTCATATAATTTTTAACAATATATATATTATATATATATATATGAGAGCTTGGCCTAAAAGTCTAAATCTTAATTTTATGTAATCAAAAAGTTCAGATGTTAAAATATTTTGTTTAAAAAGATGAAGTTAGATAAAATAATCAAAATATCTTTATATATATAGAAAAAAGGTTGAGATCCCCTTTTTCTTTGACCCGCACCATCCCCAATTTATTGGGATTAACTTTTTGTTTTGTTTTTTTGTTTTTTGTTTTTTTTTCCCTCCTATCACTCACTGACATGTGTTAGTGGAAGGTTGTGGGGGTCAAAGAAAAAGGGAGTTTCTATCATTTCTGTATATATATACACTAGCAGCAACCCGTGCTATGCACGGGAATGTATAATTTTAATAATTTATTATAGTCATTTTTGTATAATAAAATAAAAAATTCTTATAAATTTAAAATATAATAGGGAATTGTAACTAAGAAATATTTTAAATATGATAACTATCTCATACCTAAGTTCATTCATTCATTTTTTTCATAAATTTGTCATTTAAAACATTGATTATAAAATTATCTTAGTCCAGGTAGGTCATTTAGCAACATGAACTATATTTCTATCGGACATTATTATAACTTTAAAAATGAATAATGTAAAAATGGGTACTATTACAAATAATGTAAAAATGTTCAAAGGCCCCTTTAAAGAAAACAACAAAAAAAATGCCCCCACTACATATACACATAAGTATACAAAAAGAATAAAATTTATCAAACCGTAAAATCCAACAATTGCTTAACTAATTGTGACGTTGATGATTGAATGCAACTCAAATCTTAATCGCAGAGTTTGAATAAAACTTTATACCCAATATGCAAACACTAAAAAAATTGATGGTAAGTTAGAATATATAGCTAAAATATGAAGCATTTGAAAAATAAGATAGAAATGAAATTGAAGATCATTATCAGATAGGAATGAATTTGAAGATAATTATTAGATTAAAGATTAAAATAAATTTTAAAAAGGGATCATATGAACAATATAATAAAAATAAAGTTGGAGATAATGATGGGATTGGGGATTTGAAAAACAAAAACAAAAAAGGAAGAAATAAGAAATAAAGATAAATGAAGATACAGGAGAAGATTAAGCAAAATAAAAAATAAAATAAAAAGAGATAAGGAGTCTTAGATAATAAAAAGATTTTAAAAGTTAAAAATTAAAATAAAACAATATTAAGAGAAAAAAAATGTTTTTTTGTTGGAGAAAAATAAGGACGAAGAAAAATTTAAAACATAACTTTGAGAGAGTGACATGTAGGAAAAAGAATATCAACTGTTTGAGAATTGAGTATTGAGACTTTGAAAATTTTAGAGTACATAATATATTTCCTTATATATAGTATAGATATAGATATATAAGTAAAAAGATAGATATCAAATCTAATTTGAAAAAAATAAAAATAAAATAAACATCCTAAAAAAAAGAAGAGAGAAATGTGGGAATTCGGTTGTTGATAATCAAAATTTTTAAAAAGATAAGATATTTATGAGAGATTATGTATGAGTAGAAGATAATTTAATTTTTGTTATATCAAAATAAAGGAATATATATTTCTTGAATAGTAGCAAAATAAATTTACATTTTTAATAAAGTTGTAATAGAATAAAAATATATTTAATTTTCAAATTGTATGCTTGATTTTTTTTTTTTTTTAAAAAAAAATACATTGATAGAAAATTTTAAAATTGATGGTATTCAATTGTTATCATTATAGCCTATAAAAAGAATTTAATAGTGGTCAATCATTGAGCAATAAAAAATTAACACTTAGCAACTTAAATTTTGTAAAAATTTAAAAAAAAAAAATTTGGAAAATTCAGAATAAGGTATTGGAATTCCTCAAATCATATAGTTAGATATTTTAGTTAATTTTAAAATTTAAATTTTAAATCCAGTAATATTATGCATGTGTAATAATTCAAAATTTAGATAATGCACTAATAGATTTGAGCCACTTTTTTTTTCTTTCTAATATTGTAAAAAAAAATCCAAATTTTAAATTAGCTATGTTTAGATAAAATTTAAAGATTTTAAAATTTTAAAATTAAATATTGTTAGATGTACCAATCACTTTAAGCCAAATATATTTTTATTTTTAAAAATTTAAAAATTTTAAGATTGAGAAATTGTGTTTAAGGTTTTGAAATTGTTGTGTGTGATTGTGATTGTGTTCTTGAATTCGAGAGTTTACGTGAAGCCATTAATAAGTGTGATGGTGTGATAGACATGAGATAAAATAAATAAAATTAAATTCAAGATTTGATGAGTTCAGGGTTTGGAGATCGAGAGAAGGGAGAGAGAGTGACTGTGATGGAAGGGACATGTACATGATATATATATATATATATATATGTATATAACCAAATGTAGTTGTTTTGTCAAAAGCCTCCAAATATCTACTCTAAATTCTCATAATTTTAAAACTCTCTCTTTCCTACGTGGTAACTATAGCGATCCCTGTTTTCCCTTCATTGTTTAATTGTATTCCGGACTCGGCTCCGTGGATGTTGGTCCTTGTCTTATTCTCATTTCTATCCTTTACTCTTTATATTTGAGTTTTGGGTTGTGTTGGGCAGGTTGAGAACAGGTTGGTTGTGTTTAGAAACCAAAAGTTGATGCCCAGATTTTGGCATTCACGCTCGAGCGGGCCCTTTGTTTTTGCTTCTCCGCTCGAGCGGGCATTTTGACGCTCGAGCGTGATTATTCATCTCCCAGTATTTTGTTCTGCAGGTCATCGGACGCTCGAGCGTCCACCTTCACGCTCGAGCGGGGACCATCGACTGCAAAACTTCTGGAAGTGTGCATCCGGCGCTCGAGCGGCTCTTTTGACGCTCGAGCGTAAGTCTGTGTCTGACGCTCAAGCGGGGCGTTCCACGCTCGAGCGTACCTGTTTGTATATCAGTCCGTGAAATCACTTTTTGGATCACTTTTTCAACTTTCTTTCTCTCTCTTACTTTTCAAAACCCAAACTTGAGAGCCTCTCACTCTAGACTTCAACTTCTGTCTACAAAATCATCTAGATCAAGTGATCTTCTACCTTGGTCCCTTTATATAAAGTGTGGGTTTGGCTTGCTCTTCATTTTGATCCGAAAATTATTGGGTTTGGAGCACCTTCGAAATCCTTCATCTTCTCCATTTGGTCTCTCCATTTGAGGTAGGGATAACTACTCATATTTATGGTCTTTGACATAAACTTGTAGTCATTTTGATGTAATATTGAAATGGGGAAATTTTGGGGGTTAGGGTTTCAAAATATATAAAGAGGGGTTTTGTTCTTTTGACTCATACATGTATATTTTGGGTCTTAAAATGAGATTATTGATGTTTAATAAAAATATTTGAGCCTTTGGGTCAATGTTGAGAAAATGGGGAGGAAAGCCCTAATTTGTTGTTATGAATTAATTTGTACAATTAATTTGGAAAGTTATGAAAATATGAAATTGAGTTGGAAATAATGAAATTAAGGAGTTATGAGAATGAATGGTGGAGTTGGATAAGTTAATCAGTCACCTTTGGAAATATTAATAATTTATCTGTTGATGCATTTATTATCTGTTTAGAAATGATTGCTTTAGGCTATCGGTGGAGGATAGTCTTGATTGTTGTAGACACTGTATGTTGATTAGGAAAAACTAAAACTAATCACGTTGAATATGTTGTTGAATATGACGGTCGGAATAATACATCGAATATGTGTATTGATTGATCATTGAATATAATAAGTGTTTATATACATTGTATTGTGTGGGAGGAGATAGAGGATGTACTCCATGGTTTGGGAGGAGATAGGGGATGGACTCCTAAACCGGATTTTATTTGGGAGGAGATAGGGGATGGACTCCATTGATACAGCAAATATGTGTATCTATTGTGAAGTATGGAAGTGTTTTAATATGACATTGATACAGCAAATATGTGTATCTATTGTGAAGTATGGAAGTGTTTTGATATGAGTTGTTATCTCATTTAAAAAGGAATTTCTTTAATATAAGTCGTAGTCTCATTAAATTGTTGGCCAGGTTCTGAGCCATGTTATGAATTGAAAATTTGATAAGTAAAGGAAAGTGGAATGAAATATGGACATATCTGTCATGGAATTCGATTGTGTTGTACGTTGGTTTGTTTGAGTTAAACATTTATCAAATGCTAATGTTTTAGTTATTGCTCATATTATGTTTAGCATATCTCTACTGGGTGTTGGCTCACTCTAGACGTCCCCGAACGTCCCGAGAAAAATCCCGTTTTGTTCATTTGGGCTTACTACAGTTCGGACTCAAATGTCATGATTCTTAATCTGATCTCGCAAAGTGCAATGCAAGATTGATAAATCACCAAAGAGTCCAAATCCGGCAAATCGTTTTGGAAAACTGATTTTTAAGAAAGAAGTGCCAAACATGGACTGTTTCGCCAGATATAGAGTCGCCACCTAAATATGTTATTTTTGGGGAAATTTAGGAAACCCTGACTCGTTGCCTAAGGCCGCGTGTCCGTCATCACCAAAGTTGCCTCGGCTCGGGAACTTGGGTACGATTGGGGAAGGTCAGCTATGAGCACCCCCGCTCGCCCGATCAAAGATCGGCCACTACTAAACATGATATCTCGTTTTTGAAAACACATGCGTTCTTATTCCGGTTAATTAGCTAGAATTACTAGGTGATGCGCACAACACACAAGTATAGACTAGATCGCCTAATTTGGAACAAAGCATTGCATATCCGTTTGTTTGGAAGGCGGTTTGAAGTTTGCTACTCGCAAGTAGGCTAAATCACGGATTTCAATGAATTATCCCAATTCAAGCAACCCAACCTTCACCCACAGGCATTCAGGCAGTTATATCACATAAGCAATTAGCCTCATGGCAAGTATGCTGTCATGTTAACACTTACACATATGCAAGATGCTAAAGTATAAACACTCATAGTGTACTCCGAGCCAAAACAAGAAACTAGTTAGAAATCATGCGTGATCCTAATTCATGTTAAGATGGCTAATGCAACACATGCAAAATGCAATTAGAATAGGCTCGGCTAACCTAAGAATGACATGTGAAATGCGACAACTCGATACACATATTCAAGTTGGAATTGAAATACTTGCAATTAGTATGATGCGCCGAGCCCGGTGCGTGCATATGGATGAATGTATGCAAACATGGTAACAAAGTATGCTAATTGAAAGTGACTAAAACTAACCATTGAAAGCAGGTAAGTTCAAAGAGAGAAGACGTGAGGTTGGAAGACATTCACACACGTACGCACACTTATTACAAAATTCGCCCTCTCGACGGAGGTCCGAAAGAATAATACAATCAATAATTAACTAACTAACAAGCTAATTAATTAATTACACAACACTTACTAATTAACAAATTAACTAAGCTACGAAAGCAAGTAAAGCAGCCTCGGGAAGAGGGATAGATGCATGCTTGATCGGCTTCGCTCGGAAATCCGTTGCCATGCCATATGTTGCCTCTGTTTGCACTGTTTTGCTCCTCTGAAAACTGCACAAGATGCTTCTGAACCACTCCCTAAGCATTGTATGATGTCACCGGCTAAGAGATAGGACCACCGGCCATTGGAAAATGGTTATCGACCATTTGCAAGGATCTCGGCCAACAATGTTTAGCCGACCGGCATTGGAGATGGCCGGCCGGCCATCTCTTCCTGCAAAATGCTATTTTGCTGCAGCAGAGGACAAACAGAGCATGACAATGCATTTTCAAAGCAATGTGTGCACAACCACCTTTCCTATCATGTCAGGAACTTAAGGAAATACGGTTCTCAACCCTCGGGCCATCAATCACGCATTTCAATGCATGATGGCCAAAGGTGCTGAATGTGCAATTCAATATCAAATGAAATGCACATAACACATAACGGGCCCCCAAAACTCTATCCTGATTGATCAAGAGGCAAAGGATGCATGCATGCATGCAAGCAAGACTAATACAACATGAGCATGTTAATGACAATGCCATACAAGGCTAATGGTAACAAGCATGCCAAATACAATGCAACTTAGACAAGCATGCAAATGCAACATGGACATTTCAAGCATGCAAGGCAAACATGTGACAACATGTAAAGGGACAAGATATGCAAAACGGCAAAGCTACTTAACAGAAGCATGCCGAATGCAATACCACTTAAACATGCAATAAACATGTTACGGACTAAGTATGCAACAAGGCACAATTAAAACTAGCATGTTACAACATGCAATTTACCAAATATGCAACGGCATGTGACAACTTGCAAAGCAAACATGCAACAACATGCAGGGATGACTTAAACCAAAATGGACAGCTCTCAATAGGTCCAAATCAGTGGCCAAATGCTATGAAAATGGGACAAAAAGCTCAACAAACATGCATACTAATTGCCTAAAGACTAAGGCATAAAAGAGTAACTTTTAAGCACACTTAAAAGAGGTGAAAAGCATGCAAATGTGACAACATTACTGCTCTGAAATGATGCTAGGGGTTGAAGCCAAATCACATAAACAAATCAAGCATAGCATGCATAAGGCTCAAAAGCCTAAGGCTTATGAAGGGACTTGAACCAAAGCTACACAAAACAAGGAGCACAGGCCAACATAACCCAAAACAGTCCTAAATCATGTAAGATGATCCTAAAACATGCAAGGAATGAAGCCAAACATTGCTAGAACAAAGGACCAAAAGCATGAAGCCAAACAAGGCCACAAAAGAGGTGTTATACACACCTATCAAAGTCAAAACATGGCATGACTTAAGCAACCAAAAACAGAGTTATGGAATGTCAAAATGAGCCCAAAAACCCACTTAGATGGCATCCCAAATGCCTAAGTATGATGGCATACACAATGATACATTCACGAGGCATAACATACCGACTCTTTAAAGCATTAAAGAAGTTACAAGTGCAAGCATATGAGCATACTATATGGACTGAAATAGCATAACAAGTGATGTCAAACCACTGAAATGGTCGAGCTAGAGCATGCTAATGACTTGAGCACCCAAAGCTAACAAGCTAGATTGCATGGTAGCTATACAAAACAATGCAACCATGACCAAGAAGACCAAAATCAGATCTTAAGCATGTCACAACATGGCTAAAAGCTTCATGGAGTTAGGCCAAAACATGCAAGCATAGTAGTCTAAATGCTAGGTACATTTTAAGGCAAATCATAAGATTACAAGACAAGTATACAAAGCATGCATGGTATGTCTAAACCAAGTCAAAAAAGTGCTATATCATGGCAAAACAAAGCCTAATATATACTGAAATGAAGCTAAAACAAGCTAAGCAAACATGATACTAACATAAGCCATTTATGCAAGCATTAAAGACAATAAGGAGAGAGGATAACCCTCTCCTATTTAGGATACCAAAATCACCTCCCCACCACTGAAAATCCTCTGGATTTCAGTGGTAGAGAGGTCATGCAAAGCTAAGAACAATGGCCAAAAGGGATGGCCTAAAATGAGGCCTAACAAGGCCTAAAAGGGGGAAAACAACCCCAAACCTCAAAATGACCTTAAACAAAGTTCTAAAGCAAGAAAAATCAGAACTTTTGTCAGTTATAAGTTAAGCTTAAAACTATAAGCAAGAAGGGCTAAAGGCTTAAGCAATAAAGGGGTATCTAAAGCAAGGAACTCACCCTTGTAGAACCTCTTCAAGAAGAAAGCTCCAGCAGGTTTTCTGAGTTCAAACCAACCCAAGAACACTGAAATCAACCTCCTAGCACCTCAGCAACCAAGGATGGTGTTCTAGTGTGTGTTTGTGTACAATAGTAAGACAATACTACACTTTTGAGCACAAAATAGGATCAAACAAGGGAGTATAGATACAAAACTATATCTAACTCTCCTAACCTAATTTTTTTTTGAACCCTGGAGGAGGGAGGAGGGGCTCCCTCTTTATAGAAGTTCAAATTCTAAAGCTTCCAAGAGAAGCTAAGCAAAGGGCAAATCCCTCCATACACGTGTATGGAAGGGGTGAATTGTGGATGCCAGCTGCACCAGCTAGCACAAAATATCTGCATAAAGTAGATGAACAGGGTTCGGCCACCAAAAATGGCCGATCGACCAGCATAAGTGCCGGCCGACCAAATATAGTGCCAATCGGCCAACACTCTTGGCCGATGGCAAGAAAAAGGGGCCGATGGCATCATGCCCTGGCCGGTGGGTTGAAGGGATGGCAAACAAGCCACCCTCTTCTCTTAGAAGCAAAAACACAAGTGTTTGGTCCACAACCAAGCACAACACAGACAAGTTGAGAGATCTTGAGGCAAGGCGCGTAGCCGAGACCTCCGAGAACTCAAAACGAACACAAGCATGGACGATCATCGAGTGTTCAAACAATGACGTCCAAGTGTTGAGGACGGTCAAAAATGGGGTGTCTACACTCACCCTATATGGGACATCATTTTCAAGTACAGGTGATATGCCGCCTCCAAGGACGTAGCTTGGGAGGTTGTAGAAGCTGAAGGCTTCTTTTTGTGATTATTTTGTGTATTACATGTAAATCAAGCCAAGGGCTTATTTTGTATTTTAAGTTAGTACTCTCTTTTTGTAACTAAGTGTTGGCTTGGAAAGTTGTAAGCCCGTAGGGCATTTACTTTTGATGTCAACATGTAATACTTTTGTAATTAATACGCTGATAAATAGAATTATGCTTTATTCTCTTGAGTTTGTGGATGTCTTGAAAGTATGATTTATGAGTTTATTTTGAGGGCGTTACAGTAACCTTCTTTGATTAGCTTTCATATTTTCTGTTTTTCTTCATTTTCTATTTGTTTGATAATTAAAATAAAAATTAATTTCATTGCTCAGGGATAAAGATTTAAATTTCAAAATTCCTCCATATAGATAAACATATAAAATTAAAAATTAATTTATAAAAATTAATTTTATATTCTATAGATAAAGATAAAAATTAAACAATTAATGTAAAAAAAATTAATTTCATAACTTATAGATAATTTAAAATTTCTTCTCGTAAAATAAACATATAAAAGTTGATAAATAACTTATAAAAATTAATTTCATGGCCCACAAATAAAGATAAAGATTAAATAATTGTTTAAAAAAAAAACAAAATTACTCCTTTTTTCCCCCTTCATTTTGTACTTTAATTAATTTCATTATAGATAAACATATAAAAATTCATAAATAATTTATGAAAATTTATTTCATGACATATAGATAAAGATAAAAATTAAAAAAAGTTAATTTCATGACTTATAGATAAATAAACATATAAAAATTGATAAATAATTTGTAAAGATTAATTTCGTGGTCTACAGATAAAGATAAAGATTAAATAATTGATTTAAAAAAATTAAAATACTAAAATTTAGATAAAGATATGATTTGTTAATCTATATATCTTTCAAAAACATATATATCTAAATTTTTATTTTGATTTACTCATATATTTAAACATATAAAAATTCATAAATAATTTATGAAAATTTATTTCATGACCTATAGATAAAAATTAAAATTAAAAAAAATTTCATGACTTATAGATAAATAAACATATAAAAATTAATAAATAATTTATAAAGATTAATTTCGTGGTCTACAAATAAAAATAAAGATTAAATAATTGATTTACAAAAAATTAAAATAATAAAATTTAGATAAAGATATGATTTTAATTTATATATCTATCAAAAACATATATATATCTAAAATTTTATTTTGATTTACTCATATATTTTTTCTCCTATCACATATTATTTTTTTATTACATTTTTTTTTATATTATGAAATGCCCTTTCTATAACTTCTTATCTCCTCTTAAATTCTTAACCTTTATTAGCTCTGAATGAGAAGACGTGACAACCTTCTTGATTGCCTTCCATGTTTTCTACTTTTCTCCATTTTCTATTTGTTTGATTAATTAAAATGAAAATTAATTTCATAGCTTATGATGGAGATTTGAATTTCAAAATTTCTCCATATAGATAAACATATAAAAAACTAAAAATTAATTTATAAAAATTAATTTTGTAGTCTACAGATAAAGATAAAAATTAAACAATTAATGTAAAAAAAATTAATTTCATAACTTATAGATAATTTAAAATTTCCTTCCCATAAATAAACATGTAAAAGTTGATAAACAACTTATAAAATTAATTTCATGGCCAACAAATAAAGATAAAGATTAAACAATTGTTTAAAAAAAATTAATCCATTTTTTTCCCCTTCATTTTGTACTTTAATTAATTTCATTATAGATAAACATATAAAAATTCATAAATAATTTATGAAAATTTATTTCATGACATGTAAATAAAGATAAAAATTTTAAAAATTAATTTCATGACTTATGGATAAATAAACATATAAGAATTGATAAATAATTTATAAAGATTAATTTCATGGTCTACAAATAAAGATAAAAATTAAATAATTGATTTACAAAAAATTAAAATAAGAAAATTTAGATAAAGATATGACTTGTTAATCTATATATCTATCAAAAACATATATATCTAAATCTTTATTTTGATTTACTCATATATATTTTCTCCTTCTATCGCATATTATCTTCTTTTTTTGTTTTTTAATTTTTTATCTTATGAAATGCCCTTATCTTTAATTTCTTATCTCCTCTTAAATTCTTAACCTTTTTTGGCTCTGAATGAGAAGACGTGGCAACCTTCTTTGGTTGTCTTTCATGTTTTCTATTTTTCTTCATTTTCTATTTGTTTGATTAATTAAAATGAAAATTAGTTTCATTGCTTATGGATGGAGATTTGAATTTCAAAATTCCTCCATATAGATAAACATATAAAAACTAAAAATTAATTTATAAAAATTAATTTTATAATCTACAAATAAAGAAAAAAATTAAACAATTAATGTAAAAAAAATTAATTTCATAACTTACAGATAATTTAAAATTTCTTCCCATAAATAAACATATAAAAGTTGATAAATAACTTATAAAAATTAATTTCATGGCCAACAAATAAAGATAAAGCTTAAATAATTATTTTTTAAAAAAAACAAAATTAATCCTTTTTTTTCCTCTTCATTTTGTACTTTAATTGATTTCATTATAGTTAAACATATAAAAAATCATAAATAATTTATGAAAATTTATTTCATGACATGTAAGTAAAGATAAAAATTTTAAAAATTAATTTCATGACTTATAGATAATAAACATATAAAAATTGATAAATAATTTGTAAAGATTATTTTCGTGGTCTACAGATAAAGATAAAGATTAAATAATTGATTTACAAAAAATTAAAATACTAAAATTTAGATAAAGATATGATTTGTTAATCTATATATCTATCAAAAACTTATATATCTAAATCTTTATTTTGATTTACTCATATATTTAAACATATAAAAATTCATAAATAATTTATGAAAATTTATTTCATGACCTATAGATAAAAATTTAAATTAAAAAATTAATTTCATGACTTATAGATAAATAAAAATTTATTTCATTGATTCGTTGATTTGAATTACGAATGAATATTCTATATGCCTAGAGCATGATTTGGGCCCAGGGCCGTTTTATATGTTTGAATTGGGCCTGAGGCCGTTTGATACGTCTAATAAGAGTATGAATTGGACCTAAGGCCGTTTGATATGTTTGAATTGGGTCTAAGGCCGTTTGCCGTTTGCCGTTTGCCGTTTGATACATTTGAATATTATAATAGGCCAAAGGCCGTTTGAATATTGTAATGGGCCAAAGGCCGTTTCAATATATGAATGTAATGGGGCAAAGGCCACGTTTGAATGAAAAGGTGATCATGATCATGATCATGAATATGAAATGCGCATAGATATGAATATTTAAATAATAGGCCCGAAGCTGTTTGATACGTTTGAAGTGTTTGAATTGGGCCCGATGCCGTTTGATGAGTCTGACAAAGTTATGCAATGGGCCCCGAGGCCGTCTGATATGTTTGATAAGGATCTCAAATGGGCCCAAGGCCATTTGACATGTACAACAAACACACAGAATGGGCCTAAGGCCGTTGGTATATGAAATATACGGGTTCGATGTACTTAACATAAATCTTATTCATATAACCCCTTTACTTTGGTATTATTCACTAGGCTAACGCTCACTCTTATTTATATGTATGCAGGTGAGCAAAGAGACGTTCAACTCCAGCCTTAGTGGAGTTTGTAACGCCCTCAAAATAAACCCATAAATCAACCAACAATAGCATGCTTAGACATAAGAAAATAAAGCATAATTGTATTTCATCAGAGTAATCTTTACAAAATGTATTACATGTTGACATCAAAAGTAAATGCCCTAAGGGCTTACAACTTTCCAAGTCAACACTTGGTTACAACAAAAGAGTGCTAACTCTATACAAAGAAAGCCCCTGGCTTGATATACATATAATACAACCAAAAACACAAAACAGTCCAACAGTCCCAAGCCTCCCAAGCTACGTCCTTGGAGGTGGCATACTACTTGTACCTGAAAATGATGTCCCATAAAGGGTGAGCCAACGCCCAGTAGAGATATGCTAAACACAATATGGGCAGCAACTAAGACATAAGCAATTGACAAATGTTTAACTCGCATAAATCAATTCATAAACCATTTCCATTACATGACAATTGTGTCCATGTTTCTTTTCATTTTCCATTTCTTATCCA
Source organism: Camellia japonica (assembly GCA_030407325.1). Taxonomy (NCBI): domain Eukaryota; kingdom Viridiplantae; phylum Streptophyta; class Magnoliopsida; order Ericales; family Theaceae; genus Camellia; species Camellia japonica. Next base: position 95,018,615 of record JAPPVO010000017.1, on the reverse strand, counting down.
GTTTTCAATTCACAACTACGGCTCAGAACCTGGCCAAACAGCTTAAATGAGATAGTGACTCGTATTAAACATTTCTCACTTCATATTAGATAAGTATACTAGCTGTATCAACACTTCAACAGATAAGCATATGAGCTATATCAACACTTCAACAGATAAGCATATGAGCTATATCAACACTTCAACAGATACACATTTTAGTGCTATATCAACGGAGTCCATCCCCTATCTCCTTCCAAACAACATCCGGTTTAGAGGTCCACCCCCTATCTTCCCCTAAACCGTGGAGTACATCCCTTATCTCCTCTCACACACACAACGTATATAAACATAGGTCATATACATAATCAATCAATACATAAAATTAATGTATTCTTTCAACCGTCATATTCGATGACATATCCAATTGATTAGTTTTAGTTTGCCTAATCATCATGCATTGTCTACAACAATCAAGACTACCCTCCACCGGTAGCCCAAAGCAATTATTTCCAAACAGATAATAAAAGCACCAACAGATAAATTATCCGCATTTTCAAAAGTGAACGACTTATTAATCCGATTCCACTATTCCCACTCATAATGAACCAATATCATTATATTCAACTCAATTTCACAATTCCATAACTTTCCCAAATTAATTATATCAATTAATTTATACATAATTTAGGGTTTTCTACCCCATCTCTCAATATTAACCCAAAGGTTCAAATATCAACAACCAACAACTATATCATCATTTTGAGACCCAAAATACGTATTATGAGCCAAAATCACAAAACCCCCTTTTACACATTTTGAAACCCTAAGTCCCAAAATCAAAACACTTAAACCACATGCTCAATAGCTAGGTCAAAACCCATAAGAGTGAGTAGGAATCCCTACCTCAAGAGATGAATACCAACGAAGAAGATGAAGAAAACGAAGATGCTCCAAACTCCAAACTTTTTGGATCAAAACGAAGCCCTCGACAATCAACACACTTTTTGTAAAGGCCAAAGGGAAGGAAAACACTCTAGCTAGATCAAACCCTAGAGAGAAGGGAGATTCTAGAGAGAGGAGCTCTCAAAAATGGCTTTTTGAAAAAGTAAGAGAGAGAAAGAAAAGTGAAAAGTGATTTAAAGTCACCCAGCGGATAACTCATATATGCATGACCTGCTCGAGCGGAGAATAGAACGCTCGAGCGTCAAGCACAAAAATCTGGACCCGCTCGAGCGCAAGAAAGCCCGCTCGAGCGCCAAGAAACAAAAGCAAAACACACCCGCTCGAGCGCGAAGAACCAGTCCGCTCGAGCGTTGATTTTCATCTCCCAGAACTTTCACAGACAAGGCACTACCCACTCGAACGCGACCGTTCGAGCGTAAAGAAACCCGCTCGAGCGTAGAAAACACACCTGCAGAAGTTTTGCAGGGGCACGAAATGCTGGAAGGGTGTAAACCCCACTCGAGCGCAGGAAGACCCGCTCGAGCGGACTAGCCAAAAACTGGGCAACAACATTGGGAGCCAAAGCTCTACCAACCTGTAACAACCAAGCCCAACACATCCTAAAACTCACACAAATGGATTTAAAGGACGACAACAAGACAAATACAACTACCAACTCCACGGAACCGAGTCCAGAATACAACTGAACAGTAAAGGGACAACCGAGATCGCTATAACCTTCCCCCCTTAAAGAATTTCGTCCCCGAAATTAAATACAAGTTTTCAAAAACAAGTTTTCTCCATTCCCAACAATTACAACACAATTAAACATCCCGACCCATTACCGGTCAATCTCATCTCTTTCAAGAGGCAATTCATATTGTATATAACAACCTGCATTATCAATGCATTCCTTTGAAATTTACCAATTTCAACACATTCTCCACAATTCTATAACATTTGCAACATTAATATCATGCTTGCATTTCCACAAAATATTTAACATACACAATGTTAAAAAACACTTCCATTTTAAGGCAAGTTCTACAACATTTCCATAAACTAAAACATTTACCATGTTTTACAACTTAAGACATATACAATGCTCTTAAAGTTCAATAATATTACAAATCTCAATACATGATTATACATCAACAAACATGTCCGGATATTTCTCGCGGACTTCCAACTCACGTTCCCAAGTGGCTTCCTCCACTCCGTGATGTCTCCACAAAACTTTTACCAAGGGAATGGTCTTGCCTCGCAAGACTTGATCCCGCCTATCCAAGACCCGAACCGGTCTCTCCTCATACGAGGCATCCTCATCTACCTCTAGGTCGGTCCAATCCAACACGTGCGATGGATCCGGCTCATACTTCCGAAGCATACTAACATGAAATACGTCATGTACCCCGGATAACTGCGGTGGCAAAGCCAAACGATAAGCAACCTCCCCAATCCTCTCAAGGATCTCAAAGGGACCGATAAACCGAGGGGATAACTTCCCACTCTTCCCGAACCTCATCAAACCTCGCCTCGGTGATATTTTCAAGAAAACATGATCACCCGTTCAAATGCCAAAGGCCTCCTCCTACGGTCGGCATAACTCTTTTGGCGACTCTGGGCTGTAACAAGCCTCCTACGGATAAGCTCAACTTTCTCCGTCGTTTCCCTCACTAACTCCGGGCCCAACAAAGGTGCATCACCCACCTCGGCCCAACAAACCGGAGACCTACACGGTCGGCCATACAAGGCCTCAAACGGTGCCATACCGATGCTACTGAAAACTGTTGTTGTAGGCAAACTCCACCAAGGGCAAGTGCCTCTCCCACGTCCCACTAAAGTCAAGGACACAACCTCGAAGCATATCCTCAAGGATCTGGATAGTACGCTCGGACTGCCCGTCAGTCTGAGGATGATAAGCCGTACTAAAGGTCAACTTAGTGCCCAAGGCACTCTGCAAACTCTGCCACAATCTAGCAGTAAAACGAGGGTCTCTATCTGAGACGATCGTCACTGGGACCCCGTGCAACCTCACTATGTCCCGAATATACAAATCGGCAAGATGATCTACCGAATCTCTCACGCGCATAGGGATAAAGTGCGCCGACTTAGTCAACCGGTCTACAACCACCCAAATAGCATCACTACCCCGCTGAGTCCTCGGAAGACCTACAACGAAGTCCATAGTGACATGCTCCCACTTCCACTCGGCAATAGGCAAGGGTTGCAACAAACCCGCTGGCCTCTGATGCTCGGCCTTCACTTGCTGACAAGTAAGGCACTTAGACACAAAAATCGCCACATCCTTCTTCATACCCCGCCACCAAAACTGGCGACCCAAATCTCGATACATCTTAGTGCCTCCCGGATGCACCGCAAGGCGCGAATGGTGAAACTCTCGGAGTACCTCCTCTCGGCAAGACTCCGGCACAAACAAACGGTCTCGGTATCTCACACTCAGGTCGGGATACACCGTCAAACCCTTCTCAACCTTCCCACTGGAGATCTTCTCTCGGAGGGATTCTACCTCAAGGTCACCTCTCTGCGCCTCTAACACTTGACTCACAAGTGTAGGCTGCGCAACAACGGAAAACAAGGCCGCAGCCCGACAGATTCGCCCAAAAGCAAATCGAACTCGCCAAGTGCCCCCAACATCTCCCACTCCCGGATGGCTACACAGGCTACATCACTAATGGATTTTCTGCTAAGGGCATCGGCCACAACATTGGCCCTTCCCGGGTGATAGTGCAACTCAAAGTCGTAGTCCTCAATGAACTCCATCCACCTTCTCTGCCTCAAATTTAAGTCCCTCTGTGTAAACAGGTACTTCAAACTCTTATGGTCCAAGAATACCTCGAACCTCTCACCATAAAGGTAGTGCCTTCAAATCTTTAGGGCAAAAATCACAGCTGCTAGTTCTAGGTCATGTGTAGGGTAATTCTTCTCGTGTATTTTCAACTGACGTGAGCCATAAGCTACCACTTTCCCCTCTTGCATCAACACACTGCCCAAACCCTCTCGTGAAGCATCACAATAAACGACATAACCCAAGCCTCTCTCCGGAATAATCAAGACCGGAGCGGTGGTCAATCTAACCTTCAACTCATGGAGTGACTTTTCACAAGTCTCACTCCATACAAACTTGACCCCTTTCCACGTCAATCTAGTCAAAGGCGAAGCTAGCCTGGAGAAATCCTTCACAAACCGGCGGTAATACCCAGCTAATCCCAGAAAACTGCGAATCTCAGAAACGCTCTTAGGTTGTGCCCAATCTTGCACTACCTCAATCTTGGATGTATCAACAGACACTCCTTCCCCGGATACCACATGGCCGAAGAACTTGACTTCTCCTAGCCAGAACTCACATTTCCCAAACTTGGCATACAGCCTATGGGCTCTAAGCAACTCAAGCACCACTCTCAAGTGTCCCTCGTGCTCTTCCTCAGAAGGTGAATAAATCAAAATGTCGTCCATGAAAACTACTACAAAACGATCCAAAATTTCCCGGAAGATCCGGTTCATCAAGTCCATAAAGACTGCTGGTGCGTTGGTGAGCCCAAATGGCATCACCAGAAACTCATAATGGCCATACCGCGCACGGAATGCCGTCTTAGGAATATCCTCCTCCCTGACCCTCAACTGGTGGTAACCCGATCTCAAGTCTATCTTAGAGAAACAACGGGAACCCTTCAACTGGTCAAAACAGGTCATCTATACGGGGCATAGGGTACTTATTCTTGACCGTAGCCCGATTCAACTTCCGGTAATCGATACACAATCTCAAGGCACCCTTTCTTTTAGCAAAGAGGGCCGGTGCTCCCCACGGCGAAACACTAGGGCGAATGAAGCCTTATCTAGCAATTCCTGGAGCTGAATCTTCAACTCACTCAACTCGGCTGGGGCAAAACGATAAGGTGCCACAGAAATCGGCGCCGTGCCGGCACTAAATCAATAGAGAACACTATCTCTCGGTGAGGTGGCAAACTGATAAGGTCCTCGGGAAAGATGTCCGAGTACTCACAAACCACTCTTGGCAATACAGTCTGGGTCTTATCAACACTAACTCAAAAGGCTAGCAAGAAGACCACTAAGCTCACTCCGCCCTCGCGGATCACCGGTGGCAACACACTACCAACCTGATCCCCCAGGAAAATGGAAACACTCCCTGCTCAAGGTACATACTGTGACCCTCTGGCGGTAGCATCAACAACAGCCGGTATGACGATAGCCAGTCCATACCCAAAATAACATCAAATCCCGACATGGGCATAACTACAAAAGGAAACGGAAGCCGACGATTGGCGACCTCTATATCACAACCTCTACATCCTTGTTTCAAAATCAATCACCCCAACAGGTGATACAACACATATAGGAGATGCTAATTGTGCCAACTCCAACCCCAAAACAGATGCAAATGCAGCAGATACAAGGAATGCGATGCACCCGTATCAATCAACACACTAGCAACCGAGTTGCAAAACAGAAAGGTACCTCTCACAACTGATGGAGCCGGTACTAGGTCCTGCGCGGTAACAGCATACACGCGCCCTGTAGGCCCCTGATCAACCTGCTCACCTCTAGGAGCAAAAGACTACTGCACAGACTGGGACGATGAAGCCCCTGATTGACCCTCGAGGCCTGCACTGACTGAGCTGGCTGAAAACTCTGCCTCTGCCCAGATGCACCAGATGTGCACTCAACTGCGGGCAAAACCTCTTCAGGTGCCCCGCCTGACCACACTAATAACAAGACAGTGGCTGACCCCTGCCCTGACTCTGGCTCTGCGGTCCAGCTGAAGATGAAGCAGCTCTCTGACCTCCTCCTCTCTACGGGCAAACCGAAGCCTTATGGCCCAGCTGACGACACTTGAAACAGGTGATATCTCCCTGATTGCCTCTCCCCGAGCCTGCACTCGGCACTGGAAAGGTCGATCTAGCAACACCACCCTGAGACTGCTGAGGGTTAGAACCCCTCTGTTTCCTGCTATCACCCTGGCCATCCTGGCTCCTCTTGGAGCCTCTCTGCCCCTCCTCCTCCTCCTGCATCATAATCTCCATATGGGCTGCAGCATCAACCAAACGCCCAAAATCCCGAGTCATCGGACCCCCAACTCTCATCTTGAGTCCACGCCTCATCTTCTTCTCAAACTCAAGGCAACGACGTTCCTCAGACGCCACAAGTTCAGGTGCAAACCTGGACAAGCTAGTAAAAGCAACCTCAAACTCGGCCACCGACGAACCCATCTGCTTAAGCTGGCAAAACTGGTCTCTCAGCTTCTCTCTGACAGCTGGAGATAAATACTTCTCCTGGAAAGCCCCTACAAAAGCCTCCCACGTGCCACCAATACGGCCCCTCATAAACTTTCACCATTGACCGCATCCCCCTTAAGCTGGAAAGATGCCAAGGTCACCTTCAACGCTCCGTCCTCTATGCCAAGCATCTCGAACATCTTTGTTATCTGTTCCAACCACTCATCCGCCTTAAGTGGCTCCTTCGAATCACCGACAAACTCGTCTGGGTTAGACCGGAAGAACTCGCTCTTCAGAAAGGAAGGGCCCTGCATCAACAACCTGGGCCTGCACTGGATTCTCAGCTCTGAGAATGCCTATAGACTCCCTCAAAGCATCGGCTATCCCACGGGCTAAGGCGCCCATAGCCTCCTGACCTGCTGGCTCGGCCACATTGGCCTGGCCAACTCCCTCCTGTATTGACGGAATTTCATCCGGTATAGGCACTTCTTGCCTCCTAGGCCTACCACGCCTACCACCTCGTCCTCGTCCTGACATTCCAATAAAGGTAACGAAGAATGTTAGCACATTCACAAATGTGCCGAAGCTAAACACTTGCGTCCTAATACATGGACAACTGTAATTCACTCCACGTAAGCACATAAACATATAAGAACTTATGAATTTCATTTCCGGATAGTGATAGTCCCGAGGCGTTACTAGAGTTCCGGTTAGAAACAACATTGATCAAGTGCTTTTCCAACAAGACTCGTAGAAACCCAAGGATCCAATCAATATCCTAGAAACTAAATCCCATACCCAAGTAGTCACATAAACATGTTATCACAAAGCACATAACAGTACACGCAAGTCTCTAACAAACGAGACAAACCCATTGTGATACTAATCACGTCCCACGTACCCAAAGTATTTGAACCCGGTACGCTCTGATACCAAGTTGTAACGCCCTCAAAATAAACCCATAAATCAACCAACAATAGCATGCTTAGACATAAGAAAATAAAGCATAATTGTATTCCATCAGAGTAATCTTTACAAAATGTATTACATGTTGACATCAAAAGTAAATGCCCTAAGGGCTTACAACTTTCCAAGTCAACACTTGGTTACAACAAAAGAGTGCTAACTCTATACAAAGAAAGCCCCTGGCTTGATATACATATAATACAACCAAAAACACAAAACAGTCCAACAGTCCCAAGCCTCCCAAGCTACGTCCTTGGAGGTGGCATGCTACCTGTACCTGAAAATGATGTCCCATAAAGGGTGAGCCAACGCCCAGTAGAGATATGCTAAACACAATATGGGCAGCAACTAAGACATAAGCAATTGACAAATGTTTAACTCGCATAAATCAATTCATAAACCATTTCCATTACATGACAATTGTGTCCATGTTTCTTTTCATTTTCCATTTCTTATCCAGTTTTCAATTCACAACTACGGCTCAGGAACCTGGCCAAACAGCTTAAATGAGATAGTGACTCGTATTAACATTTCATCACTTCATTTAGATAAGTATACTAGCTGTAACAAACTTCACAGATAAGCATATGAGCTATATCAACATTCAACAGATACACATTTTAGTGCTGTATCAACGGAGTCCATCCCTATCTCCTCCCAAACAACATCTGGTTTAGAGGTCCATCCCCTATCTTCCCATAAACATGGAGTACATCCCCTATCTCCTCCCCACACACAACGTATATAACATAGGTCATATATAATCAATCAATACATAAAATTAATGTATTCTTTCACGTTATATTCGATGACAATATCCAATTGATTAGTTTTAGTTTGCCTAATCATCATGCATTGTCTAAAACAATCAAGACTACCCTCCACCGGTAGCCAAAGCAATTATTTCCAATCAGATAATAAAAGCACCAACAGATAAATTATCCGTATTTTCAAAAGTGAACGATTTATTAATCCGACTCCACTATTCCACTCATAATGAACCAATATCATTATTTCAACTCATTTCACAATTCCATACTTTCCCAAATTAATTATATAATTAATTTATACATAATTTAGGGTTTTCTCTACCCCATCTCTCAATATTAACCCAAAGGTTCAAATATCAACAACCACAACTATATCATCATTTTGAGACCCAAAATACATATTATGAGCCAAAATCACAAAACCCCCTTTTACACATTTCGAAACCTAAGTCAAAATCAAAACACTTAAATCACATGCTCAATAGCTAGGTCAAAACCATCAGAGTGAGTAGGAATCCCTACCTCAAGAGTGAATACCAACGAAGAAGATGAAGAAAATGAAGATGCTCCAAACTCCAAACTTTTTGGATCAAAACGAAGCCCTCGTCAATTAACACACTTTTTGTAAAGGCCAAAGGGAAGGAAAACACTCTAGCTAGATCAAACCCTAGAGAGAAGGGAGATTCTAGAGAGAGAAGCTCTCAAAAATGGCTTTTTGAAAAAGTAAGAGAGAGAAAGAAAAGTGAAAAGTGATTTAAAATCACCCAACGGATAACTCATATATGCATGACCTGCTCGAACGGAGAATAGAACGCTCGAGCGTCAAGCGCAAAAATCTGGACCCGCTCGAGCGCAAGAAAGCCGCTCGAGCGCCAAGAAACAAAAGCAAAACACCCCGCTCGAGCGCGAAGAAACCAGTCCGCTCGAGCGTTGATTTTCATCTCCCAGAACTTTCCAGACAAGGCACTACCCGCTCGAGCGCGCAGAATACGCGCTCGAACGCGAACGCTCGAGCGTAAAGAAACCCACTCGAGCGTAGAAAACACACCTATAGAAGTTTTGCAGGGGCACGAAATGCTGGAAGGGTGTAAACCCCACTCAAGCGCAGGAAGACCCGCTCGAGCGGACCAGTCAAAAACTGGGCAACAACAATGGGAGCCAAAGCTCTACCAACCTGTAACAACCAAGCCCAACACATCCTAAAACTCACACAAATGGATTTAAAGGACGACAAGAAGGCAAATACAACTACCAACTCCACGGAACCGAGTCCAGAATACAACTGAACAGTAAAGGGACAACCGGGATCGCTATAGAGTTTGAGAAAGGAACCCGAGTTTTGTGAAGTCAGCCCAGGTGCCTCACGTAAGAGGCTTTGTTTATGATCTTTTGTATTTTGTTTTGCTATTTCCATTGGTCATGATAGACAATTTATGTGTATAAGCTTTTGGTACAGCTGACTATGTGTTTGAATGATCCTGGGTGTACAAGATGTTAACTACTAATATGTGGTGTGAGTTATTATTAAGTATATGTGAAATGTTTTGATATGCCATGTAAGCTGAAAGCCCTAAGATAATTCAATGTGAACTATCCACATTAATGAACATTCTCTAAACAATAAAATAGTCATTCTATCTTCACATATTTAATAAATGAGTTTAATACAGAAGTTCCACATGCGGTATACATTCACGAAACCAAGGAATACATGAATCTATAGCATGTAGAGCATCTAGTTTCAAAATAATAAAATGCCTCAAGGACATACATCTTCCAAGGCAATAGCCCGGTTACACAAAATGGTCTTACAGACCCATACCAAATTAGCCCTAGGCTTTACAAAAATTGTAACAAAAGAAAGAGTGATCTACTCTTCACCAAAAATATCCACACCCTTAGCTTGGCGGGATCACAACATCTTTACCTGCACCAAATCCCATAGGGGGTGAGCATAAAGCCAATAGAGAATTCTTACAAAGTATATACAGTTATGCAATTTCTAATAAAAATGCAAATGTCGGTGTCATGCCATGCACTTTTTGAAGCAATTCCATTTTATACTCATTTGAAGATTACCATCTTTCAATAAATTAGCAATCTCAACTTATTTCGAAACTTCCAATTTTTAATCAATAGGGGCGGTAAATATGACACTGGTAATCTCTAGGCTGGTGTTTGCAAGTAGACTCTACGAGTACTACCAAACTGTCATTTTTATCGGTATTAACCGGAAGGCTCGACACCTATCCGCGCGGTTTTCTGGTCTTTCACCATGGACACTCAGGCCAACTTATCAAGATCAGCTACACCCCCTATCCGGACTTACCACGTATTTACCCCATGCCACGTTTCCATAGTTCTCATTACAATATAATCTTTCTCAAGGTAAACATTTTTCCAAATTCATTTCATGATATGCAATAATGATAATAAATCAAATGAGGACATGATGCAATGCATGATATTTCATAACATTTCTCCATTTGTAACATCTCTACAACAATATCAATTTACTACTTTCATCATTTCTTCTCCTCAACACTATTTCACAAATAACCGAACCATCAATCCAAAGTAACTATGAACTTTTTATCATACCCAAATCTTAACGAGCTAGCCCCTCAAGGCAATATGATGTTTTCAACATAATTCCAAAATTTTACAATTTTCATATTTATGATACATAGTCATTCACCAATTTCCAATAACACATGTTTGAATATTTTTAACAATTATGCTACATTAACATCTCATTCATCTTCATGGCACAAAATAATAAAGGGTTTCACAAGTATTTTTGAATTTTCTCAAAATGCCCAATTTCTAGGGTTTTTCCTCAGACAATCACTTCCCATTTCTTGGTGAAAAACCCTCATCAAAACACATTTCTTAGATCAACAAGATGGAACCCTCAAAGATTGACCAAGATTTTGAAAGTTTAAAGAAAAACCCTCTTTTGAAGAAAATCTCTACATTTTGAAATCACAAAGTTGAAATCATCAAAACTAGAAGAAAACTCTCAAATCATCATCAAAATGGCAAAACTAGTATATATAACTCAAGAATGTCCCTACCTCAAAGATTGATGGAGAAAAAGTGGAACCCTAGCTTCAAGATGGAGTGTTCTTCAATTTCTCCTACACCAAGAGAAATCCGAGCTTGATCTTCAAGATTTGGGAGAGGTGATGATCTTTGGCCCAAGAATCACAAGAAACCAAGGGTTTAGAGTGCTAGGTGAGGGTTTTTAGAGAGAATGAGGAGAAAATATGAGGTTTAGAGTGAGAAAGAGAGGCCCCAAATGGCTTACAAATTTAGCAAAAAGGGTAAAAAAATAGAGTTTTCGGATGCCCAGAGTGCTACACGTGCGCCACCTAACCCCGCACGTGCGGAGCGCCCTTCCCGCACGTACGGCCCTCACCCCCGCACGTGCGGGGGTCCTCCCGCACCTCAGCCCGCACCTGCAATTTAAGCAGTGTGCAATTAATCCAAGCTTTCCTCTTCCCGCACGTGCGGCTTGGCCTCCTACACGTGCGACCCAACCTCGCACGTGTGACCCTGGGCCCTCGCACATGCGGCCCAGACCCAACAGCCCAGAAAAATCCCGTTCCTCTTCTGAGCACTCCAGACCAGACCTCGCACCTCCCGGAACGAGTGATAGTCAACAACAAGCACAACTAGAATAAGGACATTTATTTCTAGAATTATTTCGAATGTTTCAATTTCCAACGAGAACAAAAGAGAAAGAAGTCAAGAAGAAAGAAAAATGAGAGAAAGAGACCCGGCCGTCACATAAGCACCGCTCATTGAACAAAATTTTTAAGTCTGCTTCCGCATCTGGCCCCATATTATTAATTTTTAATTGATTTCTGTTTGAGGCCGTAGGTAATCTCATGATTACTGGCTGGTTATGACCTTAATCTATAAGGACGGGTTCGGGTCATGACATCTGACAATGATATAAGTTGATTATTGCAAATATTTTAATACATATATTTCAATACATGTTGCTTAAAACCATGAGATAGACTAGGGGCGTAGCTATCTTGATGGCAGTGATGTTAGTTGACACCACTGAACTTCAAAATTTTGTTAAAGAGTTTATGTAAATTCCATATAAAAGTTTTGAGTATTAACAAATTGAACCCAATAGATCTAGAAATAAAATACTAAGTTTTGAAAGTTTACAAATTGACCCCAGTGGAGTTAAAAACAAAAATCAAACCTTATGCTGCATTTTTAATCTTCTATAAATAAATTCATAATTTGTTCATGTTAGAGACTTATTCCATAGCATTTTTTTTAAACCACTCAAGTTGAGTTCATATAATCTAGCAACTACTCCATTTATGGCCAATTAGTGTCGTAATGCAATCTATTTTGTTTTTCTTTGTAACCCTTATTTGTTGATTTGTTTACCTATTTATTTGAGATTTGTCCCACATCACTTCTCTAAACTACCCAAGTTTGATTCATCCACATCTTCTCTAAATCACCCAAGTTCAATTATATATTTAAAGGCTACTCTACACATAATCAATTGATTTTATGTTGGATGTCTCAAATAATTCTAACAGTTAGTTATGTTGTGTTTATCCTCGAATAATTCTAACAATTTGTTCTCCCTCGAGTTTCAACGATATAGTTCTCTATTGACCATTGTAGTGTTTATTCTTATAAAATGTTTTTTTTTTTTTTAAATATTAAGATTTTTTTTTAATTTAGTAATTTGAATTGTTTTTTTCAATGTAATAAAAATATATATGTGATTTACAAGTATCATGTGAATGCTAATATTATTAATAGTTTTGTAGAACTAAAAATACAAAATAATAACATTAATGATGACTTGTTAAATGACACCACTGATTGAAATTCCTAGCTACGCCACTGAGGAGGACTCTCATTTGGCCATTTTCATTTCTTCATGGTTCTCATTGGTTTTCTATCCTTCCTAATCCAATTCATTGTTAGGAGTTGAACTTGTTATGGGTATCTCGAGTTTAATCTGACAATCTTAAAAATTCAACAAAATTATCGTTTTGCTAATAAACGTCCAAATCTCTGCATAAACTTCCTACTAATCACCATTCCATCACAAAGTGTACTTTGCTTGGACAGTACTCCCAACTTTGTATTTTTTAGAATTCTTTTCTTGCAAAACTTAATATCTCCTTTATTCTCCTCCTTTTTATAAACAGAATTGCTTGACAACCTTTACTTTGCTCTTAAGACTCCTATAATTAGCAATTCATTCTTTTCCTATCCATATGAAACTCAACAAAGTTTCAGAGTTCCATTTCCAAAAATGGCAATCTCACCAACCAACAGCTTCACAGCCCTTCCTCCCATCATCAGTGGAGCTTTCAAGTTTGCATCAGATTGCAATTTATCAGAGTCATCCACACTCCTCTGCAATTTTCTTAGACAGGAAGGTGTGCAATCGATAGATGCACGAGACAACACTGTCCTCCATTTTCTCACCATGTGTGACAATTTATCCACCTTCCAGATGCTTCTTGGGGATGGTATACTAACGAATGAAGAGCTCACAATAGCTAAATGTTGAATCGTTATTAACTCACCTAAAAATTTAAGTTTTTTTTTTTTTTCAAGTTTTCTCACATGTGGCAAAGCTCTCTTTTATTAGTGATTCAAATATGGACAAAAATCTCGCCACCCGTATTACTTTAACAATCTATTCCGCTTATTTTCTTTTAAATTTTAGTATGTAGATCATCTATTAAAAAATATAAAATAAAAAACAAAAATCAAATTAATCTATTAACCGTAACCATATAATTGTGTTGTCTTTATAAAGAAGACAAAAATGATATACTATTATCATTAGATCAATTTTGAATTTTTTTAATAGAAATTCTACACCATAAGCAAAATTGATCATCGAATTAGTGTACTTTTAATTAGAAACGACAAACTAAAAATACCTCTCCTCTAACTTTTAAATAATCATTTTTTTTTTCAATTCTTCAACTGATTTAAACTAATTTTTTAATTTAAAAAAAAAAACTCCATAAACTGTACCAAATAATTTTATTGGGTGCCCCACAGACTAAACTCAACGGCCCAATTCACTTATTGGAGAAAAGCTAAGTTATTTAATTGTTGAGTAGATAATGAGGTTTAAATTTCTAATTATAAAATTTATTATTTGTTCTAATATCATATTAACTAGTAACTCATCGAAAAATCTTAACTACTTGAGCGAAGGATAACTTTATTATTTATTTTCACTTCACTAGGAAATAAAAATGGCGACACGACACTGCATAAGGCTGCAAGGTTTGGTCAGAAAGAAATTGTGGAGGTGCTGTTGGAGTATGAGAGAGATTTGGTTATGGTGAGCAATAGTTCATGAGAGACTCCTCTATTCATTGTGGCTTTGTGCAGAAGGAAGGATGTTTTCGATCTTCTCATCAAAGATGGAAGAATTCACAGTGATCATAGTGTGATGGCGAGAACTGATGTTTCCACTGTTCTTCATGCTGCTATCATGGGAGACTATTTTAGTGAGCTCACTTCTCTTTCTTTTCAATGAATTCAAAATATTTTTCAATTGGAGCTTTCCTCATTACTTTTATCAAATAATACCACTTATCCTAGTGAGTTTTACAAACTTACTAGACCAGAAGTTTCTCAAACTCAAACATTTACTTTTCTACTTAGAGATTGTTGGAATTATCATTTCTATCTAGTACCACGAGTGAATCAAAAGTTGAATTTACATGGGATTTATAAGTCCATCAGCCCACATAGTTGTTCATGTATGAGTAGAAGATTTGGCCACTCAAAATAGTACTCATTAATTTATTCAAAAAAATGTCGGATTGTGATTCTACTTAGTATGAGACCACTTACACTTATAATGAATTTGTATTTTTTTGTGCAGAAATTCTGAATACCTAGCAATTCTCTTATTTTTTGAATTTTACGTGAAGCACTAACAAAACTAAAATGATCAAATATGCACATGATTTAAAATTTTAAAATATGCATTTTTTTTTTCATTTTCTTCATTAATCTTTTTTTGGTAAAATGCTAAAAATACCCCTCATATTACTGATTTTGAACAGTGCTACTAATATTAGGGATTAAAATGTAACAAAATGCATATTTGAGAGACTATTTGTATAATTAACCCTTTATTCATCTAAAGAAAACTACTAATTAGATAACTAAATAATTGAATTTATATATATATATATATATGTGTGAACTAGGTCTTGCTATGAGCATATTGGAAACATTCCCTAAACTTGCTCACAAGTATGATTGCAAAGGAAGGACTCCCTTGGATCTACTAGCCACAAAACCCTTGTCCTTTAATAGTGGCTCACCTTATTCCTTGGTCAATTTGGGCAGGAGGCCTTTCATTCCCCTCCAGCTTATTGCAATATTTGTATATTTTTGTAAGTCCTACCATTATATATATTAATAGTCTTTTCCATAAATAAAGAAATCGCAATACATATTAAATGAGATAGATTGTTTATCTATCAACTATCCAAGAAAAACGAATCTTTATCTCCTACCTGTAAAATTTTCGCTCCTGATTTGGTTTGAAAAATACTTGGAGACTAAGAAAGATAGCATGTCATGTCAAACACCAATATGACACTCGTACGGACACTTCAACACTTAGAAACATAAAACATATTACAAGTTTAAATAAAATAACTTAAAATTATTGATAAAATAAAAACAATGTAAATTTATACTTATTAGCCTCCTTTAGACTTTAAAATTTTATTTTGATTTAAACATAATTCCATATATATATATGATATGTAATAATTAATTATTTCTATAACATAGTATAAATGTATAAAATATATATTTTACATGTGTTTTCCACATGTCTTGTCTTACGTTTTCTTAAAATTATGTATCAATAAGTCCGTGTCGTGTTGTGTCCATATCCGTATCATGTCGTGTCACGTATCCATGCTTTCCTAGCTCAGAGAGTACTCTATCAAAAAAAATTTAGATATTGTCTTTGTTTGTTATTAAGTAGGTATTCATCGATGGTTTATGGGTGGAAACATGCTGGTGATGAGGAAAATCAACATCAAAATGGACATATATCTCCAAGTTAGGGCATTTGGCAACAAAATTAATCTCAGATTCGATTTTGTTTGTTTTTTGTTTTTTACTACGAAAAATTTTTAAAAAAAATAAAATTTCACTCTATGCCCAGTTTTTTCATCTCCCACATTGAATATGACATTTATCGTGTTGATCCACGTAAACAAGAAGTAAAAAAAAAAAATGAAATTCATTGGCGATGTATATAGTAATCAATAAACGTGGCTTTACAAGTCATATATATATGATTACGTATATGTTGCATTTTCAAGAGGAGTTTGTTTTGTTAATCCCTAGTTTATTTTTCTATTTTCACCGTTGTTTTTCTTTCACCTAATTAGCTATTTCTTACCACAGGATTCAGAAGGATTCTCAGAGGTTTGTTGCTCTTACTCTTCAATTATGATAAAATTATTATATGCTCTATACTCTTACCCCCATTTTATGGGGCTCGTGGATTTATTATGACATTTACCCAAAAACACCACATTTCTTATTTGAGTTAGAAAGCCTATTAGTATTTTAATAATAATTGATCTCTTATAAACTTGTTACTATGATTATAGATAGGGTCTTGTTCTCTCCTTATTATTTCTTCTCTTCTTTCTCCAAGTTTTTCCTTGGCTTAGAGAAATTGATAATGCAAAGCAAAAATATGAATTTGCACTCGCACTGGCAAAAAAGCTAGTAAATGAAGAGAGTGATTGGAATCATTATTCACATACAAACCCCAATTGTTCACGCAACAGAGAATGGCATCATTGAGTTGGTTAAGGAGATTTTGATAAATTTCCCTTATGCCGCATATAGCCTTGACAAGAATGGAAAGAACATCCTGCACATAATCGTTGAGCAAAAAGACAGAATTCTATATGACTACTTGAAGAAAAATGTTGATCACGAGGATGGGATGTTGTTAGATGTTGATAATAATGGGAACACTGTATTGCATCTGGCGACCAACTTGGGAACCAGTCCTAAAATTGTTCCTGGACACTTGAACCAGATGACGTGGGATGTATGTTGGTTTAAGGTATGATTAAATGTATTTAGTTTAGGAAAACAATATTTGTTACCAAATAAATTTCATCGCTTATTATTATTATTAGGCAAACTCTCTATTATAATTTTTTGTTTCTAAAAGGTATCAAGCTCTTAAGAGTATCGCTTGCACATGCAGTCCCTCATTCAACACGAACTATATAACTTTTCAATAATGCACACCCTATAGTACCCTAGCAAATCAACACCAATAATAAGAAACCAAATCCTTTGTAGCTTTTTGTTTTGTCTCTCTGTTCGAAAGCCCCTCTACTATATAGGATTAGAGTCAAAGAGAGATAAATCGTATGGTAGAGAAAAAATTTAGGAGGGGACAGAAAAAAGTGAGATAAGAGGCTCCTCAGCCCAATAATAAGAATGAGAAAATCTTAGTTGTTGTATGAGAACACTTCTTAGTAACTCATTGTTCAACAATTCAACTGTTGAAAAGGTTAGGGTTATCATAATTAGACATGTTACTGGAGAGAAGCCAACCCCTAGTAGTATAATGGAAAAATTGCATCCTTAGGCCCTAACCAAAACTCCACACTAATATATTCGGTTTACAACCATTGTACCCTAGCAAATCAATACCAATAACAAAGAGCCATATCTATATTCCACTGTCTTTGTAACTTTGTCCCAAAGCCCCTCATTGACCATGATTAAAGTTAAAGAGATATATTGTATGGTAGAGAAAATGTTTGGGACAAAGGAAAAAAGAGAGTATGATAAATGATCCTTCGTCCCATACTAAGAAAATAAAGTACTAGTTGTAGTATGGGAACAACGTCTTTCCAGTAACTTGATGTTCAATTGTAAGAGAAGTTGGGCCCTGTAGACACCCCATTTTTGACCGACCTTAAGACTCAGATGTCATCGGTTGAGCGCTCGGTGATCGCGCATGTTTGTGCTTGTTTCGAGTTTTCAGATTTTTCGGCTGAGTGCCTTGCCTCCGGGCCTCTGAACTCTTTGTGTTTTGGCTTGGTTTGTAGACCATGCCTTGTTTTCCCTTGCCTGGAGGGAGAGAGAGGTCTGTAGACCACTTTTTGTGGTCGTAGACTACTTTTCCCTCTTGTAGGCTAGTTTTCGGTTTTCGAAGCCTTCGGCCGAGCCCCTTGTCTTGCTTCCTTTTTGGTTTGGTTTTGAACCAAACCTTGTTTTCCCTTCCCTGGAGGAAAAGAGAGGTCTTGTAGACCACTTTTCCCTCCTGTAGACTAGTTTTCGATTTCCGGAGCCTTCGGCCGCGCGCCTTGTCTCGAGACCGCTTACCGTTCTCCTTTTGGCCTGGTTTTCAGACCATGCCTTGTTACCTTGGTCTAGAGGGACACAGAGGTCTTAGAGACCACTTTTTGTGGTCGTAGACCACTTTTCCCTCGTAGACCACTTTTTGTGCCCGTAGACTAGTTTTCGAGGCTTCCGGCTGCGTGCCTCGACCCCCGGACTCTTGTCTTGCATCCTTTTTGGTTTGTTTTTGGCACAAACCTTGTTTTCCTTGCTTGGAGGGTGGAATGAGGGTTGGAGACCAGTTTCTCTCCCTGCAAACTACTTTTCTTCCCCGCCAGCCAGTTTTCTAGTCGGCCAACTAGTCTTGGTGGCCTTTGGACCACCAAAAGTGGTCTCCGGCCATGCCGCTACCTTCCTCTCTCTATGCAGACCATCTTTCCCCCCTTGTCGACCACGTTTTGTCCTGGCCGACAAGAAAAAGTAGCTGGCCGACTAGTAAAAGTAGCTGGCCGACCACTTCAAGTGGTCTGCAGTTTTCCAGCATTTTCTACAGATGTTGTGGATGCCAGCAGTGCCAGCTGGAGAGCACAGATTGTATCCTCCATACACGTGTATGGAGGGATTGCACCAAGCTTCTAGCTTCTCCAAGAAGCTTGAAGCTTGGAGTTCTATAAGAGAGAGGCCCTCTCTCCATTTTCGAGGTTCAGAAAAATTGTCATAGAGATATATATCTCTCTCTATATTACTCTCTCTCTCTCTCTCTCTCTCTCTCTCTCTCTCTATATTTGTGCCTTAAAGTGTGTTGTATCCTCACTTTTGCACTATAACCCCAGCCACACACCACCATCTCTGAGCTGAGGTTCTTGAAGGTGGTATTTGGGTCCTAAAAGCTGGTTTTGGCCTGAAGAAGGTGCTGTTGTTGCAGTGCTTCAAGGATAACCCCTTTTCCCCTTTTTAAGCTTTGTTTTGGTTACTCTTTAAGCCATCTTTGCATGCTTTTTTTTGCTTAGCTTTCAACTGCAAAAAGCTTTATTTTCCAGTGTTTGAAATGCTTGTTTAAGGCCTCTTTAGTGTTGGGGTTGGTCCACCCCCTTTTGTGCCTTATTTTGCCCTTGTTTTGAGCCATCTCTTTAAGCCTTTGAGATCACCTTCTCTTGGCCTTTTAACCACTGAAATCTAGTGGATTTTCAGTGGTAGAAATGTGGTTTTTGAGGCCTAAAATGAGAGGGGGTGGTCCCCTCTCCTCTTGTCTTGTTTGTATGCATAGAGGGCCTATCACATGAGCATGTTTTTACACTCCTTTGTGGCTTTGTTTAAGCTTGTTTTTGTGACTTTTTGGACCTGATATGACTCTATTTTTGGCTGGTTTGGTTGTCTCTTGAGTGCTTCATACACTTGTAGTGTAATTCTACATTGCTAGCCTAACATGCTCTATACTTTGGACCATCATTCTAGCCTATTTTGACTACACTCCAGCATAATTTTATCCATGTTTTGCCATGCTTAAGCTCTGTTTTAAGTGTTTTGGGTCATGCATGCCTTGCTTTGTATAGCCTTAGTGCATTTTTGCTCACTAGCTTTGAGTTTCATGGTCTCTAACATGGCTTACTTGAGTTGTTTGCATGCTTTGGCCTCATCTCTAACATGATTTCAGTGTGTGTAATGTGGCCATACTCTCTCATGTTTCACTGTTTCAATGCTTTTGGTGAGTTGTGCTTTATGCCTTAAGAGTGAGCCATTGTGTATGCATGTTTGCCTAAGCTCTTCAGCTCCATTTCAGCATGTTCTTGACCCTTAACTTGGCATCGTTAAGCTCTGTCCAGAGCTGGTTTAGTGGTTTAAGCTTAGTATTGCATGCTCCTTGTGTATTGCTCTTAACTAGCCTTATGCTCTAGGCCTCCTAACATGCCTCATTTGTGTTGTTTGGATGATTTGGCATCATTTAACACTTCATTTCAGAGCATGTAGTATTGCCATATTCGCATGCATGTCACTCTTTAATTGAGTCTAAGAGTTGTACCTTTATGCCTTGCTTGCGAGCCATGAGTTGAATGTGCATTCCTTGCTCTTTGTGCCTAGGTTCTATTGAGTTTTGGCCACTATTTTGAAGTATCTCAAGTCTATCCATGTTTGGTTTGGCCATTTGAGTATTGTCTTGCATGCTTCATGTATGATGCACTTCATTTGCCTTGAGGCCTTAGCTTTTAAGTTTGCCATGCATGGATTGTTTGCATGATAGGATCTTGAGCATGCCATTCTAACACTCATAGAAGAGCATATTGTTTGCATGTTGTTACATAGCATTGCATGTTGTTACCTTGCATTGTGTTTGCATGTTGCTATATTGCATTGTGTTTGTATGCCATTAGCATTGACAGGTTGATCATGCTTGTGTTGTGTTGCATTGTGTTTGGGTAGGGGGTTAATCCAAACACGAGAAACAAGGGACGTTTCATACTTCAAGTGATGAAACGTGCCTCATTTCTCGGTCGCTGACCCTCTTGATCAACCATGATAGAGGTTAAGGCTCTTCTTTGTTGTTTGTGCAGTCATCGACATTGAAATGTGCAAACTTGGCTCCTCGGCCATCGTGCATTGCGATGCTTGGTTGGTGGCCCGAGAGTCGAAAACCACACCCCCTTGAGCTTAAGAAATGATAGGGAGGGTGGTCGTGCACACATATCTTGCAAATACACTGTTGTCCCCTTTCTTGTTCTCTATTGCAGCAAAATGGAGCTTGGCAGGATTTTCTCGTCGGCAGACCAGAAAAAGTGGCTAGCCGACCACTTTTTATGGTCTGCAACAAGTTTGGGCGGTCGGCAGGTGGTCTACATCACCAAAAAGTGGTCGGCAGCCTTCCTGGAAATCTCCATGATGTAGTAGAAGCTATCTGGAGGTTCTTGCAGTGTTCTGAAATCAAATGCAAACAAAGGCAAGTTGGGGCATAGCGATGGATTTCCGAGTGAGGCGACCGAGCATGCATGCATCCCTCGCTCCGAGGACCTT
Source organism: Camellia japonica (assembly GCA_030407325.1). Lineage (NCBI taxonomy): Eukaryota > Viridiplantae > Streptophyta > Magnoliopsida > Ericales > Theaceae > Camellia > Camellia japonica. The sequence continues at coordinate 94,997,320 of JAPPVO010000017.1, read as the reverse complement.
TTCTTAATGCTTTACTTAGCTGCTTTGCTTAGTTAGCTAGTTTAATGGTTTTGTACTTAATTAGTGTAGACGTCCCCGAACATCCCGGGAGGGAAATCCCGTTTTGTTCATTGGGCTCACTACAGTTCAGGACTCAATGTCACGGTCCTGTATCTAATCTCACAGAGTGCAATGCAAGACCAATGAATCATCAAAGAGTCCAAATCCGGCAAATCGTTTTTGAAAACAGATTTTTTGAAAGAAGTGCCAAACATGGACTGCTTTGCCAGATACAGAGTCGCCACCTAAATATTTTATTTTGGGAAATTTGGGAAACCCTGACTCGTTGCCTAAGGCCACGTGTCCGTCATCACCAAAGTTACCTCGGCTCGGGAACTTGGGTACGATTGGGGAAGGTCACTTCGTGAGCACCCCCGCTCGCCCGATCAAAGATCGGCCTCTACTAACCATGATATCAAGTTTTGAAAACATTATGTGTTCTTATTCCGGTTATTAGCCTAGATTTACTATATGATGCGCACAACGTACAAGTATAGACTGGATCGCCTGAATTGGAACGAAACATCTCATGTTTGTTTTGAAAAACGGTTTGCTACTCGCAAGTAGGCTAAAATGTGGATTTGCCACCCTCAGGTGGGCTTAGAAAACATGGTGATTTGCCACTCTCAAGTGGGCTTAAAACTCACAGTCAATGAATTGTTCCAATTCAGATAATCCAACCTTCACCCACAGGCATTCAGGCAGTTATATCACATAAGCAGTTAGCCTCATGGCAAGCATGCTATCATGGCAGTCACTCACACACATTCAAGGATGCTAAAGCACAAATACTTACCGAGTACTCCAAGCCAAAACAGAAGCTATGTTAGAAATCGATGCATGATCCTAACTATACAGAAATGCCTAATGCAACACATGCAAAAATGCAACTATAATAGGCTCGGCTATTCTAAAGATGGCATGTGAAATGCTACAACTAACAAGTATTCAACTTGAAATTGAAATACAATGCAGTTAGTATGATGCGCCGAGCCCGGTGCATGCAAGAAAGATGGATGATGCAAACATGCAAGCATAAGTATGCTAATTGAAAACATGCCCTAATCTAACCATCATAAGCTGGTAAATAAAAGGGAGAAAGACGTGGGGTTGGAAGGCATACATCACACACACTCACACTTATTACAATTGTGCCCTCGCTCGGAGCGTCCGAATGAATATTACACAACCAAAATAAATAACGAATTATTACACAACACTAATTACTTAACAAATGAACTAGGTAAGCAAAGTAAACTAGCATGCTATGCTACGTGCAATGGACTGCCTCAGCTCTGCTCGGAATGATGGAGGGTGTATGCATGCTCAATTTGCCTTGTCGGTAAATTCCATCGCGATGCCTTGACTCGCCTTTGTTTGCAATTGAATCCAGAAACTTGCACAAAGCTCCGAGAGGCTGAAACTCCACTCTGGGAAGCTGTGGGAGGGCCACCGACCAGCTATTGGGCTTGGAGACCACCCACCGACCAGTTTATGAGGGAAAAACCAAACGGGAGAAACTGTAGACGTCCCCGAACGCCCCGGGAGGGTTAGGTCCCGTTCTGTTCATATTGGGGTCACTACAATTCAAGGACTCAAATGTCACGGTTCTTAATCTTGAACCAAAGAGTCCAAATCCGGCAAATCGTTTTGAGAAAACTAATTTTTGAAAGAAGTGCCAAACATGGACTGCTTTGCCAGATAACAGAGTCGCCACCTAAATATTTTTTAAATGGGAAATTTAGGAAACCCTGACTCGTGCCAAAGGCCACGTGTCCGTCATCACCAAAGTTGGCTCGGGAACTTGGGTACGATTGGGGAAGGTCACTCGTGAGCACCCCCGCTCGCCCGGTCAAAGACCGGCCTCTACTAACCATGATATCTGTTTTTGAAAACTTTGTGAGTTCTTATTCCGATTATTAGCCTAGGATTACTATGTGATGCTCGCAGCAAACAAGTATAGACTGGGCCGTGAATTGGAACAAAACATTTCATGTTTGTTTGTTTGAAAATTGTGTGATGGTGCTACCCGCAGGTAGGCTAAAATGCGGATTTGCCACCCTCGGGTGGGCTTAGAAAACATGATGTTGCCACTATCTAGTGGGCTTAAAACAAACAGTCAATGCATTGTCCCAATTCAAATAACTCAACCTCCACCCACAGGCATTCAAGGCAGTTATATCACATAAGCACATAGCCTCATGGCAAGCATGCTATCATGGCAACACTCACACGCATGCAAGTGCTAAAGCATAAAACTCACCGAGTACTCCAAGCCAAAACCGAAGCTTATTAGAAATCATGCATGGATCCTAAATACAGAATGCCTAATGCAACACATGCAAAATGCAACTATAGCAGGCTCGGCTATTCTAAAGATGGCATGTGAAATGCTACAACTATCATGTACTCAATTTGGAATTGAAATACAGATGCAGTTTGTATGATGCGCCGAGCCCGGTGCATGCAAAACAGATGAATGATGCAAACATGCTGTCATACTGTATGCTAATTGAAATATGCCCTATATCTAACCATCATAAGCGGTATAAATAAAAGGGAGAAAGACGGGGGTTGGAAGACATACATCACACTCACACACCCTTATTACATTTGTGCCCTCGCGCAGAGGGTCCGAATAAATATACAGTCCGAAATATACAGTCCAAAATAATGTACAGATTTCTAATTAATTAATAAATTAAACTAGGAAGCAGTAAAACTGGCATGCAAGCCAGGGGCTGCCTCGCTTCTGATACAATGTATGCTGGACTGTGTTGCGCAGAAATCCACTGAGATGCCCGATTTAGCCTCTGTTTGCAATATTTCTCGAAATGCGTGCCAATCTGAAAATTGTTGATTCTCTATATTGCTGCAACAGAGAGCAGGAAAAGGGCATAGCAATGTATTTCACAGATATATGCATGCCTCGATCCTCGTGCCACCAATCACGCATATCGATGCATGATGGCCGAGGAGTCGAATTGCACAACTCAATATAGGGATGAATGCAGATGAATGCTAAAACAACACTTAACTCCATCATGGATAATCCGGAGTGTCGGTGACTTGGGAATTGAGACCCGTTCCGTTACTCGGAGTACGAAACGTGCCTCGTTTCCCGTGCAATATGCATGATATGCATGAAATGCAGCTAATATACAATTCTAGCATGCTCAATGCTATAAAAATGAGATGGAAATGAGATGAAAATGAGACGCCTCGAAAAGCGTGCACGCGGGCACGCGAACCGAGGCGATGATGTGAAATGCGAAACGGATAAAACAGAGTGCCTCGAAATGCGTGCACACGGGCACGCAAACCGAGGCGATGATATGAAATGCAAATCGGATAAAACCGAAGTGCCTCGAAATGTGTGCCCACAGGCACGCACACCGAGGCGATGACAAAATGTGAAAATCGGATAAAACCGAAGTGCCTCGAAATGTGTGCCCACAGGCACGCACACCGAGGCGATGACAAAATGAGAAAATCGGATAAAACCGAAGTGCCTCGAAATGTGTGCCCACAGGCACGCACACCGAGGCGATGACAAAATGTGGAAAATCGGATAAAACCGAAGTGCCTCGAAATGTGTGCCCACAGGCACGCACACCGAGGCGATGACAAAATGTGGAAAATCGGATAAAACCGAAGTGCCTCGAAATGTGTGCCCACAGGCACGCACACCGAGGCGATGACAAAATGAGAAAATCGGATAAAACGAAGTGCCTCGAAATGTGTGCCCACAGGCACGCACACCGAGGCGATGATGTGAAATGAAATCGGATAAAACCGAAGTGCCTCGAAATGTGTGCCCACAGGCACGCACACCGAGGCGATGACAAAATGTGAAAATCGGATAAAATCGAAGTGCCTCGAAATGTGTGCCCACAGGCACGCACACCGAGGCGATGACAAACAGGCATGAAAAATGTAGATTGGGCTTACACTAACATGAGAGGGCCTCAGCCACACTCACATCAGATGCCGGTGACGAAAACGGAGCGCCTCGAAGTGCGCGCCCACGGGCGCGCAAACCGAGGCAAGGCGGAATGACATGGGAAATGATATGCAAGCATGGCAATGGAATTTCAGCACTCACAAATGATGTAAAACAGCCCCGAAATGATACGGAATAACAACCGAAGCATGCAATCATCCCGAAAATGTGAAATTAAGCCCCGGAATGGCCTACGGCCATGCTAAACATGCAAAATATGATCATGGAAGCAATAACAGTAGCAAGGCAGTCCCGAATATGGCATTTTTTCAGTAATAAACATGGCCAAAATGCAAGCATAGATATGGCAATAATAGCTCGCAAGATTAATGGCCAAAAGAGCATTATAAAGGGGGATGGTATATAGAAAATGCAAATGGACAAACTTTCTTCTACAACATTAAAGAGGACCCAAAAATAAGCATATATGCAGAAGATGGCAGCCTCTAAATCATAAGACAAACATGCCAGAAATGGAAGGCAAAATGGAGCCGCAAAAGGGTATAACACAAGACATGCAATCTATACATCAAATGACCAAACCTTCTTCATGAAACATGTAAAGGGGGTCAAAATAAGACCAAAACCAGTAGGGGTCGAAGTCCCAAAAACAAACACAAATAGGTCAAAAATTGGATACAAAATATGGCATACTTGATGAAATTGAAGGAACTAGTATATACAATGGCCAAATGAAGTTGAGCTCCTCTACAATGTTGTAGAGGGGCTCAAAATAAGCAAGAAAGCAGTAGGGGTCGGAGCCCCAAAAACCAACACAAATAGGTTAATTTTAGCATGCAAAAATGTGACAATCTTGATGATATTGAAGGAACTAGTATATACAAATACCAAATGAAGTTGAGCCCTTCTACAATGTTGTAGAGGGGCTCAAAATGAGCACAAAAAGTAGGGGTCGGAGCCCCAATTCTCAACCAATTAGAGTATAAAAAAGATCAAGAAAAAGCCCCAAAAGTTGGTTTTGAATACTTACCCTTGAAGACTTGTCTTTCTTTGCTTCTTGGCTTGGATTTGTGCTTCTCAACCTCTGAAATTCACTTCCTAGCTGCTGGAATCAAAGTTGGAATGGTGAGGCTAGGTGTTGGTGAAGAAATCAAGCAAGACTTGAAGCTTTTTTGAAGGTTTTGGCTATGGAGATTAGGGTTTTTGCTTAAGTGTTCTTGAAGGCAAATCTTCTAACCTAGGCAAAGGAGCCCTTGGTTCCTTTAAATAGGCAAAACAAGGTGTAAAAGGGGAGGGCAAAGCATCCAAGCTTTCCCTCCCAAAATATCCCCCGGATGGGGGAGATATTTGGCAAAAATATCCGGACAGCTGTGCTGAGCTGGAAAGCAAGAATCCGGCCGGCCAGGTAGATTTTGGGAGGTGGCCGGCCGGCCACCCCACCTGGTCGGCCAGCCACTCAGCCTAGCCGACCGGCCACCCCAAGAAAATGAACAGAGATTTTCTGGCCGACCAGTATGCCAAAGTGTCCTCCCAAGTGTGTAGATCAATGCCCCAAGGTCGGAATCTGGCAACTCTGAAGCAGAAGTCACAACATAGAGCTTGAAGAAGAGGCTCAAAAATGAACTGCATAATTTCTGGCCGACCACCTTCTTTTTGTGTCCTCCAAGATGTGTAGAACAAGGATCCAAGGTTGAAATTGGCAACACTGAAGCAGGAGCCACAACATTGCATCTGAAGGAGAGGTCCAAAAATGAAACCTGGAATTTCTGGCTGACCAGTAGTTTTTAGGGTCCTCCCATGTCCCCTGATCACAGATATGTAGCTTTGGTCGGAAGAAAATGGGCCTAGGGTGTTCAACATGGCCCGGAAGTGAGCAAAACGGGCGCCGGAGGAGCGAAACTGGTTATCTGGGATAATTGCTGGCCTCCTACCCTCCAGTGATCTTCCCAATGTTGAAACAGAGGTACCTGCCAAATTTGAACAAAAACTAATGAGAAATGAACGCTCGGGGCCAAAACCGAGCCATTCGGGATCCCGAAAATGGGCTGCGGGTGCCGGAAGTGGTGTTCGGCAGCGAAGTGGGTATCTGCAACTCCAGTGTCCCTCGGAATGACAAAACAGAGGTTCCTGCCAAAAATCAGAGAAAACCGATACAAAATGAATGCTCGGGGCCCAAACCGCGCAATTCGGGGTCCGAAAACCGGCTATAAGCACCGAAAGTGGCATACGGCCACGAAGTGGGCATCGGGGGCCCCAGTGTGCCTTGTTATGATGAAACAGAGGTACATGCCGAGAACCGGAGAAACCTGATGCGAAATGAAAGCTCGGGGCCCAAATCACGCAGTTCGGGGTCCCGAAAACGGCTGTAGGCACCGAAGTGGCATACGGCCACGAAGTGGGCATCGGGGGCCCCAGTGTTCCTCAAAATGATAAAACAGAGATACTAGCCAAGAACCGGAGAAATCGGAGATGGTTGGGCGGTCCCGAGCCGAGGCACACGGCCTGACGGCCCCGAAAACCGGGAACCGGGCTCCGAAATGGGCAAAATGACCTACGGCCACGAAAAGTAGCTCACGGCCACCGGGATATAGTCTACAGGACCACTCCCTTCCCTCAGGAAAGAAAACAGAGAAAACCGAGTCTGGTTCGCAAACCGAGACAAGGCACAGAAGAGGATTCGGAAGTCGGAGGCGGGCGCACGGCCGCGACTCTGAGACTTCTGAATGAGCACAGTATGCAACATCACCGAGCGCTCAATCGGTGACATCTGAGTCTTAAGGTCGGTCAAAAATGGGGTGTCTACAGTGGTCGGCCTACCAGAAAAGCTGGTCGGCCGACCAGTTCCTGCCTCCAGTTTCTGGTTTTTCTGCAACAAAGGCAAGAGAAAGAGAAAGCAAGGTATTTGCAACACATGTGTGCACGACCACTCTCCCCGTCATTGCACAAGCTCTAGGGAGTGTAGTTCTCGATCCTCGTGCCACCAATCACGCATCTCGATGCATGATGGCCAAGGAATCGAATTGCACGACTCGATGTGAAATGAATGCACATATGAACGCAACAAGGCCTAAACTCCATCATGGATAATCCGGAGCGTCGGCGACCGGGAATCGAGGCATGTTTCGTCACTTGGAGTATGAAACGTCCCTCGTTTCCCGTGTTTGGACTAAACCCTACTCCAAACACAATGCAATATGCATGATATGCATGAATGCAATTCTAACATGCAATCCTAGATGCAATGCCACTGAATGACGCAAACATGCAATGGATGAAAATGCAAATATGCACCTAGCATATACAATGCTAACACTACATGGCATGCATAATGCACATGAACTAAATGCGACTAACAACCTATGGCATACTCAATGCGACTAACAACCTAGCATACACAATGCGAGGAATGACATGGCATACACAATGCTAACAACATAACATGCACAACACATTGCAACATGGTATACACAATGCAAGGTGGACTTAAACCAATATGAGTGGACCTCAGCCACACTGAAATCAGTGGCCATATGATGGAAATTAGACAACCGAAACACATGCAAACATGCACGACGCAAGGGACCGATCCTAAGGCATCAAATGCCACTCTACCAAAGCATGGCAAGGGATGAAAGATGGCATACAAACATGCAATTGCCAGCTCTGAAATAAGATGCTCAATGGTCCCAAATCATGGAAACATGTCACCCAATGCACGAAATAAGCCCCGAAACTCAAAACTAGGCAAATGCATTGAACCACAAGTATGCAAAGCAAGCATTATTTGACTATGAGGAATGAAAATAGAGCCAAGGTAGTCCTAAACAAGCACCAAATCAGTTCTAAGCATGGCCAAAAAGTGCTAACATGAAGGGCTAAAACAACATGCAACATAGGCTAGTAAGCATGGTTTACATTACATGTATATGAAGCACAAGAGAGGTCACCAAACCAGCCAAAAATAGCAACATGGTATGCTAAAATATTCGCAAATAACCGCTGAAACTCAGTCAATGCATTCAAAAATGATGGGCTCCTTTGGAGGGCCATGCAAGGGGTTGTTCCACACCTATATGATGGACACACCAAATGGAAAAACCAACTCTAGAAATAGGTTATGAGGGTCCTAAAAACCACCAAAAAGGCCCTGGAATGTAGCTAGGAAGTATGCAATGAAAGGTCCCCTTGAAAGGCCTTGAGGAGGATTGCACCACACATGCATGAGGGACACAAAATATGGTAAAAGGGGATCCGGACAGAGCTAAGGCAGACCTTGAAACTCACCAAATTGGGCCTAAAATGTGACTTCACAACACGCAAGTAGGGGCCCCTTTGGAAGGCCAAAAGGGCCAACAAACAAGACAAGGAGAGAGGGGGTCACCCCCCTCTAATTTTGGCTCTGAAAATAGTGTGATAGCCACTGAAAATCCACTGGATTTCAGTGGCTAGAAGGCCAAACAAAGCATGCAACAAAGGCCTAGATGCAAGGCACAAAACAAGATGCAAACAAGCATACAAGGGGGTAGACGACCCCCAACAGAAAAATGCCCTTAATAAAACTTCAAGAGGGGCTCAAAATAAGACTCTTTTCAGTTTATGACAAATCTCGAAAATGCTTTCAAGTAAGGCTAAGATAGGAAGCAAAATAAGCCTACAAAGAGGGATGGAGCATACAAGGAGGTAGATGACCTCAAACAGAAAAGTATCCTGAATCAAACTTCAAGAGGTGCTCAAAATAAGACACTTTTTAGTTTAAGATGAAACCCAAAAATGCTTGCAAATAGAGCTAAACTATGGCGCAAAACAATGTCAAAATGGGGAAAATAGAGACTTACCCTTGTAGCCAAAGGGACCAGCAGCTTCTGGACCAAAATAACACACCTTCAATCTCTGAAAACCAGCCCCAAGTTGCTTAGAGTGATGGTGGAGGTGTTATGCTAGGAGGTGTAGGGCAATGGTGCAAGAACAAGGGTGTTTTGAAGCTTGGAATAGAGAGATATAGGGAGAGGTGTATGTATGAGCTTTCACCAATCTTGGAACCCTTGCAATGGAAGAGGCACCTTTCCTTTATAGAGAGAGGCCTAAAGCTCTTCAAGAAGCTTAAAACCAAGCTTAAACATCCTCCATACACGTGTATGGAGGATGCATTCTGAGGCTTCCAGCTGGCACAGCTGGCTCACACTCATTGAGACAAAAAGAGGTAGCTGGCCGACTAGTTCAAGTGGTCGGCCGACCACTTGACCTGGTTGGCCGACCAGGGGTCAAAGGGTTCAGGCTCAAAAGCTGGTCGTCCATGAAGCCCTTGAAGTTAGCTTTCCAATGCCGCAAATCTTGCATTAAAATTCCTCCTGTGCAAAAGGTTATGCCTATTTTGGCAAAGCCGCGCAGATTCGGTCCAACCGGATTGATGCCCTACTTCAACCAACCATATCTCCCCCATCCGGACTCGGCCTTAGGAGATTCTTGAGTGCAAAATGAAGCCCCGGAAGTTTTCTTTCCAACGATGGTAGCCTCATAGCTTAACTCCAAGTATGAAAATGAATAAGCCCGATTTAGCGAGGACCGCTCGACTTTTTCTCTCCTTCCTGGATTCATGCCAAACCACTTTTGACCACCTAAGTGGTCGGCCATCTGATTTTCTAGTCTTCCATGTTGCCACATTGAAGCCCCAGAAGTTAGCTTTCCAATGGCGCCAACCTTGCATCAAAATTCCTCATGTTCAAAGAGTTATGCCCGTTTCGGTGAAGCCGCGCAGTTTCGGTCCTACCCAGATTCATGCCGAACTTCTCCCAGACTAGTTTTCCTCCCTCTTCTCCTCTTTTCTTCAACTCCAGACCCCTAGACAAGGTGTTTTGAAAGATTTTTTTAAAGATTTCATTTCTCTTTCATTCATTTCCACTTTGTCCTTGCTCGGTTTACCGAAAGCGCAACATTTGACAAAATGCGAGCCTCGGAACATCGTAAAAACTTTATTTCAAAAACGTTTTGAAAGAAAGGGTTTTGAGGTCTAAAATCTTTTGATCAAGATTGTTTTGGTCCAAAAAGGGGTATGAAATTGAGATTTGACTCTCTCATTGCCGAAGAAACTGAACCTTTCCCCTGCACACGTTTCTCCACCATGTAAACCATCAGTTGCGTCCAAGTCTTAAGGGTGGTCAAAAATGGGGTGTCTACAGTTGCCCCTCTTTGACAGAACTCGGAAGTCAAGAAGTGACGGGAGTGAATGTCAAAGCCCAGAGACGAACCATTTTTGACAAGGACGAAGACTTGGACAAACAACAAAGTACAGACAAATAAATGGTTGCGCCCGCAGGCTGCCTACGTACCCTTTGCAAGGAATCAAGCCAGCGTAGTTCAGGGGCAGGATGCAAAATGATATGCAGAAAGATTTTGATAATTGGACTTATAGGCTAAGCGAAGCCGGTTTTGAAAATTGGACTTATAGGCTAAGCAAAGCCGTTTGAAGATTGGACCTATACGCTAAGCGAAGCCGGTTTGAAGATTGGACTTATATGCTAAGCGAAGCCGGTTTGAAGATTGGACTTATACGCTAAGCGAAGCCAGTTTGAAGATTGGACTTATACGCTAAGCGAAGCCGGTTTGAAGATTGGACTTATACGCTAAGCGAAGCCGGTTTGAAAATTCAGGATTTATGTAATGCAATGGAATGAAACAGTGCAAATGATATGCAATGTATCGAAAGAATCAAACCACAAGTAGTGCAAAACCACACAAATTTCATAAAGGGATGAAGATGCAAAATCAAACTCCGTCTACCATAGAAAAGGTGCCGACACCCTCAAACCACAATCCCATCAGTGGAATAGGCGCGTACACATGCAGAATTATGTATGCGTAGACAGAACACAAATACAAGTAATTGGGTTGCATGATATAAGTGAGGCATGATCTGCTCAGGAAAGATCGTGATCCTAAATGCTAGATGCAACATACTACACTACAATGCAATGGATACAACGGATAAGGCGTGCGGCCAAACCAAATTTTGCCTAGGAAAGGCATGGACACAAACAAACCATGTCTAACACGGAAATGGTGCCGTCACCTTCAAACCACAATCCCATTAATGGAATAGGTGCGTACACAAAATCTCATAACTATGCTTTGACATGAAAAGTATGAGCACATACCAGACCAAGCTCAACATGGGAAAGATGCAGGCGATACAATGGATATGCAGTAGATGCATGCGATAGATACTATATGCAATGCAATGTAGTAGCTAAAATGCAATGTAATAGCTAGGAAGGGAAGGTACCTTACAGGGGCAATTGGCAATGACTTACCTCGGCAATGTCCTACCTCATGCTGATGTGGGAATCTTCCGCTTCTTCTTGGTTGAACCACAGGTACTACTTTTCTCCCTGACTATGGTCGCAGCTTTCCCTATTCTCCAACAGGGTGACAGACTAGGTTGGTTCAGTAACCAGAATTGAGGCGCATACACATGCTATCTCAACCTATGGGGCTGGCATACAGATTTCAAGCCGAGGATATACCCCTGGGTATTTAAACCAGACTTTAGTCTCGGAAATCCCGAACCTTTACGTTCTAGGCATAAGCCATTCGAACTCTAGTTTCCACCGTCTCAGTTGGTCTCCTAGGAACTCACCGCAAGCACAGGCAGGTGGCTATACCAGACCACTGGATGTCGTTCGGGCATGACAAACACCAAAGGAATTGCACCTTTAGAGGATTTAAGGTCTCCTAGACCAGGCGATAAAATAGATATGATGCAATAGATAATAGATGTGATGTAACAGATAGTACAGTAGATGCAAAGGGTGAACACACTCCAACCACGCTGGAATCGTGAGAGGAGGAAAAACAAATCCCAAACACACTGAAATCGTGTGAGGAAAGGAACACTCAAACCATGCTGAAATCGTGAGAAGAGGTCCGAAAACAACCCGCCCAGGTGTGCGCATGACGCAACCTGAGATAAATTCCAAACACACTGAAATCGTGTGAGGAAAGGAACACTCTATCCGCGCCGAAATCGTGAGAAGAGGTTCGAAACCACTCGGGCTCGCGCTTCACGCGTCCTGAGATACAAGAGAAAGGTATGAGACTGTACCACAATTGTAATGAAAGTGTGCGCTAGATGTACAAAGTGAATGAGTGCAATAGACACACAAAATAAATGAGGAAAGATGGTGTGAACACCAAGCGCACCTGATGTTTTTAACCCAGTGAATCAACAACCTAACACGTCTCACACGAAAGAAGGAAAGGGTGAACTATGAGATCCAAACGCGTTTCATGCGAGTGCAGGAAAATGAACACAAATCCTAACACGTTTCACGTGAAAGGTGTGAAGGTGGCGTAACCAACAGGCATACCTAACCGTATCTTATACGGAGAGGAAGAAGGTTTTAACCGGGGAGAATAACAATGGTATAACCAACAGGCGTATCTCAACGTATTTCATACGGAGAGAGGGAAGGTTTTAATCGGGGAGAAAAACAATGGTGTAACCAACAGGCGTATCTCAACGTATTTCATACGGAGAGAGGGAAGGTTTTAACCAGGAAGAAAAACAATGGTGTAACCAACAGGCGTATCTCAACATATTTCATACGGACAGAGGGAAGGTTTTAACCAGATAAACGTCACATCCTAACGCGTTTCACGTGAAAGGAGGAAAGGTGGATTCGAAACCCAAATGCGTCCCATGCGAGTGGAAGAATGGTAGAATGATTTCTTGCTGACAAGGGGTAATCTCTACATGTAAAAGCCACGGATGTCGCTTTTCTTTCTGATCATATTCACAACTTTCCCTTATTGCAAACAAAAGCCAAGATAACTCTGACGGGGAATGGTACTCAGGGAGAGCACTTCTGATCGCCATTCTGGCTTGAGACAGTGAAATAGTCAACACAGTATTCTGTTCACTTTGAACACACAGCTCATATCAGCACACTGCTCATTCTGAGCACGCAGCTCATAACACAGTATTCGGTTTATTCGGCACACAGCTCATTCTGAACAGACAGTCTGATCTGAAAAGACAGGATGCAAAACGGAACCTGTAGAAGTTGAAACAAACCCGGATGCTCCAAATTTTCCCTCTTTTCTTTGGCTTTGCAGTCTGGAACCCACATAGCTTCAGATAGGTCCTGGTTTTACTGTTCTCACATGACCTGGGTTGAACCCTGTAGTTTTATAAAAGAACAAATCCTGTTTTGCATAAATCTGGAGAATGACACAGCACTCCGAGCACAAAATGATTCGTTTTTGAAATTGAGAGATGAGTTTTTGACCGGGTATTGAGCCTACAACTGACCATAGCTAAAACGACTCAAAAATGAAAACAAAGGTAGAACAACCTAAACTCAACTCAACAAAGGAAAAACAAGGTAAAACAACCTAAACACATCTATTGACACTCAAACGACTCAAAACAAGAATTGAGACAAAAAAACACACAAATACAACACTCAGCTGTGTTACAAGGTAAGAGATCTCTCGGTACACGAGGAGCCAATTTCTCCGGGTATTGTTTCCCACCCTTTCTCATTTGTGATTCTCACATCACTCGACCCTCAGACTTTGTTTTTCTGAAAAAGCCATTTTCTCACTTTTTCTCTCATCGCACATCTCTCTATTCTTCAATCTCTCGTTTTTCATCCCTCTCCTGGGTGGTTGATTGATAAACAAGAAATTGCGAGCTCATGCCCCTAGCATTCTGCTAGATTCTTATTCTTCTGCGCACAGCTAGTGAGTTCCTCCCACAGAGGAGTTGCGCTACAACTGGGTGTGTAGCAAATCTGCAGCTGACATCGGTTGACGATGCTCTGCTGGGGAGTTTGGACGTGATCAGATCTACCCAGAAGAGGGAGTGGAATATCTTGATCCATTCCAGTTCGTGCTTCGCACTTGGCTTGATACCTTGCTGCTTGGAGGATGAGAGAGCTTTTTGGCCCTTTGTTGTTAGCTTCAACTGTACCCTTTTCTGGCAGGTAGCGTGCCCTTCTTGGCAGGTATGGTGCCCTTTCTGGCAAATGCATTGACAACGGGGAAAAGATAGGAAGCCTGACTCAACTGTGCCCCTAATTCATCATTTTGACCATTTTTTTTTTGTTTTGGTTTTCTACTAAAACAATTTTAACCAAAATGAGAGTTAGACTAACACACTTGTTCAATTTTTGATTTGAAATCATGCAAATCAGGCTATGAGCACTGAAAATTTTCCTTTTTTGGGTCCAAGAAATGGTCCAGTTTTGGAAAAGATGAAATAATTTTTGAGAGAATTAGTCAACCTCAGTAAAAATTCTCAAAAACTATTTTTGCAAACGGTCACTGCTCAACGAGCACGGAACCTACTCTTGAGATGCACGACCTCGGACCCAAAGGAAAATTGCCCCTTGTTTGAGGAGAGTTGCATGGCAACGGAAAGTTGCCCCTTGTTTTGAACGGCACCGCAGCGCATTGAATGGCAATGAAAAGTTGTCCCTTGTTTGAATGGCACTGCAGCGCTTTGTAATCAGTCCTCGGAGCAATGATTACAACCGAACTCTCGATACAAAGAAGGCAAAGATGATCAAACCATTACATGGACACAATCGAATTTGAATTGTTTTACGACTGGACTTCAGAATGAAGTTGCCTACGTATCCCAAAGATGGGAATCAAGCCTTACGTAGTTCGGGGTTAAGGTACACCCGGGTATTTAACCTTTCCTTTTATGCTCTAACTTTTGCCAAGGCCGCCGTTCTGGGTTTTCAACCTTGCAAGCTCTGTTTTTCCTTCTTTTCATTTCTTTTCTTTTCTTTCATTTCTTTTTTGTTCTTTCTTTGCATTTTTCTTTTTTTGTTCTTTCTTCTTTTCTTTTCATTTCATTTCTTTTTTCTTTTCTTGCTCTAACTTTTGCCTGGGTCGCCCTCCGGGTTTTTGGCCCAGCGAGCCTCTTAAGGGTAAAAGTGTAGCTTTGTCCATGTCAAATGGTTTGAGATCCTGAAGTCATCTGAATCCAGGGGAATGGCTGTTGTTCGCTGGCGATGCAGGAGTCCATCCAATGGGGGACTGAATTTGCCCCTAGTGTTGTTGATAGGAACTTGGTTGTCCTTCAACAAAACTTTCTTCTTTCTTCCCTTCTGGGATTTGGCATTCTTGCCGATCTTCATTGACTTGCGGAATGATCCACCTTTGGCTCTTCAAGCTGTCTGACATTTTTGCCCCTAGTTCGAGGGGTGCTTCTGATCCAGCTTTGCAAGCTTCTTTTGATCATATTTGATGTTCTCGCCCCTAGTTCATGGGCTGCTTCTGATCCGGCCACACGGGCCTCACATTGTGGTTGACCGTTGAACATTCTGAATCTAAGTTCAAGGCTTGAAAGTGAGGGGTTGAGTCTCGAGGCTGAGAGCGATCTTAGGCTGCACAATCTCAAGAGCGATCCACACAGGTCTTCGCAGGACCACGCAAAACATTTTTTTGAAATTTTTTAGAAAGCGACAAATCGCTCGCGCTGAAACAGTGCGGAACCAATCTGGATCAAGCCAGGATCCTTCCCAGTACTCACACTAACAAGCATGATCTCATTCGTTAAGGCTCAGCATGCCTCTCTTTCTCTCAATTGACCAAATTTTTTTGCAAATCCCGAGGAATTCCTTCCTCTTTGTTTTCACCGCAGTGTTCAAAAAGAGTTTTTTTGAAAAAAACTTAGGTCGATGTAATGAATTCAAGGCACAAAAGAGCAGGTGAAATGCACTGCTGTTTCATTCTAAACTTGCTGGCACAACAGGCTCAAAATAGCAATACGCACAAAAACATGATAGCCACAGCTGTTTTGATTAGATCTCCTGGTGTAACTGGCTCCCCGGCAGAAACAGACTCAAAAGAAGCGAAAACACAAACACAACACAAAACAAAATGGTGATATCTGAGGTAACACCCCCGAAATCACCGGACTCCGACACAACAAGACTGACTCGACTAACCAGTACCAAAGGACTGACTCAATACAATATAACAAGACTAACCCAGTACCCAAGTCAGAAAATACAAAAAACTAGTATTTGCATACCGCTCAAAATAGTGCGTGCCATTCCTACGTCTGAAGTAAACTGAGTGTCGCCCGCAGGTGGTTCATCCCTCGATCACATAGTCACCTTATCCCCCGTAAGTTCACTAATCAAGTGCCGATAGACTTTGCAAGACTGGTGCGGCGATGACCCTGTTATCAAACAGATCTTGTACATCATGGCGCAAACGAAAGCAACTATCAGTGTCATGACCGGTTTGTTGATGGTAGGAACATTACTTAGTCTGGTCATGCTTTGGAGGGAGGGGATCGGGTAGAGGCCGTTGTTCCAACGGTTTCAGATATCCTTTCCGGAGTAAGGCCTCTAGAGCCTTTGACAAAGGCATATAAAGTGGGGTAAAAACCCTCTTGACTCGAGGTGGATATTTGGTTTTTTGCAAGCTACTTCTGGACGTACCGGTGAATGGGGTAGCTATTTTTGATGTGGTGGTGGTGACCATGCCCACTTCAGAAGATCTTGCAGCTGCATTACCACTGGTGGTCGCATTCGAACTGCGGAAAACGCCCTCCTGGGCTGCTCCTTCTCCTGGTCAACGAGGCCCTGCCTCATAGCGTCCTCGATTTGCACCCCCATCTCATGCAGATCTGAAAAGGTAGGGAAGGGCAGAACAATCATTTTCTGCATAAGCACGGGCTGGAGATTGTGCACAATCATCCGAATCTGATCTTTGTCAGTGGGCCTAGTGGTCATCATTGAGGCCTTTGCTCTCTATCTCGTCACGAACTCTGAGAAACCCTCCTTTGGTTCTTGGCGGGTGACTTCGAGATCACGAGTTGTGACCTCGATTTGTGTGTTGTAGGAGTATTGAGCAATAAAGGCCTCAACCAGCTCTTCCCAGTTCCGTTTCACAGAGTCCTCCAATTTTGCATACCAGATTGCGGTTATCCCAGACATGGTTCGGCCAAAGAGAGACAACTACTGAGCTGTGGTCAAACCCATTGGCCTCAAGATATCAGAAAATAGGTAGAGGTGCACCCTTGGGTCTCCAGAGCCGTCAAAGCGATCGATATGTGGCATTTTGAATCTGTCCGGCAGCGTCAAGCTGCATCGGTATACCCATCCTCGATGTCCGGGATGGACTTTACTCCCTGAGATTTCTTGAACAAATTTTCAAGCTTGCTCAACTTCAACGCTGTGGGTCCACCTCGAACTCAAAGGGAGAGTCCGATTGATTGATAGGAGTGGGTGCCTTGGATAAGTGAGATAGAATCAGGGCGGAGCCGGCCCTGTCGGAGATGTCTGTATCTCTTCTTGGATATCTGAACATTTGGTGTCTCCCCAGGTATTGGATCTCTTGGTGGGGGAGGAGCTTTGTGTGAAGCGGATGCCCCGGCTTGTTGCTGGAGTCTGTAATTAGCTTGCTTGCTGGGCCATGACCTCGGCCTGTTGTTTGGCAAATTCCGCTTGGCGGACAGCGCTGCTGCATGATTTCATACTTTCTTGGAGTTGGCGCACCATCTCCTCCATCCCTGCCATATTGCCCTGATCTATCTGGACTACCGGTATGTCTATCTCTGGAGTAAAAGCAGATATCTCAACCCAACTGCACACAGGTGAGATGGATAATGACTTCTGATTCGAAGACTGTTGAACTGATGATCTGTGCCTGACTGCCCTTTACCTTGCCTCTGGCGAAGGAAGGAACACTGATTTGCCTTGAACGGAATCTCTGACCTAACAAAGTTCTATTGACACGAGTCCAATGAACCTGGGGGATATCGGAGCCTTCTGAAGCTATGGTTCCAAGACTACCTTGCAAAAGAGAAAACAGACAGCACCTCAGCCTGATTCAGCAAAACCAAAATGAGCAAAGCTGAATGACTGTGCCCCCCCTACAGAATTCTGCCACAAGTTCTGCCTGTAAACTGATACCCTCAGGTAAAACTGATTCCCAAAATATTGAACTGGTGCCCGCAGGCCTGATACCCAAAATACTGAACTGGTGCCTGCAGGCCTGATGCCCAAACTTGTAAACTGATACATGCATTCCTATAGAGACGTACTCTAAAAGCACATAACAAACAAGTGAGAGCCAAAACACCCCTATGTTGGGGTTAGTTTCCCTGTCCTATTTTGTCAGGAGCTAGGGTTTCACTATGCACGAAGCGGTTTCAAACAACCTATAAACGGGTAAGCAACCTGTCCTAGTTTGGAATGGTCATTATGGATTCCGAATATGCATTAGGTCGAATGGTCAAAAAGGGTGCCTCGGTAAAACCGGGGTTCGTGTTCCCGTCGTGGCAGAGCCCGCAACCGGTCAGTCTTATGGCACGCTTCTCGAAGCGAGCCTCCGGCAAACCGTTCAGGAATAGCATACGGCAAACACGGTGTCCTAGGCGCACCAATGCAAATGTAATGCAAAGAAACACATAAGTGTAATCAAAACAAGATATCATGAGTTCGAGTCAAGTTCTCTAACTCCCCAGCAGAGTCGCCAGAAACTGTAGACGTCCCCGAACGTCCCGGGAGGGAAATCCCGTTTTGTTCATTGGGCTCACTACAGTTCAGGACTCAATGTCACGGTCCTGTATCTAATCTCACAGAGTGCAATGCAAGACCAATGAATCATCAAAGAGTCCAAATCCGACAAATCGTTTTTGAAAACAGATTTTTTGAAAGAAGTGCCAAACATGGACTGCTTTGCCAGATACAGAGTCGCCACCTAAATATTTTATTTTGGGAAATTTAGGAAACCCTGACTCGTTGCCTAAGGCCACGTATCCGTTATCACCAAAGTTGCCTCGGCTCGGGAACTTGGGTACGATTGGGGAAGGTCACTTCGTGAGCACCCCCGCTCACCCGATCAAAGATCGGCCTCTACTAACCATGATATCAAGTTTTGAAAACATTATGTGTTTCTTATTCCGGTTATTAGCCTAGATTTACTATATGATGCGCACAGCGTACAAGTATAGACTGGATCGCCTGAATTGGAACGAAACATCTCGTGTTTGTTTTGAAAAACGGTTTGCTACTCGCAAGTAGGCTAAAATGTGGATTTGCCACCCTCAGGTGGGCTTAGAAAACATGGTGATTTGCCACTCTCAAGTGGGCTTAAAACTCACAGTCAATGAATTGTTCCAATTCAGATAATCCAACATTCACCCACAGGCATTCAGGCAGTTATATCACATAAGCAGTTAGCCTCATGGCAAGCATCCTATCATGGCAGTCACTCACACACATGCAAGGATGCTAAAGCACAAATACTTACCGAGTACTCCAAGCCAAAACAGAAGCTATGTTAGAAATCGATGCATGATCCTAACTATACAGAAATGACTAATGCAACACATGCAAAAATGCAACTATAATAGGCTCGACTATTCTAAAGATGGCATGTGAAATGCTACAACTAACAAGTATTCAACTTGGAATTGAAATACAATGCAGTTAGTATGATGCGCCGAGCCCGGTGCATGCAAGACAGATGGATGATGCAAACATGCAAGCATAAGTATGCTAATTGAAAACATGCCCTAATCTAACCATCATAAGCTGGTAAATAAAAGGGAGAAAGACGTGGGGTTGGAAGACATACATCACACACATGCACACTTATTTCAATTGTGCCCTCGCTCGGAGGGTCCGAATGAATATTACACAACCAAAATAAATAACGAATTATTACACAACACTAATTACTTAACAAATGAACTAGGTAAGCAAAGTAAACTAGCATGCTATGCTACATACAATGGACTGCCTCAGCTCTACTCGGAATGATGGAGGGTGTATGCATGCTTAATTTGCCTTGTCGGTAAATTCCATCGCGATGCCTTGACTCGCCTTTGTTTGCAATTGAATCCAGAAACTTGCACAAAGCCCCGAGAGGCTGAAACTCCACTCTGGGAAGCTGTGGGAGGGCCACCGACCAGCTATTGGGCTTGGAGACCACCCACCGACCAGTTTATGTGGAAAAAACCAAAAGGGGTGGTCGGCCTGCCAGAAAAGCTGGTCGGCCGACCAGTTCCTGCCTCCAATTTCTGGTTTTGCTGCAACAAAGGCAAGAGAAAGAGAAAGCAAGGTATTTGCACCACATGTGTGCACGACCACTCTCTCCGTCATTGCACAAGCTCTAGGGAGTGTAGTCCTCGATCCTCGTGCCACCAATCACGTATCTCGATGCATGATGGCTGAGGAATCGAATTGCACGACTCGATGTGAAATGAATGCACATATGAACGCAACAAGGCCTAAACTCCATCATGGATAATCCGGAGCGTCAGCGACCGGGAATCGAGGCATGTTTCGTCACTTGGAGTACGAAACGTCCCTCATTTCCCGTGTTTGGACTAAACCCTACTCCAAACACAATGCAATATGCATGATATGCATGAATGCAATTCTAACATGCAATCCTAGATGCAATGCCACTGAATGACGCAAACATGCAAGGGATGAAAATGCAAACATGCACCTAGCATATACAATGCTAACACTACATGGCATGCATAATGCTCATGAACTAAATGCAACTAAAAACCTATGGCATACTCAATGCGACTAACAACCTAGCATACACAATGCGAGGAATGACATGGCATACACAATGCTAACAACATAACATGCACAACACATTGCAACATGGTATACACAATGCAATGTGGACTTAAACCAATATGAGTGGACCTCAGCCACACTCAAATCAGTGGCCATATGATGGAAATGAGACAACCGAAACACATGCAAACATGCACGATGCAAGGGACCGATCCTAAGGCATCAAATGCCACTCTACCAAAGCATGGCAAGGGATGAAAGATGGCATACAAACATGCAATTTCCAGCTCTGAAATAAGATGCTCAATGGTCCCAAATCATGGAAACATGTCACCCAATGCACGAAATAAGACCCGAAACTCAAAACTAGGCAAATGCATTGAACCACAAGTATGCAAAGCAAGCATTATTTGACCATGAGGCATGAAAACAGAGCCAAGGCAGTCCTAAACATGCACCAAATCAGTTCTAAGCATGGCCAAAAAGTGCTAACATGAAGGACTAAAACAACATGAAACATAGGCTAGTAAGCATGGTTTACATTACATGTATATGAAGCACAAGAGAGGTCACCAAAACAGCTAAAAATAGAAACATGGTATGCTAAAATATTCCCAAATAACCGCTGAAACTCAGTCAATGCATGCAAAAATGATGGGCTCCTTTAGAGGGCCATGCAAGGGGTTGTTCCACACCTATATGATGGACACACCAAATGGCAAAACCAACTCTGGAAATAGGTTATGAGGGTCCTAAAACCCACCAAAAAGGCCCTGGAATGTGGCTAGGAAGTATGCAATGAAAGGTCCCCTTGAAAGGCCTTGAGGAGGATTGCTCTACACATGCATGAGGGACACAAAATATGGTCAAAGGGGCTCCGGAAAGAGCTAAGGCAGACCTTGAAACTCACCAAATTGGGCCTAAAATGTGACTTCACAACACGCAAGTAGGGGCCCCTTTGGAAGGCCAAAAGGGCCAACAAACAAGACAAGGAGAGAGGGGGTCACCCCCCTCTAATTTTGGCTCTGAAAATAGTGTGATAGCCACTGAAAATCCACTGGATTTCAGTGGCTAGAAGGCCAAACAAAGCATGCAACAAAGGCCTAGATGCAAGGCTCAAAACAAGATGTAAACAAGCATACAAGGGGGTAGACGACCCCCAACAGAAAAATGCCCTTAATAAAACTTCAAGAGGGGCTCAAAATAAGACTCTTTTCAGTTTATGACAAATCTCGAAAATGCTTTCAAGTAAGGCTAAGATAGGAAGCAAAATAAGCCTACAAAGAGGGATGGAGCATACAAGGAGGTAGATGACCTCAAACAGAAAAGTATCCTGAATCAAACTTCAAGAGGAGCTCAAAATAAGACACTTTTCAGTTTAAGACGAAACCCAGAAATGCTTGCAAATAGAGCTAAACTATGGAGCAAAACAATGTCAAAATGGGAAAAATAGAGACTTACCCTTGTAGCCAAAGGGACCAGCAGCTTCTGGACCAAAATAACACACCTTCAATCTTTGAAAACCAGCCCCAAGTTGCTTAGAGTGATGGTGGAGGTGTTGTGCTAGGAGGTGTAGGGCAATGGTGCAAGAACAAGGGTGTTTTGAAGCTTGGAATAGAGAGATATAGGGAGAGGTGTATGTATGAGCCTTCACCAATCTTGGAACCCTTGCAATGGAAGAGGCACCTTTCCTTTATAGAAGAGAGGGCCTAAAGCTTCTTCAAGAAGCTTAAAACCAAGCTTAAACATCCTCCATACACGTGTATGGAGGATGTATTCTGAGGCTTCCAGCTGGCACAGCTGGCTCACACTCATTGAGACAAAACAGAGGGTAGCTGGCCGACCAGTTCAAGTGGTCGGCCGACCAGTTCAAGTGGTCGGCCGACCACTTGACCTGGTCGGCCGACCAGGGGTCAAAGGGTTCAAGCTCCAAAGCTGGTCATTCATGAAGCCCTTGAAGTTATCTTTCCAATGCCGCAAACCTTGCATTAAAATTCCTCCTGTGCAAAAAGTTATGCCTGTTTTGGTAAAGCCGCGCAAATTCGGTCCAACCGGATTGATGCCCTACTTCAACCAACCATATCTCCCCCATCCGGACTCGGCCTTAGGAAATTCTTGAGTGCAAAATGAAGCCCCAGAAGTCTTCTTTCAAACGATGGTGGCCTCATAGCTTAACTCCAAGTATGCAAATGAATAAGCCTGATTTAGCGAGGACCGCTCGACTTTTTCTTTCCTTCCCGGATTCATGCCGAACCACTTTTGACCACCTAAGTGGTCGGCCATCTGATTTTCTGGTCTTCCATGTGGCCACATTGAAGCCCCAGAAGTTAGATTTCCAATGGCGCCAACCTTGCATCAAAATTCCTCCTGTGCAAAGAGTTATGCCCGTTTCGGTGAAGCCGCGCAGTTTCGGTCCTACCCGGATTCATGCCGAACTTCTCCCAGACTAGTTTCCTCCCTCTTCTCCTCTTTTCTTCAACTCCAAACCGCTAGACAAGGTGTTTTGAAAGATTTTTTCAAAGATTTCATCTCTCTTTCATTCATTTCCACTTTGTCCTTGCTCGGTTTACCGAAAAGCGCAACATTTGACAAAATGCGAGCCTCGGAACATCGTAAAAACTTTATTTCAAAAACGTTTTGAAAGAGAGGGTTTTAAGGTCTAAAATCTTTTGATCAAGATTATTTTGGTCCAAAAAGGGGTATGAAATTGAGATTTGACTCTCTCATTGCCGAAGAAACTGAACCTTTCCCCTGCACACCTTTCTCCACCATGTAAACCATCAGTCGCGTCCAAGTCTTAAGGGCGGTCAAAAATGGGGTGTCTACAATTAGTTAATGCGTTTAGTCATTCATTTGTTTTGTAATAATTAGTTAACTAGGATTAGTTAATTAGTTTCATTTTGTAATAATTAGTTTAATTAGCTTAGATTAGCTAGTTAGCTTATTATTCGAACCCTCCGTCGAGAGGGCACAATTGTTGTAATAAGCGTGCGTGCGTGTGTGTGATGCATGTCTTCCAACCCCCATTTCTCTCTCCTTTTATTTACCAACTTTCGATGGTTAGTTTTAGGGCATGTTTCAATTAGCATCCCTATGCTCGCATGTTTGCATCATTCATCTGTCTTGTATGCACCAGGCTCGGCGCATCATACTAACTGCATTGTATTTCAATTCCAATTTGAATACATGTTATCTAGTCGCATTCACATGACATCTTAGAATAGCCGAGCCTATTTTAGTCGCATTTTTTGCATGTGCTGCATTAGGCATTCTTAACATAGCTAGGATCATGCATTGATTACTAACTAGCTTCTTTTTTGGCTCGAAGTACTAGGTAAGTGTTTATGCTTTAGCATCCTTGCATGCGTGTAAGTGTTGCCATGTTTAGCATGCTTGCCATGAGGCTATGTGCTTAACTGCTATAACTTGAATGCCTGTGGGGGTGGAGGCTCGATTGCCTGGATTGGAACAAATCGATGATTATGAGTTTTAAGCCCACTTGAAGTGGCAAAATCATGTTTTCTAAGCCCACTTGAGGGTGGCAAATCCGCGTCTTAACCTACTTGCGAGTAGCACTTCACAACCTTCAAACACTTCAAAACAAACATGAGTTGTTTGTTCCAATCCGCGTGATTGAGTCTATACTTGTATGCAGTGTGCATCACATAGTAAGCTAGCTAATAACCAGAATAAGAACGCATGTGTTTTCAAAAACAACATATCTTGTTAGTAGAGGCCGATCCTTTGATCGAGAGCGAGCGGGGGTGCTCATTTCATGACCTTCCCCCTCGTACCCAAGTTCTCGAGCTGAGGCAACTTGGTGATGATGAACACGTGGCCTTAGGCACGAGTCAGGGTTTCCTAAATTTCCCAAAACTGAATATTTAGGTGGCGACTCTGAAATCTGGCAAAGCAGTCCATGTTTGGCACTTCTTGATTAAAATCAGTTTTCCAAAACGATTTGCCGGATTTGGACTCTTTGGTGATTTATTAGTCTCACATTGCACTTTGTGAGATTAGATTCAGAACCGTGACAGGAGTTTGAACTGTAGTAGCTAGAACTACGATTCGCGCCCTCGCGCGAGGAGCGGATTTCCGGGCGGTCTACAGGCCCATCACAATTGCACATGTTACTGGAGAGAAACTAGCCCTGAGTAATATAATGAAGAAGTTGCACTTAAGTCGTAAAACTTTAAGCTAACACATATTCGACTTGTTCTTTATTCTTTTTTTCCACAGCACGTGTGGGATGACTCTCGTCCACACTTTTTGTACCATGAAAACTCTAATGGAATGACAGCAAAAGAACTATTTGAAGGAAACCACATAGACCTACGAGACAAGGTTGAGAAAGCTTTCAAAGATATGAACAACGGACTCATGCTTGTTGCCGCTCTCATTGGCACACTCAATTATGCGACACTCATCACGCTTCTAGGAGGTTATGATCAAGAACACACAAGTAAACCTATGGCGAGCCCCGTTTCTTATCCGTAAGGATTCACATGATGATACTATGAAGTTCTTGTGGAACATAGGTATTGGTCTATTTTCTTCCCTATTCGCCTTGGTTGCAATGCTTTCACTTTAGTTGTCACGGTTTCGTAGCAACGAGTTCTATATAGCATTGCCATTAAGATATATTGTTGCTATAACTACCCTAGCTTGCTCACAATCTTCACTATCACAGGATGTTTGAAAGCCTATTTTCTTGATCGCATAGATTTTAATGTAGATACTTATGTGTGGTCTTTTAGTGTTATGATGGCCCTAAGTAGTTTGTAGACGCATTATACCTGACCTTTTATTACATGTTCTTTGTGATTGGTTCACTCTCCTATAAAAGTCAGGAAAAGTATAATCTGTCTGCTTAATTTGTGTTATATATGCAAGAATATCTAAATATGGCTATCTTAAATTTGTGACACATTGACTTGTTAACTGCTCTAGCCCACATGAAGGAGTAGTTAAAGGTTGGCTTGTTTGCTCCAAGTTAAGAAGTAGGAGGAGAGATGGCAGGTGGTAGCCAACCCAATAACTCATCTTCCTTGACTTTGTTTCCTTCTCTTTTCTATATAAATTGAGGTGAGGAAGAAGGGAATAAACATAGAAAAACACAGAGTGTGTGTTTGAGTGAGAGTGTTATAGAGAGAGAGAGTGTGTGTGTGTGCGTGTGTGCGTGTGTGTATGTGAGGTGTGAGTACTGTAACTCCCTTCGAGAAAATTCTATAGTGGATATCTCTCTCGTGGACGTAGACAATTGCCGAACCACGTAAATATATTGTGTCTTTTCTGTGTGTGATTGATTTATGGGTGTGCCTTAATCCTAACAAGTGGTATTAGAGCCACGTTGGTCGATTTTCAGAAAAACAGAGTGTGTTTTTTCAGAATTGCCCATAAATGGAGTTGCTCGAAATTCACTTTGGAGCATAATGGGAGGAAGCTCTTAATGAGAGGAGTCCAAATCTGCCAAGCCGAGCCCTAGAAAAGCTTCCACGCGCTCTCACGCGCCACCTAAAGAAGGTGCACGAGTCTCAATCTCAAATACGTGCCACACGCACTATTGATGGCACCAGCGCGTCATACCAGTCTTAGGCACACGCCCGACGCACGACGGAAGGAAGAAGGAGAGTGGTATGCGCATGTTCGTGACGTCACTGCCACGTCACACGCCATTTGGCAATCACATCAGCGCCACGTTACTGCTATGTCATCACCACATCACTGCTACGTGTCATCCACGTCAGGTCCGCGTGTCAGCCACGTCATCAGGCCAACTGACAAGTTAACCTGCCGGTTTGACACGACCCGATCCAGAGGTAGAGGGTTATCTGGTGTTATGTGGCTACAATACATCCGCTGATCTGAACTGTCGAACATATTTTGGCTAGATCTGAGCCATTTGAAGTCCGATTTTGGAGAGCCAACAGTGGTTTCCAACTATTTGAAGTATTCCGGAGAGATCCATATGGTCAGATTTTTGAATCAAAGTTTCTGTAAAAAGTAAGAAGACAATGGAGGAATTCACTTCAACTTCAGGATCCATGATCAAATTGATTCCTTCCAATTATGCAATCTGGAAGCCGTGAATGAAAGACATCCTATATTATAAAGACCTGTTTGACCCTATTGCTCTAAAAGGGGTTAAACCAGAAGAAGTGAAGGATGAAGACTGGATAAAGATGAATCGGAAGACTGTCGGTTATATCAGACAATAGATAGGCCACAGTGTGTTCCACCATGTCACCCAGGAGACAGATGCATATGTCCTTTGGACAATCTTAGAAGGAACATCCAGTCAAAGACCACCCAAAATAAAGACTTGGTGATGAGAAGGCTTGTAAATCTGAAGTTGAGGAATGGTGTGTCTGTCGCCAAGCACACCAGTGAATTCAAGAATCTAGCGAATCAACTTACAACCACCAAGATGCCCTTGGATGATGAAATGCAAGCCATTCTATTGCTCAGTTCGTTACCGGACAGTTAGGAGACGTTGGTGGTTTCTCTCAACAACTCTAAGCTGACCACGAGCATGGTCACAGATGTCATGTACAATGAAGAGACACGGAGGAAAGACATGGGAGGTAATCAGTCCCATGCTCTTGTCACAGAAGATAGAAGTAAAGACAGAAGTAGAGGAAGAGGCAAAGGAAGAAGTAAGAGTAGAGGTAGATGGAACAACAAGAGTAAATCTAGAGATAGTAAAAGTCAAGGTAACTCTAGTTTTACTTGCTTTCATTGTGGCAGGAGGGTCACATAAAGAGGAACTGTCCAAGCCAGAAAGATAAAGGTCAAAGTAGAAAATCAAAGGAAGATGAAAACACGACAACCACAACAACTGATGAAATACTTCTTGCAGTTGGTGAAGAGGAGGATTGCCTTCACGTGGTTGACCACAGCTATACAAAGTAGGTGATAGACACAGCTGCATCCTATCACGCCACTTTCCACAGAGAACTCTTCAGCTTGTACAACGTTGGAGATTTTGGCACTGTTTGAATGGGAAATTCTAGCTATTCCAAGATTGTGGGCATTGGAGACATTAGTATTCAGACTAATGTCGAACACAAGCTAGTTCTCAAAGATGTAAGGCATGTTCCAGATTTGCGCCTCAATCTTATCTCCGGAAGCGCCCTAGACCGACAGGGCTATACAAGTACATTCGGAAATGGCCGTTGGAAGCTAACAAAAGGAGCTTTGACAATCGCCAGAAGAGAGTTATCTTCAACACTATACAAGACTCAAATGAAGATATGTCTGGGAAGTCTTAATGCAGCAGAAGACAAGGAGTCACCAAACTTATGGCATAGAAGACTAGCTCACATGAGTGAGAAGGGATTGCATCTGTTGGCAAAGCAATCCAAGATACCCTTATCCAAAGGGAGTGCCTTGAAGCTGTGTGATCATTGCCTTTATAGCAAGCAGCATCGAGTATCATTCAGTTCAACGAGCAAGAGGAAAATAGAAGTGCTCAGTATGGTATACTCAGATGTTTGTGGCCCAATCGAAGTGGATTCACTTGGCAAGTATTTTCTGACCTTTATTGATGATGCATCAAGGAAGTTGAGGGTGTATTTCCTGAAAATGAAGGATGAGGTATTCCAGCACTTTCAGGAGTTCCATGCAATGGTGGAAAAAGAGACCAGAAAGAAATTGAAGTGTCTTCGCACAGACAATGGTAGCGAATACACTTCCAATGCTTTTGAAGTATATTGTGCTAACAGAGGTATCCGACACAAAACAACAATTCTCGGTACCCCACAACGCAATGGTGTGGCAGAAATGATGAACTGCACTATTATTGAAAGAGTCAGATGTATGCTCAAAATGGCAAAGTTGCCAAAGTCATTTTGGGCTGAAACAGCACGTACAGCCTGTTATCTCATCAACAGGTCACCTTCAGTCCTGTTGATTTTTGTGATACTTGAGGAAGTCTGGTCTAGAAGAAAGGTATCATATTCTCACTTGAGAGTCTTCGGATATAAGGCGTTCGCATACATCTCCAAAGAAAACAGACAGAAGCTTGATGACAAGTCCACTCCATGTATATTTGTGGGCTATTCAGATGCAGCATTTTGGTACATGTTATGGGACCCAGTGAACAAGAAGATGTTCAAGAGCAGAGATGTTGTTTTCCAGGAAGACTAGACAATAGCAGATTTTGAGAAGTTTGCAAAGTCTAGAGATGTCATCACTCCAGACTTGTTTCCATCTCCCAAGCCATCACAAAATGCTAGATGCGATGATGTGCAACAAGAAGTGCCAGAGTTACAAGATCCTATGCCAGAAATTGAGGATCAGGAGGAAAGAGATGAAGACCCGGATGGAGAGGATGTTGAGTAGAGGGAGCAACCCCTTCAACTAGAGGTAACTGGGCCTTAGTTGCGGAGATCTGAAAGAGCTGCCGTGCCATCAACCAAATATCCCACTTCTCAATATATTTTGATTATTGATGAGGGGAGCCCGAGAGTTTTTCAGAAGCATCAGGATTTTTATTCACCTTTGCAGGGGGAGCTGTTTCATGGCATTCCAAACTAAAAAAATGTGTTTCTTTATCTACAACAAAGGCAGAGTACATTGCTGCTGCAGATGTTGGAAAGGAAATGTTGTGGTTAAAGCGGTTTCTCCAAGAATTGGGTCTACAGCAGGAAGAGTACAAGGTACATTGTGATAGTCAGAGTGTAATTGATTTGAGCAAGAATTCCATGTACCACTCACATATAAAGCACGTTGATGTCTAGTATCATTGGATACGAGAAGTGATGGAAAAACAACTGATGAAGCTGGTAAAGATTTACACAGACAAGAATCCTTCTGACATGATGACCAAGGTTGTCACCAGAAACAAACTAGAAGTTTGCAAGAATCTAACCGGGATGGACTTCAAGTACAAAAGTCAGTTATCCATATGGGCGTGGAGGAGGAGAATTGTTAGCTGTTCTAGCCCACATGAAGGAGTAGTTAGAGGTTGGCTGGTTTGCTCCAAGTCAAGAAGTAGGCGGGGAGATGGCAGGTGGCAGCCAACCCAATAACTCCTCCTCCTTGATTTTGTTTCCTTCTCTTTTCTGTATAAATTGAGGTGAGGAGGAAGAGAATAAACATAGAAAAACACAGAGTATGTGTTTGAGTGAGAGTTTTATAGAGAGAGAGAGAGAGTGTGTGTGAGGTGTGAGTATTGTAACTCCCTCCGAAAAAATTCTATAGTGGATATCTCTCCCGTGGATGTAGGCAATTGCCGAACCACATAAATATTTTGTGTCTTTTCTGTGTGTGATTGATTTCTAAGTGTGCCTTAATCCTAACATGACTTGTACTAAGATTGTTTGAATTTTTATATTGATTGTAATAAACAGATGTATGCAAGTTTCAATAATACTTGTTCTTCTCATGAGATAAAGTTCATTCGCCAAATATTAGTTGAATTGACGGAAATTTAAAGTGCACTAACTTCTAAAATAATAAATTTCCTCTAGAACGGATCAAAGAATGACGACGTAAGATCAATTGTGCAACCCTATGAAGATCATTTATTTGTTGATGATTGCCATGATATCTATCATGGGCCTGTAGGGGTGAGCATGGATTGGTTTTGTATGGTTTAGAGGGGAACCACAGACCAAACACTACCAAATGTTCCTAGAAATTTGGATAAAATCAAATTGTAAAAATTGTGGAACTAAACTTCACCAAACCTATACAAATGTGTTCGACTAAGCTTTGGAATTGCTGTTCAAGACAAAAATCAATAAAAATAACTTGTACAGCATATGACACAATAAAAGGGGTGAAAGTGTGAAACTTTAAAATTCAAAATTGGCTAGTTAGGAGTGAAAGTGTAAAATAACCACTTAACGGCACAAAAATTGGCACGAGCGCCACACTCAGCTTAAACAAATTGTAGGAATAAACACATTGAAAAGAGTAATGGTCTTACATTTAGGGTCGTTCTAGAATATATGTAAGTTATAATATTTATCTTATTGACTTTTTAATCTATTTGTCTTTCAATAGGCTAAATTAGTCCAACCTACTTCCCAAACAAGGCCTTAGTGAAAGTTAACTGATGCTTGCACTCTTCCTTGCATTCTCAAAAAAGGATAACATTATACACAGTTGACTGTAAATGACATTCACGGTCAACCCATGTTCACTGACATGCACAACGAACGCTACAACAAAAACTACTTTAGTGGCACTATACTAGTGACATGTTTTTTAAAAAATATCACAAAAGAATATTTGGTGGCATGTTTTAGAAAAAATGTCATAGAGCCACAAACATAAAAGGCTTTAGTGGCATTTCAATAAAGAAGTGCCACACACACTACAAAAAAAAAAAAGTGATCTAATACTATCAATTTTATGGCTTTTATAAAAAATGACATAATAAATTATTTTAGTGACATTATCAACAAAGTCCTAAACTATAGTAGTAATGGCATTTTTTTAAAAAATGACACTAAACTAAGTAGGTGTAAATTACTTTTATGACATTAAGTGAAAATGTCACAAATAAATATTTTATGGCATTTTGAAGAATGCCATTAAGCTAAAAAATTTCCAAGCTATCTAATGTCAAAAAATAAAATGAACTCAATATACATGCTATCAATTGGACTAATTTGAGACAAAATAAAAAATCCAATGTTAAAATTGATTCAATTGAAATTACAAAATTAAACTAAACACAATAGCAAAAGTATAGAGACTAATAGTGTAATTTGCCCTAATTTTAGTATTTTTAATGACAAATATGCATGTAAGTGCCATATTTCATTCTTTTAGAGGCAAAATAATAAATTTGCCCAACTTGGTGAGTTAATCTTCAGTGATCATTTTTTGTCAAAAACACTAACAAGATCATTAATTGTACTAAATTACATAAATTTTATTAAAATTAAAAACTGATCTAAATAAAAATATAAGGACCAGAATTGATATCTTTTTCTATATAAAATGTGAACATTATTTATAAATAAATAAATAAATAAAATTTTAACACTAACATCCATCTTCACTCATTACTCCACCTTTTTTATATTATGAAACAAACAAACTAAGGAACACACGGCAAAGAGGCAAAGAGGCAAAAGGAAAGAGACAGAATCTAAGAGCAAAATTTTAGAGCACTAGGTTAGAGACAAAGAGGCAGAAGTCCACAATTTTGAAATTGTGAAGCAAATTTGAATTTTGGCAAGACAAGAGCGGAGCAAAATAATGAAGCAAGTTTATCTTTCAAGCCATCCTTACATACCATCTACTCCACAAAAATTCTGTGTTTTCATCTTCTATAATCAGAGTTTAGTGGTGTTCTCTCTTTTCACTTTCATCAACAACACACACAATACGTCTATTTTATCACTTATTTATTGTAATGCCCTCCAAAATAAACCCATTTACATACATTCTTAACATGCTTTGACAAGAGAGAATAAAGCATAATTACATTCATCAGAGTATTCTTTACAAAATGTATTACATGTTGACATCAACAAGTAAATGCCCTACGGGCTTACAACTTTCCAATCAACACTTGGTTACAAAAAGAGAGTACTAACTCTACACAAAATAAACCCTTGGCTTGATATACATGTATACAACAAAAATAACAAAGAGTCTTTAACTCCCACAACAATTCGTGCTAAGATCTCGGAGGCGGCATAGTACTGACCTGAAAATGATGTCCATATAGGGTGAGCCAATGCCCAGTAGAGATATGCTAAACATAATATGAACAATAACTAAAACATGTGCATTTGATAAATGTTTAATTCGCATAACTCAATTCACCACTATGGCTCAGAACCTGGCCAAACAATTTAAACAGATTTCGTCTCCTATCAACAATATTTCCATTTCACTTGAGATAGTAACTCAAAATAAACACTTCCATGATCCACAATAGATACACATTTCAGTGCTATATCAATATCAAATTCAAACACTTCCATACTTCACAAGTGATACACATTTAGTGCTGTATCAATATCAAATTCAAACACTTCCATACTTCACAAGTGATACACATTTTAGTGCTGTATCAATGGAGTCCATCCCCTATCTCCTCCCAAACAAAACCGGTTTAGGAGTCCATCCCCTATCTTCCCCTAAACCGTGGAGTACATCCCCTATCTCCTCCATACAACAATGTATATAAACACACATCATATACATAATAATCAATACATAAAGTTAATGTATTATTCAAACCGTCATATTCGATGACACATCCAATTGATTAGTTTTAGTTGGCCTAATCATCATGCATTTTCTACAACAATTAAGACTATCCTCCACCGATAGCCAAAGCAGTTATTTCTAAACAGATAATAAATGCATCAACAGATAATTTTATAAACAATTACCAAAGATGAGTGATTCATCGATCCAACTCCACCATTCTATTTCTCAATGAGCAATTTCATTATTTTCGACTCAATTTCATAATTTCACAACGTTGTCATTAATTACACTAATGACCCCAAATATACCCAACATGGCAATTTTTCCCCTTTTTCTCAATATCGACCCAAAGGTTCAAAATTTAACAACACACCAAATACCTCATTTTGAAACCCAAAATACACATTTGTGGTTCAAAGATTTGAAACCCCTCTTTACACATTTGAAACCCTAACTTTCAAAATCAAACCATTTATGCAAATACCCAACATTTTATGTAAGACCATAGAAATGAGTAGGAATCCCTACCTCAAATTCAGAGCCCAAAGGAAGAAGAGGAGGAAATTCAAGATGCTCCAAAACCCAAGATTTTCAGATCAAAGTATAGCCCTCAACAATCCCCACAACTTTTACAAAGGCCCAAGGTGAGGAAATAACTTCTACTAGATCAATCCCTAGAGAGAAGGTAAGGTTTTAGAGAGAGGAGCTCTCAAATCTGTGTTTGGGAAAGTAAGAGAGAGAAAGAGTGTTGAAAAAGTGATCCAAAAAGTGAAATCTCGGAATGATATAATCGTCTCCCCGCTCGAGCGTGGAAACCCCCGCTCGAGCGCAAAACACAGACTTATGCTCGAGCGTGAAAAGCGCCGCTTCGAACGTTGATTGCACACTCTCAGAAGTTTTGCAGACATGGTCCCCTTCGAGCGTCAAACTCCCCGCTCGAGTGTAGGAACAAAAACAAAGGGTCACGCTCGAGCGTCAAACTCCCGCTCGAGCGTCTGAAGACCTGCAGACAAAAGTACTGGGAGGTGGAAATTTATGCTCGAGCGTCAAGAAGCCCGCTCGAGCGGAGAAGCAACAACGAAGGCCCCGCTCGAGTGTCAAAAGCCCTGCTCGAGCGTGAAGGCCAAATTCTGGGCATCAACCAATGGTTCCAAAGCACAACCAACCTATTACAACCTACCCAACACAACCCAGACTCAAATACAAAGATTAAGGGAAGGAAATGAGAATAAGACAACAACACCACACGGAACCAAGTCCGGAATACATATACAAGGAAAGGAAGACCGGGATCGCTATATTTATGATCTTGTTTTACTCATAAACTTGATACATCTGAGGCTGTAATCTTCTAACTCATGAATTTATTAATTTTCAACAATTTTAATATAAAGGGGATAGTTGTGATTACTATTACTACTTATTTATTTATGACTTTATATAATGCCTTGCAAGTATTTGTTTAAATGCTTCATTGAGATTGGGATATTGATGGATGGGTTGAGATGGTTTATATGTTCGTTGAGCCTCGTATGGGGCCCTAAAAATGTTCCTTTCGCTGGCTATATGAGCTTTGGTTTGCTTCCTTAAGATGGGATTTGCAAAAGTATAAAATTATGAAAGATTTGGAATAAAATAGCTCCCTCTTTCTTCGTTGTCTTATTGTTTTGGCCGTGTGTTTGGGGTCTCCTCACCCTACATATACGAATGCTTTTTCTTAATATTCACCTTAAAAGGCTTGCATAGTTACATTAATTGATTGAAGCAATGTAGAATATTATATGGTCAGAGAGCAAAACCTTTCCCTCTTTCACTAATTTTTATTGGCCACTTCTCCCCTTAAATATTTAAAATTTCAGTTAGCAATCACAGTCTAAATATGAGTCAGGTCTCAATTATTGCTATCTTATTTCTTAATATTCAACACGACAAGATTTCGATTCTTTATTTGGTAAATTCTAATGTATTATCCTCTGATGCAAGTTGGGTGAGGTTTTCTCTTGGGTCCATCTATCTAAGGTAGAGTTTGGCTTTCTTTCTGGTAAAATTTTAAAGTTATGTCTCTTCTAGTTTTTTATTTTATTCTTTCTTGAATAGATTCTATCATCACAACTTTTATTTATTATCCCCTGAATGATCTTTGCTTGGGTCTGCTATTATCCTGTAATCTTTATTTCTTTAGTGTGGGTTCCTCTTTTATTGTTTTCTCATCTTTCCTCCGTGTGTCAGCTTGTTTGTCTATGTTCTTAACAAACACTCAGAAAAGGGGAAAAATGAAGAAGAAAGGATCTTGTTGTATTTGAGTTTGTTATTAGGAATATTTTTGTTTTGTTAGTTCTGCTAAATTTATTGAGATGAGAATTGTTTTGTATGGCAACATTCAGACATTGGTTTGCAGAGCTTGTGATCATTATAACCTAATTGCTGCTGCGATTTAGGGTCATTTGCTGAAGAAGATATTGGAAGACAAGGCATAACTACACCATCAATTGCAGGAAATGCAACTGCAAGCAGAGGACTGGAGGTTGCAGTTGCTAATCTTCAGGAATACTGCAATGGTATGTCACCTTTTTTTTTAAAAAAATTTAAAATTTTTATTGCGTTGTCAAGATGCATGAAAAAGCAGAATTACCTAATGAAGAATAGTTTAAATCATAGACTGTCCTGTTATAAGAAGCTGTAATTTTTCCAGGCAGAAAAGAACATTAAAATAAATAATTACATCCAATGAGATCAAGAGAAATTGAAAGAAACATCATAATAAAACTATCAATCATTTATGGTTTAAAATGTAGGAATCTTTCCTTGCAATAGCTAATGAGGCTCAAGAGTTCTTTCAAGTGATGTGTGTGTGTGTAGCTGATGCTGTGCAAACACTAGACAAGCAGGTGGTTCCAAGTTGATACTTTGCAAATGTCATCTTAATATTCATTCTAAGTTAAGGGGAAGTTGTAGTGTTTGCTATTGTCCAATTGATGTTGCTTAGAATGAGATGGGTTTTCACCTAGAAAGAAAATAAAAAGGGGGGTTGGGGGGTTCACCGGGAGGAAAGGTCAGGAAAGTAGAACTACTATGTAGAAAGCAGCCCCTCTTGTGCCCTGGTGCATTTGGAAGGACAGAAACCATATATCATTTGGTGGAATGGAGGTTGAATGAGAGCATTATTTATAGGCTCAAAGAATGGGTGTTTGTTTTGGAAACCCTCCTCAATCAAATATTTAATTGATTTTAATTTCCAAAAATGATAGAATTTGTCTCTTTATGGAATTATTTGATTTTGAATGTGATTTTAGATACTCCACATTTCTTATTTATGGGGGGTTTTGACATGTGTTGTTGTGGACCCTCATCTTTGGGTTGACCTATCCACTTGATCCAATTGTCAAAATGGGTTGATCATTTGATTTAGGCATGACTCATTATTTGAATAGGTCAACTTTTATGATTTTGGTGGGACCTCCATTGCTTTGAATAATTTGATCACCTTGACTTTGATCAATCAAAATAATTTAATTTTTCTTAATAATTTGAACGGTGATTAAACCATCTCTTAATTTGGTATCTACACTTGGTAAGTTTAGAGTGTTTGGTTTTTGTTATTTTTTGAGTGGTTGTTATTGATATTTTAAGCTATTATTTGATATGGTCTAAATATTACGGTTGTTATTTTTATATAATTTGTTATAGTGTGGTGAACCAATTAAGTGATTAAATCGCGTGACTTGTTTATCTACTAGAGAAATGCATATCACTTTCAGTTGTGATTATATTCACTCTGGCACTTTGTACTAGTTTATTTTTTAAATATTATTATTAATTGTAAATATATAATTACTTAAGTAGTTAAATCTTGATTTATAGGTGGGAAGATATAGTTGTTTAAAAAGTATCATAGGCCAACAAAAATAGTTGCAAATGGAATACTTAAAAGCACAGACGCATCTAAAGAAGCAGAAGGGAAACAACTAGGACCTGACTATTGAGAGGTACATGTTCAAGTGCTAATCAGACCTAATGAGAGCTTGATTCAATCATATGGACTTGTCAAAACAATTGGACAAGCTATTGGAGCTCATGTTGCTTGGCCTGCTCCATTTGTGGTATATTTCTTTCGTAAATACTAATTTCATTAACAAATGTATATTAACTTAATATAGTTTCAATTACTTTTACAAGTTTATCTTTTGGATGCCGATTTCGCAAGTTATGGATGCTAATCGAGAATATTTATACAAGTGAGGTTGAGAATTTGGAAACTAATTTTGTTTTGATAATTTGTCTCTCTGGAAGATGGATTTGACTGGCTTTTCAGAACTTATGGTTGGAATAATTTTCTTTTAATTTTTTTTTTTAGCTTTAACTTTGTTAGTGTGGTAGAATATTTATAATTTGGCAACCGATTTTTTTGCAATATAAATAAATTTATATTTCAATAATAAATAATTGATTGTGATTTGATTTTTTTGTTTTTTGTGTTTATGTGATGATCTTATGGTGATAATATTTGTTTTATTATGAAAATATTACGGAGAATGGATGTCAAATTAAATATGAGATGTGACAATTAATATTCATTTGTTTATAAAATCGATTAAATTTTTACAGGCATTTACGCATGTTTAGTTGTAGTTCTTTGAAGTGTTACTGAAAAAAACATGAGTGACATTTTGTAGTAGTGATAGTAGCTTTGCAAAGTGTCACTAAAATAAGTTCCAATGTCACTTATATCCATTTAATGGCACAAACGAATTAAATTTAGTAGCATTTATAAAGTTGTTATAAATATTAATTGTAAGATAACAAGTGTCATTAAAAATTCATATAGTGGCATTTTTTAGATTGCAAGTCTTCTTTAATGGCACTTAATAACGTCACGAATAGTGTCTATTATGACATTAAAGTGTCACTAAAAGTGTGTAGCCTTGATGGTGTAATGGCACTTAAAAGTGTTATTAAAGTGCAACTAACTCTTTTTTTACTAGCGCTTGATAGTGTCACAAATAGTATCTATCATGACATCAAAATGTCATTGAAAGTTTTTAGCCATGATGGTGTAGTGGCACTTGTAAGTATCTATCGTGGCACTAGTATCTACCGTGGCATGGGTATAAATGGCACTTGTTCAAAACGCCACAAAATTAAAAAATGTCACTGAAAGAGTAGTTCAGTGACACATTCAAGTGCCACTAAACTAAGAAAATGTTGTAGTGGAATGTAGGCCCATCTTTACGCCCCTCTTTCCCAAAGAAAAACCAAAAGAGAAACCAGTTTGCACAATGTCTATACATATACATATATATGTATATGTATATATTATGAGAAATGTTTTCATATATTCTATCATAGAGTGGAATTTGTGTTTCAATTTTTGTATGGGTTTCAAGAAAAATTCAATACCAATATCTGTTTAAAATGACCCTAAAAACAAAACTAAAAAAAATTATTATAAAATCTGGGTTTTAAATTTTCTTTTGGATTTCAAATTTTTTTCTTTGCATTACCAATCAACTTGTTTGGTTTGGTTTTTCATGATTCACTTTTCAAAAAATTAAAATTTTTTTTTTTTTTGTTTTTTTTTCATTTTTTTTTGTTTTTATTGAATTTTTTTAATATTCTAATTTTTTTTTTAAATTTTTAGATACCCCTAACTAACATAAATATACTTAAAAAGTATAATATTTGTGAAAAAATCTTTAGAAATTCACTAAATATCAAAAATATAAAAAAAAAATATGAGAATTTAGTATATTTTTCGTATCCTTGTGTATTTATTATTTTTTAAAATATTTTTTTACGAATATTTCACTTTTTAGATACATCTACGGTACATCTAAAAAAGTTAAAAAATTACTTAAAATTTTTATTCACTAAAAACAAAAAAAATACGAAAAACAAAAAACTCAATTTCCAGAAAATTGAATCTAGAACAGTGAATTAACAAGGATAAAACAGACCTGAAAAAGAAAAAAAAAATCCTGTTTATTTATATGTCAAAGATTATGTTCTTGGTTGATGCATTGTATGAGATGGGATAGCCCAAGAAGACTGAAAAAATAAAATTAACAAAAAGGAAGAAGCAGCATTTGAAGAAGATCTCAAAAATGTTTGTCTTGCTAAAGAGAAATGGATAGACTAATAATTCACAGTAAATTCTTCATAAATTATTGAATAAATTCTCAATAATTATGAGTGAATTATTCAATAAATTCTCACTAAATTACTCATAAATTCTGAGTAATTACTCAGTAAATTCCCAGTAAATTCTTAGTAATTACTTGGCAAATTATTCTGTAAATTCATAAGTAAATTCTCATAAATATTCGTTAAATTTTTAATAAATTCTTTGTAAATTACTCAGTAAATTATGATAATTTCTCAAGTAATTACTCAATAAATCTAAGTAAGTTACTCAGAAAATTTTCAATAAATTTTAAGAAAATTCTGAATAAATTCTGAATACATTACTCAGTAAATTCTCAATAATTACTCAATAAATAGCTCAATAAATTATTAGTAAATTCATGGTAAATAACTCCGGAAATTCTCATTAAATTTTGTAAATTACTCAGTAAATTATCGGTAATTCTTAATAAATTACTCAACAAATTCTCAATAATTCTAAATAAACTCTCAGTAATTTACTAAGTAAATTCTCAGTAGAAACTCAATTAAAAAAAAAATTTATACTTAAATCTCAAGTATGTATGTAATGTGTATTATATTGATCACTAATATTTAAACCATATCAACCTAATTTTTAAAATATATTAATGTCTATTTCATTAATCATACCATACCCCTATGCTAATCATGATAAGCGAGTGGAATCTAGCATTAGATTAGCAGTATTGTTTATATTATGGGTAAATCTTTACACATACATGACAAGAATTGTGAAAATAAAATGATACATTATTTTTTAAAGTACTTGCAATCATATGTAAATTGTCTATGAACAGAAATCCAGCGACGTATCTACAGCAATTGAACCATGTAAGTCAAATCCTTATCTTGAATTCATTATCAGTTGGTAATAAGTTGGAATAATATTTTGTTATAATTTATTCCACATCCACTGATTTGGTTTGGTTTTATAAAAGTGGACATTGTTATTAAATAAATAATAAATAGTTAAGGAGCATGTAACTAGGTAAGACCGTTTTATATTGTTGTTATCGTTTATATTTAAGAGAGATACTCTTTTATAATTTTGTCTGATAACAAAATATACCTAGGAGGATATACTAGTGTCTTCGTTGACAACAATGTAGTTACAACTGTTCTTCCACCGAAACAAACATTGAGAAAAAAACAAAATAGTATATTCAGTAACATCCACGCATTAGTATATTATTTATATGAATCTGGAAACTCAAATTCCATTACTCATCATCTCACTTGAGTGATATCCTCAATTCCACATGGTGCTTTGTCATCTCCTAAATAATTCATCTTCTTATCTTTTTTTCATCACATCGCCTGTTTATTTTTCTGTACATCTTTTTTATAAAAAGTCAAAAAGTATATTTATTTGGATCGTCCCAAACAACCCCTCAGAAATGGCAAAAGTAGACTCTGAAGGGTGGTTTAACAGTGGTGGCGATGAGAAGGGTATGATGCTGTTGTAGTGGGTCTGGATATTTTTTTTTGATCAGCAAAAAAAAATTTTATTTAACAGCCATGAAAATTAAAGGTACAGAAGATGACATGCATCGAGAGAGATTCAGAGTATAAAATACCCCTACTACTGCTATCGCTACTCATCCATACAACCAACCCTAAGCCTCTCGATTTTTTTAAAAAAGAGTTAAGAAGAACTTAAACTAAAAAAATAAAATACATGAATCTCCACATAATCAACCCACCAAAACACCCAAACAAACTAGATTAACTAAACCAACTCTCAAAGCAGCCCGCACTGGAAACCCATCTAATCAACCCAGATATTTTAATCACCTTTCTTCACCCACAGACTGCTACACTACACTCCCAATGATTAAACCACACCCACATGCTGCTTACACTCCAACGCCTAGCCCCAAGACCCCGCCACCCTAGCACCAAAGCAACCTGCTACACCTACTGACAACGCCCATCTGCACACCACCGACCACCCACTGACAACACCCACACGCAAGGCCAACACTCCATGGGCGGGAACTTCTAATCTGATTCAAACTCCGAGACGCAATATGCAATGCAACCGAGCACTCCCAAGGACAAACAACACTCACAGCCACCGAACCAAACCACTACCCACACCGGCCAAGAAGACCCCAAAGATCCACAGTCACCACCCTATGCTGCTGCTAAACCGGCCCACACCGCCAGTGCTGCTGCTAATCCGGCCAACCCAACCTATGCTGCTAAACCGGCCAATAAGACTCCACAGCCACAACCGGAAAAACCCACTTCAGATCCTCACTTCCACAGCCACCACCGGAAACACCATGCCACTGCTGATCAACCACCAGTGCTGCTGCTAACACTCACAGCCCAAGGTCCAGCTGCTGCTACTGCATATCCTCACCCCCCGAACCCACTGCCACTGCTGTCATCACCTCCACAGCCACCTCTGGACACCCACTGCCGATCCAAACACCAACCAGCAGTTCTACTTCAATGCCAGATCTACTTCTTACACGCCTCAAACTCACACCCAAGAGGAACGCTTCGAATGAAACCAGACAGATGTCAATGGTCGGAATAAAGGTGGGGTCTGGATATGGCGGCTCTGTGGCTGCTTGTCGGATGTCAATGGCCGGAATAAAGGTGTGTTTGATGGAGAAAGGCCGGCAATGGCAAGCTCATGACTCCCCACCGACTTTTTCAAGTTTATGTCCGCCGTGAGGATGGAAAACACAACTTGGGTTTCACTTTTTGGTCCCAAGATGCTTTTTTCAAGTCATTCTCTCTGTTTCGATTTTTATGTGCACATAAATATATATTAATGAAACCAAAACTAAAAACAAAAATAGACAGAATTTTATGAGATTTATAGGTGACCCACTTCTTAAAATCTTGTCAGCAATTATGGGATCGTTGGGTATACTAAGATACAATTTTTAAAATTTTGTTTAGTTTAAATTTTTTTTTAAAAAATTTTAAAATCAGTTTTAATCTCTTACACATCAATCAATCATTTTTTCTCTCACACACATCTACTCAACTATAACAAAATATCAAATCATTTCAAACTCCTAAGCTCTAAAACTATTTTCAAAATATACAACTAAACAAACCAACAAAATTTCAAACTCTCTCTCTAAATTTTTTTTTTAAAAATTTATCTCAATACACAAACCAAACACAATATTTTATGTGTTTGATTTTATATTTAAAATTTTTGTGTTTTTAATTATTACACTAATTTGAAGCAACAATACTGCAAATAGAACTGTGTAAAATACCGTTCAATCTATAAATCCATATCAATCTGCATCAATTCACACCGCTTTAACCGCTAACCGCAGTTTAAACTTTTAATTTATAATCTGCCAATTGAACTGAATCGCTCCGCTTCGCTATAGTTATTATATATTTTTTTTAACTTCCGATGAAATATCAATGTAAAAATGAACGTGAAAGAGAGATTTAAAGATGATGAATTTATTATAAATTAGTGGTTATATATATAAAACATATTATATAAAATAATTTGTATTATACATCTAAAAAAATATTATACAAATAATATTATATATTATACAAATATTATATATTATGTAAATATATATAATTAATTAAAATATTTTTCAATCTATTAATCGGTTAGAAATCGTTCAAATTATAATTTATCAATTTACAAAATCATCAATCCACTATTCAATTTATAATTTCACGCCCAAACTGTCCGAAAACAGATTGCGCAATCACATGCACTCACTTATCTTTGTATGTCAGGTCCAGGATCTGAGTGTGTGTGTTTTGTACTTTTTATGTTAGGTCCAAGATGTGAATGTGTGTTTTGTACTCTTTATTCTTAGCATTCTTATTTTTATCTTTTATATATATTTTTACATTTGATATAAGGATGCAATTTGAACGGGTTCAATCAAATTGAAAGGTTATTTAAATTTATTTCAAATTGTGTTAAGATTTATTTAGACTCAAATTGTAACTTGAAATTACCTATTCAAACCTAACCCGAGTTCAACCCGAGTTATTCAAATTGCATGTAAATTTTAATTTTTTTCAGATAAATTATTAAATTGTTAAAATTAGATTAATTTATATTTGTTTAGAAAATCATTAATAAGATGAATAATAATTTATATAATGTAAAACAGATATCGCTATGGTACTTTTTATAATTTATGAGTGAGAAAAAAAAGATAAAATTTTGTATTATGTTACTTGTATTTAATATGATTTAACAATATAATTATTTTAATATCATCTAATAATTAATAATTTATATATATTAAATATTTTAATATTATATATATATAATTCGAGTTCAAGTTGTTTAATATTTTTACTGAAGCCGGTCTAATTTAACTCGGGACTTTTAAATTTTTACTTAAATCCATATCAAATTTAAATATCT
This sequence comes from Camellia japonica, assembly GCA_030407325.1. Taxonomy (NCBI): domain Eukaryota; kingdom Viridiplantae; phylum Streptophyta; class Magnoliopsida; order Ericales; family Theaceae; genus Camellia; species Camellia japonica. Next base: position 94,954,017 of record JAPPVO010000017.1, on the reverse strand, counting down.
TCCAAATTCTAAAAAAATTCAAGTTAGGCTCAAGTTGTTCAAATTAAATCCGCTCAAATTATAGTCTTAATTTGATACAATATAAATTAAGAAAGTGAATAAAACATATTCACTACAAGAAAATTGGCCTACAACGACGTTTTTGTTATGGCGTTTTTTCAAAAAACGTTGTTTCAAAGATTTTTAAAACACTTTGCAGACAACTCATTTTAAAAAAAACACGCGTCCTACTTACTAACATATATCCCCTTTTTTAAGGCCCACGCTTTTTTCATTTTGTTCATTTCTCTCCGTCCCGAGATAGATCTAGGGTTCTGTCTCTTCGTCACTCTTCTCTTTCTTATGGTGAAACTAGATCGAGCATCATAGGCTCCGATTTACGATCTCTCTATCCAGCTCTCTCCATCTTGGCTCAAAACTCTCAATCAGTCCGATTTGAAGATTAATTTGTGAGTCTCATTCTTTGATTTTTTTTGATTTTGTTTATATACGAACATAGATCTGTATCTACGATCTTTGATCTGTGTGATATATATACATACTAATTTATGTTAAAGAGAACACAGATCGATCGATTGATTTTTAGTCTATTGATCGATATTGAACACTCTCTCTCTCTGGATTTGATCGATTGATTGCTTTTGTTCAGATCTGTAAGCTTTCGTTCAGATCTCTCTCTGTAAGTTTCCGTTCAGATCTGTAATTTTTTAGGAATTTTTTTTTTCTTTTTATGTTTTTGATTAGTAGTGTATGTTAATGTTAATGTTAATGTTAATGTTTTTGAATTATTTTTTTGTTATTTGTAATCTGAATGTGGTAGCAGAGTTTTTATCTGTTTTCATCAACTTTTGTCGTTTCTTCTGAGCACTTATCGTCATTGGTAAAAGCTCGCAATCATCTAGAGACTTTAGGGATATCTTTCATTTTCTTATTTTTATATATATATATATATATATATATTCATTTTTCATTTAACACAACATGACTGTTACTTTATTAATCAATTAAATTTTTTATTGATTAGCAGTTGCAATCATTATTTAATTAGTTATTTGTCCATAAATTTTTATATTGGATCCCATGCTCTTCCTGTTAAGTGTCATTACTTTTTATGGATTAAAAGATTGAAATCAAGAAATGGTTTGTTGTTTAATCTCCCTTTAGAAATAAATATTATGTTGATTTAGCAATCAGGCTTTAAAGGGGGCAGTGCACATGCCAAGCATTTTCTGGGAATAAGATTAGTAAGCAGCAGTTTTTCTTTATTTGAATGGTCTATACACAAAACAAATGATTGCTTATACCAAGGGTGTTCTCATTTTGAATTTTTGGTTGAGTCAACATTTTTTTATGCAGTTTCTTTATGGCTGAAATCAAAAATCAAATGTGTGTTTTGATCTTCTTCAGGTGTTGACAATCATAGCCTTCCACGGCGGGAAAATTAATCTCGATACTTTTAAAGCTGTACTTAGTTCCTTTTTGTTGTTGTTGTTGTTGTTGTTGTTGTTGAATGCTTATAACTTAATGTTTGATGAAATGACTATGACCTTGTTTAGGCTTGGTTCAGTGATGTACATGGGGGTAACGGCGGGTGCTTGCATCCTCACTCTATTTGCTGTACGTTTCTTTTGTGATAGTGTCATTTATGTGTTTTAGAATGGTATTTAGATTGCTTAATTCAAGGTTATGTATTACAGATCAAATATACAGAGCGTGTACTTGGTTTGATACTTGTATCCTGTTTATGCAAGTCTGCCTCATGGATTGAATGGTTGTACAATAAGGTGTTTTAGCATTCCTTGATTTCATTTCTACATGATGAATGACATTAATCTCTGTACTAAATCCATTTTACATCTAATCTCTAGGTGATGTCAAGTTTATTATGCTTTGTCAGAATTTGAATTATTGGCAGAGGAGCTCTTAATGAGTGAATCTGCAATTACGGTAAGCTGCTGCTTTCTAGATTTTCCTGTTCAGTTCCTGGATTCATTCATGGGTAACCATAGTTATGATGATTTGTGTGCAGTTTTTGTTCTGTTGACTATCTCATATAGTTTAGGTGCTTAATTAGGTGGTTTGACAAATCTATTACAGTTTTTATGTTTTATTGAAGTATCCATTGTAGTGTTTATATAGTTTTTAAGGTTTCTTTCTGCAAACCCTTCCCTTCTAAATTTTATAATTTGGTAATCATGCACTATCTGATCACTGTGCTTTATAGCTTCAGGTTTATGGAGCTCTACGTATGTCATTGAAGTGCTTTATAACTTCAGTTAGCCCGGTTGATAGATGCGGTGCTGAGGTTGCACTTATCTTAATGAGTCTGTCCATTTGAGCAGCCTTTCGGAAAGGGTTGTAATCCCTCTCTTGGTGATTGTAGCTCTTCATCAAGCTTATAGTAGGAGCTGAGCTCTTCCGATAGCTTACTAGCTCTAAGGCTCTTCGGTCAGTAGTTCCACTGGAATAAAAACTTGTATCATTGCTTTTCATTATTTTTCGTTAATCTCTTCTTTCTGTCTAAAAATCCCTCCCCTTTGGAGTTGGAGCATTCTTCCTTTATTAGCCGTTGGGGAGAAAGCGCTCTTCCCATGTTAGCTTAGCGATTAGGATCAAGTTCAAGTAAGGAATCCAGTTTTCCACTACAAACTGGTCAAGGTAAGGGTTTGAGTTATCCATCTAAGTGCGGAAAAAGACATGAACTAGGATGATATTCATAGATCAATTAATCTTTGTGTACGTTATGGAGTCTCTACTCATGTTGAAAGCTCTTTCAAATAGCATGAGTGTTAAAAGTCTTCAATTAGACTAGATTGTTAGATTCTTTTTTTATTTTTTATTTTTTTAACTTCTTTCAAAGTGGAATGAAGAAAAGAAGAGAGGTAGAAAGTGGTTCACTGGAGTTTGTCTCTTGAAAATGGTTTTCTTTCTTTTTTCTCTGGAAGGTCTTTTTCATCATTTTATTTCATGGTCTTAATGCCAACAAGAGAATTAAGGCACTAAAAAAAACCCAAAACCTACTTGTTTAGAGAATAAAACTGTTCCTGACTGCTTTTTCTTTCTTTTTTTTTTTTGTTTTAATTTTATGACCAATAGAAATGGAAACTCTTTTGTTATATGCCCTATACCCACCCAATTTCTTTGGTAAATATGATTTTATGGTTTAATTCTTAAATCTCTAGTTGTTTAATGATCTTTGTGTTGTTCTCTGTTAGTTATCTTGTTTTCTAGGTTATTGGTGTTTTCACTTTGTAGCTCAGGTTTACCAAATGAACATATTTATCTTATTTTATTTGAAATTTATAGTCTTTTTATGCTTAAAGTCTCTCTAACAGCCATTAAGGTTGGTGAGAAGCTTTGACACGTAAACAGCAATGTTCCTGATTTGTGCAATACTTTTGATTTTGCTTTGTTAATGGTGACTTATTCGTCAGTTAGTGTGTTTTAATCATAGAATCTATGTTATTGGTTAAATCAGACATTTTTCATGGCTTCTCCACATATGTAGGGGCTCTCATATTTGGGTGGCCAGTCACAGCTCACAGTTACAGAATTTGGGCTGCTTACTAATGCCAACTATCATTATTCATTATATTTTCCTTTTGCCATGCTACTCTCCCAACAACACTGAGCTGACACTTTCATTTTCTGCAATAATGTATTTTCTCCAAAGCATAGCTTTTCCTGTCATGATGATTTACCTTTGAATTATCAGTCCTTATAGCAGCTTGTAGTATCTATCTCATCTGTAGTAGCTATCTATCTCATCCAAATTGGAAGTGATACAATGAAAGGGGGAAAACCAAGAAAGAATAGGGGTCTAGGTGTTAAAAAAAGCATGATCCAAATAGGGGGTTAACATGTGAGGCACTGATTTACTGAACACAGCATAATGGAAAGAAGTTAAAACAGAACATCCGATGGATTTTTTTATTTGTTATATTGTCATTGACGTCATTTTTGCTACTACATTGAATACTTTTGTTAGATTTACCTTCTCTAAATACATCTAAACATTTCAGATGGAAAATCATGTTATACAATAAAGATTCTTCTCCACAAAACAACAATGGAAAATTATCCTTCACATTGATGACAAATGAACATGTTCAGCATATTCAAGAAAATATCTAACGATATGGATATTGATGGTATAGGTAACTGATAAAACCAGACTATAGTTCTACTCTAAGTTCAAATGTAGACTATTACTTTAAAAATTTAACCTGTTCTAGCAGAATTTAACATGCTCTAGCAGAATTTTAACCTGTTCTTGCTTTATCTTCTAAACTCTGATGTCATTTTGTTGTTGCGAGGATTTAGTTCAAAGAAAGAGAAGAAGAAGATAGAAGAAGAAGAAGAAGAAGAAGAGAACTAACAAGGTAAAAGTACTAACATCACTAGTTTTTAATTTCTCACTTTTCTAAATCTATTAAGACAGGATGTGATTTGGTGTTGGAAATTGGTGGATAATTGTAGATTGTGTTTTTGATGTGATTGTGATTTTGAGTTGATTTAGTACAGAGGTAGTATGTGGTAGAGTTTCTAACAGAGTGCACAACGTGATCTATCATTTACGTTTTTGGATGGAATGATAGCTTCACATGATATTGAATTGAATGCCTTAATTTGTGAATCATCATAACTGAGCAGTTCTTTAATCTCGTGTAGTACCACCACTGTTAATTTGCTTTGAATTGATGATATATGAATTTGGACCATATTGTTCATCTGAATCTTGTTAATTTTTTAATTCTGCTTCCTTTGTAACGCCCTCAAAAAAAAAATAAACCCATAATACATAATATTAACATGCGGAATTATAAGGAAATAAAGTATCTTATTCCATTCATCAGAGTACCATGAAATAAAACATCATAATAATTGCCCTATGGGCTTACATCTTGCCAAGCCAACACTTGGACACAATTCCATGAGTTCTAACTCAAAAACAAATAAAGCCCTAGGCTTGAAAGTTTACAAGTTATTCAAATAAAACAAATAAAATAAAGCAAGTCTTCGAGTCCAAATCCTCACAAGCTAAGTCCTTGGAGGTAGTGAACCACCTGAACCTGAAAATGAAGTTCCCATATAGGGTGAGCCACAGCCCAGTAGAAATACTAAACCAAGCATAAGAATTAACTAAAGCATTAGCATTCGATACATGGTTAACACAAGATAATCAATTTCCAATTTCATGACACGAATGTCTACATTGTCTATGACATATTGTCTATGACACCTTTCACTTTCAATATTTATTCAACTTTCCAATTATATCATTATGGCTCAGAACCTGGCCAACTATAATAGTGATCCAGATGTCAAAAATAAATGAGACTAAAGCTCAAACCACAACACTTCCATACTTCCAACTGATACACATTATAATGATGTATCATCAAAACACTTGCTATAAATAAGCACACATAAGTGATGCTACTGGAGTCCATCCCCTATCTCCTCCCAACAAATCCGGTTTAGAGGTCCATCCCCTATCTTCCCCTAAACCGTGGAGTTCATCCCCTATCTCCTCCAAACAAATGCATATGCAATGAAACACACAATTGCCATATACAACACATAATCAATACAAGTAATGTTCTGTATTAATTCAACAGTCAACATAAGTGACATAATTCCAGTTATACCTAAGCCACATGCAAGGTCTACAACAATCAATGGCTATCCTCCACCGATAGCCCAAAACAGTTATTTCTAAACAAGAAATAAATACAACAATGAATGTAAATTCAACATTCTCATAGGTAAGTATTTAAACTACCCAACTATATCATTAATCTCATAATTTCCCCAACTTCATGAATTAAACCCAATTCCACATTTTTCCCTTAAATTAATTATAAATTAATCTAAGCCAAAACCCTAAGGTTTCTCCCAAAATTACCAAACTACCCCCACATACCAAAATACCAACACTTAGGATTAAACGTATAAATGGAGTAGGAAATCCCTACCTCGAAGCAAGAACCCAAAAAGAAGAAGACGGAGATGATAGCCCAAACTCCAAAGTGCTCCAAATCAAACAACCGTTCAGATTAAATGAAAGCCCTCACTCTCCTCTATCTTATTTGTAAAGCAACTAGGGTAAAAACACACCCTAACTAGATCAAACCTAGGAGAGAAGGTGAGTTGGGAGAGAAAAACTCGTAACTAGGGTTTCTGGATCAAAAGTTGTAAAAAAAATGATTTAAAACTGTTTCTGCGTATTTAAACTGGACAGGCTCGCTCGAGCGAAGACATGGTCGCTCGAGCGACCAGACACAAAAATCCACGCTCGAGCGAAGAAAAGCTCGCTCGAGCCAAAAACTCGATGCTTCAGGTCTGCAACCCAGAAGCTCGCTCGAGCGACGAAATGCTCGCTCGAGCGAAGAACTCGAAAACATACACCTCGCTCGCTCGAGCGAAGAAAATGCTCGCTCGAGCCAAGAAACACATCTCTCAGGTCTAAGTACTGGACGCAAAGCTCGCTCGAGCGAAGGAACCCGCTCGAGCGAAGAAACAAAAACAAGACCTCGCTCGAGCGAAGAGAAGCTCGCTCGAGCGACCAAGCCAAAAACTGAACATGCAGACTTGGTTTCTAAACCCAACCAATCTGCAACCAACCTGCTAAACACATCCTATAACCCAAGAATAAGGAATTAAAGGACACAACAAAAATATAACAGCGGAATCCACGGAACGTAAGTCCGGATACAATAATCAAATGGGAAAAAGACCGGGGTCGCTATAACCTCCCCCCCTTAAAAGAATTTCGTCCCCGAAATTAAGCATGAGTTTGTAAAAACAAGTTTTTCTTAATTCCCAATGATATATAAAACAATAATCAACAACTTGACCAATATTGGTCACTTCATCTCTTATCAAGAGGCATCTCACAATATGTATAAACCAACATAATTTCAACCTGCATCAATATTATGCATTATTCCTTTCAATGTTAACAAATTCCATATCATATTCAATCTCATGATATAAACAACACATTCAATATATAAATGTTATATTCCACTTCCATAAAAAGGCAAGTTCAAAATGCTAACATTAAATCCAAAACATTCTCAATGTTTTCCAACTTAAGACATATATAAAATTCTCAAGTTCAACAATATTACAAAAATCTATATATAAGATTTCTAATCACTAAACATGTCCGGATATTTCTCACGGACTTCCAACTCACGTTCCCAAGTGGCTTCCTCCACTCCGTGATGTTTCCACAAAACTTTCACCAAAGGGATGGTTTTGCCTCGCAAAACTTGATCCCGCCTATCCAAGACTCGAATCGGTCTCTCCTCATACGAGACATCCTCATCAACAACTAAGTCAGTCCAATCCACACATGCGATGGATCGGCTCATACTTCCGAAGCATACTCACATGAAACACGTCATGAACTCCGGATAACTGCGGTGGCAAAGCTAAACGATAGCAGCCTCGCCAATCCTCTCAAGGATCTCAAAAGGCCCAATAAACCGAGGGGACAACTTCCCGCTCTTCCCAAACCTCATCAACCCCGCTTAGGTGATATCTTCAAAAAGACATGATCACCCACCTCAAATACCAAAGGTCTCCTCCTACGGGCATAAGATTTCTGACGACTCTGTGCTGTAACAAGCCTCTTACGGATAAGCTCAACTTTCTCCGTCGTTTCCCTCACCAACTCCGGACCCAAAGAGGTGCATCACCCACCTCGGCCCAACAAACAGGAGATCTACACGGTCGGCCATACAAGGCCTCAAACGGTGCCATACCGATACTAGACTGAAAACTGTTGTTGTAGGCAAACTCCACTAATGCAAGTGCCTCTCCCACGACCCACTAAAGTCGAGAACACAACCCCGAAGCATATCCTCAAGGATCTGAATAGTACGCTCGGACTGCCCGTCAGTCTGAGGATGATAAGCCGTGCTAAGGTCAACTTAGTGCCTAAAGCACTCTGCAAACTCTGCCACAACCTGGCAGTAAAACGAGGATCTCTATCTGAGACGATCGTCACTGGGACCCCGTGCAACCTCACTATGTCCCGGATATATAAGTCGGCAAGGTGATCTACCGAATCTCTAACACGCATAGGAATGAAGTGCGCCGACTTCGTCAACCGGTCTACAACCACCCAAATAGCATCACTACCCCGCTGAGTCCTCGGAAGACCCACAACGAAGTCCATAGTGACATGCTCCCACTTCCACTCGGCAATAGGCAAGGGTTGCAACAAACCCGCTGGCCTCTGATGCTCGGCCTTCACTTGCTGACAAGTAAGGCACCTAGATACGAAGCTGCCACATCTCTCTTCATACCCCGCCACCAAAACTGGCGACCCAAATCCCGATACATCTTAGTACCTCCCGGATGCACCGCAAGGCGCGAATGATGAAACTCTCGGAGTACCTCCTCTCGGCAAGACTCCGGCACAAACAGACGGTCTCGGTATCTCACACTCAGGTCGGGATACACCGTCAAACCCTTCTCAACCTTCCCATTGGAAATCTTTCTCGGAGAGATTCTACCTCAAGATCACCCCTCTGAGCCTCTAACACTCGAGTCACAAGTGTAGGCTGTGCAACAACAGAAAACAAGGCCGCAGCCTCTACGGATTCGCCCAGATGCAAATCAAACTCCCCAACTGCACCCAACATCTCCCACTCCCGGATGGCTATACTAGCTAAGTCACCAACAGATTTCCTACTAAGGGCATCGGCCACAACATTGGCCTTCCCCGGATGATAGTGCAACTCGAAGTCATAATCCTCAATGAACTCCATCCACCTCCTCTGCCTCAAATTCAAGTCTTTCTGTGTAAACAGATATTTCAGACTCTTATGATCCGAGAATACCTCGAACCTCTCACCATAAAGATAATGCCTCCAAATCTTCAAGGCAAAAATCACAGCTGCTAATTCTAAATCATGCGTAGGGTAATTCTTCTCATGAATTTTCAACTGACGTGAGCCATAGGCAACCACTTTCCCCTCTTGCATCAACACACAACCCAGACCCTCTCGTGAGGCATCACAATAGACTGCATAACCCAACCCTCTCTCCGGAATAATCAAGACTGGAGCGGTGGTCAGTCTAACTTCAACTCCTGAAACGACTTTTCACAAGTCTCACTCCATACAAATTTGACTCCCTTCCGAGTCAATCTAGTCAACGGTGAAGCTAACCTGGAGAAATCTTTCACAAACCGACGGTAATACCCAGCTAATCCCAGAAAACTGCGGATCTCAAACACACTCTTAGGCTGTGCCCAATCTTGCACTGCCTCAGTCTTGGATGTATCAACAGACACCCCTTCCCCAGAAACTACATGGCCTAAGAACTTCACCTCTTCTAGCCAGAACTCACACTTCCCGAACTTAGCATAAAGCTTATGGGCTCTAAGTAACTCTAGCACCACTCTCAAGTGTGCCTCGTGCTCCTCTGAAGGTGAATAAATCAAAATGTCGTCCACGAAGACGACCACAAAACGATCCAAGAATTCCCGGAAGATCCGGTTCATCAAATCCATAAACACTGCCGGTGCATTGGTGAGCCCAAACGGCATCACCAGAAACTCATAGTGGCCATACCGCGTACGGAATGCCGTCTTCGGAATATCCTCCTCCCTGACTCTCAACTGATGTAACCCGATCTCAAATCTATCTTAGAGAAACAACGGGAACCCTTCAACTGGTCAAACAAATCATCAATACGGGGCATAGGATACTTATTCTTAACCGTAGCCCGATTCAATTTCCTGTAATCAATACACAATCTCAAAGCACCACCTTTCTTCTTAGCAAAGAGGGCCGGTGCTCCCCACGGCGAAACACTAGGACGGATATAGCCCTTATCTAACAACTCCTGGAGTTGAACCTTCAACTCAACTAACTCGGCTGGGGCAAAACGGTAAGGTGCCATAGAAATCGGCGCCGTGCCGGGCACTAAATCAATAGAGAACTCAATCTCTCGCTGAGGTGGCAAACTAACAAGATCCTCGGGAAAAACGTCCGAATACTCACAAACCACCCTCGGCAACACAATCTGGGTCTCATCACCCTCACTAATCGAAAGACTAGCAAGTAGACCACTAAGCTCACTCCGCCCTCGCGGATCATAACCCGGTGGCAAAACACTACCAACCCGGTCCCCCAGAAAACGAAAACACTCCCCGTTCACGGTACAACAAGTGACCCTCTGACGGTAGCAATCAATAACTGCCCGGTATGACGACAACCAGTCCATACCCAAAATAACATCAAAGCCCTTCATGGGCATAACTACAAAAGAGAAAGGGATTCTATGATCATCGACCTCTATATCACAACCCCTAACACCTTGTTTCAAAATCAATTCACCCCCAAGAGGTGACACTACACAAATAGGAGACGCTAACTGTGCTAACTCCAACTCCAAAACAGATGCAAATGCAGCAGACACAAAGGAATGAGATGCACCCGTATCGATCAAAACACTAGCAACTGAATTGCAAAACAAGAAGGTACCTCTCACGACAGATGGAGCCGGTACAAGATCCTGCGCTGTAACAGCATACACGCGCCCAGATGACCTCTGATCAACCTGCTCACCCCTAGAGCATAAGACTGCTGCACAGACTGGGACGAAGAAGCCCCCTGATTGGCCCTCGAGGCCTGAACTGACTGAGCAGGCAGCTGACTCTGAGTCTGCCTCGAACCAGATGCACCAGATGTGCCACCCAACTGTGGGCAAACCTCTTCATGTGCCCCGGCTGACCGCACTGAAAACAAGAGAGCGGCTGGCCTCTACCCTGACTCTGGCTCTGAGATCGAGCCGAAGAAGATGCTGCTCTCTGAACTCCTCCCCTCTGAGGACAAACTGGAGACTTGTGACCCAGCTGGCCACACTTGAAACAGGTAATGTCTCCCTGACTGCCTTTCCCAGAACTAGCACTCGGCACTGGAAAAGTGGATCTAGAAAAACTACTCTGAGGCTGCTGAGGAGTGAAACCTCTCTGCCTCCTGCCATCACTCTGGCCATCCTGACTCCTCTTGGAGCCTTTCTGCCTTTCCCCCTCTTCCTGCATCATAGTCTCGGTATGGGCTGCTGCATCAACCAATCGCCCAAAATCCCTAATCATAGATCCGACAACTCTCACATGAGGCCACGCCTCAACTTCTTCTCAAACTCAATGCAACGGCGTTCCTCAGTCGCCACCAACTCAGGTGCAAACCTGGACAAACTAGTGAATGCAGCCTCAAACTCGGCCACTGATAAACTGTTCTGCTCAAGATGGCGGAACTGATCTCTCAACTTCTCCTGAACAGCTGGAGACAGGTACTTCTCCTGAAAAGCATCAACAAAAGCCTTCCAAGTACCTCCAATACGACCCTTGGTGAACTTCCACCACTGACCCGCCCCCTTTCAGCTGGAAGATGCCAAGGTCACCTTCAACCCCTCGTCTTCGATGCCTAGCATCTCAAACGTTTTCGTTGTCTGTTCGAGCCACTCATCAGCCTTAAGCGGCTCTTTAGGATCCCCAAAAACTCATCCGGATTGGACCGGAAGAACTCCCTCTTCAGAAAAGAAGGTCCTGCATCTGCAGCAACAGCAACCTGGGCTGGATTCGCAGCCCTCAGAATGTCAACTGACGCCTGAAATGCCCCTGCTATCCCTTGGGCCAAAGCACCCATAAACTGCTGTCCTACTGGCTCGGCCACATTGGCCTGGCCAACACCCTCCTGAACTGCCGGAATTTCCTCCGGTATAGGCACTTCCTGCCTGGCCTGCCTACCACGCCTACCACGACCTCGTCCTCGTCCTGACATCCTAATAAAGGAAACAAAGACGTTAGCACTCTAAATAATGTGCCAAAACTATAACACTCACGTCCTAATACATTGGACAACAATAAATCACACCACGTAAGCACATAATCACATAAGCACCTACGAATTTCATTCCTGGATAATGATAGTCCCGAGGCGCCACTAAAGTTCCGGTTGGAAACAACATTGATCAAGTGCCTTTCCAACAAGACTTTCAGAGACTCAAGGATCCAATCAACATCCTAGGAACTACATTCCATACCCACATAATCACATAAACATGTTATCATATACGCATGTAATCATTACACTAAGTCTCTATCAAACGAGACGAACCCATTGTAATACTAATCACTTCCCACGTACCCAAAGTATTCAAACCCGGTAAGCTTTGATACCAAGTTGTCACGCCCTCAAAAATAAACCCATAACACATAATATTAACATGCGGAATTATAAGGAAATAAAGTATCTTATTCCATTCATCAGAGTACCATGAAATAAAACATCAAAATAATGCCCTATGGGCTTACATCTTGCCAAGCCAACACTTGGACACAATTCCATGAGTTCTAACTCAAAAACAAATAAAGCCCTAGGCTTGAAAGTTTACAAGTTATTCAAATAAAAAAATAAAATAAAGCAAGTCGAGTCCAAATCCTCACAAGCTAAGTCTTGGAGGTAGTGAACCACCTGAACCTGAAAATGAAGTTCCCATATAGGGTGAGCCACAGCCCAGTAGAAAATACTAAACCAAGCATAAGAATTAACTAAAGCATTAGCATTCGATACATGGTTAACACAAGATAATCAATTTCCAATTTCATGACACGAATGTCTACATTGTCTATGACATATTGTCTATGACACCTTTCACTTTCCAATATTTATTCAACTTTCCAATTATATCATTATGGCTCAGAACCTGGCCAACTATAATAGTGATCCAGATGTCACAAAATAAATGAGACTAAAGCTCAAACCACAACACTTCCATACTTCCAACTGATACACATTATAATGATGTATCATAAAACATCAATATAAATAAGCACACATAAGTGATGCTACTGGAGTCCATCCCCTATCTCCTCCCAACAAATCCGGTTTAGAGGTCCATCCCCTATCTTCCCCTAAACCGTGGAGTTCATCCCCTATCTCCTCCAAACAAATGCATATGCAATGAAACACACAATTGCCATATACAACACATAATCAATACAAGTAATGTTCTGTATTAATTCAACAGTCAACATAAGTGACATAATTCCAGTTATACCTAAGCCACATGCAAGGTCTACAACAATCAATGGCTATCCTCCACCGATAGCCCAAAACAGTTATTTCTAAACAAGAAATAAATACAACAATGAATGTAAAATCAACATTCTCATAGGTAAGTATTTAAACTACCCAACTATATCATTAATCTCATAATTTCCCCAACTTCATGAATTAAACCCAATTCCACATTTTTCCCTTAAATTAATTATACATTAATCTAAGCCAAAACCCTAAGGTTTCTCCCAAAATTACCAAACTACCCCCACATACCAAAATACCAACACTTAGGATTAAAGCGTATAAATGGAGTAGGAAATCCCTACCTCGAAGCAAGAACCCAAAAAGAAGAAGACGGAGATGATAGCCCAAACTCCAAAGTGCTCCAAATCAAAACCGTTCAGATTAAATGAAAGCCCTCACTCTCCTCTATCTTATTTGTAAAGCAACTAGGGTAAAAACACACCCTAACTAGATCAAACCTAGGAGAGAAGGTGAGTTGGGAGAGAGAAAACTCGTAACTAGGGTTTCTGGATCAAAAGTTGTAAAAAAAATGATTTAAAACTGTTTCTGCGTATTTAAACTGGACAGGCTCGCTCGAGCGAAGACATGGTCGCTCGAGCGACCAGACACAAAAATCCACGCTCGAGCGAAGAAAAGCTCGCTCGAGCCAAAAACTCGATGCTTCAGGTCTGCAACCCAGAAGCTCGCTCGAGCGACGAAATGCTCGCTCGAGCGAAGAACTCGAAAACATACACCTCGCTCGCTCGAGCGAAGAAGCTCGCTCGAGCCAAGAAACACATCTCTCAGGTCTAAGTACTGGACGCAAAGCTCGCTCGAGCGAAGGAACCTGGCTCGAGCGAAGAAACAAAAACAAAGACCTCGCTCGAGCGAAGAGAAGCTCGCTCGAGCGACCAAGCCAAAAACTGAACATGCAGACTTGGTTTCTAAACCCAACCAATCTGCAACCAACCTGCTAAACACATCCTATAACCCAAGAATAAGGAATTAAAGGACACAACAACAAATATAACAGCGGAATCCACGGAACGTAAGTCCGGATACAATAATCAAATGGGAAAAAGACCGGGGTCGCTATATCCTTAGTGGAGTTCATTCATCTTAATATTGAGACTCAGTGGAGTCTACTCATGATTGTGTTCCTTAATGTAGGGAACACAAGGTGTGCTCCCTATTTATGTTGTACTTTGATCATTAGTTTTTGACTCAAATGTTTGTACTGTTGCATTTTGTTAGATGACTGGTAGGTAGAAAAAATCATTTTGTTAGATGAACACTGGCACCGACACTAATATTCTCTTACAGAGCTTGGTGGGATGGATTGGACTGAGTTTCCTTTTTACTAGAAATACAAGTGTTGCTACTATAGTTTGCCCCTGTTTATTTTTTCTTTTCTTTTATTTTCCAGAACTACTTCTCAATCATTACTGTCCATCCAGAAGTCATTGATGGAAGACCAGGGACTCTGGTAATAGAATCCTTTGTAGTAGACGCGCCCGAGGGAAACACCAAGGACAAAACCCCCTGAGGTCTTCTGCTGAAGTGCAAAATAAGGATGGAGTATAATCAAATGCTTAATGTGTTCCTGAATTTTGTTTCTAATTTTGACAAAATTAAGCTCTATTTATTTATTGTTCTGCAGATCTAAATTTGTTTGTGCTATGAGAACATTATTTATTTAATTTTACATGATTCTCATCTGTGCCTGTATTGTCTTTGGGTATGCCCTTTTCTTTATTTAGTGCCTCTTTGCATTTATGTTCTTGGAATTGTAGTGCTTCTTGGTATGTGATAAAATCTTCTTGTTAGTGCTTCTTCAAGTTTTAAGTACTGTTTATAAGTATTGGGTACAAATTCTTAATTTGTGTTTATTTGGTGAATCTGATTGGTTATGTTCTGATACAGACATGTAGACCAGTGAAGACTACAATTTTTATGCTAAGACATGATTTTTGGATATATGTTAGTTTGTGGTTAATGTTAAAATATGATTTTTGGATTTTGGATATATTAATTTTGTGGGTAATGGTGATTGGATATTAAATGAATGAGAAAGTGAATTAATGCTTCATTACTATTTTATATTAGTACTATTACAGGTATTTTTTTAGTTAAATCAAATAAAATTAGCACAATTTAAAAAAAAAAAAGGGGGATATGACGGCGTTTCTACAAACGCCTCTAAAACCCTACATGTTAACGGTTATATTTTCAAAAAAAAATATGACGGCGTTTTCAAAACGTCGCTAATAATATCGTCAGTGACGTCAGTGGTGTTTGTAAGACATTTGGCGGCGTTTTTAAAACGCCACTAAGCTACAGCGACGGCCGCGTCCTTGGCGTTTGGCACTAGCGTCGCAAAAGAATTGGCGGCGTTTTTGACATTTATAGCGGCGTTTTTTAAACGCCACTAAAAGTTGAATTTCCAGCAGTGATTTTTCATCACCAATATGATATAAGGGTTTTACTACCATCACCACCACTGCAATTGCTACCAATCACCAACTATATCATCACCACAGCGACTGGTATCATCATTATCATTTTTAGGGTCAAACGGAGCATTATTATATTTTTATTTTTATTTTTTTGAAAAAGGTAAAAGATGTGACAAACGAAGCTGAGAAATGGAACTTGTTGAATCAGTAAGCATACGTTAGACTCAATGACTAAAGTAGAGGATGCATGAACAAATATAAAGTTGGAATGCAAAACTATTAATTCCACTTCCCTTAAATAACCAATATATTATTGGAGGCGGACCTTTCGGTCGAGATTTTGGATTGTAGATGTTATTGAATTTTTGGGACTTATTATGAATCTCGATTTGATAATTTGAATCATTTATTTTGTTAAGCAATTAATGATTTCATACATAAAAAAAAATATATCAATCCGATAATTGTAATTATTCAATTTGTTACATTTTAAATTTTTTAAAAAAAAATTATGCTTTTAAAAAAATAATAAATTTTTTTGGTTAAAAATATAATAAATTGAACAAGTTACAGTTATCAGATTGACTTAATTTTTTATATAGATGAAATACACAAAGTGTCCAACAAAATGAGTGGTTCATATTATCGAAACGAAAGCGTGATAGTCTAAAATCTAGACTAGAGAGAATCCTCCTCCATATTTATTTTAGTAGATATAACGAGAAATTCTAATATACATTTTAAAGAATATACCATATGAACCCTTAATTATGTTATTTCTTATTTAGGTATAACCAATTTTCTTATTTAGCTTAAATTATAATATTATTTTAGTTATGACTTATGATTTCTTTAGCTGTAACTCATGAATTTGTAGTTATGCATATGGCGTGTTTAGTTATGATATTTTATTATAACTCAAAAAATTAAAATTATGTTATGTTATTTATTTATTTTATTTTTAAGGGGCAAAAAAAAAACTCAAAAATCAATTTTTAATCAACTTTTTAAAACAAACCATACAAGTTGGGAAAAATGTACTCTTGATGGATCATATCTGATTGAAATATAGGTGTCTATACAAGATGATCTGTAGCAACAGTGGCCTGCGGGCTCGGCGGAGGTTCACTGGTGAATGCAGGAGTGATGATACCGGCCCCAATCCGCGCGAGAAGGAATCCAAAATGGCCAAAAGAATGGAAAAAGATTGGGAGATGTGTGAAGCTTCTGCTTCATCCATGCTGAGAATACAGAGTGTTCCCATCATGTATCCTAATGCCAAGATCATGAAGGGAATAGTTGAAGAAGATGGGTTCAAAGAAACCAGCAGTCACCCATTGAAGCTAAGTGTGAATTTTGATATAGAAGAACAGTCATCCAATTCATCAAAGTTTCAGGAGATGGGCAGCTGCTTAGCATGTAGAAATTGTCTTGCTGGTTGTCCTCATAATGCCAAGAATTCTACAGACAAAATTATTTGTTTCTTTAGTCAGGTTTTATCCTCTTATTCATTTTTTTTTTAAATTAGGAGAGAGAGAGAGAGAGAGAGAGAGAGAGTAATGCCTTGTCATTTCAATAAATGTGAAAAAAACTCCATATGATTAATGCCATGATGCTTACCATCCACAAAATGAATCCAATTCTCCAAAGCGTTGTACATCAAATGTTACATGAACACAGTGAATTGAATCAGTTCCAAGCTATGAAGCACGAGTATTTTTGTGGTATTCATATTTAGTACTAATATGCATAATGATAGGGCTACATATATATCCGGTACTCGAAATACATACAGTATATATTTTACTATTCTTTGGCAATTGATACTCCGTGGGCACGGATGGGTACATCGGGATACACTAAGCTATGGGATATGGTGAAGATATATTTAATTTATTAGAGATTTTATTATTTGAAATTGCAAATCCTTGGCTTGATGTGTAATGAAAGATTTATTATTCAATGATGAATTGATGGAGTGGAAAAATTGAAATTTCAAACTTTCAAATTTTGCTTAGTTTGCTTTTGAAATATGAAATTTTGTTTGTAATTTTTGCTATTTAAAGGAATTAAAATAGCTTATGGATTTTGCTTTGGTATTGTTATTGTTGAACAATGATTTCTCTTTTGGTTTTAGAATTTCTCCTTTTAGTTTGGTAGTAAACTTTAATTTGTAAGTTGAATCTCAAACTATAAATTATAAAAAATAATAAATTTATTGGCATACCTCAACCGTACCGTTATCTTATTTTTTTAGGTCTTCATGTATCCGCATACCCTTAACATATACGTACTAGTATCCGTACCTACACCCGTGCTTCGTAGGTTGCAAGTGAATGTTTGCACCTTGTGTGCTAATCTCTTCTATCCTAAAATCAGATTTTGTGTGATTCAGGCTGGATGTACCATCAAAACACAATGCCAAGTTCAGTATGTGGTATAGAACCTAGATTACATTTGCGAAAAGGAAGACAAAGTTAGCAGGAAAAAAAGGCGGCGCTGGCATATATACCTCAATGAGATTGACTATGTTGCGTCTGATTTTGTTATCCTCTCAGGTGATATAGCATATAGCTATAGATACTCAAAATCTTGTTACAATTTTAGTCAGACAAATGTTATGAACTTTAAAAATAAAAATACACAAATACTTGAATCACTCTGCAGGTGGGGTGTTTGGCATAATTGAGATACTATTCCAGTCTCAAATGAGAGGACTGAAACTTTTGAGAGACTTGGATCAGGTTTTAGTTGTAATGGTAACACTGTCGCTTATCTTGCTGGTAGCCCTGCACCATTGGGTGCTTATGCTTGGACAAAAAGCAATTCACAAAGATACCTTTCAGGAGAGGCCAGGCCCATCCATTTCTTCATCATACACCTCTTCGTGGGGATTCACAATTCAGGTTGAAGTTTTAAGTTCATAATATAGGAGTTTTCTTCCAGTCTTATTTGTGTTTATGATTATTGTCAAAATTGATACATGTGGTACCATTTGGCGCAGAGTGCGGTACTTCCAATGGCATATCCTTACCTTCTTTTAAAGGGATCTTTACTTATGGATGGCCTTCTGGCTATTGGTTCCTACATGGTATTATAGACACGTTAAACATGTGCTAGGAATGAAATATAGCAATGCAATGGTTTCAATGCAATGAGATATGATGAGAGTGATGGAAAAAACATTTGACAAGGACACTAACAGAATCTGCTTTCAGCCACCCTTGATCATTTACTACCAAGAAAAATTCGAGTGTTTCAAAAACTTACAAAGAAATTGGGAGGAATATTGTTCATGTCAAGGTATCAGAGCGCATCAGTTCATCTTTTAGGGGGTTGCAATGCATCATCAGACCCTTCACAAGGAGTTTGTAACCCCAATAGTCAAGTATTTGACACAAGTCTCATAACTCAGTGCACCCGCCTCTATGTTTGTGATGCTCTTAATACCTTGCTCTCTCGCATAAATCCATGTCTAAGTATTGCCACAGTGGCTGAGCATTTAAGTAGGAACCTTGTGTCAGATGTTCTCAAGTACAAGAGCGACGAAGGTATGGTTTTGGTAAATAACTGGGTGATCCGAAGCCAGGCTTAATTACTAGTGTGAAGCTAGATAGTGATAAAAAATCAATGGTTGTCGTTAAAGAAACCATGAGAGGCTATGTGGGTGGTATGCCATGTGTAGCTTATCTCAAGATGAAAATGAACTCTAGAACTTGGAAGGAATCGGATATAAAGAGTAAACTACCGGATTATCTCATCCTTGCTAAGGGGTAAGTTCAGGATATGTTTTATTTAGTGTTTTGGAGTATGATAAATTACATATTGTAGATGGGGAAGTAGATTTGTGTGAAGTAGATGAAAGAACTCGTATCGCAGTATATGCACTATACTCTCCTTCTTGCTGCTTCTTCTGGTTTAGGTGATATGATCTAAACTAGAAATTTATCTTCATTCTGACATTATTTTTGTAGTATTTGTTTTTTCACATAAAAATAGAAAGTATTTTTCATACAGATACATTCTTGAAGGGAAGAAGGTAATGAAGCTTATCTTTTGGATCATCTGCATGGAGGGAGACAACGACAATGAACGTGACATTTAATAAAGTCTATATGGACAGTTCAAGGAAGATATGCTGAACTTGAAAGGGAAGCTTAGTATTTCCATGATAGAGCTCTGAAGTGCTTGATAAGCCTAGAAAGGAACATGAAGAAGGTTTGTTGGTGTGCTATTACAGAATCTTTTCAAAACTATTTTTGATGGTGCCACGAGGGAGTCACAAGGAATTCAACTTCTTCAGAATTCACAAAAACCTTATCAAGACAGTATTCTCATGAGATACAAACAGGTAGTCAGAAGTATACAATCCATAGATTTGTAACTTGCAAGTTCGTTTGTTCTCTAAATTGTTCCGACTCATCCAATACGTCTTGAACCAATACTCTTGGATAACTACAACTGAAATAGTAATATGTCCTAGAGCACCTTACGGACATCAGTACTCTTTTTTAGTTTTATTTTTTATTTATTACTCTTTTTTACCTTTGGTACCGGAGTTCTCAACGTACTGTTGCATATTTGGTAATTGAACATAAGATGGGTTTATCATCAGTTGCAAGCAATGGAAAGGAGAGAGAAGAAACTAAATCCAATTCTCCTAATTAATGGTCTTCCACTGAGAATTATTGGCTACCCACAGAACCAAATGATTTGGTTAGAACTCTACTAGAAGAAGGGATAAAACATGGCTGCTGCAACCAAGATTACACCCTTTGAATCCTTCAAACAATTTCACCATGAAGATATTGGCAGATTTGATATACCTGCTGGTAAACAAAAAATAAAAATAAAATTCTATATAAAAAATGTAGTTACTTACCAACTCAACTTGCCTATTTTTAACTCTTATTTTTATTTTGTAGTGATCAATAAAATTCATGATTTGCACGGGCCATTGATAAAAAACATGTGGTTGCACATTGTTTGGAGGCTTAGCGATTCATGTAGCTCTTATGGGAGGCCATGTCTTGCAGCCCATATAGCTTCTCTGTCTGCACCAACTCTTCGATGTTCTTCAAGCTCACCACTTCATCCAGAGTCAAAATGTGGCTTCCCCTCATCCCGGCAAGCTTTACCTCTTCGTAATTCTCACAAAATATGATTGGAAGTTATTTTCCATAAAAGATAATTTGAACGTGGGGAACTAATTAAAATGTACAATTGGTAGAAATCGGGAAAGTGGCTCGTGTTTGAATATGGAAGCATTATGTCTCGTTCTTGAATCATTTGGAATTTCTCAATATTCAGATACTCATCACTTAGTGACTTATATAGCAGAAATTCAACTAATAGTAAGACGATGGTTATATAATTTTGGTTCTTTAATATAAGAAAAATTTAGGCAACGAGGCTTCACATCTTCACAAACTGTAAATGGGGGTACCAATTACTCTTGAGGCTAATCAAGGTAGGCCTAAAAGAATATAGTTTTGACACCATTTTATATATGTTTTAGGTCTGCATTCTTTTATAACTTCAATCATATTGCAGATGTCGATGGTCATACTAGGCAAGAACAAGATCCACCCTCTGTTCAAGACATCAAAGGCAAGTTCACGACAAAAGCTCCTAAAATATATTGCTCGTTTGGTGCCACGTTACGAGAGATGCACCTGCGATGAATGTGAGGTCTTTTCTGGGATATTTGGTAACACTTTTGGCACGATAACATAAGCACCTCCATGCACTATTGGTTAAAAAAACAGAGCTTACCAAGGCTTCCAATGGCCGGATTTCCTCACCTCAGAAAGATTTGCAATGCTGGTTTCATTGTGGACAACAGTGGTAAAAACTCATACTTGATACATCCTGAAGAATGGCGCTCCTACGCTTTATATATCTGGTGGGAGGACTTCCTTGTGACTCCCCAAACTACTTTTCTTGCTACTAACTACATGAAGCTTCACCAGTCCGGTTTTTTTTTTTTAATTTTTTTTATCAGCAAAGAAAGTAACTTATTGATGAAAAAGAAGACAATTACATCAATAAAAGAAAGGAGAGGGATGAGTGCAAAAAGTATCATAGCAATCCAAATCAATCCCAACTAGGTTGGCACCGATAAGGCCGCCCAATCATATGCTAGCACACCATCAAGGGTTGGTGAGTAACCAACCACAAACACCGAAGTCAACCTCATCCAAGCATTAGAAAACCAAAACTAACAAACTAACACGCATAAAGAAAGACCAGAAACACCAACAAAAGCACCACAAAATCAGCAGCTAGAATGAGCACAGCCAACAACAATCCAACAACAGCAGACATCAGAGAGTGTTCAAGAGCAAGAGCACCACAAGAACCACACAACACCAGTTTGGTTTTAGACATGAAAGGGCAGTTGTGGATGGCTTTGGTCATTCGGATTTATTGATTGGGAAAGAGTCCTATAAAAAGGTTTTTCCTCACATTCTATCCCATATTAGATTAGCTGAAGAAACAAAAAATTGTTTGCTGGACAGTGAGAAAGAAAGTACAATAAAGAGGCCTTAGCATGGGGTGGTGATCCATTACAAGAAGGAAACAGCGGACTTTGGAGCTATATTTCTCCTTTAGTTGCCACCTGGTTGCTCTTCGTGTTGTTATTGTTAGCCATGGTAGTTTACTTTTTTCATTAAAATCTTGCTTGGTTGCTAAGAAAACACTAGAAGGAAAAGGAATCAATCTTTTGATTCTTATGTTTCTTATTATCCATTGACAAATGAAAAAAAAAAGAAAAAGAGGCATCCATTAATAATTACTCCAATGTAACTGTTTTCATTTAACTGAACTGAAATGATCAAGTAAGTATTTCCAAGTATTGTTTGAGTGATGGGAGAAAGAAGTGTTCTTCAAGCCATTATAATAATTGTAGAGGGGTTATGAGACAATTCAATTTCTTCCATGAATGTCTCCCTATTTATTTGTTTATCTGTATATTTCATTGTACGCGGTCAGGCTAAATTATGGTGTGATCAAGGAAGAATACTTCTATATATTTGGTAGGAAAATGAGTCAGACTCTCAATTTTGGATATTCTCATGACTTCTAAAATGATATGGACTATTCATGTGTGTTATTTATTTATTTTTTTTCTATCTCTCACACATGAACGATTCATATCATTTTAAGGGTCACGGGGTCTCCAAATTTAGAGGTCTCAATCAATTATATTTATATTATGTTTTCGAACCTTTTTGGAGACCGTTCAAAAATTACAAACTAAAAATTCACTTACTTACAATGAAGTGTACACATTCATATAAATCTGGGCCCATATCAGATTGTAAGTAATTGATAATTTAGTTTGTAATTTGATATGAATATCTAATATTTTTGTATTTTTTAACCCACAGATTTCAAACAATCTGTAAAGGAGTTCTTATAATAGGACTGGACTCACCCACTTTTACAAGGTTAATATGAGTCAACACGATTGTCAGTTGATATGTTGTATTCTATGGATAAGCCACCAATCCATAGGCCCGTAGAGTGCTAGCTTTCAAAATTTGTAACATTGAGAGTGCGCTCATATAATTTTTAACAAAATTATAATATATATATGAGAGCTTGGCCTAAAAGTCTAAATCTTAATTTTATGTAATCAAAAAGTTCAGATGTTAAAATATTTTGTTTAAAAAGATGAAGTTGATAAAATAATCAAAATATCTTTATATATATATAGGAAAAAAGTTGAGACCCTCTATTTCTTTGACCCCCACCATCCCCAATTTATTGGGATTGGCCAACTTTTTGATTTTTGTTTTTTGTTTTTTGTTTTTTTTTTTCCCTCCTATCGCTCACTGACATGTGTTAGTGGAAGGTTGTGGGGGCAAAGAAAAGGGAATTCTAACATTTCTGTATATATATATACACTAGCGCAACCCGTGCTATGCACGGGAATGTATATTTAATAATTATTATAGTCATTTTTGTATAATAAAATAAAAAATTCTTATAAATTTAAAATATAATAGGGAATTGTAACTAAGAAATATTTTAAATATGATAACTATCTCATACTAAGTTCATACATTCATTTTTTTCATAAATTTGTCATTTAAAACATTGATTATAAAATTATCTTAGTCCAGGTAGGTCATTTAGCAACATGAACTATATTTCTATCGGACATTATTATAACTTAAAAATGAATAATGTAAAAATGGGTACTATTACAAATAATGAAAAATGTTCAAAGGCCCCTTTAAAGAAAACAACAAAAAAATGCCCCACTACATATACACATAAGTATTAAAAAGAATAAAATTCATCAAACCGTAAAATCCTACAATTGCTTAACTAATTGTGACGTTGTTGATGATTGAATGCAACTCGAATCTTAACCGCAGAGTTTGAATAAAACTTTATACCCAATATGCAAACACTAAAAAAACTCAATGGTATGTTAGAATATATAGCTAAAGTATGAAGCATTTGAAAAATAAGATAGAAATGAAATTGAAGATCATTATCAGATAGGAATGAATTTGAAGATAATTATTAGATTAATGATTAAAATAAATTTTAAAAAGGGATCATATGAACAATATAATAAAAATAAAGTTGGAGATAATGATAGGATTGGGGATTTACAAAAATTAAAAAAAGAAGAAGAAGAAGAAATAAGAAATAAAGATAAATGAAGATACGGGAAGATTAAGCAAATAAAAAAATAAAAAGAGATAAGGAGTCTTAGATAATAAAAAGATTTTAAAAGTTAAAATTTAAAATAAAACAATATTAAGAGAAAAAAATGTTTTTTTATTGGAGAAAAATAAGGATGAAGAAAATTTAAAACATAACTTTGAGAGAGTGACATGTAGGAAAAAGAATATCAACTGTTTGAGAATTGAGTATTGAGACTTTGAAAATTAGAGTACATAATATATTTCCTTATATATAGTATAGATATAGAATATAAGTAAAAAGATAGATATCAATCTAATTTGAAAAAAATAAAAATAAATAAACATCCTAAAAAAAGAAGAGAGAAATGTGGGAATTCGGTTGTGATAATCAAAATTTTTAAAAAGATAAGATATTTATGAGAGATTATGTATGAGTAGAGGATAATTTAATTTTGTTATATCAAAATAAAGGAATATATATATTCTTGAATAGTAGCAAAATAATTTACATTTTTAGTAAACTTGTAATAGAATAAAATATATTTAATTTCAAATTGTATGCTTGATGACGATTTTTTTTTTTTAAAAATACATTGATAGAAAATTTTAAAATTGATGGTATTCAATTGTTATCATTATAGCCTATAAAAAGAATTTAATAGTGGTCAATCATTGAGCAATAAAAATTAACACTTAGCAACTTAAATTTTGTAAAAATTAAAAAAAAAGAAAATGGAAAATTCAGAATAAGGTATTGGAATTCCTCAAATCATATAGTTAGATATTTTAGTTAATTTTAAAATTTAAATTTTAAATCCAGTAATATTAGTAATATTATGCATGTGTAATAATTCAAAATTTAGATAATACACTAATAGATTTGAGCCACTTTTTTTTTTCTTTCTAATAGTGTTAAAAAAAAAATCCAAATTTTAAATTAGATATGTTTAGATAAAATTTAAAGATTTTAAAATTTTAAATTAAATATTGTTAGATGTACCAATCACTTTAAGCCAAATATTTTTATTTTTTAAAAATTTTAAATTTTAAGATTGAGAAATTGTGTTTAAGGTTTTAAAGTTGTTGTGTGTGATTGTGTTGTTAAGTGGGTGTATATATGTTGTAGATGATCCGAAGAACTCTCATTTGAAAGAGCTTGAAGGAGCGAAGGTGAGATTAACTTTATGCAATGCTGATTTTCTTGAATTCGAGAGTTTACGTGAAGCCATTAATAAGTGTGATGGTGTGATAGACATGAGATAAAATAAAATAAATTAAATTCAAGATTTGATGAGTTCAGGGTTTGGAGATCGAGAGAAGGGATAGAGAGTGACTGTGATGGAAGGGACATGTACATGATATATATATACTATGTATATAACCAAATGTAGTTGTTTTGTCAAAAGCCTCCAAATATTTACTCTAAATTCTCATAATTTTAAAACTCTCTCTTTCCTACGTTGTAACCTTCTTTGATTAGCTTTCATATTTTCTGTTTTTCTTCATTTTCTATTTGTTTGATAATTAAAATAAAAATTAATTTCATTGCTCAGGGATAAAGATTTAAATTTCAAAATTCCTCCATATAGATAAACATAAAAATTAAAAATTAATTTATGAAAATTAATTTTATAGTCTATAGATAAAGATAAAAATTAAACAATTAATTTCATAACTTATAGATAATTTAAAATTTCTTCCCGTAAATAAACATATAAAAGTTGATAAATGACTTATAAAAATTAATTTCATAGCCCACAAATAAGATAAAGATTAAATAATTGTTTAAAAAAAAAACAAAATTACTCCTTTTCCCCCTTCATTTTGTACTTTAATTAATTTCATTATAGATAACATATAAAAATTCATAAATAATTTATGAAAATTTATTTCATGACATATAGATAAAGATAAAAATTAAAAAAGTTAATTTCATGACTTATAGATAAATAAACATATAAAATATAGTGATCCCGGTTTTCCCTTCCTTGTTTATTGTATTCCGGACTCGGTTCCGTGGATGTGTTGTTGTCTTATTCTCGTTCCCATATGTTACTCTTGTATTCGAGTTTTGGGTTGTATTGGGCAGGTTTAAAACAGGTTGGTTGTGTTCAGAAACATAGAGTTGATGCCCAGATTTTGGCCTTCACGCTCGAGCGGGGCTTTTGACGCTCGAGCGGGCCCTTTGTTTTTGTTTCCTCCGCTTGAGCAAGGAGTTTGACGCTCGAGCGGGATTATCCAACCCTCAGTACTTTTCTCTGCAGGTCATCGAACGCTCGAGCGTCCACTTTCACGTTCGAGCGGGGACCTTCATCTGCAGAACTTCTGGAAGTATGCATTCGACGCTCGAGCGGCGCTTTTCATGCTCGAGCGTGAGTCTGTGTTGACGCTCGAGTGAGGTGTTCCACGCTCGAGCGGACTGTGTTGTATATCAGTCCAAATTGTAGCTTTTTGAATAAATTTTTCGAGCCATTCTCTCTCTCTAGCTTTTCAAAACCCTATTTTGAGAGCTCCTCTCTCTAGAACTCACTCTCTCTCTACATTTTGATCTTGGTTTAGTGAGACCCAATCCTTGTGCCTTCATTAAAGTGATAGAGCTTTGCAAGACCTCCATTTTGATCCAAAAATCTTGGGGTTTGGAGCACTCCTGAGTTTGTTCATCATCTCCTTTGGGTTCCGAAATTTGAGGTAGGGATTACTACTCATATTTATGATCTTTGACATAAACTTGTGGTCATTTTGATTTAATGTTGAAGTTGGGAAGATTTGGGTGTTAGGGTTTCAAAATGTATAAAAAGGGGTTTTGTTCTTTTGACTAATACATGTGTATTTTGGGTCATAAAATAAGGTTATTGATGTTTATTGATGATATTTGGACCTTAGGGTCAACGTAGAGAAAAGGGCAGAAAAACCCTAATTTATTGTTACGAATTAATTTGTATAATTAATTTGGGAAAGTTATGGAAATATGAAATTGAGTTGGAAATAATGAAATTGGGTAATTATGAGGTTTAATGGTGGAGTTGGATTGATTGATCACTTACCTTTGAAATTGTGGATAATTTATCTGTTTGATAATTTATTATCTGTTTAGAAATGATTGCTTTGGGCTATCGATGGAGGATAGTCTTGAATGTTGTAGACACTGCATAATGATTAGGTGAATTAAAACTAATCAATTGATTATGTCATTGAATATGACGGATGGGATAACACATTGAATATGTGCTTGGCTTGATCATTGTATATGACAAGTGTTTAAATACATTGTATATGTATATTGTTTGGGAGGAGATAGGGGATGTATTCCACGGTTTGGGAGGAGATATGGGATGTATTCCACGGTTTGGTAGGAGATAGGGGATGTACTCCTAAACCGGATCTGGGAGAAGATAGGGGATGGACTTCAGTGATAACTAAGTTGGCCGGAGTGTCCAGGGTGAAAGTCCCGAAATCCTAATTGCGTTTGTATAACGTAGATAAATTGAAGTATTGAAATGATGATAATATGAGTTGTAGTCTCATTTGAACTTGAAGTGTTGAAGTGTTAATTATGTGAGTTTGTAGCCTCATGTTAATTGATCATAACCAAAGTATTGTTGATATGAGCTGTAGTCTCATTTGAACTGTCTAGATGAATAGGGAACCATATCTATGAATTGGTTTGGATAATGAAATGGAAGGAGATGTATGTTTGTTTATATGAGTTAAATATTTATCAAATGCCAATGTTTTAGTTATTGCTCATATTACGTTTAGCATATCTCTACTGGGCGTTGACTCACCCTATATGGGACATCATTTTCAGGTTCAGGTGTTATGCGCCCCCAAGGCCTTAGCTTGGATGGTTTTGGGAGTTAACGACTCTTTTGGTTGTTTTAATATTTTGTGTGATACATGTAAATTCAAGCCCAGGGCTTATTTGTGTAGAGAATTAGAACTCTTTTTTGTTGTAACCAAGTGTTGACTTGGAAAGTTGTAAGCCTATAGGGCACTTACTTTTGTTGTCAACATGTATTACTTTTGTAAGAATACTCTGATGAATGGAAATATGTTTTATTCTCTTGTCTATGTATATCATGAATGTTGGGTTTATATGTATTATTTTGAGGGCGTTACATAAAAATTGATAAATAATTTGTGAGGATTAATTTCGTGGTCTACAGATAAAGATAAAGATTAAATAATTGATTTACAAAAAATTAAAATACTAAAATTTAGATTAAAGATATGATTTGTTAATCTATATCTATCAAAAAATATATATCTAAATCTTATTTGATTTACTCATATATTTAAACATATAAAAATTCATAAATAATTTATGAAAATTTATTTCATGACCTATAGATAAAATAAAAAATTAAAAAATTAATTTCATGACTTATAGATAAATAAACATATAAAAATTAATAAATAATTATAAAGATTAATTTCGTGGTCTACAGATAAAAATAAAGATTAAATAATTGATTTACAAAAAATTAAAATAATAAAATTTAGATAAAGATATGATTTGTTAATTTATATATCTATCAAAAACATATATATATATATATATATATATGTCACGCCCCATTTTATTACTCGAAGTATTACCAAATTCGTTAACTTAATTCCATTTCAGAGATAATCATGCGGAAATAAACTCAATGTCCAACTAGTGGAAATGAACAACAATCCTCTCAATCATATGCGAATTAAATACAACATGAGCCAATCAAATAAATTGCCCTTGGGCTTACATCATTAATAAATCAAGAAGAAGGGTGTAACCCTTTTACATATATGGCACTCAGCCAATACAAAGAGGCCCCGTGGCCAACAAGTAAGTAGATCCAAGTCTTGTAGCTCAACCAGTTTAATACCTGAAAAAGATTCAACAACGTGGGATGAACATATAGTCCAGTAGGGATCTTAACATGATCCTTAACAATAACAAAATACAGATAGCTATGATCATGAATGCTCAATCTCATACCAGAATAGTAATATGGCAATTTATTCAAAATATACGTAAATATGATATTTTCTCGAAAACAGCCATTTCAATCAACGCTATAAGCGGTTCATCTTTCTTTCCTTATCATTACCCCATGCTCTCAATCTTTCGTAACATTAACAATTTCTTAGGAAATAATTTCACTAAGCCCATTACTTTCTTCCATTTTCCCATACATACAATAGATGTACCTTTTCAAAAACATATTTTCAAAATACTTGATTTCCTTCACACTTTCCAAAAGACAAAAATGGTATTTTGGTTTCTTTCCAACACAATCATACCTATACATGCATACCTTTAACAAAAAGGAGATAACAAATCATCAACATGCATATAATCAACAAATGAGGCAACTCGGCCCATCAAAACTACAACCAACGCAATCCATAATATACTCAGATACACTGAGACAATAACAATAAAACACTGCTCTACCGGCTATATGCACAGTAAGCCTAGGATACAATTCCCACAGCAAACGATAAGCCAAGTTCCTCAGACACAAGCTGAAAAGCAACGACATCCAGTCCACATTCTCCAGACACAAGCTGGAAGGTAATGGTACCTCGTCCACATTCTCCAGGCGCGAGCTGGAAGGTAATGGTACCCCTCATTATAAGCGCAATATATGATACCAGCCATCTCCATATAATGATCCACAACCAGCAAGTGTAATACATACACATCGACTATCCAGATACAAGAGTAATGTGCTAAAGTAGATGAACACATAGGTGTGTGGAGTACATCCCCTATCTCCTCCCACACACTGGAGTACAACCTCTCTTTCCTCCCTAACAATTATACATATATGATGTATACTGGCACTTCATTACATATAATGTTCAATTGACACGGATGTAATGCATAGCCAACAATTCAACCCAATCATGTCACCCTCCACCGATGACCAAGGACAAAACCTCTAGATGCATGTAGTCAGTACATCTATTAAAAGACTCACTATCGTGCAATCTTAAACCCAACAACAATGCTAGTATGATAAGTAAAGGAAAAAGCCCAAATGTATATATTCCGTACTCATGATACAATATTTCAATTCCCAAAAAACACTTTTCCCATTTCACAAAACCGATACCAATCCTTTCATTTCACAAATCCATCTCATTCTTTCTTAACCTTCCAAATTAATTAAGCAAATTAAGTCATAACATTAAATTAGGGTTTTTCTCCCTCTTTCTCAATATTGACCAAAAAGGCTCAAACATCAACCACAAACAACAATAACCTCATTTGAGACCCAAAATACATAAGTGTTTGCCCAAAGAACAAAAACCCCCCTTTTAATTTATCAAGTCAAATATAAATTAGGGCTTTTCTTTATTTCAACAACAACATGCTATTTTACTCCACAAATAGTCCAAAGAACAACCAATGACAATAAATCCATTTTCAATCAACCAACCCTAGGTTTCCTCATGATTTTCAAACAAACCCATCATGGATAAAGTTTTCATGCAATACAAAACTACCACATGTCTATCTATAGATGAAGCATTGTAAAAGAACAAGGAAATCCCTACCTCAAATGGAGAACCCAAGGAGAAGAAGAGCAAAACTCGAAGTGCTCCAAACTCCAACTTTTTCGGATGGATAGAAAGCCCACACCAAGCTCTACACTATTTACAAAGGCCAAAGGTGAGAAAAACACTCCTACTAGATCAAACCCTAGAGAGAAGTGGGGATTTTAGAGTGAGGTGCTCTCCAATGGAGTTTCTGAAAAGTAAGAGAGAGAAAGGAAATCAAAAAGTGATCCAAAAAGGTGAAATCCCGATGTGATATACAAACAGGTCCGCTTGAGCGTGGAAACCCTGCTCGAGCGTCAGACACAGACTCACGCTCGAGCGTCCAAAAGCCCGCTCGAGCTCCGGATGTACACTTCCAGAACTTTTACAGACCATGGTCCCCGCTCGAGCGTCAAACTCCCTGCTCGAGAGCGGAGGAACAAAAATCAAAGGGTCACGCTCGAGCGTCAAGACTCCCGCTCGAGCACTGAAGACTGCAGAGAAAAATACAGGGAGATGGATATTTACGCTCGAGCTCCAAAACCCCCGCTCGAGCGGATAAGCAACAACGAAGGGCCCGCTCGAGCGTCAAAACTCCCGCTCGAGCGTGAAGGCCAAAACCTGGGCATCAACTTTTGGTTCCAAAACACCACCAACCTGTTTCAAACCTGCCCAACACAACCCAAGACTCAAATAAAAAGAGTAAGGGATGGAAAAGAGAATACAACAACAATACATCCACGGAACCGAGTCCGGAATACAATAAAATAAAGAGAGGGAAAACCGGGATCGCTATAATATATATATATATCTAAATTTTTATTTTGATTTACTCATATATTTTTTCTCCTTCTATCACATATTATTATTTTTATTTTATATTTTTTATCTTATGAAATGCCCTTATCTATAACTTCTTATCTCCTCTTAAATTCTTAACCTTTATTGGCTCTGAACGAGAAGACGTGAAAACCTTCTTTGATTGCCTTCCGTGTTTTCTACTTTTCTCCATTTTCTATTTGCTTGATTAATTAAAATGAAAATTAATTTCATTGCTTATGATGGAGATTTGAATTTCAAAATTTCTCCATATAGATAAACATATAAAAAATAAAAATTAATTTATAAAAATTAATTTTATAGTCTACAGATAAAGATAAAAATTAAACAATTAATGTAAAAAAAATTAATTTCATAACTTATAGATAATTTAAAATTTCTTCCCATAAATAAACATGTAAAAGTTGATAAATAACTTATAAAAATTAATTTCATGGCCCACAAATAAAAATAAAGATTAAACAATTGTTTAAAAAAAATTAATCCTTTTTTTTCCCCTTCATTGTACTTTAATTAATTTCATTATAGATAAACATATAAAAATTTATAAATAATTTATGAAAATTTATTTCATGACATGTAAATAAAGATAAAAATTTTAAAAATTAATTTCATGACTTATAGATAAATAAACATATAAGAATTGATAAATAATTTATAAAGATTAATTTTTTAGTCACCAAAAAAAAAAAAAAAGATTAATTTCATGGTCTACAAATAAAGATAAAAATTAAATAATTGATTTACAAAAAATTAAAATAAGAAAATTTAGATAAAGATATGATTTGTTAATCTATATATCTATCAAAAACATATATATCTAAATCTTTATTTTGATTTATTCATATATATTTTCTCCTTCTATCACATATTATCTTCTTTCTTTCTTTTTTAAATTTTTTATCTTATGAAATGCCCTTATCTATAATTTCTTATCTCCTCTTAAATTCTTAACCTTTATTGGCTCTGAATGAGAAGACGTGGCAACCTTCTTTGATTGTCTTTCATGTTTTCTATTTTTCTTCATTTTCTATTTGTTTGATTAATTAAAATGAAAATTAATTTCATTGCTTATGGATGGAGATTTGAATTTCAAAATTCCTCCATATAGATAAACATATAAAAACTAAAAATTAATTTATAAAAATTAATTTTATAGTCTACAGATAAAGAAAAAATTAAACAATTAATGTAAAAAAAATTAATTCATAACTATAGATAATTTAAAATTTCTTCCCATAAATAAACATATAAAAGTTGATAAATAACTTATAAAAATTAATTTCATGGCCCACAAATAAAGATAAAGATTAAATAATTGTTTAAAAAAAAACAAAAATTAATCCTTTTTTTCCCCCTTCATTTTGTACTTTAATTAATTTCATTATAGATAAACATATGAAAATTCATAAATAATTTATGAAAATTTATTTCATGACATGTAAATAAAGATAAAAATTTTAAAAATTAATTTCATGACTTACAGATAATAAACATATAAAAATTGATAAATAATTTCTAAAGATTATTTTCGTGGTCTACAGATAAAGATAAAGATAAATAATTGATTTACAAAAAATTAAAATACTAAAATTTAGATAAAGATATGATTTGTTAATCTATATATAGCGATCCCGGTTTTCCCTTTACTGTTTAATTGTATTTCGGACTCGGTTCTGTGATTGATGATTGTTGTCTGTGTTACATTTCCATCCTTTAACTCTTAGTAATTGAGTTTAGAATTGTTTTGGGTATGTTTCGAACAGGTGGGTTGAGTTTTGGTCTCAAGTGTTGTTGCCCAGGTTTTGGTGCCGCTCGACGGGTCCCTTTGCGCTCGAGCGGAGTTTGCACATTTTCAATACCTTGTGCGTCTGCAAAACTACTGCAGATGTGTTTTTCACGCTCGAGCGGGTTTCATTACGCTCGAGCGGGTATCTTTGCGCTCGAGCGGGTGTTCAATGTTTGTGAAAGTTCTAGGAGGATGTAATCTACGCTCGAGCGGATTCACTTTTTGCGCTCGAGCGGGTGGTGTTTTGTTTTGTGCCTTGGGGCTCGAGCGGGTCCTTTTGCGCTCAAGCGAGTCAAGTTTTTTGTGTTTGACGCTCGAGCGTCCTATTCTCCGCTCGAGCGGGTCATGCGTATATCAGATCTGGACTGCGATATTTTAAATCATTTTTTACACTCTCTCTCTCTCTTACTTTTCAAAATCTCCATTGGAGAGCTCCTCTCTCTAAAAACACAACTTCTCTCTAGGGTTTGATCTAGTAGGAGTGATCTTCTATCCTTGGGCCTTTGTAAAAAGTGTGGAGATCGTTGAGGGCAACATTTTGATCCGAAAATATTGGGGTTTAGAGCATTTCGAATTTCTTCACCTTCTTCCTTTGAGCTCCGAATTTGAGGTAGGGATAACTACTCATTTTTATGGTCTTTGACATAAACTTGTAGTCATTTTGATTAAATGTTATGAGTTGGGAAGTTTGGGTGTTAGGGTTTCAAAATGTGGAAAAAGGGGTTTTGTTTTTTGGGCCTATACGTGAGTATGTTGGGTCTTAACATGAGATTAGTGTTGTAAATTGTTGATATTTGAACATTTGGGTCAATATTGGAAATGGGGGAAAAAGCCTTAATTTGTGTATAAGTTAATTAGTATAATTAATTTGGAAAATTGTGGATATGTGAAATTGAGTTGGGAATAATGAGATTGCTCATTATGAGATAGAATGGTGGAGTTGGAATTGTAATCACTCACTGTGAAAATTGTTGATAATTTATCTGTTGGATGTAATTTTATCTGTTTAGAAATAATTGCTTTGGGCTATTGGTGGAGGATAGTTTTGATTGTTATAGACACTGCATGATGATTAGGTAAACTAAAACTAATCAATGAGTATGTCATTGAATATGACAGTTGGAATAATACATCAAATTTATGTATTAATTGATTATGTATATGATATATGTTTATATACATTGTGTTGTGTGGAAGGAGATAGGAGATGTACTCCACGGTTTAGAAGGAGATAGAGGATGGACTCCTAAACCGAATATTATTTAGGAGGAGATAGGGGATGGACTCCATTGATACAGCAAATATGTGTATCTATTGAAGTATTGATAAGCGAGATGTGTATCTATTGTGAAGTATATGGAAGTGTTTTATGTGATATTGATACAAAAATATGTGTATCTATGGTGAAGCATGGCAGTATTGTTGATATGAGTTGTGGTCTCATGGGAATTGTTTGGCCAGGTTCTGAGCCATATTTATGAATCAAAAACCGGTTAAGTAAAGGAAAGAGGAATGAAACATGAACATAATTGTCATGTAATTGAAATGGATTATGACATGATTTATATGGGTTAAACATTTATCAAATGCTAATGTTTTAGTCTTTGCTCGTATTATGTTTAGCATATCTCTACTGGGCATTGGCTCACCCTATATGGGACATCATTTTCAGGTATATGTGTTATGCCACCTCCAAGGACGTAGCTTGGGAGGCTTGAGGCTGTTAAACTCTTTTTGTTGTCTTTATTGTATTACATATATATCAAGCCAAGGGCTTATTTTGTGTAGAGTTAGTACTCTCCTTTTGTAACCAAGTGTTGACTTGGAAAGTTGTAAGTCTAAAGGGCATTACTTTTGATGTCAACATGTAATACTTTGTAATGAATACTCTGATGAATGAAATTATGCTTTATTCTCTTATGTCTAAGCATGTCAAGATTGTATGATTTATGGGTTTATTTTGAGGGCGTTACACTATATATCTATCAAAAACATATATATCTAAACCTTTATTTTGATTTACTCATATATTTAAACATATAAAAATTCATAAATAATTATCAAAATTTATTTCATGACCTATAGATAAAAAAAAATTAAAAAAAAAATTAATTTCATGACTTATAGATAAATAAAAATTATTTCATGGATACGTTGATTTGAATACGAATGAATATTCTATATGCCTAGAACATGATTTGGGCCAAGGCCATTTTATATGTTTGAATTGGGCCTGAGGCCGTTTGATACATCTAATAAGAGTATGAATTGGGCCTAAGGCCGTTTGAGATATGTCTGAATTGGGCCTAAGGCCGTTTGCCGTTTGATACATTTGAATATTATGATAGGCCAAAGGCCGTTTGAATATTGTAATGGGCCAAAGCCGTCTGAATATGAATGTAATGGGCCAAAGGCCTCGTTTGAATGAAAAGGTGATCATGATCATGATCATGAATATGAAATGCGCATAGATATGAATATGGAAATAATAGGCCCGAAGTCGTTTGATACATTTGAAGTGTTTGAATTGGGCCCGAGGCCGTTTGATGAGTCTGACAAAGTTATGCAATGGGCCCCGAGGCCGTCTGATATGTTTGATAAGGATCTCAAATGGGCCCAAGGCCATTTGACATGTACAACAAAAACACAGAATGGGCCTAAGGCCGTTCGTATATGAAATATACGGGTTCGATGTACTTAACATAAATCTCATTCATATAACCCCTTTACTTTGGTATTATTCACTAGGCTAACGCTTACTCTTATTTATATGTATGTAGGTGAGCAAAGGGACGTTCAACCCCAGCCTTAGTGGAGTTTGAGAAAGGAACCCGAGTTTTGTGAAGTTAGCCCAGGTGCCTTACGCAAGAGGCTTTGTTTATGATCTTTTGTATTTTCTTTTGCTATTTCCATTGGTTATGATAGAAAATATATGTGTATAAGCTTTTGGTACAGCTGACTATGTGTTTGAATGATCCTAGGTGTACAAGATGTTAATTACTAATATGTGGCGTGAGTTATTATTAAGTATATGTGAAATGTTTTGATATGCCATGTAAGCTAAAACGCCCCTAAAATAATTCAACGTGAACTATCCACATTAATGAACATTCTCTAAACAATAACAATAGTCCTTCCATCTTCACATATTTAATAAATGAGTTTAATACAGAAGTTCCACATGAGGTATACATTCAACGAAACCAAGGAATACATGAATCTATAGCATGTAAAGCATCTAGTTTCAAAATAATAAAATGCCCTCAAGGGCTTACATTTTCCAAGGCAATAGCCCGGTTACACAAAATGGTCTCACGGACCTATACCAAATTAGCCCTAGGCTTTACAAAAATTGTAACAAAAGAAAGAGTGATCTACTTTTCACCAAAACATATCCACACCCTTAGCTTGGCGGGATCACAATATCTTTACCTGCACCAAATCCCATAGGGGGTGAGCATAAAGCCCAGTAGAGAATTCTTACAAAGTATATACAGTTATGCAATTTCCAATAAAAATGCAAATGTCGGTGTCATGCCATGCACTTTTCGAAGCAATTCCATTTTATACTCATTTGAAGATTACCATCTTTCAATAAATTAGCAATCTCAACTTATTTTGAAACTTCCAATTTTTAATCAATAGGGGCGGTAAATACGACACTGGTAATCCCTAGGCTGGTGTCTGCAAGTAGACTCTACGAGTACTACCAAAATGTCATTTTTACCGGTATTAACCAGAAGACTCGACACCTATCCGCGTGGTTTTCTGGTCTTTCACCATGGACACTCAAGCCAACTTATCAAGATCAACTACACCCCCTATCCGGACTTACCACGTATTTACCCCATACCACGTTTCCATAGTTCTCATTACAATATAATCTTTCTCAAGGTAAACATTTTTCCAAATTCATTTCATGATATGCAATAATGATAATAAATCAAATGAGGACATGATGCAATGCATGATATTTCATAACGTTTCTCCGTTTATAACATCTCTACAACAATATTAATTTACTACTTTCATCATTTCTTCTCCTCAACACTATTTCACAAATAACCGAACCATCAATCCAAAGTAACTATGAACTTTTTATCATACCCAAATCTCAACAAGCTAGCCCCTAAAGGCAATATGATGTTTTCAACATAATTCCAAGATCTTACAATTTTCATATTTATGATACATAGTCATTCACTAATTTCCAATAACACATGTTCGAATATTTTTAACAATTATGTTACATTAACATCTCATTCTTCTTCATGGCACAAAATAATAAAGGGTTTCACAAGTATTTTTGAATTTTCTCAAAATGCCCAATTTCTAGGGTTTTTCCTCAAGACAATCACTTCCCATTTCTTGGTGAAAAACCCTCATCAAAACATATTTCTTAGATCAACAAGATGGAACCCTCAAAGATTGACCAAGATTTTGAAAGTTTAAAGAAAAACCCTCTTTTGAAGAAAATCTCTACATTTTGAAATTCACAAAGTTGAAATCATCAAAACTAGAAGAAAACTCTCAAATCATCATCAAAATGGTAAAACTAGTATATATAACTCAAGAATCTCCCTACCTCAAAGATTGATGGAGAAAAAATGGAACCCTAGCTTCAAGATGGAGTGTTCTTCAATTTCTCCTACACCAAGAGAAATCCGAGCTTGATCTTCAAGATTTAGGAGAGATGATGATCTTTGGCACAAGAATCACAAGAAACCAAGGGTTTGGAGTGCTAGGTGAGGGTTTTTAGAGAGAAGGAGGAGAAAATATGAGGTTTAGAGCGAGAAGGAGAGGCCCCAAATGGCTTACAAATTCGGCAAAAAGGGTAAAAAAAAACAGAGTTTTCGGATGCCCAGAGTGCCGCACGTGCAGCGCCCAACCCCGGACATGCGAAGCGCCCTTCCCGCACGTGCGGAGCGCCCTTCCTGTACGTGCGGCCCTCACCCCTGCACGTATGGGGGTTCTCCCGCACCTCAGCCCGCACCTGCAATTTAAGCAGTGTGCAACTAATCCAAGCTCCCCTCTTCCTACACGTGCGGCTTGGCCTCCTGCATGCGCGGCCCAACCCCGCACGTGCCGCCCTGGCCCAGCAGCCCAGAAAAATCCCGTTCCTCTTCCGTGCACTCCGGACTAGGCCCCGCACCTCCTGGAACGAGTGATAGTCAACAACGAGCACAACTAGAATAAGGACATTTATTTCTAGAATTATTTCCGAATGTTTCAATTTCGAACGAGAACAAAAGAGAAAGAAGTCAAGAAGAAAGAAAAAGAAGGAGAGAAAGAGACCGGGCTGTCACATAAGCACCGCTCATTGAACAAAATTTTTAAGCCTGCTTCCGCATCTGGCCCCATATTATTAATTTTTAATTGATTTCTGTTTGAGGCTGTAGGTAATCTCATGATTACTGGCTGGTTATGACCTTAATCTATAAGGACGGGTTCGGGTCATGACATCTGACAATGAAATAAGTTAATTATTGCGAATATTTTAATACATATTTCAATACCTGTTGCTTAAAACCATGAGATAGACTAGGGGCGTAGCTATCTTGATGGCAGTGATGTTAGTTGACACCACTGAACTTCAAAATTTTGTTAAAGAGTATATGTAAATTCCATATAAAAGTTTTGAGTATTAACAAATTGAACCCAATAGATCTAGAAATAAAATACTAAGTTTTGAAAGTTTACAAATTGACCCCAGTGGAGTTAAAAACAAAAATCAAACCTTATGCTGCATTTTTAATCTTCTATAAATAAATTCATAATTTGTTCATGTTAGAGACTTATTCCATAGCATTTTTCTTAAACCACTCAAGTTGAGTTCATATAATCTAGCAACTACTCCATTTATGGCCAATTAGTGTCGTAATGCAATCTATTTTGTTTGTCTTTGTAACCCTTATTTGTTGATTTATTTACCTATTATTTGAGATTTGTCCCAAATCACTTCTAAAACTACCCAAGTTTGATTCATCCACATCTTCTCTAAATCACCCAAGTTCGAATTATATAATTTAAAGGCTACTCTATACATAATCAATTGAATTTATGTTGGATGTCTCAAATAATTCTAACAGTTAGTTATGTTGCGTTTATCCTCAAATAATTCTAACAATTTGTTCTCCCTTGAGTCTCAACGATATAGTTCTCTATTGACCATTGTAGTGTTTATTCTTATAAAATGTTTTTTTTTTTTGAAATATTAATATTTTTTTAATTTAGTAATTTGAATTGTTTTTTTCAATGTAATAAAAAATATATATGTGATTTACAAGTATCATGTTAATGCTAATATTATTAATAGGTTTTGTAGAACTAAAATACAAAATAATAACATTAATGATGACTTGTTAAATGACACCACTGATTGAAATTCCTAGCTACGCCACTGAGGAGGACTCCATTTGGCCATTTTCATTTCTTCATGGTTCTCATTGGTTTTCTATCCTTCCTAATCCAATTCATTGTTAGGAGTTGAACTTGTTATGGGTATCTTGAGTTTAATCTGACAATCTTAAAAATTCAACAAAATTATCGTTTTGCTAATAAACGTCCAAATCTCTGCATAAACTTCCTACTAATCACCATTCTATCACAAAGTGTACTTTGCTTGGACAGTACTCCCAACTTTGTATTTTTTAGAATTCTTTTCTTGTAAAACTTAATATCTCCTTTATTCTCCTCCTTTTTATAAACAGAATTGCTTGACAACCTTTACTTTGCTCTTAAGACTCCTATAATTAACAATTCATTCTTTTCCTATCCATATGAAACTCAACAAAGTTTCAGAGTTCCATTTCCAAAAATGGCAATCTCACCAACCAACAGCTTCACAGCCCTTCCTCCCATCATCAGCGGAGCTTTCAAGTTTGCATCAGATTGTAATTTATTAGAGTCATCCACACTCCTCTGCAATTTTCTTAGACAAGAAGGTGTGCAATCGATAGATGCACGAGACAACACTCTCCTCCATTTTCTCACCATGTACGGCAATATATCCGCCTTCCAGATGCTTCTTGGGGATAACATACTAACGAATGAAGAGCTCACAATAGGTAAATGTTGAATCGTTATTAACTAACCTAAAAATTTAAGTTTAATTTTTTTCAACAATTTTTCTCACACGTGGCAAAACTCTCTTTTATTAGTGATTCAAATATGGACAAAAATCTCGCCACCCGTATTATTTAACAATCTATTCCGCTTATTTTCTTTTAAATTTTAGTATGTAGATCATCTATTAAAAAATATAAAATAAAAAACAAAAATCAATTAATCTATTAACCGTAACCATATAATTGTGTTGTCTTTATAAAGACGACAAAAATGATATACTATTATCATTAGATCAATTTTGAATATTTTTAATAGAAATTCTACACCATAAGCAAAATTGATCATCGAATTAGTGTACTTTTTATTAGAAATGACAAACTAAAAATACCTCTCCTCTAACTTTTGAATAATCATTTTTTCTTTCAATTCTTCAACTCATTTAAACTAATTTTTTAATTTAAAAAAAAAAACTCCATAAACTGTACCAAATAATTTTATTGGGTTCCTGTGGACGCGCCCCGCGTGAGGGCCTCACCCCACAGTTCGGACTCAATTTGTCACGGTTCTTAATTTGAACCAAAGAGTCCAAATCCGGCAAATCGTTTTGAGAAAACAAATTTTTAGAAAAGAAGTGCCAAACATGGACTGCTTTGCCAGATACAGAGTCGCCACCTAAATATTTTTTTAATGGGGGAATTTAGGAAACCCTGACTCGTTTGCCAAAGGCCACGTGTCCGTCATCACCAAAGTTGCCTCGGCTCGGGAACTTGGGTACGATTGGGGAAGGTCAGCTATGAGCACCCCTCTCGCCCGATCGAAGATCGGCCTCTACTAACCATGATATCTTGTTTTGAAAACATATGCGTTCTTATTCCGATTAATTAGCTAATCTTACTATGTGATGCGCACAACATAAAAGTATAGACTAGATCGCCTAATTTGTAACGAAGCATTGCATATCCGTTTGTTTTGAAAAACAGTTTGAAATTTGCTACTCGCAAGTAGGCTAAAGCACGGATTTCAATGAGTTGTCCCAACTCAAACAATCCAACCTTCACCCACATGCATTCAAGCAGTTATATCACATAAGCAGCTAGCCTCATGGTAATCATGCTATTATGGCAACACTCACACGCATGCGGTATGCTAAAGCATAAAAGCTTACCGAGTACTCCAAGCCAAAACAGAAACTAGTTAGTAATCATATGCATGATCCTAGTTCATGTGAAGTGGCTAATGCATCGCATGCAAAATGTCACTAGAATAGGCTCGGCTAATCCTAGGATGACATGTGGGATGCAACAAGTAGCACGTATTCAATTTAGATTTGGAATACTATGCTGTTAGCATGATGCGCCGAGCCCGGTGCATGCAATACTAATGAATGATGCATGCATGCATAGCATAAGGATGCTAAATTGAACATGTCCTAATACTAACCATCAAAGCAGGTAAGTAAAAGGGAGAAAGAAGTGGGGGTTGGAAGACATGCACACACGCACCCACACTTATTACAAATACGCCCTCACTCGGAGGGACCGAAAGAATAATACAGATTTAACTAGTCTAC
Source organism: Camellia japonica (assembly GCA_030407325.1). NCBI lineage: Eukaryota > Viridiplantae > Streptophyta > Magnoliopsida > Ericales > Theaceae > Camellia > Camellia japonica. Next base: position 94,912,000 of record JAPPVO010000017.1, on the reverse strand, counting down.
AAGCTAATTAAATATTACAGACCAATTAAACTAGTTAAGCAAATTAACTAATCTAATAAAACAGTAAACAGCCTCGGGAAGAGGGCCCAATGCAATGCGTGCTCGGCTCCGCTCGAAAGTCCACTGCCATGCACAAGTTGCCTATGTTTTCCCTGCTCTGCTCCTCTGATCATTGCAAACTTTCCAAGGTACACTCTATGGACCCTGTGGGATACCACCGGCCAAGGGAAATGGTCACCGGCCAAATGGAACGATCACCGGCCACTGGAAATGATCACCGGCCACCAATGTTGGTCGGTCGGCACTAAAGATGGCCGGCCGGCCAAGTCTTCCTGTAGAATCCTGTTTTGACAGCAGCAGAGGGCAAAACAAGGCATATCAATGCATTTCAAGCAAATGTGTGCACCAACACATCCCTTATCATGTTTATGACTCAAAGGGACATGGTTCTCGGTTCTCGGACCACCAATCACGCATTTCAATGCATGATGGCCTAAGAAGCCAAAGTGTGCAATTTCAATATGGAATGAAATGCACGAAACAAATAATGGGCCCAACCTCTATCATAATCAATTCAAGAGGCAAGAGATGCATGCTATGATATGCAACCTAAACATGCAAACTAAGCATACAACATGAAACAAGCATGCGACAACATGGTAAAATGGACTTACACTAACATGGGTAGCTCTCAAGCATGCCAAAATCAGTGGCCAACATGCTCAAGAATGAAGGCAAAATGACATGCAAACATGCATGCACACAAGGACCAACACTTAGGCATTGAAGAGCAGCTCTCAAGCACACTTAAGAGGATGCAAACATGGACAAATAGCATGCATAGAAAGCTCTGAAAATCGTGGTATAAAGGTGCCAAACCAAGTAAACAAGACAAGCTAAGTATGCAAGCAAGCCCAAAACTCAAGGTAAGCCAAGGGGCTTAAACCATGGCCATGCTAACTAAGCCTTACAAAGCTAAAAAGACTTAAAACAGGTCCAAGGCAGACCTAAACAAAGTTAAGGATACACCTAGATGGCATCTAAGTGGTCTAAACATACAAGCATACAAAGAGGCCACACATGGAGCATAAGATGACAACCTTGTAAAGCATTAAAGGGCATAATATGTAAGCATACAAGCATACCATGGGACTGAAATGACATGACAAGTGGTTCCAAACCACTGAATGATGCAAGGATGGCATGCTAGAGGAGTCAATGCTTAAGGCATACAAGAGAGGTAACATGGTAGCTATACAAAGAAAAGCATGGACAACCCAAATGACCAAAAACAGTCCTCAAGCACATCAAAACAAGCATAAAAGCTTCACAAAGCTAAGCCAAAATCATGCTAGAACAAGGGTTAAAGCCTAAAGCATGTTAAGGCTAAAACATAGCATTACAAGACAAGTATGCAAGGCATGCAAGGGGTGTCTAAACCAAGCAAAAACAGAGCTATATTATGACATAATAAGCACAAAAAAAACAGCTAAGGCATGGCCATCATACACTTAAACAAGATGCTCACACATGAGGCAAAAATGGCCCTTTTCAAGGACAACAAGAAGAGGGGGTGGCCCTCTCCTCCTTAGGACCTTAAGGCACCATCCTCACCACTGAAATCCCTCAAGATTTCAGTGGTGAGGAGGCCCAAACAAAGTGGTCCCGGAGCTCACCAAAATGGCACAAAAATAGGGCCAAACAAGGCCTAAGAGGGGTCAAACACCCCCAAACAACAAAACACTCTAAACAACTATTTAAAGCACTCAAAAACAAGACTTTTATTAGTTATACACAAAGTCTAAAAATAGTTGCAAGGTAGGCTAAAAAGCTATGCAAAAATGGGGTAAAATGGAGTAAGTTCTTACCCTTGTTGACCCTCTTCAAAAATGGGTTCCAGCAGTTCCTCCAAGGTTGAATCAGCTCCAAAACTTCAGAACAGCCCTCCAATGCCTCAGCAGCTAGGGAAGGTGTAATGGTGGGTGTTGTGTGCAATAGTAAGGACAAAACACACACTAAATGCACACAAGAAAGTGAGATATAGAGATAAGTGATACACAAACCCTAACCCTAAAACTCAGAGCTGTGGAAATATTGTCTAACCCTAATGGAGGGAGAGGAGGCTCTCTCTTATAGACAATCCCTCTTGTAAAGCTTTCCAAACAATCTAGTCAAGAGGGAGATCCCTCCATACACGTGTATGGAGGGGAGCAAAGTGTATGCCAGCTAGCACAGCTGGCATAAAAATATCTGCAAAAGCAGATGAATAGTGGCCGGCCAGCCAAAAATGCAATTTGACCAAATAGATGGCCGGTTGACTACAAAAAGTGCCGGTCGGCCAAACATTTGGCCGGTGGCAACAAAACCAGTGGCCGGTGGCCTCAAGCCATGGCCGGTGATGTGTAGGATGGCCAACAAGCCATTCCCTGCCCCTCAAAGGCAAAAACACAAGTGTTTGGTGCAAAACCAGACACAAAACAGTCAAGCCGAGAGATCTTGAGGCAAGGCCCGTGGCCGAGACCTCCGGGAACTCAGGACAAACACAAACATGGATGATCACCGAGTGTCCAAGCGGTGACGTCCAAGTCTTGAGGACGGTCAAAAATGGGGTGTCTACAGTTGCCCCTCTTTGACAGAACTCGAAAGTCATAATAATGACGGGAGTGAATGTCAAAGCCCAGAGACGACCCATTTTTGACAAGGCTGAAGACTTAGACAAAGCATGCAAGACAAACAAGATATGCGCCCGAAGGCAGGGGCAAAATGCAACTGAAAATGCAAGAAGCCAAGCATAACTTACGGTCATGCAAAGAAAGCTGTAACGAAGCATAACATGCGACAGTTTTAAGCTAGCAAACACAAATCGAACTACACTACAATGCAGAAAGGATGTAAGAGAATTATGCAATTCTCGATACGTCTCACTCGGAGGATACAATACCTGTGCGGCTCGTCTGGTTGCACCAGCTTCAAATGAACCGTATATACAATATCATGCCTGAAAGAGAAAGAAAACTCAACAGGTACAATATCGTTAGCAACATGCATAACAATGCAATCGAAAGCTGCGCGACAACGTGAATGTAGGATTTAAGGTCTCCTTAGACCAAGGGGTGCACAAACAGTGCGATGATATGCAATTGAATCTAATGTAATGCAAATGATATGCAAAATTACAAAACAAATGTAAATGCAAAACATATAAAACTAAGTATAAACAATGCAAACGATATGCCATACAATTGAATCATGATCCAATCATGAGCGGTTCAAAACCATACAAATGTCAAATAGATTGATGGAGGTGCAAAGTCCGTCTACCATAGAAAAGGTGCCGCAACCCTCAAACCAACATACCAGCGTGGAATAGGCGCGTACACATGCAGAACTATGAGTGATGTAGACGGACACAAGGACAAGTAATTGGGTGGAATGACATAAGTGGGGAATGACCTGCTAACGAAAGAACATGATCCTAATGCTGGATGCAAAAATTACACTACAATGTAATATATACAATGGATATGGCATGCAGCTAAACCAAATCTTGCCTAGGAAAGGCATGTACACAAACGAACCGCGTCTAACATAGAAAAGGTGCCGCAATCCTCAAACCAAGCTCAACATGGCATAGGCGCGTACACATGTAGAACTGTGCTTTAACATGAAAAGTATGGGCACATACCAGACCAAGCTCAACATGGAACGGCGAAAGCCATAGATGGAGGTGATGCAATGGATGCATGCAAGCTATAATGCAATTATACACAATATGCACTGGAATGGACTATATACAATGGATAAGGCATGCGGGCCAAACCAATCTTGCCTAGGAAAGGCATGTACACCAACGAACCGCGTCTAACACAAAAAAGGTGCCACAACCCTCAAACCAAGCTCAACATGGAATAGGCGCGTACACATGCAGAACTGTGCTTTAACGTGAAAAGTATGGGCACATACCAGACCAAGCTCAACATGGAAAGGCGCAAGCCATAAATGGAAGTGATGCAATGGATGCATGCAAGCTACAATGCAATATATACAGTGATGCATGATATATGCACTATTTACAATGATGCATGACATATGCACTATTTACAATGATGCATGACATATGCACTATTCACAATGATGCATGACATATGCAATATTTATAATGATGCATGACATATGCATGTTATTTACAATGAAATGCACGACATATGCATGAAAGGAAAATGCATGATAATGCATTTTGTGTTTTTGTTTTTGAAATGCAAATGATGCATGTTGTTTTTGTTGTTTTCTTTCTTTCTTCTTTTTTTGAAGTGCAAATGCATGATGATGCATGGTTTCGAAACGCGCGACAACATGCGGCTTCTGAGATGCATGACAAATGCAAATGATCTTGAAATGCGCGACACCGCGCGGCTTTTGAGATGCATGACAATGCAACTATTGAAATGCATGTCAATGCAAACTAAACTCAAATGTGCGTTACAACGCACGTCGCTCGAAATGCATGACGATGCAAATGAAGTGCGCATGACAATGCAACATAAGAATGTGCACACTAATGCAAGCATGGCGTGCGCATGACAATGAGAGATGTGACGAGGCGAGTGAGATGGCGTATAACCAACGCGCGTTTCACGACAAAACATTGTAACTTATGCATGTAGGCAACTCTTGAATCTCTCAGGAGACAAAAGGATACAAAAAGGATACGCCACGCACGTACTTGAGTGCTTCGCACAGAAAACACGCTCCGAGGTCAAAACGAAGTCCGGTTGAGCTTCGGAAATGCACTGTCTTGCACTATCTTGAGAAATGGAGGCCCCAAACCACATATCTGACCCAAAAAAGGTTGTAGAAGGCTCACCGGCCATCATAGAAGGTCACCGGCTACCCACCGGCCACAAAAACATTCCACCGGCCAAATATTTGGACGACCGGCCAAAAGTGTGGCCGACCGGCCAAATCTACCTGAATCGGGGCAGTTTGGTCTTTTGGCCTTGGGTCTTATAAAATAGGGCTTCTAGCCCTATTTTCCTCACTTGTTCTTGGCCAAAATTTGATCCTCTCTCTCTAGAGTGTTTTCCTCCCTTCGATCCTCCATTTTTCTTGATTTTAGCGCCCGTTTCGTCGTTCGATTCGCAAATACCTTCGCATTTCGAACGTTTTGAACCGAACATTTCTTCGTTTTGGCGTTTCTTTTGCGATTTCCACCTTTTAGGGTTTGTTCCCCTCGAGTTTCTCTTGGTTTCCGTGCCTCTTCCATTTTCTGGCTTTTTCGGCCATTTTCCACCCTTCTAGGGTTGACTTTCCAGTTGACCTTTCACATTCTAGCCCAGTTCCCACATTTCCGACCATTTTCACGCCACTCTAAGATGGCAGACGATCTTCCACAGGGCGGGAGTCCTCCGGAGCACGAGATGGACCGAGGCCGAGCTCTTGCCTTGAGCGTCGCCATTCAACCCGGCGACCTACCGGCCGCGATTCACATACTGCCCCCGACGGACTTCGCCAGTTCCGGAGTTTCGATAGGATGGTGGCTCCAGAGCTTCTCCTGCGCGAGCGGAGTCACACTTATCATACGGCGCTTCCGAGGTATATTCTTTCCCGCATTTTCTGCAATGTAGAACACTTAACTGCCATAGTTGATTCTATTCTTTAACTGCTTAGTCCGGATACACCGATACACTGTATGCTATAGTTAACTGTGAACACACTTGCACTTGATGTCTATTTGAATCTGAACACGCGCACACATACTGTATTTGCTCTGAACCATTCGAACACACTGACACGTCATGCACTGTAGTTCACTGCGAGCACACTGGCACCCAATGTTTGTTTGAACTTGAAAAACGTGCACACACGCTATATCTGTATTGAATCACTCGGACATATTGACACATCACATGTTGTAGTTCACTGCAAGCACACCGGCACCCGATGTCTGTTTGAACTTGGAAACGTGCACACACGCTATGTCTGTACTGAATCACTCGAACATATTGACACATCACATGCTGTAGTTCACTGCAAGCACACCGGCACCCGATGTCTGTTTGAACTTGAAAACGTGCACACACGCTATCTGTACTGAACCACTCGAACATACTGACACGTCACATGTTGTAGTTCACTGCAAGCACACCGGCACCCGATGTCTGTTTGAATTTGGAAACGTGCACACACGCTATGTCTGTATCAATTTTGACTATTCTTCAAAACTGTACAATGAATATTGCTTTGCAACTGTTCGTTTTTGAATACAGGGAGATTCCCATGCCTTCCGGGGGTATGGGAATGTCGCCGCCAGAGATTGGTACATGGAGTTGCCCGATGCGGTCCGCCACATCGTAGACCAGGTCGGCTTTGGCACCTTCTGCAGAGGACTCTCCCTGCTTACTGCGAGCAGGCCTCGCCGCTTTGGTGGAGAGGTGGTGGGATACCACTGACTCCTTCCACTTCTCTGCCGTGGGAGACATGACGATGACTCCCTATGATTTCTCGATGCTCACCGGCATCGGGGTAGGGGGTGATCCGATCCCCTTCGACACCGATATGGATGAGTGGGAGGCCGCTCAGATTTACTTGCTCGGCGAGATGCCGCCTCTTGCACGTCCCGGCTTCGTCAGATATTCATGGTTCGAGAGCCGCTTCCGGACTCAGCCAGGCTTGGCCGAGGAGGCACCGATGGCTCAGGAGGAGGTGGAGCAGTACCCGCGGCTTCCTGATGTTTCTGCTGGGACGACCATTTCGCCGACCGGGCGAACACCGTGCCCCTCTGTTTGTTGAGTGCGCTAGTGGATGTGACCAGGATCCTGCGCTTCGACTGGGGTGGCGCTGCCCTAGCCACTCTATACGGATACATGAGCTCAGCTTCCCGTTGCAGCGGGCAGTTGCTTGGAGGTTACTGGCGGGCTTGGGAGGTACATCTTCTTCCTCCTTTACATTTCTGCTTTACATTTTCTGTACTCTGTACACTGCACACACTGCGGTCTGCTTCACGCTAACTGTATACTGCACACACGGCACACATATACTCTGTTTTACACTGACTGTACACTACATACACTGTACACTCTACACAATACACTGTTCTACAATTTCTGCTTTATTCTGTAATCTGCTTTATCTGATAAGCACACTAATATTTACTCTGCAGTTGTGGGTCTACGCCTACTTTCCGAGACTCGCGGCAGTGCCAGATGTGGAGACTCCTCTCGGCGTGCCATTCTCCCGCCGCTTCGATGTGAGATATGTGCGGAGACCCCGGGAGACGTTCATCTTCTTCTGCCGCTACTTCGACACCATCACCCCCGCGGAGGTATGTTCAACTTTTAGAGTTTATTTAAGCTTCGCTTTATGCTGTATTTTCAATAACAGTAGATAACAAACTGCATGTGATTTACAGATCACTTGGTAGCCTTGGGCTCCATTGCCAGCCGTGATTCGGGATCGATTTGCCGGTGCAGAGGAGACTGCACGTTTCAGGATCTTATTGGAGGGCCTGGTCTGTCGGGCTTGGTACCTGTGTGAGCGTTTCCTATGCCAGACCCTGGGTTTACCAGAGCAGATAGTCCGGTCCGCCTCCACACACATGAGGGAGACAGAGAGGTTCACTCCGAGGAGATGGCCGACTACACGATCGGCTGGGATGCGGAGGGCTTCAGGGCGAGGCGACTACGCAGAGTACGTCGGACCTACATCATGCGGCCTTTGAGCAGTGGCCGTCGAGCTGAGAGAGAGAGGCCTGCGGCGCCGGTAGCTGGAGCGGGAGCAGGGGCAGGGACATCGAGGACAGCTCGAGTCCGTGGCAGGAGTGGAGCTCGGAGGGGACGGGGGGCTAGTTGGCCAGCACTGCCCACGACGATGACATGCAGAGGGCGGGGTGGGGCGACTTACCAGATCCCCATTGCTCCCCCTCCGGCTGATCATGAGTTAGTCGGGTTCTACGGCTTACCTCCGGTATGTACTACTGCATTTTGCATTCTGCACAGTCATTTTCATCAATCATTTGATATTTCGAAGAATATTGAGATTCTAAACACTTTTGCAGGCTTCCTCCGAGTACACTCGCCAGTCCTAGAGTTGACCGCTTCGTGATGGGGATGCTTCAACAGAGCCTCGATCTCCTGGCTATTTACAGTATTCCGGTATGTTCTTCTGACCACGGTCTCAAACCATACATACACTGTTTCACATAATCTGATGCACAACTCAACATTTGATACGCGGCCCTCATGGCGTCTGACACACTGTAGCCCACAGACTATTCACAGCACTGCTCACGACATTCATACACTGTACCCTACACTGCATTCTGCACGATACACTGCTCACAGTATTCACACATGTATTCATACTGCATTCTGCACTGATACACTGCTCACAGTATTCACACACTGTATTCATACTGCATTCTGTAGCATACTGATGCGTTTGCCATTTGTACTTTTCAGCCTCCCTTCCAGCTTCCTACTGTAGGAGGTGCTTCAGCTGGACCTTCCGCTCCTACCGAGACGGCAGAGTATACCCCGCACCAAAGCGGGGCGCACTCATATTGGGAGTAGCTCACGGGCACCAGTCCCTGATGACGATGAGTCCGAGGCGGAGGCGGAGCAGAGGCGGAGTCATCTGAGGAGGAGACCAGATGGCACTGACTCAGGCTCAGATGACGGCGCTGATGACGATGCTCCTGGACCTTCGTCCAGGAAGAGGACGAGGACAGACCCTAGGCCTGAGGCCGTTGACATTGATCCAGATTTTTTGCTTTTTTTTTTTTTTTTTTTTGTACTTTTCTTTTTTTTGCTGGTAGCTAGAGTACCTTGTACTGCCGCAGGCAGGTTTTGTTTTCTCCAAAACTTTGTACTTGAAAAAGATGATGAAATGAAACAAACCTTTTTTTTATCTGAAAAAGTGTTACATTTTTGGTACATTTTCATGCTTCGCATTGCATCACATCACATCACATAACAATGTAGATGGAATTGATCTCCTGTCTGAAAGTCAAACATTTGTATTGCAAATAACCAGGTAACGAACCGGCCAACGGCAAAACAACTCATACAACCCACTGCTTAGTCTGAACACTCGGCACATACTCTGCTGGGAATTAATCTGCATACAGGCCATTCTGTTTATTCTGCACACGGCAAACCCTGAACAAACAGTCCAATCTGACAAGACGGAATACAAAGGTAGAATCGGCTGAAGTTGAAGCACACTCAGATGCCCCAAATTTTCCCTTCTTCTTTTGCTTCGCAAATGTGGAGAATGGCACAGCACTCTGAGCACAGCATGATTAAAAATTTTGAAATTGAAAAAGGGTTTTTCAAACCGGGGTATTGAGCCTACAACTGAACACAGTAAAAAAGACTCAACCGAAACAAAAGTACAACCTAACACAACGAGACACGCTCGGAAAAGACTCAAAACAAAAGTTGAGGACAAAAACAAAAGACACGACATACAGACGTGTTTACAAAAGAGAAACCTAAATCACGAGGAGCCAGTTCCGGGCATTATTTCCCACCCTTTCTAATTTGTGATTCTCACATCACTCGGCCCTCAGGCTCGGTTTTTTTCTCAAAACCCTTTTGCTCACTTTTCTCTCGACTTACACCTCTTTATTCTTTAATCTCTCATTTTAGATCCCTCCCCAGGGTGGTTGATGGATAAACAAGAGATTGTGGGTTCACGCCCAACACTATTAGCTCGCGGCTATTTCCTCCCGGGACGTCTAGTCGATGTTCCGGATGGAGTATCTTGATCCATTCCAATTGTGCTTCGCACTTGGCTTGATACCTCGTTGCTTGGAGGTTGTTGAGAGCTTTCAGCCCTTTACTGACAGCTTCAGTTGTGTCTTCTTCTGGCGAATAGAGTGCCCTTCTGGCAAGTATTGACAATCGGGGGAAAGACAGGGAGCCTGACTCAACTGTGCCCCTAGTTCATCATTTTGACCATTTTTTGTTTTGGTTTTCTACTAAAACAGTTTTGACCAATATGAGAGTTAGATTAACATACTTGTTCGATTTTTGATTTGAAAATCATGCGAGTTAGGCTATGAGCACTGAAAATTTTCCTTTTTTGGGTCCAAGAAAATGGTCCAGTTTTGGAAAAGATGGAATAATTTTCGAGAAAATAGTCAACCTCAGTAAAAATTCTCAAAAACTATTTTTGCAAACGGTCAATGCTCAACGAGCACGGAACTTACTCTCGAGATGCGCAACCTCGGATCGGAGGCAATGGAAAATTGCCCCTTGCTTGAAAAGAGCTGCACGGCAACGGAAAGTTGCCCCTGGTTTGAATGGCGACTCATGGCAACGGAAAGTTGCCCCTTGTCTGGATGACGCCGCAGCATTTTGTAAACAGTCCTCATTAGTGATGATCACGACCGAACTCTCGGACACGGAGGAGACGAAGATGGTCAGAACCAATATATGGACACAGTCACTTTGAGAGCGTTGGTGGCTGGACTTCAGGATGAAGTTGCCTACGTATCCCAAACATGGGAATCAAGCCTACGTAGTTCACGTGTCACAACCGAACTATCGGATTCAGAGAAGGCAAGGATGATCAAAACCATTACATGGACTAAATCGCTTTGAAAGCGTTGGGGGCTGGACTTCGGAATGAAGTTGCCTACGTATCCCAAACATGGGAATCAAGCCTTACGTAGTTCCGGCTAAGGTACACTCGGGTATTTTAACCTTCACTTTTTTTAGGCTCTAACTTTTGCCAAGGCGCCCGTTGCGGGTTTTCGACCTTGCGAGCTTCTGTTTTTCTTTTTTTTCAATTCTTTTCTTTTTCTTTTTTTTCTTTTCTTTTTCTTTTTTCTTTTCTTTTTTCTTTTTTTTTTTTGTTTTTTTTATTTTTATTTTTCTTGCTCTAACTTTTGCCTGGGTCGCCCTTCCGGGTTTTCGGCCCAGCGAGCCTCTCAAAGGGTAAAAGTGTAACAAGTCCATGCCAAATGGTTTTAGGGTTTTGAAGCCATCCGTATCCAGAGAGTGTTGTGTATTGATTTGCAAAAGGATCATCTTCGGCTCTTCGAGTACATCGGACATTTTGCCCCTAGTTTAAGGGGTGCTTCTGTTCTAGCTTCACAAGCTTCTTCCGGCGAGATCTGATCTTCTTGATCTGACTTTGGTGCCTCTTGTTCGAGGGCTGCTTCAAATCTGGCCACACAGGCCTCTCTTGATGATTGATCGTTGAACGTTCTGAATGGGTTCAAGGTTTGAAAACAAATGGATTGAATCTTGAGGCTGAGAGCGATCCTAGGCTGCACAATCTCAAGAGCGATTCCACACAGGTCTTCACAGGACGCGCAAAACATTTTGTTTTTGAAAGTTTTTACGAAAGCGACAAATCGCTCGCGCTGAAGATAGTGTGGAACCAATCTGGATCAAGCCAGGGTCCTTCTCAGTACTCACGCTAACAAGCATGATTTCATTCATTAAAGGCTTAGCATGCCTCACTTTCTCTCAAATTGATCAAAGTTTTGTAAAACCCGAGGAATTCCTTCCTCTTCGTTTTCATCACCACAGTGTTCAAAAAAAGTTTTGAAAAACTTAGGTCAATACAATGAGTTTAGAGCACAGAAGAGTAAGTGAGATGCTCCGCCATTTCATTCAAATCCTCTGGCACAACTAGCTCAAAGTAGCAATAAGCACGGAAACATGATAGCCGCAGCTGTTTCATTCAGATTTCCTGGTTGCAACTGGCTCCACAGCCGCAACAAAAACGGTGTTCAAGGCAACAACCCCGGAATCACCTGACATTCTATACAAGGGGACTGACTCGCTACAACAAGACAGACCCTTAAGCAAAAAGAACTGACTCAAGACGATGAGACAGACTCAAAACAAAACAAAGGACTGACTCGACACCCAAGCCAGAAGTTACAAAACTAGCATTCGCAGATGCTCAAAAATGCGTGCCAGACGCCACATCCAAAATACGCCGAGGGTCGCCCGCAGGTGGTTCACTCCCCGATCACATACTCGCAGTATCCTCAAAATCTAACAACCCAGCAGTGACAGACTTCGCTGAGGTGGGTGGGAGGATAACCTCATTGTCGATCAAATCTTGCACTTCATGACGAAGGCGAAAACAGTTATCGGTAGCGTGACCGGTTTGCTGGTGGTACGCGCAGTACAAAGCAGCATCATCATGTGGGAGGGAGATTCTTTGGGAGAGGCCTAGGCTCGAGGGGTTTAAGGTGCCCCTTTCGGCAAGGATCTGGAGTGCCCTAGACAAAGGCATGTAGAGTGCGTGAAGACTGCGCCCTCGGGGCAGGTACTTTGAAGTCTGAGAATTCTTGCTAGACGCACTAGCGAAAGGGTCGGCAGGCACTGCCTTGACTTTCTGATCTTTCCCAGGTGCAGAGTTGGGAGTGGAAGGAACTGTTCTGGCATGACGGGGCCTATCCCGGTTTTCTGCCTGGCTTGAACTGCCTTCAGTTGGAGTGGGGAAGGCATCATCCACAGTCTTGGCCGCGACTGCGAATACCTGTTGCTTATTCATCCCCCCGGCTTTCAAAGCCTCGACTGCCCACAGCAGTTGTTCAATGGGATCGGCATCTGCCTTCATTTTGTTCTTACCTCTGGCCTCAGCCTGATCGAGGGCTTGGGTTGATGTTGACACGTCATTGCTATAACTTGAGACAACCTCAGGTTGGCTGAGCTCGATCACAATCCGTCCAATAGGGGGCTCCTGCGGTACAAAATTCCCGGCATATGGTGCAGCTGGTGGCGAAGCCGATATTCCGTAAGCGAGATCTGCCATAGACCTCTGGAGGTCACCAATCATCCCCATCAATTCGAACGTAGTGGGCTCACGAGCCTGATACAACTGGGGTTCCCAGATCGGGCGCGGTAGGCGACCTGGGCGGATGCGGTACTTCAACACTGGTCTCACTTTCCAGGGTGATTCCTTGATCTAATGCGGCTGTCATAACCACGATTTCCTCTGAATTCTGTGTCATGATAAGTCCGCTGATCTTGAACGGTGACTAACGGATCAGATATCTGCCTTGCCTCAGCGAGGGAGAACACTGGCTATTCTGTACTCGAATCTCTGAACTGAAAGAGAAAACATGCAGCATTTCAGCCCAAACGGAACAAACACAGGCGTAGCTGAACAGCTGTACTCTAATACTGATCACTGTTCCCCAAAATCCACTGCCCAAAACACTGAATCGGATACCCGCAGATATAACTTTTCTCAAAAACACTGATACTGATGCCCGCAGGCCTGATGCTCAAACTCACAGACTGATATGTACGTTCCTGTAGAGATACACTCAAAAGCACATAACAAGTAAAGAGAGCCAAAACACCCCTATGTTGGGGTAGGGTTTCCCTGTCCTATTTTGTCAGGAGCTAGGGTTTCACTACGCACAGCGGTTTCAAACAACCTATATCGGGTAAGCAACCTGTCCTAGTTTGGAATGGTCACTATGGATTCCGAATATGCACTAGGTCGAATGGTCAAAAGGGTGCCCCGGTAAAACCGGGGTTTGTGTTCCCATACTGGCAGAGCCCGCAACCGGTCAGCCTTATGGTCATGCCTTGACAAGACAAGCCTCCGGCAAACCGCTCAGGAATAGCAGATGGCCAACACGGTGTCCTAGGCGCACCAATGCACATGCAATGCAAAGAAACACATAAGTGAAATCAAAACAAGATATCACGAGTTCGAGTCAAGCTCTCTAAATCCCCAGCAGAGTCGCCAGAAACTATGGACGCGCCCCGCGTGAGGGCCTCACCCTACAGTTCGGACTCGATTGTCACGGTTCTTAATCTGAACCAAAGAGTCCAAATCCGGCAAATCGTTTTGAGAAAACAGATTTTTAGAAAAGAAGTGCCAAACATGGACTGCTTTGCCAGATACAGAGTCGCCACCTAAATATTTTTTAATGGGGGAATTTAGGAAACCCTGACTCGTTTGCCTAAGGCCACGTGTCCGTCATCACCAAAGTTGCCTCGGCTCGGGAACTTGGGTACGATTGGGGAAGGTCAGCTATGAGCACCCCCTCTCGCCCGATCCGAAGATCGGCCTCTACTAACCATGATATCTTGTTTTGAAAACATATGCGTTCTTATTCCGATTAATTAGCTAATCTTACTATGTGATGCACACAACACAAAAGTATAGACTAGATCGCCTAATTTGGAACGAAGCATTGCATATCCGTTTGTTTGAAAATAGTTTGAAATTTGCTACTCGCAAGTAGGCTAAACACGGATTTCAATGAGTTGTCCCAACTCAAACAATCCAACCTTCACCCACAGGCATTCACCATAAGCAGTTATATCACATAAGCATCTAGCCACATGGTAAGCATGTTATTATGAACATTCACACTCATGCAGATGCTAAAGCATAAAACTTACAGTACTCCAAGCCAAAACAAACATGTTAGCAATCATATGCATGATCCTAGTCATGAAGTGGCTAATGCAACGCATACAGAATGTCACTAGAATAGGCTCGGCTAATCCTAGGATGGCATGTGGGATGCAACAAGTAGCACGTATTCAAGTTAGATTTGGAATACTATGCTGTTAGCATGATGCGCCGAGCCCGGTGCATGCAATACTGATGAATGATGCACGCATGCATAGCATAAGGATGCTAAATTAAACATGTCCTAATACTAACCATCAAAAGCAGGTAAGTAAAAGGAGAAAGAAGGGGGTTGGAAGACATGCACACACGCACCCACACTTATTACAAATACGCCCTCGGAGGGACCGAAAGAATAATATAGATTTAACTACCTACAAGCTAATTAAATATTACAGACCAATTAAACTAGTTAAGCAAATTAACTAATCTAATAAAACAGTAAACAGCCTCGGGAAGAGGGCCCAATGCAATGCGTGCTCGGCTCCGCTCGGAAGTCCACTGCCATGCACAAGTTGCCTCTGTCCCTGCTCTGCTCCTTCTGATCATTGCAAAATTCCCAAGGTGCACTCTATGAACCCTGTGGGATACCACCGGCCAAGGGAAATGGTCACCGGCCAAAAATGATCACCGCCACTGGAAATGATCACCGGCCACCAATTGTTGGTCGGTCGGCACTAAAGATGGCCGGCCGGCCAAGTCTTCCTGCAAATCCTGTTTTGACAGCAGCAGAGGGCAAAACAAGGCATAGCAATGCATTTCAAGCAAATGTGTGCACCAACACATCCCTTATCATGTTTATGACTCAAAGGGACATGGTTCTCAGTTCTCGGACCACCAATCACGCATTTCAATGCATGATGGCCCAAGAAGCCAAAGTGTGCAATTTCAATATGGAATGAAATGCACGAAACAAATAATGGGCCCCAACCTCTATCATAATCAATTCAAGAGGCAAGAGATGCATGCTATGATATGCAACCTAAACATGCAAACTAAGCATACAACATGAAACAAGCATGCGACAACATGGTAAAATGGACTTACACTAACATGGGTAGCTCTCAAGCATGCCAAAATCAGTGGCCAACATGCTCAAGAATGAAGGCAAAATGACATGCAAACATGCGTGCACACAAGGACCAACACTTAGGCATTGAAGAGCAACTCTCAAGCACACTTAAGAGGATGCAAACATGGACAAATAGCATGCATAGAAAGCTCTGAAAATCATGGTATAAAGGTGCCAAACCAAGTAAACAAGACAAGCTAAGTATGCAAGCAAGCCCAAAACTCAAGGTAAGCCAAGGGGCTTAAACCATGGCCATGCCAACTAAGCCTCACAAAGCTAAAAAGACATAAAACAGGTCCAAGGCAGACCTAAACAAAGCTAAGGATACACCTAGATGGCATCTAAGTGGTCTAAACATACAAGCATACAAAAGAGGCCACACATGGAGCATAAGATGACAACCTTGTAAAGCAGTAAAGGGGCATCAAATGCAAGCATACAAGCATACCATGGGGACTGAAATGACATGACAAGTGGTTCCAAACCACTGAAATGATGCAAGGATGGCATGCTAGAGGAGTCAATGCTTAAGGCATACAAGAGAGGTTACATGGTAGCTATACAAAGAAAAGCATGGACAACCTAAATGACCAAAAACAATCCTCAAGCACATCAAAACAAGCATAAAAGCTTCACAAAGCTAAGCCAAAATCATGCTAGAACAAGGGTTAAAGCCTAAAGCATGTTAAGGCTAAAACATGGCATTACAAGACAAGTATGCAAGGCATGCAAGGGGTGTCTAAACCAAGCAAAAATAGAGCTATATTATGACATAATAAGCACAAAAAAAAAAAAAAACAGCTAAGGCATGGCCATCATACACTTAAACAAGATGCTCACACATGAGGCAAAAATGGCCCTTTTCAAGGACAACAAGGAGAGGGGGTGGCCCTCTCCTCCTTAGGACCTTAAGGCACCATCCTCACCACTGAAATCCCTCAAGATTTCAGTGGTGAGGAGGCCCAAACAAAGTGGTCCGGAGCTCACCAAAATGGCACAAAAATAGGGCCAAACAAGGCCTAAGAGGGGTCAAACACCCCAAACAACAAACACTCTCAAACAACTATTTAAAGCACTCAAAAACAAGACTTTTATTAGTTATACATAAAGTCTAAAAATAGTTGCAAGGTAGGCTAAAAAGCTATGCAAAAATGGGGTAAAATGGAGTAAGTTCTTACCCTTGTTGACCCTCTTCAAAAATGGTGTTCCAGCAGTTCCTCCGAGGTTGAATCAGCTCCAAAACTTCAAGAACAGCCCTCCAATGCCTCAGCAGCTAAGGGAAGGTGTAATGGTGGGTGTTTGTGTGCAATAGTAAGGACAAACACACACTAAATGCACACAAGAAAGTGAGATATAGAGATAAGTGATACACAAACCCTAACCCTAAAACTCAGAGCTGTGGAAATATTGTCTAACCCTAATGGAGGGAGAGGAGGCTCTCTCTTATAGACAATCCCTCTTGTAAAGCTTTCCAAACAAGCTAGTCAAGAGGGAGATCCCTCCATACACGTGTATGGAGGGGAGCAAAGTGTATGCCAGCTAGCACAGCTGGCATAAAAATATCTGCAAAAGCAGATGAACAGTGGTTGGCCAGCCAAAAATGCAATTTGACCAAAATAGATGGCCGGTTGACTACAAAAAGTGCCGGTCGGCCAAACATTTGGCCGGTGGCAACAAACCAGTGGCCGGTGGCCTCAAGCCATGGCCGGTGATGTGTAGGGATGGCCAACAAGCCATTCCCTGCCCCTCAAAGGCAAAAACACAAGTGTTTGGTGCAAAACCAGACACAAAACAGTCAAGCTGAGAGATCTTGAGGCAAGGCGCGTGGCCGAGACCTCCGGGAACTCAGGGCGAACACAAACATGGATGATCACCGAGTATTCAAGCGGTGATGTCCAAGTCTTGAGGACGGTCAAAAATGGGGTGTCTACAGTTCCCCACAGACTAAACTCAACGGCCCAATCTACGGAGAAAAGCTAAGTTATTTAATTGTTGAGTAGATAATGAGGTTTAAATTTCTAATTATAAAATTTATTATTTGTTCTAATATCATATTAACTAGTAACTCATCGAAAAATCTTAACTACTTGAGCGAAGGATAACTTTATTATTTATTTTCACTTCACTAGGAAATAAAAATGGCGACACGACACTGCATGAGGCTGCAAGGTTTGGTCAGAAAGAAATTGTGGAGGTGCTGTTGGAGTATGAGAGAGATTTGGTTATGGTGAGCAATAGTTCATGAGAGACTCCTCTATTCATTGCGGCTTTGTGCGGAAGGAAGGATGTTTTCGATCTTCTCATCAAAGATGGAAGAATTCACAGTGATCATAGTGTGATGGCGAGAACTGATGTTTCCACTGTTCTTCATGCTGCTATCATGGGAGACTATTTTAGTGAGCTCACTTCTCTTTCTTTTCAATGAATTCAAAATATTTTTCAATTGGAGCTTTCCTCATTACTTTTATCGAATAATACCACTTATCCTAGTGAGTTTTATGAACTTACTAGACCAGAAGTTTCTCAAACTCAAACATTTACTTTTCTACTTAGAGATTGTTGGAATTATCATTTCTATCTAGTACCACGAGTGAATCAAAAGTTGAATTTACATGGGATTTATAAGTCCATCAGCCCACATAGTTGTTCATGTATGAGTAGAAGATTTGGCCACTCAAAACTAGTACTCATTAATTTATTCAAAAAAATGTCGGATTGTGATTCTACTTAGTATGAGACCACTTACACTTATAATGAATTTGTATTTTTTTGTGCAAAAATTCTGAATACCTAGCAATTCTTTTATTTTTTGAATTTTACGTGAAGCACTAAAACATGCACTAAAATGATCAAATATGCACATGATTTAAAATTTTAAAATATGCATTTTTTTTTTCATTTTCTTCATTAATCTTTTTTTGGTAAAATGCTAAAAACACCCCTCATATTACTGATTTTGAACAGTGCTACTAATATTAGGGATTAAAATGTAACAAAATGCACATTTGAGAGACTATTTGTATAATTAACCCTTTATTCATCTAAAGGAAAACTACTAATTAGATAACTAAATAATTGAATTTAATATATATATATTGTGTGAACTAGGTCTTGCTATGAGCATATTGGAAACATTCCCTAAACTTGCTCACAAGTATGATTGCAAAGGAAGGACTCCCTTGGATCTACTAGCCACAAAACCCTTGTCCTTTAATAGTGGCTCACCTTATTCCTTGGTCAATTTGGGCAGGAGGCCTTTCATTCCCCTCCAGCTTATTGCAATATTTGTATATTTTTGTAAGTCCTACCATTACTATATATTAATAGTCTTTTCCATAAATAAAGAAATTGCAATACATATTAAATGAGATAGATTGTTTATCTATCAACTATCCAACAAAAACGAATCTTTATCTCCTACTTGTAAAATTTTTCGCTCCATGATTTGATTTGAAAAATACTTGGAGACTAAGAAGTATGGACACTTCTAAGAAGATAGCATGTCATGTCTGACACCAATATGACACTCGTCGGACACTTTCCAACACTTAGACACATAAAACATATTACAAGCTTAAATAAAATAACTTAAAATTATATGATAAAATAAAAACAATGTAAATTTATATTTATTCTCCTCCTTTAGACTTTAAAATTATTATTTTGATTTAAACATTCACATATATATATATATATATGATATGTAATAATTAATTATTTCTATAACATAGTATAAATGTATAAAATTATATATTTTACCTTGTCTTACGTTTTCTTAAAATTATGTATCGATATGTCCATGTCGTGTTGTGTCCATATCCGTATCATGTCATGTCACGTATCCACGCTTTCCTAGCTCAGAGAGTACTCTATCAAAAAAAAATTTAGATATTGTCTTTGTTTGTTATTAAGTAGGTATTCCATCGATGGTTTATGGATGGAAACATGCTAGTGATGAGGAAAATCAACATCAAAATGGACATAATATCTCCAAGTGAGGGCATTTGGCAACAAAATTAATCTCAGGTTCGAATTTTTTTTTTTTTTTACTACGAAATTTTTTTTTTAAAAAAAATAAAAATTTCACTCTATGCCCAGTTTTTTCATCTCCCACGTTGAATATGACATTTATCGTGTTGATCCACGTAAACAAGAAGTTAAAAAAAAAATGAAATTCATTGGCGATGTATATAGTAATCAATAAATGTGGCTTTACAAGTCATATATATATATATATATATATGATTACGTATATGTTGCATTTTCAAGAGGAGTTTGTTTTTTTAATCCCTAGTTTATTTTTCTATTTTCACCTTTGTTTTTCTTTCACCTAATTAGCTATTTCTTACCACAGGATTCAGAAGGATTCTCAGAGGTTGGTTGCTCTTACTCTTCAATTATGATAAAATTATTATATGCTCTATACTCTTACCCCCATTTTATGTGGCTCTGGATTTATTATGACATTTACCCAAAAACACCACATTTCTTATTTGAGTTAGAAAGTCTATTAGTATTTTAATAATAATTGATCTCTTATAAACTTGTTACTATGATTATAGATAGGGTCTTGTTCTCTCCTTATTATTCCTTCTCTTCTTTCTCCAAGTTTTTCCTTGGCTTAGAGAAATTGATAATGCAAAGCAAAAATATGAATTTGCACTCGCACTGGCAAAAAAGCTAGTAAATGAAGAGAGTGATTGGAATCATTATTCACATACAAACCCCAATTGTTCACGCAACGGAGAATGGCATCATTGAGTTGGTTAAGGAGATTTTGATAAATTTCCCTTATGCCGCATATAGCCTTGACAAGAATGGAAAGAACATCCTGCACATAGTCGTTGAGCAGAAAGACAGAATTCTATATGACTACTTGAAGAAAAATGTTGATCACGAGGATGGGATGTTGTCAGATGTTGATAATAATGGGAACACTGTATTGCATCTGGCGGCCAACTTGGGAACCAGTCCTAAAATTGTTCCTGGACACTTGAACCAGATGACGTGGGATGTATGTTGGTTTAAGGTACGATTAAATGTATTTAGTTTAGGAAAACAATATTTGTTACCAAATAAATTTCATCGCTTATTATTATTATTAGGCAAACTCTCTATTATAATTTTTTGTTTCTAAAAGGTATCGAGCTCTTAAGAGTATCACTTGCACATGCAGTCCCTCATTCAACACGAACTATATAACTTTTCAATAATGCACACCCTATAGTACCCTAGCAAATCGACACCAATAATAAGAAACCAAATCCTTTGTAGCTTTTTGTTTTGTCTCTCTGTCCGAAAACCCCTCTACTATATAGGATTAGAGTCAAAGAGAGATAAATCGTATGGTAGAGAAAAAATTTAGGAGGGGACAGAAGAAAGTGAGATAAGAGGCTCCTCAGCCCAATAATAAGAATGAGAAAATCTTAGTTGTTGTATGAGAACACTTCTTAGTAACTCATTGTTCAACAATTCAACTGTTGAAAAGGTTAGGGTCATCATAATTAGACATGTTACTGGAGAGAAGCCAACCCCTAGTAGTATAATGGAAAAATTGCATCCTTAGGCCCTAACCAAAACTCCACACTAATATATATTCGGTTTACAACCATTGTACCCTAGCAAATCAATACCAATAACAAAGAGCCATATCCTATGTTCCACTGTCCTTTGTAACTTTGTCCCCAAAGCCCCTCATTGATCATGATTAAAGTTAAAGAGATATATTGTATGGTAGAGAAAATGTTTGGGACAAAGGAACAAAAGAGAGTATGATAAATGATCCTCCGTCCCATACTAAGAACAAGAAAGTACTAGTTGTAGTATGGGAACAACGTCTTTCCAGTAACTTGATGTTCAATTGTAAGAGAAGTTGGGGCCCATCACAATTGCACATGTTACTGGAGAGAAACTAGCCCTGAGTAATATAATGAAGAAGTTGCATCCTTAAGTCGTAAAACTTTAAGCTAACATATATTCGATTCTTATTTATTCTTTTTTTCCACAACATGTGGGATGACTCTCCTCCACACTTTTTGTACCATGAAAACTCTAATGGAATGACAACAAAAGAACTATTTGAAGGAAACCACATAGACCTACGAGACAAGGTTGAGAAAGCTTTCAAAGATATGAACAACGGACTCATGCTTGTTGCGCTCTCATTGGCACACTCAATTATGCGACACTCATCACCCTTCTGGAGGTTATGATCAAGAACACACAAGTAAAACCTATGGCGAGCCCCGTTCTTCTTATCCGTAAGGATTCACATGATGATACTATGAAGTTCTTGTGGAACATAGGTATTGGTCTATTTTCTTCCCTATTCGCCTTGGTTGTCATGCTTTCACTTTAGTTGTCACGGTTTCGTAGCAAAGAGTTCTATATAGCATTGCCATTAAGATATATTGTTGCTATAACTACCCTAGCTTGCTCCACAATCTTCACTATCACAGGATGTTTGAAAGCCTATTTTCTTGATCGCATAGATTTTAATGTAGATACTTATGTGTGGTCTTTTAGTGTTATGATGGCCCTAAGTTATGTAGACGCATTATACCTGACCTTTTATTACATGTTCTTTGTGATTGGTTCACTCTCCTATAAAAGTCAGGAAAAGTATAATCTGTCTGCTTAATTTGTATATATATGCAAGAATATCTAAATGTGGCTATCTTAAATTTGTGACACAATGACTTGTTAGCTGCTCCAGCCCACATGAAGGAGTAGTTAAAGGTTGGCTGGTTTGCTCCAAGTCAAGAAGTAGGAGGGGAGATGGCAGGTGGCAGCCAACCCAATAACTCATCTTCCTTGACTTTGTTTCCTTCTCTTTTCTATATAAATTGAGGTGAGGAAGAAGGGAATAAACATAGAAAAACACAGAGTGTGTGTTTGAGTGAGAGTGTTATAGAGAGAGAGAGTGTGGTGTGTGTGTGTGTGAGGTGTGAGTACTGTAACTCCCTTCGAGAAAATTCTATAGTGGATATCTCTCTCGTGGACGTAGACAATTGCCGAACCACGTAAATATATTGTCTTTTCTGTGTGTGATTGATTTATGGGTTGCCTTAATTCCTAACAAGTGGTATCAGAGCCACGTTGGTCGATTTTCAGAAAAACATAGTGTGTTTTTTCAGAATTGCCCATAAATGGAGTTGCTCGAAATTCACTTTTGAGCATAATGGGAGGAAGCTCTTAATGAGAGGAGTCCAAAACTGCCAAGCCGAGCCCTAGAAAAGCTTCCACGCGCTCTCACGCGCCACCTAAAGAAGGCGCGTGAGTCTCAGTCTCAGATACGCGCCACACGCACTATTGACGGCACCAGCGCGTCATACCAGTCTTAGGCGCACGCCCGACGCACGACGGAAGGAAGAAGGAGAGTGGTGTGCGCATGTTTGTGACGTCACCGCCACGTCACACGCCATTTGGCAGTCACATCAGCGCCACGTCACTGCTACGTCATCATCACATCACTGTTACGTGTCAGCCACGTCATCGCTACGTGTCATCCACGTCAGGTCCATGTGTCAGCCATGTCATCAGGCCGGCTGACCAGTTAACCCGCCAGTTTGACACGACCCGATCTAGAGGTAGAGGGTTATCTGGTGTTATGTGGCTACAGTACATTCACTGATCTGAATCGTCGAACATATTTTGGCTAGATCTGAGCCATTTGAAGTCCGATTTTGGAGAGCCAATAGTGGTTTCCAACTATTTGAAGTATTCCGGAGAGATCCATATGGTCAGATTTTTGAATCAGAGTTTCTGTAAAAAGTAAGAAGACAATGGAGGAATTCACTTCAACTTCAGGATCCAAGATCAAATTGATTCGTTCCAATTATGCAATCTGGAAGCCATGAATGAAAGACATCCTATATTATAAAGACCTGTTTGACCCTATTGCTCTAAAAGGGGTTAAACCGGAAGAAGTGAAGGATGAAGACTGGATAAAGATGAACTGGAAGACTGTCGGTTATATCAGACAATGGATAGACCATAGTGTGTTCCACCATGTCACCTAGGAGACAGATGCATGTGATTTGGACAATGTTAGAAGGAATGTACCAGTCAAAGACCGCCCAAAATAAAGACTTGGTGATGAGAAGGCTTGTAAATCTGAAGTGAGGAATGGTGTGTTGTCACCGAGCACACCAGTGAATTCAAGAATCTGGTGAATCAACTTACAACCATCAAGATGCCCTTGGATGATGAAATGCAAGCCGTTCTACTACTCAGTTCTTTACCGGACAATTAAGAGATGTTGGTGGTTTCTCTCAGCAACTCTAAGCTGACCATGAGCATGGTCACAGCTGTCATGTACAATGAAGAGACATGGAGGAAAGACATGGGAGGTAATCAGTCCCATGCTCTTGTCACGGAAGATAGAAGTAGAGACAGAGGTGGAGGAAGAGGCAAAGGAAGACGTAAGAGTAGAGGTAGATGGAACAACAAGAGTAAATCTAGAGACAGTAAAAGTCAAGGTAACTCTAGCTGTACTTGCTTTCATTGTGGCCAGGAGGGTCACATAAAGAGGAACTGTCCAAGCCAGAAAGATAAAGGTCAAAGTAGCAAATCAAAGGGAGATGAAAACACGACAACCACAACAACTGATGAAATACTTCTTACAGTTGGTGAAGAGGAGGATTGCCTTCACGTGGCTGACCATAGCTGTACAAAGTAGGTGATAGACACAGCTGCATCTTATCACGCCACTTTCCACAGAGAACTTTTCAGCTTGTACAACGTTGGAGATTTTGGCACTGTTCGAATGGAAAATTCTAGCTATTCCAAGATTGTGGGCATTGGAGACATTAGTATTCAGACTAATGTCGAACACAAGCTAGTTCTCAAAGATGTAAGGCATGTTCCAGATTTGCGCTTCAGTCTTATCTCTGGAAGCGCCCTAGACCGACAGGGCTATATAAGTACATTTGGAAATGGCCGTTGAAAGCTGCAAGAGGAGCTTTGACAATCGCCAGAAGAGAGTTATCTTCAACACTATACAAGACTCAAATGAAGATATGTCTGGGAAGTCTTAATGCAGCAGAAGACAAGGAGGCACCAAACTTATGGCACAGAAGACTAGCTCACATGAGTGAGAAGGGATTGCATCTGTTGGCAAAGCAATCCAAGATACCCTTATCCAAAGGGAGTGCCTTGAAGCCGTGTGATCATTGCCTTTATAGCAAGTAGCATCGAGTATCATTCAGTTCAACGAGCAAGAGGAAAACAGAAGTGCTCAGTATGGTATACTCAGATGTTTGTGGCCCAATCGAAGTGGATTCACTTGGCAAGTATTTTCTGACCTTTATTGATGATGCATTAAGGAAGTTGTGGGTGTATTTCCTGAAAACGAAGGAATGAGGTATTCCAGCACTTTCAAGAGTTCCATGCAATGGTGGAAAAAGAGACCAGGAAGAAATTGAAGTGTCTTCGCACAGACAATGGTAGCGAGTACACTTCCAATGCTTTTGAAGTATATTGTGCTAACAGAGGTATTCGACACAAAACAACAATTCTCGGTACCCCACAACACAATGGTGTGGCAGAAAGGATGAATTGCTGTAGACACCCCATTTTTGACCGTCCTCAAGACTTGGACGTCATCGTTTGAACACTTGATGATCATCCATGTTTGTGTTCGTTTTGAGTTCTCGGAGGTCTCGGTTGCACACCTTGCCTCAAGACCTCTCGACTTGTTTGTTTTGTGCTTGGTTGTGGACCAAACACTTGTGTTTTTGCTTCTAAGGGCAGGGAATGGCTTGTTGGCCATCCCCACACCTCACCGACCATGGCTTGAGGCCACCGGCCCTGTTTTCTTGCTACCGGCCAAAGGTGTTGGCCGGTCGGCAATGTTTTTGGTCGGCCGACCATTGTTTTGGTCAATCGGCCACTTTTTCTGGCCGAGACCTTTTCTTTACCTTTTTCAAGCATTATGCATACCAGCTGTGCTAGCTGGTAAGCACGGACCCTGCCCTCCATACACGTGTATGAAGGATTTGCACCCTTGTTTTAGCTTCTTGAGGAAGCTTGAACCTTTTGAACCCTTGTTTTAGCTTCTTGAAAAAGTTTGAACCTTTTGAACCTTTAGCTTCTGGGAGGAAGCTTGAACTTTTGAACCCTTGTTTTAGCTCTTGAGGAAGTTTGAACCTTTTGAACCTTTGCTTTAGCTTCTTGAGGAAGCTTGAACCTTTTCAACCTTTGCTTTAGCTTCTTGGGGAAGCTTGAACCTTTGTTTTAGTTTCTTGAGGAAGCTTGAACCTTTGCTCTAGCTTCTCCAAGAAGCTTGAACCCTCTTGTTTCTCTATAAGAGAGGGTCTCCCTCTCCTTTAGAGAGGTTCCAAAAAAAATTGTCTAAGGCTCCAAGATATACCTCTCTTTATATCTCTATATTTTGGGTTCAAAAGGGTTTTGTTCTTGGCCTATTACACCACACCTCATAGCCACACACCTCCACCATTCACCTAAGGTCCTTGGAGGGTATTTTCAGAGGTTGAAGAGTTGGTTTTGGGCTGGAGAAGCTGCTGGTTTTGCTGAGCTACAAGGGTAACCCCTTTTCCCTCTTTTTAGCATTATTTTGATCCTTCTCGTAGCCTCATTTTCATACATATTTAAGCTTTGTTGTCAACTGAAAAAAGTCTTGTTTTAAGGTCCTTTTCATGTTTGTTTAAGACCATTTTGTTGTTGAGGGTCATCTACCCTCCTGCATGCTTATTTTGGCCTTGTTTTGTGCCATGCCATAAGGCCTTCGAGCTAGTCTTTTCTTGGCCTTCCTACCACTGAAATCCAGTGGATTTTCAGTGGTGAGAATGTTGTTTTGAGGGCCAAAATCAGAGAGGGGTGACCCTCTCTCTTGTTGTCTTGTTTACTAGCATATTTGGCCTTTCAAAGGAGCCTATATTTTCACACCTCCAAGCCTTGTTTCAGACCCTTTTTGGTGACTTTTAGGGCCTGCCTAGGCTCTCTCCAGAGTTGGTTTTGTCATCTTGGGTGTGCCTCTTGCATGTGTAGAATAATCCTATTCATAGCTTATCAAAGGAGCATGCCATTCTTGCATGTGTTGATCACTTTTCAGTGGGTTTTTGGGCATTATTTGGCATGTCATACCTCTATCTTTTGCTGGTTTAGTGGCCTCTTGAATTCTTCACATACTTGTAGTGTAAACCATGCTCGCTAGCTTACATTGCATGTTGTCTTGGCCCTTGATTCTAGCATATTTTGGCCATGTTCTAAACTGATTTTATTCATTATTTGGGCTGCCTTAGCTCTATTTTGAGGTTCCATGGTCGAATGATGCTTTCCATGTATGCTTGTAGTGTAATAGCCATGCCTAGCTTCGAGTTTTGAAGCCTATTGCATGCTTATATTGAGGTGTTTGCATGCTTTAGTATCATTTTGTATGATATTTCAGAGCTTATTCATTCACCATCTTCCCATGTTTATCACTCTTTAAGCGCATTTGAGAGTTGTGCTTGTATGCCCCATTTATGAGCCATTGCATGAGCTTCATTTTTGCGCACTTCAAGACATCATCTTAGTCCATTTTGCCACTGTCTTGGGCCTGCATAGGGACTGTTTGGGGCTGGTTTGGTCATTTGTGCATTGCTTTGCATACCTTTAGTGTAATGTGTTTCACTAGTTTCGGTATTTGAGCCATCCAACATGCATTGTGTGAGTTGTTTGCATGATTCGGGACCATCTTGTATGCCATTTCAGAGCTGGAACTTGTGCTATTGTATGCCATATTTCATCCTTCCAATGCTCTTGTAGAGTTGTGCTTTGTGCACTAGACTCGGAGCCATTGCACCTTGCATGTTTGTGCGTGTGTTGTTGCCTCATTTTCATCATGATTGGCCACTGATTTGAGTGTGGCTGAGGTCCATTCATTTTAGTTTAAGTCCATCTTGCATTGTATATGCCATATAGTCTATGTTGTTGCATGATTGACCATTGCATTGTGTATGCCTTGATCGTCTCATTGATAGTCTTCATATGTGCATTGTGTATGCCATTCTTCGTTCATAGCATTGCGTATGCTAGTCGCACCCTTGCATGTCATCCTTTGCATGTTTGCATCATTTAGTCGCATTGCATTTAGGTTGCATGCTAGAGTAACATTCATACCATGCATTGTTTGTTGCATTGTGTTTGGAATAGGAGTTAGTCCAAACACGGGAAATGAGGGACGTTTCGTACTCAAAGTGATGAAACGTGCCTCGATTCCCGGTCGCCGACACTCTTGACGACACATGATGGAGTTTAGGAATTTATGTGTTCATATGTGCATTCATTCTATATTAAGTTGTGCAATTTGGTTCCTCGGCCATCATGCCTCGAGATGCGTGATTGGTGGCCCGAGAGTCAAGAGCCATACTCCCTTGAGTTCATAGCATGATAGGGAGGGTGGTCGTGTATACATTTGGCTTGTAAATTCCATGCCATGCACTGTCTGTCCTCTGTTGCAGCAAAACCAGTGTTCTGCAGGGAGAAATGGCAGGTCAGCCACTTTCAGTGCCGGCCGAGTACCAGTATCCAGCCGATGGCCCCATCTTTGGTCGATGACCATCCTCCCATGGCCGGTAGTCCTGTCTCCTGGCCGGTGACCTCCCACAATGCTCAGGGAGTGGTTCAGAAGCAGCCTTGGGACTTGCGCAGCTTTCAGGGGCATGAAACAGTGCAAACAGAGGCAACAGTTGGCATGTCAACGGATTTCTGAGCGAGGCGAATCAAGCATGCATCATCCAATCATTTCGAGGCCGAGCTGCGGCGTCCTCTTTAATTTCATACTTAGATTGTTTTGTAATTAATTTGTTAATTAATTAAGGGCTTTGTAATATTTAATTAGCTAGGGTAGTTGATTAATTATTCGGTTTGTATTATTTATTCGGACTCTCCGTGAGAGGGCGAATTTTGTAATAAGTGTGCGTGTGTGTGATGCATGTCTTCCAACCCCACGTCTTTCTCCCTTTTATTTACCAACTTATGATGGTTAGTTTTAGGGCATGTTTCAATTAGTATCTATATGTTCGCATGTTTGCATTCATTCATTTGTATTGCATGCACCGGGCTCGGCGCATCATGCTAACTGCATTGTATTTCAATTACAAGTTGAATACATGTATCGATTGTTGCATCTCATATGCCATCTTAGAATAGCCGAGCCTATTGTAGTTGCATTTTTGCATGTGTTGCATTAGGCATTCTTAGCATAGTTAGGATTTATGCATGATTTCTAATTAGCTTCTTTCTTTGGCTCGGAGTACTCGGTAAGTGTTTATGCTTTAGCATCCTTGCATGCGTGTGAGTGACTGCCATGATAGCATGCTTACCATGAGGCTATGTGCTTATGTGATATAACTGCCTAAATGCCTGTGGGTGAAGGTTGGATTATTCAAATTGGAACAATTCATCGATTGCGAGTTTTAAGCCCACTTGAGAGTGGCAAATCACCATGTTTTCTAAGCTCACTTGAGGGTGGCAAAATCCGCATTTTAGCCTACTTGCGAGTAGCAAATCGTTTTAAAAAACAAACATGAGATGTTTTGTTCCAACTTAGGCAATCCAGTTTATACTTGTATGCTGTGCGCATCACATAGTAATTCTAGGCTAATAAACCGGAATAAGAGCACATGTGTTTTCAAAAAGTCGATATCATGTTTAGTAGTGGCCGATCTTTGATCGGGCGAGCGGGGGTGCTCATTGCATGACCTTCCTCAATCGTACCCAAGTTCCCGAGCCGAGGCAACTTTGGTGATGACGGACACGTAGCCTTAGGCACGAGTCAAGGTTTCCTAAATTCCCCCAAAATAAAATATTTAGGTGGCGACTCTGTATCTGGCAAAGCAGTCCATGTTTGGCACTTCTTTCTAAAAATCAGTTTTTCAAAACGATTTGCCGAATTTGGACTCTTTGGTGATTTATCAATCTCGTATTGCACTTTGCGAGATCAGATTAAGAACCGTGACATTGAGTCCGAACTGTAGTGAGCCCAATGAACAAAACGGGATTTTCCCGGGACGTTCGGGGACGTCTACAATTACACTATTATTGAAAGAGTCAGATGTATGCTCAGAATGGCAAAGTTGCCAAAGTCATTCTGGGCTGAAGCAGCCCGTACAGCCTATTATCTCATCAACTGGTCGCCTTCAGTCCCGTTGAATTTTGTGATACTTGAGGAAGTCTGGTCTAGAAGAAAGGTATCATATTCTCACTTGAGAGTCTTCGGATGTAAGGAGTTCGCATACATCTCCAAAGAAAACAGACAAAAGCTTGATGACAAGTCCACTCCATGTATATTTGTGGCCTATTCAGATGCAGCATTTTGGTACATGTTATGGGAACCCAGTGAACAAGAAGATGTTCAGGAGCAGATGTGTTTTTCGGGAAGACCAGACAATAGCAGATTTTGAGAAGTTTGCAAAGTCTAGAGATGTCATCACTCCAGACTTGTTCCCATCTCCCAAGCCATCAAAAAATGCTAGATGCGATGATGTGCAACAAGAAGTGCCAGAGTTACATGATCCTATGCCAGAAATTGAGGATCAGGAGGAAAGAGATGAAAAACCCGGATGGAGAGGATGTTGAGCAGAGGAGCAATCCCTTCAACTAGAGGCAACTGGGCCTTAGTTGCGGAGATCTGAAAGAGCTGTCGTGCCATCAACCAAATATCCCACTTCTCAATATATTTTGATTACTGATGAGGGGGAGCCCGAGAGTTTTTCAGAAGCAAAGAGTCATACAAAAAAAGACTGTTGGATACAAGTCACGAAAGAGGAGATGAGTTCTTTATAGAAAAACCACACTTATGAGCTCGTTTCACTCCAAGAGGCAGGAGAGCCTTGAAGAACAAATGGGTATATAAGTTGAAGAAAGATGGCAACGGTAAACTACTGCAGCATAAAGCTCGCTTGGTGGTCAAAGGTTTTGGGCAGAAGAAGGGAATTGACTTTGATGAGATCTTCTCCCCAGTTGTGAAGATGACTTCCATTCGAGTAGCTTTGGGATTAGCAGCTCGCTTGAATCTGGAGGTAGAACAAATGGATGTCAAAACTGCCTTTCTCCATGGTGATTTGGAGGAAGAGATCTACATGGAGCAACCAGAAGGATTTGAAGTTAAAGGGAAACAGAACCTAGTCTACAAACTGAAGAAGAGTCTCTATGGCCTGAAGCAGGCTTCGAGACAATGGTACAAGAAATTTGATTCATTCATGGTGGATCACGAGTACACAAGAACAGTAACAGACCAGTGTGTATATTTTCGAAGGTTCTTGGATGGAAACTTCATCATCCTACTCTTGTATGTCAATGATATGCTGATCATCAGACATGATACTACTATGATCAACAAGTTGAAAAAGGACTTGTCACAGTATTTTGAGATGAAGAATTTAGGTCCAGCATAACAGATTTTGGGCATAAAGATTGTTCGTGACAAGAAAGCCAAGAATATATGGCTGTCACAGGAGAAATATATTGAACGGGTGATTGAAAGATTCAACATGAAAGATGCCAAGCCAGTCAGCACACCACCGGCCAACCATTTCAAGGTGACAAAACGTTCATGTCCCACGACCAGCTCTGATAGGAAAGAAATTGAGGCAATCCCTTATTCTTCCGCAGTAGGGAGTTTGATGTATGCAATGGTGTGTACCCGGCCAGATATAGCTCACACAGTTGGCGTTATGAGCAGATTCCTCACCAATCCAAGAAAGGAGCATTGGGAGGCAGTCAAATAGATTCTTCGGTACTTAAAGGGAACTTCAAAGATGTGTCTATGTTTCGGGGGAGCTGAACCAATTTTGGAGGGTTTTATAGATGCCGATATGACGGGTGATCTTGATAGTAGAAAGTCTACATCAGGATTTTTATTCACCTTTGCAGGGGGAGCTGTTTCATGGCATTCCAAACTAAAAAAGTGTGTTGCTTTATCTACAACAGAGGCATAGTACATTCCTGCCGCAGATGCTGGAAAGGAAATGTTGTGGTTAAAGCGGTTTCTCCAAGAATTGGGTCTACAGCAGGAAGAGTACAAGGTACATTGCGATAGTCAGAGTGTAATTGATTTGAGCAAGAATTCCATGTACCACTCACATACAAAGCACATTGATGTCCAGTATCATTGGATACTGTAGACACCCCATTTTTGACCGCCTTCAAGACTTGGACGTCACCGCTTGGACACTCGGTGATCTTCCATGTTTGTGTTCGTCTTGAGTTCCCGGAGGTCTCGACTACGCGCCTTGCCTCAGGATCTCTCGACTCGACTGTTTCGTGTCTGGTTTTGCACCAAACACTTGTGTTTTGCCTTCAAGGGGCAGGGAAGGGCTTGTGAGCCATCCCCACACTCCACCGGCCATGGCTTGAGGCCACCAGCTGTGTTTTGTTGCCACCGGCCAAATGTTTGGCCGGCCGGCTATTTTTTTTTGGTCAATTGCATTTTTGGCCGGCCGACTACTGTGCATCTGCTTTTGCAGATATTTTGGTGCAGCTGGCATGCACTTGGCTCCCCTCCATACACGTGTATGGAGGGATCTCCCTCTTTAGAAGCTTGTCTTGTAAGCTTACAAGACTAAAAGCTCTATAAAGAGGAGGCTTCTTCTCTTGGCATAGAGGTTAGAGACAAGGTTAGACATTTTAGACAGCCATTTTTAGGGTTTTAGTTCTAAGGTTAGGGTTTCGTTCATATCCTATCTCTATATCTCTCTCTAGTGTGTGTTTTGTCTCATTTTTGCTCACAAACACCCACCATCACACCATCTCTTGGAGCTGAGGCCCTTGAGGGTTGTTTTGGAGTTTTGGAGCTGGTTTCAACCAAAAGAAGCTGCTGGAGCTCCATTGTTGAAGAGGGTCTTCAAGGGTAAGAAGCTTGTCCCTTTATTCCCCATTTTTGCAAAGCTTTTCTACCTATCTTGCAATTGTTTTTTGGCTTTGCATATAACACATAAAAGTTATGTTTTTAAGGCCTCTAAATAGTTTGTTAAGAGTGTTTTGTGGTTTGAGGTTGTTTGACCCCTCTTAAGCCTTGTTTGGCCCTGTGTTTGTGCTATTTTGTGTGAGCTCCGGGACCACAGTGTTTGGGCCTCCTCACCACTGAAATCTTGAGGGATTTCAGAGGTGAGGATGGTGCCTTGAGGTCCAAGAAGGAGAGGGCCACCCCCTCTCCTGGTTGTCCTTGAAAAGGGCCATTTTTGCCTCTTGAAGGAGCATCTAGTTTAAGTGTGTGTTGGCCATGCCTTAACTGATTTTCAGGCTTATAATGTCATAATATAGCATTGTTGTATGTTGGTTTAGATACACCATGCTTGTTTAGCATACATGCCTTGTAATGCCATGTTGTGCTAGAGGATTCGAATGGGACGACAGTACATTCTACCTGCTCTCTGGTGCCCTGAAAATCATTGTAATGACCTAAGCTTTTCAAAAACCTTTTTGAACAGTGAAAACAAAGAGGAAGGCATTCCTCGGGATTTGCAAAACTTTGATCAAATTGAGAGAAAGATAGGCGTGCTAAGCCTTTTAATGAATGAAATCATGTTTGTTAGCGTGAGTACTGAGAAGGACCCTGGCTTGACCCAGACTGGTTTCACACTATCTTTAGCGCGAGCGATTTGTCGCTTTCTTAAAAATTTTTTAAAACAAAATGTTTTGCGCGGCCCTGCGAAGACCTGTGTGGAATCGCTCTTGAGATTGTGCAGCCTAGGATCGCTCTCAGCCTCAAGATCCAATCCGTCTGTTTTCGAACCTTGAACCCATTCAGAATGTTCAACGATCAACCGTCATGTGAGGCCCATGTGACCAGGTTTGAAGCAGCCCTCGAACAAGAGGCACCAAAATCAGATCAAGAAGGTCGGATCTCACCGCAAGAAGCTCGTGAAGCAACCGTGATGAATCCTTCTGCAGATCAATGCAACAGCCATCCTCCTGGATACAGGGAGACTTCAACCTCAAAACCATTTGGCATGGGCTTGTTACACTTTTACCCTTTGAGAGGCTCGCTGGGCCGAAAATCCAGAAGGGCGACCCAGGCAAAAGTTAGAGCAAATAAAAAAGAAATAGATACAAAAAGAAAAGAAAAATACAACAAAAAAATACAAAAAAAAAAAAAAACAAAAAAAAAAAAAGAAAAAAAGAAAAAAGAGAAAGAAAGAAAAACAGAAAAAGAAGCTCGCAAGGTCGAAACCCGCATTAGGCGCCTTGGCGAAAGTTAGAGCCTAAAAGTGAAGGTTAAAATACCCGAGTGTACCTTAACCGGAACTACGTAAGGCTTGATTCCCATGTTTGGGATACGTAGGCAACTTCATCCTGAAGTCCAGCCCCCAACGCTTTCATAGCGTCTCAGTCCATTGTAATGGTTTTGATCATCCTTGCCCTCTCCGAATCCGATAGTTCGGTTGTGACAACCGGGATACGTAGGCAACTTTATCCTAAAGTCCAGCCACCAACGCTTTCACAGTGACTGTGTCCATATATTGGTTCTGACTGTCTCCGTCTTTTCTGCATCCGAGAGTTCGTTTGCAATCATCACCGATGAGGATTGGTTTTCAGCGTGCTGCGGCATCGTCCGAACAAGGGGCAACTTTCCGTTGCCATGAGTTGCCATAAGTCGCCGTTCAAACCAGGGGCAACTTTCTGTTGCCATGCGGCCCTTCCAAGCAAGGGGCAATTTTCCATTGCCTCCGGTCCGAGGTTGCGCATCTCACGGGTAAGTTCTACGCTCGTTGAGCAGTGGCTGTTTGCAAAAATAGTTTTTGAAAATTTTTACTGAGGTTGACTATTTTCTCGAAAACTATTTCATTTTCCAAAACTGGACCTTTTCTTGGACCCAAAAAAGGAAAATTTTCAGTGCTCGCAGCCTGACTTGCATGATTTTCAAATCAAAAATCGAACAAGTACGTTAATCTAACTTTCATGTTGGTCAAAATTGTTTTAAACCAAAACAAAAAAAATGGTCAAAGTGATGAACTAGGGGCACAGTCGAGTCAGGTGTTCTGTCTTTCCCCCGTTGTCAACATACTTGCCAGAATGACACTTTATTCGCCAGAAAAGGCACAACTGAAGCTGTCAGTAAAGGGCTGAAAGCTCTCAACATCCTCCAAACGACGAGGTGTCAAGCCAAGTGCGAAGCACGAGTTGGGATGGATCAAGATACACCATTCCTTGTCTGGAACATCGACTAGACATCACCAGAAGAAATAGCCGTGAGCTAATGGTGTTGGGCGTGAACCCACAACTTCCTATTCATCCATCGATCACCCGGGGGAGGGACGAAAAATAAGAGAATAAAGAATAGAGAGGTGTAAGTCGAGAGAAAAACCGAGTCTGAGGGCCGAGTGATGTGAGAATCACAAATCAGAAAGGGTGGGAAACATACCCAGAGGAACTGGCTCCCCGAGATCTGAGGTCTTTCGTTTTTGTAAACACATCCGTGTGTTGTGTCTTTTGTTTTGTTTACCTCAACTCTTGTTTTGAGTCTTTTCCGAGCGTGTCTCGTTGTGTTTAGGTCGTGTACCTTTTGTTTGAGTCTTTCTCACTGTGTTCAGTTTTAGGCTCGATACCCCGATTGAAAAACCCTTTTTCAATTCCAAAAATTGCTTATGCTTAGAGTGTTGTGCCATTCTCTACATTTAGGCAAAGCAAAAGGAGAAAAGGAGAATTTGGGGCATCTGAGTGTGTTTCAACTCCAGCCAGTTTCACCTTCGTATTCCGTCTTGTCAGATTGGGCTGTTTGTTCAGGATTTGCCGTGTGCAGAATGAACCGAGTGCTGTGTTATGGGCTGTATGCAGATTAGTCCCCAGTAGAGTAAGGGCTGTGTGTTCAGAATCAGGCAGTGGGTTGCTTGGGTTGTTTTACTATTGGCTGCTTAGTTATCTGATTATTACAATGCAAGTGTTCAATTTTCAGACAACAAATCAATTTCATTTACATTGAGGTGTAATATGGTGTGATGTAATGCAATGTAAAGATGTATAAATGTAACACTTTTTCAGACAAAAAGTTTGTTTCATTCCATCATTTTTCAAGTACATAAGTTTTGGGAAACAAAATCTGCCTGCGGCAGTACAAAGTATCCTAACTACCAACAAAAAGGGAAAAGTACAAAAAGAAGAAAAACAGCAAAAATCTGTATCAAACGTCAAAGTGGCTCCGAGGGCTATCAGTCCGTCTTAGTCCTCTTCCTGGACGAAGGTCCAGGAGCATCATCAGCACTGTCATCTGAGCCCGAGTCCGAGCCGTCTCCGGTCTCCTCCTCCGATGACTCTGCCTCCGCCTCTGTCTCCGCCTCGGACGACTCCTCGTCATCATCCGGAACCGGCGCCCGAGAGCTACTCCCGACATGAGTGCGCCCCGCCTTGGTGCGGGGGAATACTCTGCCCTCCTCATCTCTCCCTCGGACAGGAACAAAAGGTCCGGCTGGAGCACCTCCTACAGTGGGAATCTGGAAGGGAGGCTGAAAAGTACAAAAGGTAAATGCATCAGTGTACTGCGAACAGTTTATCAGTGCAGAATGCAGTGTATGAGTACAGTGTGTGAATGCCGTGAACAATTTATCAGTGTAGAATGCAGCGTATGAGTACAGTGCGTGGATGCTGTGAACAGTTTATCAGTGCAGAATGCAGTGTATGAGTACAGTGTATCAAATGCCGTGAGATCAGTGTGTCAAGTGTTGTATTATGTATCAGATTATGTCAACCAGTTTATGCATGGTTTGAGACTGTGGTCAGAAGAACATATCGGAATACTGTAGAGGGCCAGAAGGTCGAAAGTGCACTGCAACATCCCCATCATGGAGGCATTCAGCTCCAGGGACTGCCGGGTGTACTCGGAGGAAGCCTGCAAAAGTATCAGATGCATCAGTATTCTGCGGAATATCAAATAAACTAAAAATGAAATGACAATGCAAGATGCAAAATGCAGTAATACATATTGGAGGCAGGTCATGGAAACAGACCAACTCGTGATCAGTCGAAGGAGGAGCAAAGGGGATCTGGTAGGAGGCCCCGCCCTGCCCTCTGTATGTCAACGAGGTGGGCAGTGCAGGCCAACTAGCCCCCCGCTCTCTCCGAGCTCCGCTCCCGCAACGGACCCGAGCCCTCCTCGATGTCCCTACCCCTGCGCCTGTCCTGGCTGTCGGCACCGCAGGTCTCTCTCTCTCAGCTCGGCGGCCACCGCTCAGAGGCCGCATAAGGAAGGTCCGGATGAACTCCGTGTAGTCACCTATGCTCCTGTGGCGTATCGCATCCCAACCGATACTCGGTCATCTGCTCGAGAGTGTACCTCTCAGTCTCCCTCATGTCCTTAGGGGGGGGAGCTGGAACTATCTGCTCTGGTAGACCCAGGGTCTGGCGCAAGAAGCGCTCGCCTAGGTACCAGGCCCGACAGACTGGTCCCTCCAAGAGGATCTTGAACGGGCAGTCTCTACCGCACCTGCGAATCGCTCCCAAATCTCAGCCGGCAGTGGGGCCCAAGGCTGCCAGGTGATCTAAAAATGAAATCTAGATTGTTATCTACTGTTGTTGAAAACATACAGTGTAAAGCGAAGCTTAAATGAACTGCAAGTAAAACATACCTCCGCGGCGGTGATGGCGTCAAAGTAGCGACGGAAGAAGATGAACGTCTCCCGTGGTCTCCGCACACACCTCACGTCGAAGCGTCGCGAGAACGGGACGACGAGAGGGGTCTCTACATCAAGAACTGGGGCCAGCCTAGGAAAGTAGGCGTAGACTGACAACTGCAGAATACCAGTATGCTTATCAGATAAAGCAGAATGCAGAATAAAGCAGAAATAACAGAGCCGTGTATTGTGCAGTATATTGTGCAGAACAGTGAGTTCTGCAGTGTACAGTGTGAGCAGTGTACAGCCAGTGTAAAATAGATTACAGTGCGTGCAGTGTACAGAGTACAGTACAGGGTACAGGAAGCAGAAAAGCAGAAATGTAAAGCAGAAAAAGGAAACGTACCTCCCAAGCACGCCAGTAGCCCCCGAGCAACTGTCCGCTGCCACGGGAAGCCGAGCTCATATATTCGTAGAGGGTAGCCAGAGCGGCGCCACCCCAGTCGTAGTCCAAGATCCAGGTGACGTCCACTAGAGCGCTGAGAAAACACAAGGGCACGGTATTCGCCCGGTCGGCGAAAATAGTCGTCCCTAGCAGGAACATTAGAAAGCTGCGCGCGTATCTCTCCACGGCCTCCTGAGTCATCGGAGCCTCCTCCACCAACGCGGGCTGGACCCTAAACTGCACCTCAAACCAGGAATAGCGGACGAAGCCTGGGCGGGCGAGAGGCGGCACCTCGCCAAGCAGATAGATCTGAGCAGCTGTCCACTCGTCCATGTCGGTATCGAAGGGGATCGGATCACCCCCTACCCCGATGCCTGTGAGCATCGAGAAGTCGACGGGAGTCATCGTCATCTCCCCGGTAGCAGAAAGGTGGAACGAGTCGGTGGTGTCCCACCATCTCTCCACTAGAGCAGTAAGGAGAGGTCTGCATGCGATAAGACGGGGGAGTCCCCTGCAGAATGCGCCGAAGCCGGCCTGGTCCACAATGTGACGAACGGCGTCCGGTAGCTCCATGTACCAATCTCTGGCAGCAACGTTCCCATACCCGCGGTTGGTATGGGAATCTCCCTATTCAAAAGCAAACCGTGGCGAAACAATATATAAAAAATACAGTTTTGAAGTGCATTCAGAATTGGTGACAGATACGGCGTGTGTGCACGTCTTCGAATTCCAACAAATACCGGGTGCCGGTATGCTCATAGTGAACTACAACGTGTGATGTGTCAGCGTGTTTGGGTGGTTCAGTACAGATATAGCGTGTGTGCACGTTCTCAAGTTCAAACAAATATCGGGTGTTGGTGTGCGTACAGAAAACTACAACGTGTGATGTGTCAGTGTGTTTGCATGGTTCAGTGTAGATACGGTAGGGCAAGTGCAGTGTGTGTGCGCGTGTTCAGTTTCAAACGGATATCAGTTGCAAGTATGATTACAGTCAACTACAATATGCAGTGCATCAATGTATTCGGCCTAGGCAGTTAAAGAAATAATTAACTCTGGCAGTTAAATGTGCGGAAAGCAACAAAGAGGGGAGACTATACCTCAGAAGCGCCGAAGGATACATGAGATGTCGGCTCGCGCAGAAGCAGGTCCTGTGGCATGCTCCGGTCGAAGCTCCTGAACTGACAAAGTCCATCAGGAGGCAAGACGTGGATAGCCGGCCGGTAGGTCGCCAGGTCGAACGGGTGGGCGCTCAAAGGCAAGGGCTCGGCCCCAGGGTCCATCTCGTGATCCGGGGGAGTCCCGCCCTGTGGAAGATCGCCGCCATGTCAGAAGTGATGAGAGAATGGCGGGAAATGAAAATAGGGCTAGAATGCGAAACGTCAATGAAAAGTCAACCCCGGGAGGGCGAAAAATGACCGGAAAGAGCCGGGAAGTGGAAAATGTACGGAAGTCAAGAAAAACTTGGGGCAAACAAACCCCAAGAGGTGGAAATGGCAAAGGAAGCACCGAAACAAAGTTTTGATCGGATGAAAATGTTCGAAACGCGAAGATAATCCCGAATCCAACGACGAAACGGACGTGAAACGCGAGAAAATCGAGGGATAAAGGAGGGGGGAAAATGCTCTAGAAAGAGAGAGGAGAGAATTTCGGCTAGAGGAATGAAAAGAATAGGGTTTGGAACCCTATTTTAAAACACCCGAGGCAAAAAGTCAAAACTGCCCCGATCCAGGCACTTTTGGCCGGTCGGCTACATTTTTGGCCGCCGGCCAAATTTTTGGCCGGTTATGTTTTTCTGTGGCCGGTGGATAGCCGGTGGCTCCTCTCCGGCCGGTGAGCCTCCCACAACCTTTTTTTTGGTTAGATCTGTAGTTTGGGGCCTTCATTGCTCAAGATAGTGCAAGAACAGTGCATTTTCAAAGCTCAACAGCCTCCATTTTGACCCCGGACCATGTGTCTGTGCGTGGCACTCGAAGTCATGCAGGTGTATCCTTTTTGTATCCTTTTGTCTTTTACAAGATTCAAAAGTTGTCCCCTGTGCGTTGCAGCATTCATCGCACTGTTTGGTGCATTGCATCGCGCTGTTTGCGCATCTCATTGCATTTGGCATGCAAAATGGTCTGGCGAGACCCTAAAACGCACTGGTCTGGCGAGACTTTAAATACGCTCGGTCTAGCGAGACCTTAAACCCGCTCGGTTGCATTGTCATGCATTTCAAATGACGTGCGTGGTTGCGCATTCGGGTTCATATGCATTAGACACACGTTGTTTCGCACTTGCATCAACATGCATTGTCATGCATCTCAAAAGCCGCGCGTTATCGCGCACTTCGAAACCATGAAAAATCATACATTCAAAAAAACAAAATTCATGCATCACACGATCTGGGAGACCTTAAATCCTTGGAAGGTGCAAGACCTTCCGTGCATTGATGTGGACAGTTCGTTTGCATTGTCATGCATCTCTAAAGCCGCGTATTGCCGCGCATTTAAAATTCATGCATTTTCATGCATCTCAAGCCGCGCGTTGCCGCGCATTAGGAAATCCATGCATTGTCTTGCATTTCAAAGCGACTTGCGTTGTCGCGCAGTCCAAGCAACATGCATTTCATGCATCATTTGCATTTCAAAAAACAAAATCATGCATCATTTGCATTTTCAAAAACAACAAAAACAACAAAAACAAAAAAAAAAAAACATGCATATGTAGTGCATTCATTGTAAATAGAGCATTATCATGCATACATGGTAAATATTGCATTGTCATGCATCGTAGAAAGTAGTAAACATGCATTGTTCATGCATTTCCACTGTAAATATTGCATGTACATTGCATTGCATATTGTAGATATTGCAT
The DNA here is from genome assembly GCA_030407325.1 of Camellia japonica. Classification (NCBI taxonomy): domain Eukaryota; kingdom Viridiplantae; phylum Streptophyta; class Magnoliopsida; order Ericales; family Theaceae; genus Camellia; species Camellia japonica. The sequence goes on along the minus strand of JAPPVO010000017.1, from coordinate 94,871,676 downwards.
TGTAGATTGCATGCATTCCTTGCATCACTTCCATCTATGGCTTGCGCCTTTCCATGTTGAGCTTTGTCTGGTATGTGCCTATACTTTTCATGTCAAAACATAGTTCAGTAGACCGTCCTATGTTAGCCGCGACTTGTATGTGTCCATGCCTTTCCTAGGCAAGATTTGGTTTGGCCCGCGTGCCATATCCATTGCATTGCATATTTGTAGATATTGCATTGTAGATTGCATTGCATTCCTTGCATCACTTCCATCTATGGCTTGCGCCTTTCCATGTTGAGCTTGGTCTGGTATGTGCCCATACTTCTTGTGTCAAAACATAGTTCAGACCGTTCTATGTTAGCCGCGGCTTGTATGTGTACTGCCTTTCCTAGGCAAGATTTGGTTTGGCTGCATGCCATATCCATTGTATATATTACATTATAGTGCAATTTTGCATCTAGCATTAGGATCATTGTTCTTTCTTCAGCGGGTCGTTTCCCCACTTATGTCATCCCCCCAATACTCGTTCTTATGTCTGTCTACATTACTCATAGTTCAGTAGACCGTTCTATAGTAGATGTACGGGGGGAAAATATTCCGGCTACCCGCACTTCCTTTCTTCCCAGTTCCTCAGCTGTCCGATCACCTGAAAGCGCAAAAGCGGTGAGCTACCCGGCGGTGTGTGGCCGGAAAACACCTCCGACGCTCAAGTTAGAACCACACACCTGGAAAAAATGACTAGAGAGAAGGGAGAGTTTGAGTGTAAGTCTTACTTACAAAAATTGTCCATCCTCCTAAGGGGTGGCGCCGACTTGTTTATATACCTCTCTGCGCTTCATATCTACTCCCAATGATCTCTCAACACGTGGCTCTGCTATCCCATCTGTCAGCACATAAACCATGCCTCTGTCAGGTCACACCATGCTGGACATTACCTAATCCCCAATGCCAGCCTTCTCTGCTGGAGCCCGGCAGCCGAGCTGCCCAATCCATAGCCGGGCTGTGCTTCGTGCCCAAGCACGCCGCTGACTAATCTGAGGGAACCGGGCTACGCAGCATCCCGGCTGGACCGTGTCCGAGATATCTGCATTCACCTTTATCGGCCTTCCTGCCGAACAAACTCATAGCTCGGTCGACTACGCCCTTCCTGGCGCCGGTCATCTGCTTGGCTGGTCGGCCTTCCTGCGAAGCACGCAGCTCGGTTCACACAATCGGTGCCTTAACCGAGCACCTTCTCAGCCCAGTACTTGCTCGGCCAAAATCTTGCCCGGCGTAACTCTATCCGGCCAAATCTGTCCGGCACGGTACCAGACCATTATTTTCCCACTCAATTGCCCCTTAATTCCGTCCGCTCTAGCGTGACAGGGATTACCTACTCCAACCGAGGTATAATTTCATTTCCTCGGTCCCCGGCTTATCAATTAGTAACCAGACTGGACGACGCTGTCTTCGAACTTGCCCGGTTTTGCTTTCAAACTTGCCCGGTATTTTCTCAATCTTGCCCGGCAGTCTTCCCGGTTGATGCTACATCAGACCTCGGTGTCATCTCGTTTTTCCCGGCTGACGCATCAACTGCCCCTGTCTCTTCAACTCTGACGAAGTCATTAAATGGGGCACGTGGCAGCTTCTTATTCGTCCTCGAGCAGCCAACCGGCTGCCGAAATTCAAAAATTTTGGCGGTTAAACTCCCTATATACAGGCCACCCTCACCTTCTTTCCTCTCCTACTGCCATTCCATCGTTCCAGCCGCTCCAGAGCTCGTGCCCCTTCCCTTTCCTGCCATTGCTGCGTTAGTGCCTCGAAGAAGTCCTCCTCGCCTTCTCCTGGTAAGTTCTTGTATTTTCTCGCCATTTTCTTTCACATTTCACACATTAGGGTCTGAAAACACAGCTTTTAGAACTTAGGCACCTAAAAACATCCCAAACCTTCCATAGTTCATGGTGTTCTTGATTTCCCCTGAAGAACAATGAAGAACTGGGGCGGACCGGGCTCCTGGTCTCCATTTGATCCAAAAGAACCACAAAACTGAGAAAATAACATGTTTGTAGTGAATACAGTAAAAACCGAGATAGTGGGAGTACTTGGTCGTCCAACCGGGCTAGTATCTGATCCGTTTGGGCGATTGAGCTCTCTAGCAGCCTTAGGAACCGGGGTGGTTTGGCACGCCTTCGGACCGAGCTAAAGTCAAGCTTGGTTTTGCGAGACCGCGCTCACACTTGCCATCCTTTTCCTGCAGAGTCCAAGGGGACCATTAACCATTCTGAAGCTCCCAAGACCGAGCAATCATCCAGTGCCAAACCACAACCGAGCTACCTTAGGACCGCCTCAAATGGGGAAGTACCGCTATATGGTAGACACCCCGGCTGCCTTAGACGCGTTCAGGGAGGAGTACGGCATCCCGGCCGATGTCCACCTCGAACTTGCAGCCGAGCAAACAACTCCTTGGGGAAGAGCCGAGCAATGCCCCTTCACCGTGCTCTCAATAGTTGAGGGAGGCCTTCGCTTTCCACTCAATCCCCTGATCACAGAATTCTTACGCCGCACCGGGCTGGCACCAACCCAAGTGTCAACAAATACATACCGGATTATCAATGGCGTTCACGAATTAAACAACCGGCTTGGCACTCAACTAGGCTTAGCCGAGATCTTAAGGCAGTACACCATGGGCCACACCGGGGACGGTCTTGCCTACTACCTGAAAATAAGACCGGGCAAGGAGAAAATAGTGACCGGCACCCCAGATAAAGACTTGCACGATGACGACTTTTTCTGGGTGTCTGGCAACTATGAAACGGCCGGCGTACCGGGCTGGTTTATTAGCAAGAACTTTGGTACTTCATGTAAGCCGCGCTTTCTTGCTCGGTCAATCCTCTTAACTGATTATTCTTTACTTAGCCATTTTTTGTTTCCATTGCAGCAATCCAGGATCTACAGGCGAATTACCAGTTCCCAAACTCCGAGTCAATCCGAACCGTGCTCCGATACAGGCACCGGGATTGTAACGAACTGCTCGGTTATCAACCTACTTACAGATACTCTGCTCCCCGCCGGGGTAGAGTCACTGACTTCCTGCGCCAGCCAACTCCACCTCCGGATCCAACTTTACCTGACATCCCCTTAATCCGGCTGACCGAGGAACAGGAAATGGCCAAGCAGAGTCGAATCCGAAATTTGCTAACTGCCACCTCAGCCGAGCTACCGGGCGTCAGCACTCCCTCATCCGCGGCCGGTCAATCCAGCGGCGCAGTGATTGGCCTCGCCACACATGCAACCGGCCAACCCCGCCGAGAACCTGCGCAGCGCCGGGGTGGAAAAAGAGCTCGGCCAGATCCCTCAGCCGAACTGGTGGCTGAGCTAGAAACCGAGCAACCTGCTGCACAAGCCAGCACCGTACCGGCCTGGCGCCCGCTGTTGAAACACCGGGGTGCTGACATCCCGGCCAACGCCTCGGTCAAAGGCGACAAGGAACATCTGTTGGCCTTCGACCTGTCAAAGGCACTCCTGCTGCCGTCTGACGTGGTTTGGAAGTGACCACGTTCCAGACACCCGGCTGGTCAAATCGTCCGTTAAGTCAATGACCAGGGTAAGCACCCCAACCTACTCCCAGAATTTTCCAAGTGTTTGCCCGGTTTCTTTGCTGATCAAGTTTTTTTCTTGCAGGCCATCCAGAAACAGCACCTCGTGATGGAGCGCATCCACCGACTTAGGCAGAGGGCAACTGATACAGCCAGCCAAGTTGAGAGCCTTCAGACCGAGCTGGGACGGGCAAAGGCATCTTTCGACCGGGCTAGCACCGAAAACAACAGACTGCTCGGCCTGCTGAATGAGGCCGAGAAAAAACGAGATGAGCTCCAAGCCGAGCTTAACGCGCTGAAAGAGTCCAGGGATAAAGACTGCGAAGATGCCAACAATGCAGGCTTCAAAGAAGCAGAAGACAACTACAAAAAGCAGGTCTTTGCAACCCAGGACATATACTTCAAGGCCGGCTGGAAGGAAGCTTGCTCTAAGCTCGGTCAGGGCCCCGAAACCGATGTGTTTGCCTCCACACCGAAAGCCTTTCTGCCGGTCTACCTTGTGCCTTATGCAAACGATGTCTTCACTGCGTTGCAGGCAGAGGCCGAGGAAGAGCTTGCTAGAGAGACGGCTGCAGACGCCGGTGAAGGAAGCAGCCCCGAGCAGAATGTCCAGAATGAGCCCGGTGATCAAGAGAGGAATGCACCGGTCAACATTGAAGATGAATTTGACAACCTCTCCCCCCTTGCTTAGTTTCTCTTTGAACTTGCTTTTGTTTGTTTTTGATGTAACCGGGCTAAGTCTCACATTTTGTAACCGGGCTAAGTACCCCACCTTTGTATTCATTTCGAATTAATCAAAAAGCTTAACTTTTATGAAGTGTTTGCACGGTTTGCTTGAGCTTCATAAAAACATCAACTCACTGAACCGGGATACATCACCTCGGTTGTACCATCTCCAACCGAGGTAATTCATCTCGGCAAGAAATATCGAACTTGCACAAACATTAATCCACCCAACCGGACAAAACATCTTGGTTGGGAATTCAAAATTGGATAAAACACCAATCAATTCCAACCGGAGCAAAGCATCTCGGTTGGGAATTCCATAGTTGGGCAAAACCCCAACTCTTCCAACCGGATTAGTCCATCTCGGTTGGAATCCAAAGTTGGGAAAACACCAACTCTTCCAACCGCAAAACATCTCGGTTGGGAATCCAAAGTTGGGCAAAACACCAACTCTTCCAACCGAGCAAAACATCTCGGTTGGGAATTCCAAAGTTGGGCAAAACACCAACTCTTCCAACCGGAGCAAAACATCTCGGTTGGGAATTAAGTTGGGCAAAACACCAACTCTTCTAACCGGAGCAAAACATCTCGGAATATCTAAGTTGGACAAAACACCAACTTCCAACCGGAGCAAAACATCTCGGGCATCCTAAGTTGAACAAAACATCAACTTCCAACCGGAGCAAACATCTCGGTTGGGAATTCTAAGTTGGACAAAACACCAACTCACCTAGCCGGAGCAAAACATCTCGGCAAGAAATATCTAAGTTGAACAAAACATCAACAGTTCTAACCGGAGCAACTCAACTCGGTTGGGATGGCTTATGTTAGACAAAACACCAACTTTTCTAGCCATAGCAAAACATCTCGGTTTTTACATTAAAATAACAGTGCAATTGCTAAAGCAAAATCACTTCTATATATTGACAAAAAGAATTACATTCTGAAGTGCAAGCCCAAAAATTCCTTTGCACAAGAAGAGAAAGCAAAAGCTTAGAAATAATACAGTTTGAGGTTGGCCGCATTCCATGGTCGTGGTATTGCTCTACCCTCTAGATCCTCCAAGTGGTAAGCCCCCTTGCCCGCCAGACCGGTGATCTTGTATGGTCCTTCCCAATTTGCCCCTAGTTTGCCTTCACCTGGCACCAGGGTGTTGCCCATCACTTTCCTCAAAACCCAATCACCAACTTGAACGGTCTGGGGTGCACCGTCTTGTTGTTTTCTTCGAGAGCTCTTGTTGGTAGGCGGCCACATGGATGAGAGCTTTCTCCCGTCGCTCTTCCACAAGGTCCAGCTCCAAGGCTATTGCCTCGGCGTTCAGTTCTGGCTCAAAACTCTCGCTTCGTAGGGTGGGCATGCCAACTTCCAAAGGTATGACCGCCTCCATGCCATAAGCCAAAGCAAATGGAGTCTCCCCGGTAGATCGACGCGGGGTTGTTCGGTACGCCCAAAGGACGCTTGGTAATTCCTCGGCCCATTTTCCTTTCGCCTTCTCCAGCCGTTTCTTCAATCCATCAAGAATAGTCTTGTTTGAAGCCTCGGCTTGACCGTTGGACTGTGGGTAAGCCGGAGTGGAGTTGTAAAATTCAATCTTCAAGTCTTCACAAAATCCTCTGAATAGGCGACCGTCAAACTGGGTGCCATTGTCAGAGATCAAAATCTTTGGGACGCCAAACCGCGTAACAACGTTCTGCCAGACAAACCGCTTCACGTCTTTCTCTTTGATCGTTGCCAATGGCTCAGCTTCAACCCATTTTGTGAAGTAATCCGTGGCTGCGATGAAGAATTTCCGGTTGCCCGGTGCTGTTGGCAATGGCCCCACTATATCTAGCCCCCACATGGCGAAGGGCCAAGGACTAGTGAGGGGAAGAAGTTCCCTAGCAGGCTGATGGATCTGATGGGCGAATTTCTGGCATTTTTCGCATTGCGGACATACTTCTGTGCGTCGGCCTGCATGCATGGCCACCAGTATCCCTGCGAAATAGCTCGGTAAGCCAATGACCGCCTCCTATATGACTGCCGCAATACCTTCGTGAATTTCGTACAAAAATGCCTCCACACTACTTGGGTGTATGCACTTCAGGTAAGGACCAGTGAAGGACTTTTTATACAACGCACCGGATGGAGAGAGCCAAAACCGCTCTGATTTTACCCGGACTTTGTGCGCTTCCTTCTTGTCAGTTGGTAGAATCCGGTCTCTGAGGAACAAGATTATGGGGTCCATCCAGGAAGGTCCTAGCGCGGCGCAGAGTACATCCGTCTGCCCGGCGTCTTCAATGCTCGGTCGTGGAAGAAAGTCAACTAACAGGGGGTTTGGAGACGTACTGTCTACCATCGAGGCGAGGCCGGCCAGCTCATCAGCTCGGCAATTCTCTTCACGGCCAATCTGTTGGACTCTGATTGCCTGAAACTGCCTGATGTGTTCCCTAACCAGAGCTTGGTACTTCGCCATTCTTTCATCCTTTGCCTCGTAAATCCCAGAGACTTGGTTAACCACAAGCTGGGAATCACTGTACACCATTAGCTCGGCAGCCTTCATCTGAATAGCGCTCTTGAGCCCGGCCAGAAGGGCCTCGTACTCAGCCTCGTTGTTAGATGCTGGGAAGCCAAGGGTAATGGAATGTTCAATGGTTAGGCCATCTGGGAGATAAGAACGATACCTAGCCCGGCACCGTGACGATTGGACGCTCCATCAACAAAAAGCTTCCACATTTCCCCCACAAAAAGCTTCCAACAGTCCGACGGGTCCTGAGAGTTGCGAAAGGTGATGGGATCATTGTTGCTCGGTTGTCTGGTATTGACCGGTTGCTCGCCAGCCCCCCTTGGTGATTCGGCACCGGACTCAGCAAGTTGGTCTTGAATGCCTAAGTCCGTAGGCGAATCATCAGGTTGCGGTATGATGCCGGCCGGGCTCTGTGCTGAGTAGTTCTATTACTTCCCCCCCTGGTGAGGCGGTACCGGACTGAGTGGGGACAACAACACCCGACTCGGTCATCGCGTCACCGGTTGACGGAGCTGCAGAAGCTGAGGGCAGTTCGGTGGGCGCGCAAATTCCGCGTCGCCAACTCCACCAGATTCTTGTATCGTGGTCAGGCTTGCATTCTCTTCTTCTTCCGCCGCGGCAATATCGACCGGGCATACCGGATGGTTCCTGGTGAGAATTCCGCAACGAAATCGGCCAGGGTCTGGGCCTTTATAGCTGTGCGCGGCTGGAACTTCACATCAAATTGTCCTAATTCGACCGCCCACTTGAGGATTCGGCCAGAGAAGTCTGCCCGTTCAAACAAGGCCTTAAGGGGAACTCAGTCAGTACGACGATGGTGTGGGCGTGAAAATAATGCGCCAACTTCCTAGAAGCCATCATCAATGCCAACGCGAGCTTTTCCAACGGCAAGTACCTTGTTTCTGCCGGCAGCAAGGTTTTACTGACATAAAAGATTGGGAGGTGCTTGATTCCATCGCTCGGAGAGTACCGCACTGACTGCGTGCTGTGAGACAGCGAGGTAAAGATAGAGTTCCTCACCCGGCTTAGGTGTGACCAACAGTGGTGGAGAAGACAGATAATCCTTGAGCTCGGCCAAGGCTCGGTCACACTCTTCGTCCCACGAAAACTTGGACTTCAGTGCTTGAAAGAAGGGGCGACAGCGATCTGATGACCGGCTTATAAATCGATTAAGCGCGGCGGCCATTCCGGCCAGATGCTGCACGTCCTTAGCTGAGCTGGGCTGCTTTAACTCTTGCACGGCTCTGATCTGACTAGGGTCTGCTTCAATGCCTCGGTTCGTGACTAGGAATCCCAAAAATTTGCCGGACCCCACGCCAAAGGCACATTTTGATGCATCAAGCGCAGCTTGTGCTTCTTTAGGATGGCAAACATCTCAGCTAGGTCGGATAGATGGGTTTGCCTCATGTCGCTTTTCACCACCATATCATCGATGTAAGCCTCCATTATCCGGCCAAGCAAAGGAGCAAACATTCTGGTCACCATCCTCTGAAAGGTTGCCCCGGCGTTCTTCAAACCAAAAGGCATGACTCGGTAGCAGAAAAGCCCCCTTGGAGTCGTGAAAGAGGTGATTTCTCAGTCAGGCCGTGCATGGCGATCTGATGGTAGCCGCGATAGGCGTCCAAGAAGCTAAGCCTACTATGTCCAGCGTCAAGTCCACAAGCTGGTCAATTCGCGCAAAGGGAAGCTATCTTTGGACAAGCTCGGTTGACTGTCTTGTAGTCGACACAAACTCGCCACTTTCCATTCTTCTTGGGAACCACTACTGTGTTGGAGATCCACTGAGGGTAGTGCACTTCCTGAATTGCTCGTGCCTCGAGCAAGTTTTGACTTCCTCCGCTACTACCTCGGCGTGATGCAGCGCCGATCTCCTTGTTCGCTGAATGACCGGCTTCGCCCCGGGAAGACATTGAGGTGATGGCAGATGAAACTTGGATCGAGGCCGGGCATGTCATAGGCGACCATGCGAAGACTTCGATTGTTGGCCAACAAAAACTCAACCATTTCAGTCCTCTCCTGAGCAGTAAGGCTGGAACCGAGCATGAAGAACTTATCCGGTTGCTCCATGTCGATTCGCACCTCCACCAAGTCCTCCACAGCTTTGTCTTCCGCCTTGGTGCCCACATCCTCCAGCACTCCTCGGTTTCCGGTCCTTCTACCATTTGCACGAAGCCTTTGGCGGCCCGGCTGCCGTTCACTGCCACGAAGCACTGTTTGGGACATGACTTGATCCCCCCAGATTTCCTCGATTGCCCCCATAGTCGAGGGGAATCTCATCACCTGGTGGTAGGTCGATGCCACAGCTTGCATGGCGTGGAGCCATCCTCTCCCAAGGATGAGGTTGTACGTTGAAGGCACATGTAACACCCAAAATTCCACCTGCTTGACGACGGATCCCGCTTTGACCGGCAGGATAATCTTCCCCAAGGGCCACTCTGGCTGTGAGTTGAACCCAACAAGTGTGGTGAAGTCGCCGGGGCCAAGTCTGTTCTCGGAGCTTGAGTTGTTTGAACGCGTCGTAATACATGATCTCGACCGAGCTTCCCTGATCGATCAAGATCCGTTTGACATCAAATTCCTTGACGCGCAGTGTCACTACTAGGGCATCGTTGTGCGGCGTCTGGATACGCTCCAGATCCCTTGAAGTGAAACTAATCACATCCTTCTCTTCGGTTTTTCCCTTCTTGATGGCGGGCTGTACTGACAAAACTTCCCTCATGTGCTCTGCTTTCTTGATCATACCCCGGAGTTCGCAAACACGAGCCGGCTCCACTATGCCGTGGATGACATTTATAACTCCTTGTGGCGGTGCATCTCGGTCATCCTGTCCCCTGGGATCAACCGGAGCAGGGTTTGGCTTTACGCCGCCATCAATGTAAAGATCTAGGTGCCCGGCCGCGACCAGCTCTTCTAAGTGTTGCCTTAAAGGCAAACAATCCTCAGTCCGGTGGCCTCTCTCCCGGTGGAATGTGCAACGATACCGTGGATTGTAGCCCTTCTGTCCATCGCCTAGCTTAGCAGGAAACCGGACATACTCCTCGTCTCGGATCTCGCTAAGTATGCGATAGATTGGAATTTTGAAGACCGTGGCGATGCCAGTCCTTGCCTTCAATCTTCTGTTGGCGTCCGCTACATCATCACGGTTGTAATCATCCCGGTCGTTACGTCGTCCTCTACCCCGGTTCTTACGATTCGAACCGCGGTCTGAATCCTCTGCTCTGTCACTTGAGCGGCCGGACTCCTGTCCTACTGCGTGTACCTTGCCTGCTGTCTTCTTATCTGTTGCTACCGGAGCTGTCTTCGCGGTAGACGCCGAAGCATCATCCTCAACCCGGATGTGCTCATTGATGCGCTGCATGAGCTGGCTCATAGACGTCGGCTGATGCATGGTAAGCGAGTCTCGCAGTCTATGTCCGACCGGGAGTCCACGCTTGTACTGCGTGATTGCTAGGTTGACCGGGCAGTCCAAAATCTCATTGAAGGTTTCCCAATATCTGGAGTTGTATGCCTTCAATGTGTCGCTTGGTTCCATCTTGACACTCAGTAGGTGGTCCACTTCCTTAGGTGTCTTGGTGTTGGTTTTGAAGCAGGTCACAAAGGCTTCGGCCAACTGATGCCACCTCTCTATACCCCCCTCCGGCAACCTCTCGAACCACTTCAAACCCAGTTCGCCCAAACTGGACGGAAAGATAAGGCACATAAGAGCGTCATTTCGCCTATGTCCGGCATAACCTGTTGGAAATGACTTACGTGCATATAAGGATCTGTCTTCCCGTCGTACAATGTAAACTTTGGTTGGTGGAAGCCCGTCGGAAGAGGTGTCGTTTCTATCTCCAGTGAGAAAGGGGTGGCGCTCAACATTGCCAAGTCGGAATCCACCAGGAGCGGTGCTGTTTGGCGGGGTGGAGGCATTCCGACCTCTTCACTGGCGTGAACCCCATAGGATAACCGTGGAACGCCGGTATCCTTTGAGCCTCCCGTCGGCGAACCCGCTCTTTTAAAACTGCCCGCAAGTCTTCTGTGTAAGCGGAATAGGAATACCTCGACGTCGTCTCCGGACGTGAGGTCTGTAAGTGCTATCTTGCGTGCTGGACTTCTCTGCGTGCATGTCGGAATCACCATCTCTGTAGCTCCTGGTAATAGAGATTGCTGGAGTGTGCCTCTGACTCTGGCTGGCTGAACGGCGGGAGGGGGCTGAACGGCGGGATAGGGTGCGCTCACTGTGGTCACCCACTCCAGCTACACCCTTCCCTTTGTAACGCCGCTTGAGCTCCTCCATCTCTGCCGCCATTTGCCGGATGACGGCATCTTGGTCCCGCAACTTGTGTTCCAGGCGTTTGGAGTGTGATTCTCTCCGCCGTCGGTGACCGTCTGGACTACGGGAACGGCCATGACTTCTTCCGCGCTTATCCCGCGCGTCTCCCGCCTGTCCTCCGGTGGCTGTCTCCAGGTTCGCCATCGGAAGGATGGACGGGAGTCCTTCTCTCTGCCGGACAAACTCTGGCGTGGCTCCGTCGACGGCGGACAACGGAAACTCCTCGTTGTGCGCCATGAACGACGATCAGATGAACCCAGAAGACAAGGTTTTTTCTGCAAGCTTCCCATAGACGGCGCCAATTGTACGGGGGGAAAATATTCCGGCTACCCGCACTTCCTTTCTTCCCAGTTCCTCAGCTGTCCGATCACCTGAAAGCGCAAAAGCGGTGAGCTACCCGGTGGTGTGTGCCGGAAAACACCTCCGACGCTCAAGTTAGAACCACACACCTGAAAAAATGACTAGAGAGAAGGAGAGTGTTTTGAGTGTAAGTCTTACTTACAAAAATTGTACATCCTCCTAAGGGGTGGCGCCGACTTGTTTATATACCTCTCTGCGCTTCATATCTACTCCCAATGATCTCTCAACACGTGGCTCTGCTATCCCATCTGTCAGCACATAAACCATGCCTCTGTCAGGTCACACCATGCTGGACATTACCTAATCCCAAATGCCAGCCTTCTCTGCTGGAGCCCGGCAGCCGAGCTGCCCAATCCATAGCCGGGCTGTGCTTCGTGCCCAGCACGCCGCTGGCTAAGCCTGAGGGAACCGGGCTACGCAGCATCCCGGCTGGACCGTGTCCGAGATATCTGCATTCACCTTTGTCGGCCTTCCTGCCGAACAAACTCATAGCTCGGTCGACTACGCCCTTCCTGGCGCCGGTCATCTGCTTGGCTGGTCGGCCTTCCTGCGAAGCATGCAGCTCGGTTCACACAATCGGTGCCTTAACCGAGCACCTTCTCAGCCCAGTACTTGCTCGGCCAAAATCTTGCCCGGCGTAACTCTATCCGGCCAAATCTGTCCGGCACGGTACCAGACCATTATTTTCCCACTCAGTAGACGAACTTGTTATCTCCATCAATCTATTTGACATATGTGTGGTTTTGAACTGCTCATGATTGGATCATGATTCAATTGCTTTGCATATAGTTTGCATTGTTTCAATTGCATTGCATATCATTCGCATTGTTTATACATGGTTCTGTATACATTACACATCATTTTGCATTTATATTTTCTTTTTTTTTTGCATTGTTGTGCATACTGCTAACCATATCATACCTATTAAGTTGTTTTCTTTGCAAGCACGATATTGTATGTACGGTTCATTTGCGGCTAGTGGAACCAGACGAACCAGACAGGTATTGTATCCTCCGTGTGAGACGTTTGAGAATTGCATAATTCTCTTACATCCTTTCTGCATTGTAGTGTAGTTTGGTGTATGCTAGCTTAAAACTGTTGCATGTGTGCTTCGTTACAGCTTTCTTTGCATGATCATAAGTTATGTTCGGCTCGGTGCATTGTCTTGCATTTTGCCCCTGCCCTCGGGCGCATATCTTTATTGTCTTGCATGCTTTGTCTAAGTCTTCGGCCTTGTCAAAAATGAGTCGTCTCTAGGCTTTGACATTCACTCCCGTCATTCTTATGACTTTCGAGTTCTGTCAAAGAGGGGCAACTGTAGACACCCCATTTTTGACCGCCCTCAAGACTTGGACGTCACCGCTTGGACACTCGGTGATCTTCCATGTTTGTGTTCGTCTTGAGTTCCCGGAGGTCTCGGCTACGCGCCTTGCCTCAGGATCTCTCGACTCGACTGTTTCGTGTCTGGTTTTGCACCAAACACTTGTGTTTTGCCTTGAAGGGGCAGGGAAGGGCTTGTGAGCCATCCCCACACTCCACCGGCCATGGCTTGAGGCCACCGGCTGTGTTTTGTTGCCACCGGCCAAATGTTTGGTTGGCCGGCACTCTAGATGGCCGGCCGGCTATTTTTTTTTGGTCAATTGCATTTTTGGTCGGCCGACTACTGTGCATCTGCTTTTGCAGATATTTTGGTGCAGCTAACATGCACTTGTGCTCCCCTCCATACACGTGTATGGGGGATCTCCCTCTTTAGAAGCTTGTCTTGTAAGCTTACAAGACTAAAAGCTCTATAAAGAGGAGGCTTCTTCTCTTGGCATAGAGGTTAGAGACAAGGTTAGACATTTTAGACAGCCATTTTTAGGGTTTAAGTTCTAGGGTTAGGGTTTGGTTCATATCCTATCTCTATATCTCTCTCTAGTGTGTGTTTTGTCTCATTTTTGCTCACAAACACCCACCATCACACCATCTCTTGGAGCTGAGACCCTTGAGGGTTGTTTTGGAGTTTTGGAGCTGGTTTCAACCTAAAGAAGCTGCTGGAGCTCCATTGTTGAAGAGGGTCTTCAAGGGTAAGAAGCTTGTCCCTTTATTCTCCATTTTTGCAAAGCTTTTCTACCTATCTTGAAATTGTTTTTTGGCTTTGCATATAACACATAAAAGTTATGTTTTTAAGGCCTCTAAATAGTTTGTTAAGAGTGTTTTGTGGTTTGAGGTTGTTTGACCCCTCTTAAGCCTTGTTTGGCCCTTGTTTTGTGCTATTTTGTGTGAGCCCCGGGACCACAGTGTTTGGGCCTCCTCACCACTGATGAAATCTTGAGGGATTTCAGAGGTGAGGATGGTGCCTTGAGGTCCCAAGAAGGAGAGGGCCACCCCCTCTCCTTGTTGTCCTTGAAAAGGGCCATTTTTGCCTCTTGAAGGAGCATCTAGTTTAAGTGTGTGTTGGCCATGCCTTAACTGATTTCAGGCTTATAATGTCATAATATAGCATTGTTGTATTGTTTGGTTTAGATACACCATGCTTGTTTAGCATACATGCCTTGTAATGCCATGTTTAGGCCTTAACATGCCTTAGGTTGTAAGCCCTTGTTGTAGCATGATTTAAGCCTAGCTTTGTGAAGCTTTATAGTGCATGTTTTTGTATGCTTTAGCTCTGTTTTAAATTGCTTGAGTCATGCTTGCCATACATTGCATAGCCCCTTTGCATTATTAGCTTGTAGGCTTTAAATATGTGAAGTGTTGAGCATGCATTGCTCAATTTATTTCAGTGGTTTGGAACCACTTAACCTGTAATTTTAGTCCTTATAACATGCTTACATGCTTGCCTTTCAATGCTTCTTTGGTGCTTTAGAAGTTTGTGTTGTATGCTCCATGTTAAGCATTTGTGACTGCCTCCATACTTAGACCATTTAGATGCTGTCTAGGTGTGCCTTTGTCCCTGTTTTGGCATGATTTGGGACTGTTTTAATCCAACTTGGTCATTTGCTTCATGTGTCACATGATCTTGGTTTAAGCCCCTTGGCTTGTCTTGGGTTTTTGGCTTTGCTTGTCACAAGCTATGCTTGTCTTGTTTGCTTGGTTTGGCACCTCTTATAACATGACTTCAGAGCTTTTTCATGCATACTATGCACCCATGTTTGCATTCTCTTAAGTGTGCTTGAGAGTCCCTCTTTGTGCTTAAGTGGTGGCCCATGAACATGTGTATGTGTGTGTGTGTGTTAGTCCTTCGCTTTGAGTACTTCGGCCACTGTTTTAGGTTTGCTTGAGAGTTGCCTAATCAGTTTAAGTCCATCCCTTTTGTTTATTGCATGCACTCCTTGTATGTTGTAGCATATTGATGAGTTGTTGCATGATTGAAACTGCATGATTGAATGAAGTCACATGTTGGCTTGCATGCTTGAATACCTATATTAGCCTTGCACACTTGTTGGTCGCATTGTTTTATGCCTTGCATGTCTTGCATGCTCATTTGCATTGCCATGTTGCATGCCTAGTTAACATGCTTGGGTTGCATTGCATTAGCATGCATACTTGACCTCTTGAAATGAGTATGATAGAGGTTGAACCCCTTTCCTTGTTTATTTGGTTTGTATTCATTTGATTGAAGTTGCATGCTTGATTCTTCGAGCCATCATGCATGGAAATGCGTGATTGGTGGTCCGAGAATCGAGGCCCGTGTCCCTTTGAGTCATAAACATGATAAGGGGTATGATTGGTGCATACATTGCTTGAAATGCATTGCCATGCCAAATATTGCCCTCTGCTGCTGTCAAACCAGGTTCTGCAGGAATTTTTGTCCGGTCGGCTAAATGAAGTGCCGGCCGGCCATCTTTTTTGGTCGGTTGATTAAATCTGTGGCCGGTGACCATTCTCTATGGCCGGTGGTGTTCTCCTCCAGTCGGTGGTGTTCCCTAGCATCCCGAGAGCAAAACCTGAGACTTTGGCAGTCCTCAGAGGAGCAGAGCAGGGAAAACAGAGGCATCTTGAGCATGGCAGTGGATTTCCGGGCGGAACCGAGCATGCATGCATTGAGCCCTCTCCCCGAGGCTGCTATTTACTGCTTTCTTAGATTAATTAATTTGCTTAATTAATTTAATGGTCTGTAATATTTAATTAGCTTGGTGGTTAGTTAAATTGTATTATTCTTTCGGTCCCTCCGAGCGAGGGCAAATTTGTAATAAGTGTGGGTGAGTGTGTGTATGTCTTCCAACCCCCACTTCTTTCTCCCTTTTACTTACCTGCTTTCAATGGTTAGTACTAGGGCATATTTATTTTAGCATACATTATGCTATACATGCGTGCATCCATACATTTGTCTTGCATGCACTAGGCTCGGCGCATCATGCTAACTGCATAAGTATTTCAAATCTAAACCTGAATACATGCTACTTGTGCATTTTCGCATGTCATTCTTAGATTAGCCGAGCCTATTCTATGTGACATTCTCTATGCGATGCATTAGCCACTTTAACATGAACTAGGATCACGCATGTTTGCTAACTAGTTTACTGTTTTGGCACGGAGTACACTGTAAGTATTTTATGTTTTAGCATCTCGCATGAGTGTGAATGTTAAACATGACAGCATGATTACCATGAGGCTAGCTGCTTATGCGATATAACTGCTTGAATGCCTGTGGATGGAGGTCGAGTTACCTAAATTGGAATAATGCATTAAAACTGTGAGTTTTAAAGCCCACTGGATAGTGGCAAAACCATCTTTTCTAAAAGCCCACTCGAGGGTGGCAAAACCTGCATTTTAGCCTACTTGCGAGTAGCAAACCATTTTCAAAACAAACATGAAATGTTTTGTTCCAACTTAGGCGATTTGGTCTATACTTGTTTGGTGCGCGCATAACATTAATTCTAGGCTAATAACTGGAACAAGAGCATATAATGTTTTCAAAATAAGATATCACGGTTAGTAGAGGCCGATCTTTGATCGGCCGAGAGGGGGTGCTCATAGCTGACCTTCCCCAATCGTACCCAAGTTCCCGAGCCGAGGCAACTTTGGTGATGACGGACACGTGGCCTTTGGCACCGAGTCAGGGTTTCCTAAATTTCCCAAAATAAAATATTTAGGTGACGACTCTGTATCTGGCAAAGCAGTCCATGTTTGGCACTTCTTTCAAACAAATATGTTTTTCTCAAAACGATTTGCCAGGTTTGGACTCTTTGGTTCAGATTTAGAACCGTGACAATTTGAGTCCGAACTGTAGTAGACCCGCAAAACGAACAAAACGGGAGTCATCCTCCCGGGGCGTTCGGGGACATCTACAGATACGAGAAGTGATGGAAAAACAGCTGATGAAGCTGGTGAAGATTTACACAGATAAGAATCCTTCTGACATGATGACCAAGGTTGTCACCAGAAACAAACTAGAAGTTTGCAAGAATCTGACCGGGATGGACTTCAAGTACAAAAGTCAGTTATCCATATGGGCATGGAGGAGGAGAATTGTTAGCTGTTCTAGCCCACATGAAGGAGTAGTTAGAGGTTGGCTGGTTTACTCCAAGTCAAGAAGTAGGAGGGGAGATGGCAAGTGGCAGCCAACCCAATAACTCCTCTTCCTTGATTTTGTTTCCTTCTCTTTTCTGTATAAATTGAGGTGAGGAGGAAGAGAATAAACATAGAAAAACACAGAGTATGTGTTTGAGTGAGAGTTCTATAGAGAGAGAGTGTGTAATGCCCTCAAAATAATACATAAAACCCATCATTTAGACATGCAATGATATAAGAGATATCAACACCTTTCTATTCATCATAGTAGTTCTTACAACAGTATTACATGTTAACAACAAAAGCAAATGCCCTAAGGGCTTACAGCTTTCCAAGTCAACACTTGGTTACAAAAAATAAGAGTACTAATGTGCGAGCCGAATAAGTGGAAGAGTTGGGAGACGCGTACCCCAGAAACTGGATACTACTTGGCTTCGTACTGCGTAACTAGGGCGCCGAATACGTTAACAAGGCCGAATAGACGAGGGTCAGTAGATCCGAATAAATGTAAGGTGAATAGGATAAACGTAGGCTCAGGCCCCGAGGCCCAAAAAAGTGAGTATAAATACAAGAACCGCAAATCCAGAAAGGTATGTAAGAATCACTTCACTTAACTTAAAGAAGAAGTTATCTTGAGTGTCTGAACTAACTTGTCCGTCGGAGTGCTAATCCCGGCACCCCCGACCGGAGTTTTCCTCTTTTCAGGTGACTAGCTGAGGATCACCAGCGCCTCCCAGGATCTGAAGAGTATTTCCAAACCACTTCTCCACAATTGGCGCCGTCTGTGGGAATACTCAAATACATCCATGGCAGGCGTGACCGAAGATCCTCCGATGGCCACCGACAACTCGCTTGGACAACAAATCATCGCAGCAAGACCAGCCTCAGACCTCCGCTCATCGTCAAACCCAACGCAAAAGACAATACAGGCGACCATGGCGCAAGCTAGGCAAACCAAACAGAGGTTGGACAACATCATCGCTGAGAACGAACGCCTTCGTCGCGATCTGGCCTCGGAAATATCAAAATCCAAACGAACGGTGCGCCAGGCTTCTGAGCGACCACCGAGGGCAGATGATCGAGATCCCGGGCCCCGCAGCAAGCAACTGACGGCGGCTATGCGACGACAGATCCCCCTGCGGTGTTGGCGAAGGACGAACGTCTTCACCAGTGCGTCCGGAAGGATGTGGTCGAAACACCTGCTCCTCCGCAGGACGCAATTCCGCTTGATACCGTCCACATGATATACAGCCTGCCAGCAGCCCCGGCCGTACATGCGATCCAATCACATCCAGGTCCCCAACAGCAGCTCACGCCAGCGAAGCGGCCCCGAGAATCGCCAAGTATCACCTTTGACGATTCCGATTTGATCGGTGTATCACTCCCTCACATCGATCCGTTGGTTGTTGAGCTGCGCGTCAACCGGTTCACACCGTCGAACGCGTTCTCATCGACCAGGGCAGTACCTCGGAGGTTATGTATTATAAAACCTTCATCAAACTCGGATTCAACGAGTCAGACCTGACTCCGGCCCCTTATCCACTATTCGGCTTCAACGCCACTCCAGAGTACCCATTGGGAAAGATCAGCCTACCCGTTCGAGCAGGTTCCAGAACGGTGGACGTGGAATTCTTGGTCGTCAAGCTGCCGTCGCCGTACAATCTCATCATGGGGCGATCATGGTTGCATACATTGCAGGCCGTCCCAAGCACCTATCATCAACTGCTTCGTTTCCCAACAGAACACGGCATTGAGCAAATCCGCGGATCCCAGAAATCGGCACAAGCATGTTATCTCCTCGCCGCCAGAACGCCAAAGGAACTGCAAGTAAATTCCATTGAGGTGCCGAATCGGGAAATCCTGGATGACGTTGGGCGGAATCCAAATGAGAAAGCCACAGAAGATTTAGACCGAGTTGACATTGATGGCAGCCCAGAAAAGTTCTTCATGATCGGCGCCTCTCTGAATCAGGCCGACAGGCAGCAGCTGATCTCTTTCTTGCTCAACAACCTTGACGTCTTTGCATGGACTCCGTACGAAATGCCGGGAATAGACCCGTCAGTTTCACAGCACCGTTTGAATGTCGACCCGAAATGTAAGCCGATCATACAGAGAGGCCGACGGTCAGCCGCGGAGCACACTGCCGTTGTCGAGGAGGTAGACAAACTGCTTGACGCCGGGGCAATTAGAGAAGTTACTTACCCTACGTGGCTTTCCAATACAGTGGTGGTGAAGAAGAAAAATGGGACTTGGCGAGTGTGCGTCGACTTCACGGATCTGAACAAAGCTTGCCCCAAAGACTGTTTTCCTCTACCTAGAATCGACCAACTCGTCGATGCGACGGCACGTCACCAACGCATGAGCTTCCTCGATGCTTACAGAGGCTACCATCAAATCGCCATGCATCCAGATGACCAGGACAAAACTGCCTTCCTCACCCCAAGAGGAACCTATTGCTACAAAGTTATGCCCTTTGGGCTGAAGAATGCAGGGGCAACCTACCAAAGACTGGTCACTGCCATGTTCAAAGAGCAACTAGGCCACACTATGGAAGTATATATAGATGATATGGTGGTCAAGTCCAAAGAAGAACAGAATCATATAGCCGATCTAGAAAAGACATTCAGCATCTTACGCAAATACAGAATGAAACTGAACGCTTCCAAGTGTGCGTTTGGAATCGGCTCTGGCAAATTCCTGGGTTACATCGTCAATCACCGAGGAATCGAAGCCAACCCGAGGCAGGTCACAGCAATTTTGGAACTCGGCTCCCCCCGTTCAGTAAAAGAAGTCCAAAAGTTGATGGGGATGGCCGCTGCACTTAACAGATTCATCAGCCGGTCTACAGATCGCTGCCGACAATTCTTTCAGACACTACGGCAGGGTAAGGCTTTTGAATGGTCCGCCGAATGTGAAGCAGCCTTCAACGGGCTCAAGACGTACCTCCGCACAGTACCTCTCTTGACAACACCCGCCGCTTGACCCGCTCATCCTATATCTGGCAGTTTCCGATAGGGCCGTCAGCGCCGTACTGTTAAAGGAGGAGGAGGGTGAGCAACGGCCAGTGTATTATGTGAGCAAGGCAATGGTTGACGCCGAAACACGCTACCTTCCGCTGGAAAAACTCATCTTAGCCCTAGTCATGGCGGCAAGAAAATTGATGCATTACTTCCAGGGACATAGCATTGGGGTGCTAACAGATTATCCCCTCCGATCGGTACTACGGAGTGCAGAAGCATCGGGACGTGTTTCAAAATGGGCTCTTGAACTCGGCCAATACGACATTCGGTTTTTACCTAAAACTGCAATCAAGGGGCAGGTGTTGGCCGACTTTGTTGCCGAATTCACCGGCGAGCTTGCCAACTTCAAACCTGATGTTCGACCAAAGGCCGAGGTTCTACCAAAGCCGAACTGGAGAATTTATGTCGGGGATATTTGGCAATTATACTGTGATGGATCATCTAACCAAAGGGGCAGTGGCGCCGGAGTTGTAATCATGTCTCCAGACGGCGCAGTGATCGAGCAGGCCGTCAAGCTTGGCTTCGAAGCATCAAATAACGAAGCCGAATATGAAGCCCTTCTAGCCGGTCTGCGGAATGCGCACCTTCTCGGCGCTCGGCATCTGCTTGTATTTTGTGATTCAAAGTTGGTAATCAATCAGCTAAAGGGGGAGTATGCGGCAAGAAACGACCGTATGGCGGCCTACATGAAAACGGCCAATTCCTTGCTGGCAAAATTCGACCATCATGAACTGAACCAAATAACGCGATCAGAACACACACGCGGACGCCTTGGCATGCTTAGCCTCCGCCATCAATTCTGAGATCAAACGGACCATCGAAGTAGGTTTCATCCCGGAGCCGAGTATTGGTCCTTCGGAGGAAATCCATGTCAATATTATAGAATCCGCACCAAGCTGGATGGACCCCATTGCTGCATTCCTCTCTTCTGAACAACTCCCAGAGGACAAAAAAGAAGCACACAAGCTGCGAAATAAAGCCCTGCGATATTATCTGGATCCGCAAGGAGGACTTTACAAAAAGTCCCTCTCTGGTCCATATTTGGAATGCGTACACCCCGACAAAGTGGAAGAGCTTCTGACAGAGATACATGAGGGCAGTTGCGGTGCCCATTCCGGCGGACGCTCCCTGGCCCATCGAGCTATAACGCAGGGGTATTATTGGCCGACAATGAGGGCTGACGCGGAGAGTTATGTAAAAAAGTGCGAACAGTGCCAAAAGTTCTCCCCATTAACCCATCTGCCTGCCGAAGAGTTGAACTCTATCACCAGCCCCTGGCCGTTTGCTCAATGGGGACTTGATATCGTAGGACCATTGCCCAGGGCCCCAGGGAACAAACGATTCTTAATCGTCGCGACAGACTACTTCACAAAATGGGTCGAAGCGGAGGCTCTAACACATATACGAGATGCCGACATTAAACGCTTTGTGTGGAGAAACATCATAACACGATTCGGCATTCCGAGAGCTCTGATCTCAGACAATGGCACCCAGTTTGATTGTGGCGTGTACCGAGAGTTATGCAGCAAATATGGCATTCGGCCTTACTTCTCGACACCGGCCTACCCACAAAGCAATGGTCAGGCCGAAGCCTCTAACAAATCCATCTTGGACGGCATCAAAAAGAGACTGGAAAAAGCTAAAGGCAAATGGGTAGAAGAATTGCCGAGTGTATTGTGGGCTCATCGGACTACGCCAAGGAGATCCACCGGAGAAACGCCGTTTGCTCTATGCTTCGGAACCCAGGCAATCTTACCCCTGGAAATCGGACTCCCAACCCTGAAATCGCAAGTTTTTGACACGGGCCGAAACGACATGATGCTTGCCCTAGATCTGATTCTAATTGAAGAACGAAGAGACCGCGCCCTGGCATCCATGGCACGCTACCAGCAGCAGCTCGCCAAGTCGTACAATCAGCGAGTTCAGTTGCGCCGATACACGCCAGGAGAGCTTGTCCTAAAGAAGGTACTTCCAGCCGACCGAAGACCGGCCGATGGAAAACTGGGTCCAAACTGGGACGGCCCCTATCAAATTGAATCCATCGCAGGAACAGGGGCATATCGGCTCTCAGACATGACAGGAAGAAGCCTGCCACGGCCTTGGAATTCTACACACTTGCGTAAATTCTATCATTGACCCGACTTGTGGGCTTGATACTTGTACGTGATCCATCTTTGTAATACAAAGTTTCTCGTTTTCCCAAGTTCGCCCCCAAGCCTTGATTAATAAGGTCCGATTAAGCCTTCCAAGGCCAAAATAAAGACTCCGGATTCGGAGCGCCCTTCGTGGATATCACGATCGGCCAAAATAAAGACTCCGGATTCGGAGCGCCCTTCGTGGATATCACGATCGGCCAAAATAAAGACTCCGGATTCGGAGCGCCCTTCGTGGATATCACGATCGGCCAAAATAAAGACTCCGGATTCGGAGCGCCCTTCGTGGATATCACGATCGGCCAAAATAAAGACTCCGGATTCGGAGCGCCCTTCGTGGATATCACGATCGGCCAAAACAGACTCCGGATTCGGAGCGCCCTTCGTGCATATCCCGACTGGCCTTTCTTAGGTTTGTATTCGGACCACTTGATTGGCCGAATAAATATTCAATAAAATCATTGGCAATTCAGACGGCCAATACGTGTCCAAACATTTTACGCCATACAACACAAAACTTGCCAGAAAGACAAAGCAATACGATTAATAAACACATAACATGTCAAGACCAATACAAACGTTGAAAATTTATTCAGCGCAATGTCTGTTAAATCGGCACCCTCATCGTCGCTCTTCTCAATTTCGAAATCGGGATAAGGAAAGTGATGGCGATGATACAGGGGCAAGGCTGAATCAATTCCCGCGGCTTCGAGGGATTCCTCGCTTTGAAGGGCCTTGATCCAGCCGTACTTGAATCCACGATTTTCACATCGACAGACCTCCTCGCAAGGTCTTGTTTGGTCTTCTGTATCCCGAACTTCAGGCCATCCTGAAACCCTTTTCATAACCCGAGGTCTGTTGGGTTCCTCTCCCGCACCAACCAATTTAGATTGATCGGTCGCAACCACGCGCTCGCTCTCGAACATTCTTCAGTTCCCGAAGCTCACGCTCAGCCTTTTCCGCGCGAACCTCCAAATTGCGATTCCTTTCATCCTTTTCCTCACCTCACGTCGCGCTTCTCGCAGACGCATGCCGACTTCGTAGGCAATATATAGTCCTTTCACGGCCCCGTGGATGCCGTCTCGAAATACTTCGAAATCTCGACGTCCGACCATCGATTGTTGGACTTCCGGCGGAAATATCTGTCGAGCGAACTCAACTACCACATCTGGGTCTTTGATGATAGAGTCCGCCTCCGTCATTGGTCTATTCCTCACAGAAACCGCAAAACTTAACGGCCGTGGGGTCGCTTCAGGCTCGATTCTCGGTTGCCTATCCTTTCGGGGCGATCGGCTTCGATGACTAAGGGGCTGCTGTGTTACCCGATCCTTGGACGTTCTTTTTCCGAACGCGTAGGCTCACTTTTGCGACTCATTGCGACATCTAATTCAGTCAATCTTCGTCCCTCTCCAGTTTCCTGCATAAAAAGTAGGGCCTCTGGCGTGCACCCGCTCCATTTATCCTTCAATATTTGCAGCCTTCTCGAGGCAACGTCAGCAATCCCAAACGTCAAAAGTCGGATGCCAACTGTCCAACCAGCGAGTTAGGCCCATTCGGCTTCCCAAGCTCGCACCCTGGCCAAGGCAAGGGCAGATCTATTAATCTTATTGGCCGACTTTTCAAGCGCAAACGGCCGACCAGTCTGTGCCTTGGCCAGCCCACGAGTTAGGCCCATTCGGCTTCCCAAGCTCGCGCCCTGGCCAAGGCAAGGGCAGATTTATTAATCTTATCAGCCGACTTTTCAAGTGCAAACGGCCGACCAGTCTGTGCCTTGGCCAGCCCGCGAGTTAGACCCATTCGGCTTCCCAAGCTCACGCCCTGGCCAACGCAAGGGCAGATTTATTAATCTTATCGGTAGATTTATTAATCTTATCGGCCGAATTTTCAAGTACAAGCGGCCGACCAGTTTGCGCCTTGGCCAGCCCGAGTTAGGCCCATTCGGCTTCCCAAGCTCGCGCCCTGGCTAAGGCAAGGGCAGATCTATTAATCTTATCGACTGACTTTTCAAGTGCAATCGGCCGACTAGTCTGTGCCTTGGCCAGCCCGCGAGTTAGGCCCATTCGGCTTCACAAGTTCGCGTCCTGGCCAAGGCAAGGGCAGATTTATTAATCTTATCGGCCGAATTTTCAAGTGCAAACGGCCGACCAGTCTGTGCCTTGGCCAGCCCACGAGTTAGGCCCATTCAGCTTCCCAAGCTCGCACCCTGGCCAAGGCAAGGGCAGAATTATTAATCTTATCGGCCGAATTTTCAAGTGCAAACGGCCGACCAGTCTGTGCCTTGGCCAGCCCGCGAGTTAGGCCCATTCAGCTTCCCAAGCTCGCGCCCTGGCCAAGCGAAGGGCAGATCTATTAATCTTTTCTGCCAACTTTTCAAGTGCAAACGGCCGCCAGTCTGTGCCTTGGACAGCCCGCGAGTTAGGCTATTCGGCTCCCAAGCTCGCGCCCTGGCCAAGGCAAGGGCAGGAATTATTAATCTTATCGGCCGAATTTTCAAGTGCAAACGGCACCGACCAGTCTGGCCTTGGCCAGCCCGCGAGTTAGGCCCATTTGGCTTCCCAAGCTCACGCCCTGGCCAAGGCAAGGGCGATCTATTAATCTTATCGGCAACTTTTCAAGTGTAACGGCCGACCAGTCTGTGCCTTGGCCAGCCTGCGAGTTAGGCCCATTCGACTTCCAAGCTCGCGCCCTGGCCAAGGCAAGGGCGGATTTATTAATCTTATCGGTCGAATTTTCAAGTGCAAACGGCCGACTAGTCTGTGCTTGTCCAGCCTGCGAGTTAGGCCCATTCGACTTCCCAAGCTCGCGCCCTGGCCAAGGCAAGGGCAGATCTATTAATCTTATCGGCAACTTTTCAAGTGCAAACGGCCGACAGTCGGTGCCTTCGCCAGGCCGCGAGTTAGGCCCATTCGGCTTCCAAGCTCGCGCCTGGCCAAGGCAAGGGCAGATTATTAATCTTATCGACTGAATTTCAAGTGCAAACGGCCGACCAGTCTGTGCCTTGGTGTAGACACCGCATTTTTGACTGCCCTTAAGACTTGGACGCGACTGATGGTTTACATGATGGAGAAAGGTGTGCAGGGGAAAGGTTCAGTTTCTTCGGCAAGGAGAGAGTCAAAGCTCAACTTCATACCCCCTTTTTGGACCAAAACAATCTTGATCAAAAGATTTTAGACCTTAAAACCCTCTCTTTCAAAGCATTTTTGAAATAAAGTTTCTACAATGTTCCAACGCTCGCATTTTGTTAAATGTTGCGCTTTTCGGTAAACCGAGCAAGGACAAAGTAGAAATGAATGAAAGAGAGATGAAATCTTTGAAAAATCTTTCAAAACACCTTACTTAGGGTTTGAAGTTGAAGAAAAGAGAGAAGAGGGAAGAAACCCAGTTGGGGGAGAAAATGGGCATGAACTGTTAAGAAAGAGTCGCGCAACCCTCGCCGAATCGGGCCTATTCATTTGCATACTTGGAATCAAGCTATGAGACCACCACCGTTGGAAGAGAAGACTTCTGGGGCTTCATTTTGCACTTTAAGAATCTTCTAAAGCCAATTCCGGACGAGGGAATATGGTTGATTGAGTGGGCATCATCGGTTGAGATCGAATAGGGCGGCTTCACCAAAACAAACATAACTTTTTGTACAGGAGGGAATTTTAATGCAAGTTTTGCGCCATTGGAAAGCTAACTTCCGGGGGCTTCAATTAGACACCTTGGCTGGCCACCATTGGACTTCCCAATCACTGGCCGGCACCTTTCTTTCGGCAGATCCATTTTTGTCTGAAAAGTAGCAGGCCGGCCAGAAAAGATGGCAGGCCGGCCACCTGACCCTTTTGACTGGCGGCCGGCCAGGGATGGTGGCCGGAGGCCACCTAAACCTTTGACCTGGCCGGCCATATTTGCCCTCTGAGTGTGTTCCAGCTGTGCCAACTATTCTGCATTTGACCCACTGTCCGACGGTCTTCCTTTTGGGGGGAAAATTTGAATTCATTTTTCCCCCCCTTTTCCCTTGGCTCTCCTCTATATAACCAGCCCCTCCTTCATTTCTTAAGGTTACAAAAAATCAGCCAGGCTTCTCCCTCCCTTCTCCCTCATTTTCACTATTCAAAGCTCCAAAACCCTAAGATTCTTCACACATTTACACATCAACCCATAGCACAACACCTCCACACTCATTCCAGCCCCTTGAAGCTGATTTCCAGAGGTTGAAAACTCAGAAGTTTGTCCAAAAGCTGATGGTTCATTGCCTTCAAGGGTAAGCACACATTTCCCTTAAACTTGCATATTTTTGCTTCATTTATAAGCCATACTTGAAAGCATTTTTGGGCTCCAACCCGAACTATAAATAGTCTTATTTTGAGCTTATCTTCATGTTTGATCAAGGGTTTTTCTCTGTTTGAAGCCACCTGCTACCCCTTTCCATTTATCTCTCTTTTAGGGTTATTTCTTGCATGATATGTTAGCCCTATTTGTAAGCATTTCTAGGCTTCGAGCCAAACTGTAAAGTGCTTTATTTTGAGCTCCTCTTCAAACTTTGTTGAAGGCTCATCACTGTTTGAGGCCAGCTACTGCTCTTGCTTTCTATCTCTCTTTTAGGGCATTTTTACATCATATTGTAGCCCACTTGTGAGCATATTTGAGACTTCCATAAACTGGAAAGTATCTTGTTTTGAGCCCCTCTTAAACTTTTCTGAAGGGCTCTCCTCTATTTGAGATCATTTTACTGCCATGTTTGCTCATTCTCTCTTTGGGCTATTTTTGCATGATACATTAGCCCTATTTGTGAGCCTTTTGACCTCGGCCTAAATTGAAAAAAGTCTTGTTTTGACATCATATTCATGTTTGATTAAGGCCTATTCTCTGTTTGGGGTCATCTTCCCCTATGCATGCTTCATTCTTCCATGATTAGGGCCATACATGTGAGCATTTGCATTGGCCTTGTTTTGGCCTCTTAGCCACTGAAATCTAGTAGATTTTCAGTGGCTTTGACATATTTTTGAGCCTCAAAATCAGAGGGGGGGTCCCCCCCTCTCACCTTGTTTTGTTTGATGGCCTTTTTGGCCTTCCAAAGAGGCCCTATATTGCATGCCTTGTTGACGGATTTCAGGGCCAATTTGGTGAGTTTTAGGGCTATCATATTTGATTTTCAGAGTTGTTTGTGCCATGCTAAGTGCCCTTGATGTATGTGCTTAATAACCCCTTTGTATGCCCTCTAAAAGAACCCATCATTTGTGCATGTGTTGGTTGCATTTAAAAGGTTATTTGGGCATGTTTTGGCATGTTTTATTCACTGATTTTTTCTGGTTTGATGATTTCTCACTTGCTTCATATACATGCCATGTAAATCATGTTTGCTAGTCGAAATCGCATGCTATTTAGTCCATCTTGCTAGCATCTTTTGGCCATGCTTTGAACTAGATTATTCATGTTTTGGGACTGCCTTGGTTCTGTCTTTATGCTTCATGATCAAATAATGCATTTTGTATAGCTATAGGCCAATGCTGTGCTAGTTTTGTGTTTCGGGACCATTCCATGCATCGGGTGCCATGTTTCCATGTTTCGGGGCCATTTTGCATCACATTTCAGTGCTGGAACTTGCATGTTTGTATGCCATATTTGTGCCTTGCCATGCCTTGTTAAGAGTGGCATTTGTGCCTTAGGTTCGGTCCTCGGTGCACGCATCTCGAGTGTCTCATTTTCATCTCATGGCCACTGATGTGAGTGTGGCTGAGGTCCACTCATGTTGGTGTAAGTCCATCATGCATTGCATATGCCATTTCATTTCATAGCATTGCGTATGTAGGTTGTATGTTAGAGCATCGTGTATGCCATGTTACATCGAGCATTGTATGCCATCTCATAGCATTGCGTTAGCTAGGTTGCATGTTAGGTTGCATTCATGCATGTCATGCATATGCATTGTGTTTGGGATAGGAGTTAGCCCGAGCACGGGAAACGAGGGACGTTTCGTACTTTCGAGTGACGGAACGTGTCTCATTCCCTGGTCGCCGACACTCCGGATTATCCATGATGGAGTCTAGGCCTTGTTATGTTTATATGTGCATTCATTTCATATAGTCGTGCAATTGACTCCTCGGCCATCATGCATCGAGTATGCGTGATTGGTGGCACGAGGATCGAGACTATGCTCCCTGAAGAGTAGTCAAGCATACATATGTGAAAATACATTGCCATGCCCCTTTCCTGCTCTCTGTTGCAGCAAATCAAACCGGCAATCTTTTGGGCTTCGCACAACATTCCGGGCTCAATTGTAAACAGAGGCTAATCGGGGCATCGCGATGGATTTCCGCCAAGCAACCGAACATGCATCATTCATCATCCGGAGCAGAGTCGAGGCAGTCCCTAGGCCAATTTATGCTTTCCTAGATTAATTTGTTAATTAATTAGGATTTTGTATTATTCGGTATATATTATTGGACTGTATTATTTATTCGGACCCTCCGAGCGAGGGCAATTGTAATAAGTGTGCGTGCGTGTGATGTATGTCTTCCAACCCCACGTCTTTCTTTCCCTTTTATTTACCAGCTTATGATGGTTAGATTAGGGCATGTTTCAATTAGCATACAGTATGATAGCATTTGCATTCATTCATCTGTTTTGCATGCACCGGGCTCGGCGCATCATACTAACTGCATTGTATTTCAATTCAAGTTGAATACTTGTTAGCTGTAGCATTCCATATGCCATGTTTAGAATAGCCGAGCCTATCTTAGTTGCATTTTGCATGTGTTGCATTAGGCATTTCTGTATAGTTAGGATCATGCATGGATTTCTAACATAGTTTCTGTTTTGGCTTGGAGTACTCGGTAAGTTTTTATGCTTTAGCATCCTTGCATGTGTGTGAGTGACTGCCATGATAGCATGCTTACCATGAGGCTATTGCTTATGTGATATAACTGCCTGAATGCCTGTGGGTGAAGGTTGGGTTATTTGGATTGGAACAATGCATTGACTGTGAGTTTTAAGCCCACTAGATAGTGGCAAAACCATCTTTTCTAAGCCCACCTGAGGGTGGCAAAATCTGCATTTTAAGCCTACTTGCGAGTAGCAAACCATCTTTCAAAAACAAACATGAAATGTTTGTTCCAATTCAGGCGACCCGGTCTATACTTGTATGCTGTGCGCATCACATAGTAAATCTAGGCTAATAACCGGAATAAGAACCATAATGTTTTCAAAACTAGATATCATGGTTAGTAGAGGCCGATCTTTGATCGGGCGAGCGGGGGTGCTCACGAAGTGACCTTCCCCAATCGTACCCAAGTTCCCGAGCCGAGGCAACTTTGGTGATGACGGACACGTGGCCTTAGGCAACGAGTCAGGGTTTCCTAAATTTCCAAAAATAAAATATTTAGGTGGCGACTCTGTATCTGGCAAAGCAGTCCATGTTTGGCACTTCTTTCAAAAATCTGTTTTCTCAAAACGATTTGCCGGATTTGGACTCTTTGGTTCAGATTAAGAACCGTGACAATTTGAGTCCTGAACTGTAGTGAGCCCAAAATGAACAGAACGGGACTCACCTCAAGGGGGCCGGGGGACGTCTACGTTTCTGGGATCTGCTGGGGAATTAGAGAACTTGACTCGAACTCATGATATCTGGTTTTGACTACACTTATGTGTTTCTTTGCATTGCATTTGCATTGGTGCGCCTAGGACACCGTGTTTGCCATCTGCTATTCCTGAACGGTTTGCCGGAGGCTTGTCTTGTCAAGGCATGACCATAAGGCTGACCGGTTGTGGGCTCTGCCAGTATGGGAACACAAACCCCGGTTTTACCGGGGCACCCTTTTGACCATTCGACCTAGTGCATATCGAATCCGTAGTGACCATTCCAAACTAGGACAGGTTGCTTACCCGATATAGGTTGTTTGAAACCGCTGCGTGCGTAGTGAAACCCTAGCTCCTGACAAAATAGGACAGGGAAACCCTACCCCAACATAGGGGTGTTTTGGCTCTCACTTATCTGTTATGTGCTTTTAGAGTGCGTCTCTACAGGAATGCATGTATCAGTTTGCAAGTTGGGCATCAGGCCTGCGGGCATCAGCATCAGGTTTTGGGAATCAGTTTACCGAGGGTATCAGATTTGAGGCAGAATTTTGGGGCAGAAATCAGTAAGAGGCAGTCATTCAGCTATGCTCATATCTGTTTAGTGAAATCAGGCTGAGATGCTTATGTTTTCTCTTTTGCTAGGTAGTCTTGGAACGTAGCTTCAGAAGGCTTCGATATCCCCCAGTCATTGGACTTGTGTTGATAGACTTTGTCAGGTCAGAGATTCAGTTCAAGGGAAACCAGTTTCTTTCGCTGGCAAGGCAAAGAAGGGCCAGACAGGGTTCATTGGTTCATCTGATCCGACAGTCACCAGTCACATCATCAGTAGACCCGTGATGGCACAGGGTTCGGAAGAATTGTGGCCGTGATAGCAGCGTTAAATCAGGGAACTGCCATGCAGGATGAGACTAATGAAACGCAACGCCCATCTGGGGCATCTGCCTCACATCAGCGGGGCCCCAGCCGAACTTTGACCCACTTCCGCCAGCTGAAAATTTGCAGGGTCCGGATCCCAAGAAGGGTTGGCTCAAGCCCGAGTTTCAGACCCCTGGTGCAGCCTAATGAGAGCTTTATCCCCTTGATGTAATGACCTCGATCGACCAGTGAAAATTGAACCTTGAGAAGCAATTCAAAAAGGCACAGGGCCTTAACTCCATTCCCGACATTGAGGATGGGTACACCGAGGCTGCCGTACGGCTCCCAGACAGATTCAAAATGCCACATATTGACCGTTTCGACGGGTCTGGAGATCCTATGGTACATATCCGCTTTTCTTGGATGTCCTGAAGCCGATGGGTCTGACTAAGCCACAGAAACTCTCTCTGTATGGAAGAACCCTGTCGGGTGTAGCAGCCACTTGGTACGCTAAGTTGGAGGATACAGTGAAGCAAAACTGGGAAGAATTGGCTGAGGCCTTTGTCGATCAGTATTCCTACAATACCCAAGTTGAAATGACCATCCAAGAGCTTGAAGCAACCGCCAGAACCCAACAGAGCCTTTTGTGGAATTTGTTGCGAGGTGGAGAGCAAAGGCAGCACAGATGACAGATCGTCGCCCTTCTGAGAGGGATCAAGTGCAGATGATGGTGCGAAACCTCGAGCATGATATGTTGCAAAAGTTGATAGTCGCTCCGCTATTCACTTTCAAAAGTTTGCATGAACTGGGGGTTCAGTCGAGAATGCGTTCAACAGTGGGATCATTCCCAGAACAAGTGAACCGACAAGGAGGGTGATTTCAAGGAGTACCAATGCTGGTAGTAGCACTATTCCCAAACCCAGAAATCAATACAGTCGCCACAGCCAACCCTTTTGCCAAACCAAGCCTACAAACACCCACCCCGAGCTCAGGGCAGAACTTTCACCCCTCTATATGAGCCTGACTAGCGCACTAAAAGTCTGATGGAAAGAGGGTATCTCAAACCCCTCGATCCTCAACCTCTGCCTGACCACTCCCAGCAGACATAACCCCTAAGTACTGTGTACCATCAGCAGCGCGGTCATGGCACCGACCGTTGCTACCGCCTTCGTCATGAGGTCCAAAATCTCATCGACAATCGGACGATAGCTCCACCTTCAGACCCCAATGACCAAATCTCCTGCCTACCTCAATCTTATCCATATACTGCCATCCACCTATGACCCCAGCATATACATCACCCCAGCCCATCTACCCAAGCCTGAGGTGTTTATCCCAGAAAGCATGGACTTATGCATGATGGTGCACCTGAACCTCAATCATCTCAAACCCGTGAACCCACTACTTCTGAGCTGAAGAGAATGATCGAAGATCTTCAGAGAACTGTGACGATTGGCCTCCGGGACATTGGCTCCGTCATCAACCACATCACATACAGGGATTTCATGTCAAAAGGCTCCCCAGTCTTGGACGGGCTGCATTTGAGGAATGCCAATCCCTTGGCAAAGTGGAGGCGAGTGGAAAGAACAAGATAGGGGCGGACATGGATCCCCATGAACATCTTCTGTTGGCTGTTGAGGCTTTGAAAGCCGAGGGACTGAACAAAGAGCAAGTGCTCGCAGTTGTTGCAAAAACTGTGGACGACATTTTCGCCACTCAAGTTGGGGGCAGTTTGAATCAAGGGCAAGCCGGGAGAAGGGTCGTTGTATCAGAAACGTTCCTTT
Organism: Camellia japonica; assembly: GCA_030407325.1. Taxonomy (NCBI): domain Eukaryota; kingdom Viridiplantae; phylum Streptophyta; class Magnoliopsida; order Ericales; family Theaceae; genus Camellia; species Camellia japonica. The sequence goes on along the minus strand of JAPPVO010000017.1, from coordinate 94,839,350 downwards.
CAGCTATAATCCTGCACTCGGAAGAGATCAACAAACCAGGCCAGCACCTGCCAATCCCTTTGGTGCGTCCAGCAAAAATCCACAAACCTTGAAGTACCAACCCCGAGGTCAGAGGGTCTTCCATGCCCTCTATATGCCTTTGTCCAAAGCTCTCCAAATCCTTGTTGGACAAGGCCATCTCAAACCCCTTGAGCCTCGGCCTCTCCCAAATCCTCTTCCGGCTACGCATGATGCCCAGTACTGTGCCTTCCATCAGCAAACTGGCCATACTACCGACAACTGCTTCCGTCTTCGCCATGAAGTACAGGATCTATTTGACAACGGGGTCATTGCCGCGCCAAGCTCTGCAAAGTCTATCGGCACTGGATCGGTGAACTTAGGGGATAATGTGATGTGATCAGGAGATGGACCACCTGTGGACGGCACTCAATTAACTCCAGACGTGGGAATGGCACGCACTATTCTGAGCAATATGCAAACACCAGTTTGTGCTTTCTGACTTGGGTATTGAGTCAGTCTTGTTGTTTTGTATAGAGTCAGTCTTTTCTTACTGAGTCAGTTGGGTCTGTCTTGTTGTACCGAGTCAGTCCTATTTTGTTGGAGTCGGGTGATTTCGGGGGTGTTACCTCGGACATCACTTGCTTGTTTTGTGTTTTCGTTTTCTTTTGAGTCTGTTTCTGCCTTGGAGCCAGTAATGCCAACAGATTTGAATGAACAGCAGTGATTTTCATCTTGTGTTGCTTCTGCCTTGTGCCAGTTGTGCCAGAAGTTCTGAATGAATGGCAGTTTTGCCTCTTTTCTGTGCCTTGAATCATTGCATGACCTAAGTTTTTCAAAACTTTTTGAACACTGTGATGAAAACGAAGAGGAAAGAATTCCTCGGGATTTGCAAAAATTTGATCAATTGAGAGAAAGAGAGCATGCTAAGCCCTTAATGAATGAAATCATGCTTGTTAATGTGAGTACTGAGAAGGATCCTGGCTTGATCCAGATTGGTTCTACACTGTCTTCAGCGCGAGCGATTAGTCGCTTTCTTAAAGATTTCAAAAAATGTTTTGCGCGGTCCTGCGAAGACCTGTGTGGAATCGCTCTTGAGATTGTGCAGCTTAGGATCGCTCTCAGCCTCGAGACTCGACCCTTTTTGCTTTCAAACCTTGAACTTAGATTCAGACCGTTCAACGGTCAACCAAATGTAAGGCCTGTGTGGCTGGATTGAGCAGCCCTCGAACAAGAGGCCAGGAAAGTCAGATCAAGAAGATCAGAAGGTCAAAGAAGCTTGCGAAGCTAGATCAGAAGCACCCCTCGACCTAGGGGCAGAAAATGTCAGATGTGCTCGAAGAGCTGAAGGTGGGCCATTCTGCAAATCAATGAAGGTCGGCCAAGAATGCCAAATCCCAGAGGGGAAGAAAGAAGAAAGCATTGTTGAGGATAACGAGTTCCTATCCACAACACTAGGGGCAAATTCAGCCCCGTTGGATGGACTCCTACACCGTCAGCGAAACAACAGCCACTCTCTTGGATTCAGACGGATTCGAGATCTCAGAACCATTTGACATGGACAAAGCTACACTTTTACCCTTGAGAGCTCGCTGGGCCGAAACCCAGAAGGGGACCAGGCAAAAGTTAGAGCAAGAAAAGAAGAAAAAGAACAAAAAAAGAGAAAAGACAAAAGAACAAAAAAAAAGAAGAAAAAAAAATTGCAAAGAAAAGATGAAAAAAGAAATGAAAGAATTGAAAAGAAGAAAAACAAAACTCGCAAGGTTGAAAACCCGCAACAGGCGCCTTGGCAAAAGTTAGAGCATAAAAAGGAGAGGTTAAATACCAAGTGTACCTTAACCCCGAACTACGTGAGGCTTGATTCCATCTTTGGGATAGGTAGGCAACTTCATTCTGAAGTCCAGCCGTAAAACACTTCAAAATTCGACTGTGTCCATGTAATGGTTTTGATCATCTTTGCTTTCTCTGAATCCGAGAATTTGGTTGTGTTCGTCACTCTGAGGACTGATACAATGCGCCGCGGTGCTATCCAAACAAGGGGCAACTTTCCGTTGCCATTCAATACGCTGCGGTGCCGTTCAAACAAGGGCAACTTTCCGTTGCCAGGAAGCTCTCTTCAAGCAGGGGGCAATTTTCCTTCGGATCTGAAGTTGCATCTCAAGAGCGGGTTCCGTGCTCGTTGAGCAGTGGCTGGTTGCAAAAATAGTTTTTGAGAATTTTTAATGAGGTTGACTAATTTTCTCTCAAAAATTATTCCATTTTTCCAAAGCTGGACATTTCTTAGACCCCAAAAAGGGAAAATTTTCAGTGCTCACAGTCTAACTTTCATGATTTTAAATCAGAAAATTGAACAAGCATGTTAATCTAACTCTCATTTTGGTCAAAATTGTCTTAGTAGAAAGCCAAAAACAAAAAATGGCCGAAATAATGAACTAGGGGCACAGTTGAGTCAGGTGTTCTGTCTTTTCCCCATTGCCACAATACTTGCCAAGAAGGGCACTCTACCTGCCAGAAAAGGGCACAACTGAAGTTAACAGCAAAAGGCTGAAAGCTCTCTCACCCTCCGAGCAACGAGGTATCAAGCCAAGTGCGAAGCACGAACTAGAATGGATCAAGATATTCCGCTCCCTCATCTGGACAGATCTGATCACGTCCAAACTCCCCAGCAGAGCATCGTCAACCGATGTCAGCTGCAGATTTGCTACACACCCAGTTGTAGCACAGCCCCTCTGTGGGAGAAACTCACTAGCTGCGTGCAGAAGAAGAAGAATCTAGCGGAATGCTAGGGGCAAGAGCCCACAACTTTCTGTTTATCCATCAACCACCCATGGGAGGGATTTAAAAATGAGAGATTGAAGAATAGAGAGGTGTGCGCTGAGAGAAAAGTGAGGAAAGGGCTTTTTCAGAAAAACAGAGATTGAGGGCTAAGTGATGTGAGAATCACAAATGAGAAAGGGGTGGGAAACAATACCCGGAGAAACTGGCTCCTCGTGCACCGAGAGGTCTCTCGCCTTTGTAACACAGCTGAGTGTTGTGTTGTGCGTTTTGTTTGTCTCGTTTCTTGTTTTAAGTCGTTTGAGTGTCAACAAATGTGTTTAGGTCATTTTACCTTGCTTTTCCTTTGTTGAGTTGTGTTTAGGTCGTTCTACCTTTGTTTCCCATTGTTGAGTCGTTTTGGCTGTGGTCAGTTGTAGGCTCAATACCGGTTGAGAACCCTTTTCTCATTTCAATTTCAAAAATCGTTTTGTGATTAGAGTGCCGTGTCGTTCTCCACATTTGTGCAAAAAGGATCAGTTCTTTCATAAAGCCGCAGGGTTCAACCCAGGTCATGTCAGAATAGTAAAACAAGGACCTATCTGAAGCTATTTAGGTTCCAGACTGCAAAGCAAAAGAAAAGAGGGAAAATTTGGAGCATCTTAGCATGTTTCAACTTTAGCAAAATCCGAGACTGCATTCCAGGTGCACCTTCTCAGGCCTCGCTGTTTCTCTGGAGTATGAGTGTATCTCGACCCCAAGTGTAAGCCTGCTTCAAGTCAGAATGGCAGTCCAAGCAGCACCGAGGGTTTCACATGCAGATGTTATCTCTCGCCAATATGAACATGGTGTGCCCTTTTTGAGCTGAGTGAGTTGCGAAGTCCTCTAAGAGGCAAATCAGAGGCACTAGAGTACAATTTGATGCTCCTCTATTGCATAGAATGTGAACTTTCATATACACTGTTGTTGCATGCGTGCCGCGCATCGTTATGATTCATGCATAGAATATGCTTGATTTCGATTCCGCATAGAATGTGCTTTGCTTGTTTCATGCATAGAATATGCTTGCTTTCAATATTGCATAGAATGTGCTTCCATACTTGCATAGAAAATGCTCGTATCTTTTGCATGGAAAATGCCCCCATACTTGCATAGAAGATGCATTTTATCGCACTTTCTCGTACATTTTATCTCGCTCGCACTGTCTTGTACACTTACACTTTGTATCTCACTAGCACTGTCTTGTGCATCTTGTGGTTGTATCTCACTCACACTGTCCTGTGCATTTCAAATCACTCGCGCTGTTTAGCGTATCGCACTGTCTTGTGCATTTCAAATCACTCGCGCTGTTTAGCGTATCGCGCTGTTTAGCGTATCGCACTGTCTTGTGCATTTCAAATCAATCGCGCTGTTTAGCGTATCGCACTGTTTTGTGCATTTCTAATCACTCACGCTTTTTAGCGTATCGCACTGTTTTGTGCATTTCTAATCATTCGCGCTATTTTGCGCACCTCAATTGCACTGTTTTGTGCAGTTTATCATTCGCGCTATTTTGCACACCACAATCGCACTGTTTTGTGCAGTTTATCATTCGCGCTATTTTACGCACCTTCATCGCACTGTCTTGTGCATTGCATTCATCGCGTTATTTTGCGCACCTCAATCGCACTGTCTTGCGCATTGCATTCATCGCGCTATTTTGCACACCTCAATCGCATTGTCCTGTGCTTTGCATATCACATCGCACTATCTTGTGCATTTCAAATCAATCGCGCTGTTTAGCGTATCGCACTATTTTGTGCATTGTATCATTCGCGCTATCTTGCGCATCCCACCTGCACTTGTTAGTGCATTACATTTCACTCATGCTATTTTGCGCATTGCACTATTTTGTGCACCTTACTTGCATTATGTGTGCATTGCATCGCGCTATCTTGCGCACTTTACCCGTATCACACTGCTTTATGCATTCACCCTACTCGCATTGTTTTGTGCATCTCTAGCTCACACTGTCTTGTGCACTCTCTGGTCTAGGATACCTTAAATCCTCCGGTCTAAGGAGACCTTAAATCCTGCATCATCATTCGCGCTGTTTTGCGCATCGCACTTGCATTTATTCGCACTATCTTGTGCACTCACCTGGTCCAGGAGACCTTAAATCCTCCGGTCTAAGGAGACCTTAAATCCTGCATCATCATTCGCGCTGTTTTGCGCATCGTACTTGCATTTATTCGCACTATCTTGTGCACTCACCTGGTCCAGGAGACCTTAAATCCTCCGGTCTAAGGAGATCTTAAATCCTGCATCATCATTCGCGCTGTTTCGCGCATCGCACTTGCATTTATTCGCACCGTCTCGTGCATTTTCTGGTCTAGGAGACCTTAAATCCTCTAAAGGTGCAATTCCTTTGGTGTTTGTCGTGCCCGAACGACTTCCGGTGGTCTGGTATAGCCACCTGCCTGTGTTTGCGGTGAGTTCCTAGGAGACCAACTCAGACGGTGGAAACTAGAGTTCGAATGGCTCTTGCCTAGAACGCAAAGGTTCAGGATTTCCGAGACTAAAGTCTGGTTTAAATACCCAGGGGTATATCCTCGGCTTGAAATCTGTATGGCAGCCCCATAGATTGAGATAGCATATGTGTGCGCCTCAATTCTGAATACTGAATCAACCTAGTCTGTCACCCTGTTGGAGAATAGGGAAAGCTGCGACCATAGTCTGGGAGAAAAGTAGTACCTGCAGTTCAATCAAGAAGAAGTGAAAGATCCCCAGTGGCATGAGGTAAGTCATTGCCAATTGCCCCTATAAAGTACCTTCACCGCTTAGCTATTACATTGCATTTTAACCACTACATTACAGTGCATTGCATAAATCCTCAATTTTTAAACTGGCTTCGCGTAGTGTATAAGTCCAATCTTCAAACCGGCTTCGCGTAGCGTATAAGTCCAATCATCAAAATCTTCCCACATATCATTTTATCCCACCCCTGAACTACACTGGTTTGATTCCTTGCAAAGGGATACGTAGGCAGCTTGCGGGGCGCAACCATTTATTTGTCTGTACTTTTGTTTGTTTGTCCAAGTCTTCGACCTTGTCAAAAATGGGTCGTCTCTGGGCATTTGACATTTACTCCCGTCACTTCTTGACTTCCGAGTTCTGTCAAAGAGGGCAACTGTAGACACCCCATTTTTGACTGCCCTTAAGACTGGACGCGACTGATGGTTTACATGATGAAAGGTGTGCAGGGGAAAGGTTCAGTTTCTTCGGCAAGGAGAGAGTCAAAGCTCAACTTCATACCTGTAGACACCCCATTTTTGACCGACCTTAAGACTCAGACGTCACCGATTGAGCGCTTGGTGATGTTGCATATTGTGCTCGTTCAGAAGTCTCAGAGTCTCGGCCGCGAGCCCTGCCTCCGGACTTCCGAACCCTTTCTGTACTTTGCCTCGGTTTGCGAACCAGGCTCAGTTTTCTCTGTTTCTCTTCCCGAAGGGAGGAAGAGGTCTAGTAGATCATCTCTCAGTGGCCGTAGGCTACGTTTCGTGGTCGTAGGCATTTTTCCCATTTTGGAGCCCAGTTCCCGATTTTCGGAGCCGTCAGGCCGTGTGCCTCGATTCGGGACTGCTAACCATCTCCGATTGCCCCGGTTTTTGGCATGCATCCTATTTACTCCCTTCGAGGGACACTGGGGTCCGAGAGACCAATTTCGTGGTCGAACACCACTCCGGTGCCTAACAGCCACTTTCGGGGCCCCGAACTGCGTGTTTCGGCTCCCGAACCTTCATTCTACATTTTTGGGCTCCGACCTAAACTTAAGATAGTCATATTTTGAGGTCCTTTTCATGTTTGATTAAGGACCTTTTGTTTTTTGACATCTCCATATACCACTTGCTTCTTTACCCTCGTTTTTTCCCCTTTTCTTGCACGGTATTTTAGGCGTACTTGTGGCTGTGTTGGACTTGGTCGTAAACTATAAAGTGTCTTATTTGAGCCCCTCTTCAACTTTGTTGAAGGGATCTCGGCCATTTGGGACCCGCAGCTATCACTTGCCCCTTTACCTCACCCTTTTGGCCTTTTTGGGGGGAATTTTGAATCCGAAATTCCCCCCTTTTTTCCCCCCTCTTTTTCACCTCATTTTGCCTATATATACAGCCCCTCCCAGCTGGTTTAAGGGTTACAAAATATCTGATTTGGGAGCTCCTTCCATACAATCTCTCTTCTCTATATTCTAACCTTAAAACTCCAAGTTCCTACACCCATTTCTTCACCACCACCAAGCACCACCACCACTACTCCATTCCGGAAGATAGGAGTGGCTTTCCAGCAGCTAAGAGGCAACATTTTTCAGTCCTAGAGGCAGCAAAGGTTGGGTCTTCAGGGTGAGCACTCTTCTCCCTTTTCTAGTTCATTTTTGCCTCATCTTTTTAGCCTCTTTACTTGCTGTTTTGAGCTCCGACAAACAGACAGAAAATGTCATTTTTTGAGCTATATTCCATGTTTCATTAAGGGCTTATTACAGTTTGAAGCTTATTTTTGACACTTTCTTCATTACCCCTTTGTATGCCATTATTTTTGCATGATTCTTTAGCCTATGTGTGATCTGTTTCGAGCATGATGTAAACTGTGGTTAGGCTTATTTTTGAGCCCTTATTCAACATTGAAGAAGGGCTCAACACTGTTGGGGACCTCCATGTATGACTTTCTTCATTACCCCTCTTGGTCCCCATTTTTGCATTTTTTTTAGCCTATCATGCTTCTGTTTTTCGGCCATGATCAGAACTGAAAGTGGCCATATTTTGACCCCCTTGACATGTTTCATTAAGGGTCTTTGGCTTTTGATGCATGTTTTGTATACTTCATGTTATAGCCCTTGGTTGGCCTTAATCTTGCATTGCATCTTTAGCATGTTTGTATACTGTTTTTGGGACTTGTCATCTACTGTGAGTAGTCATATTTTTGGTCCCTATTCAGTGTTGTAGAAGGGTCTTTTTCTGTTTGGGTCTTGCAATCTACCACTTGCCTTCATTGCCTCCCTTGCGGAGCCATTTTTGTATGCCATTTTAGCCCTACCTGCGCTTGTTGTTTGACCATGCTTTTGTACTGTAAAAATGTTTTTTCTCGGGGCTGTCTTGCTTCTGTATTCACACTTGTGTGCAAATATATGCATGTATTGCAGAGTTGTAGGCCATTTCATATGCCTAATTTTGAGTTTTGGATGCGTCTCATGTATCAGGTGCCATATTCCCATGATTCGGGCTGTTAAGCATCATATTTCAGTGATTGAAATTTGTATATTTGTATGCCATGATCCATGCCTTGCCATACCTTGTTAGGTGGCATTCGTGCTTAGGTCCGGTCCTCGTTTGCGTGCATACGTGCACGTTTTCGAGCGTCCCATTTTCATTTTATGGCCTCTTATGCGAGTGTGGCTGAGGTCCACTCACATTGGTGTTAAGTCCATCTTGCATTGTGTATGCCATGTCTCAATGCGTGTGCATGTTATGTTGTTAGCATTGTGTGTGCCATGTAGTTGCGTTGCATGTTCATATGTTTGCATGCCCATGTTGCATACTAGATCACATGCCTAGGTTGCATTGCATTGGCATGCATGCTTGCCTCTTGATCAAGTGATAGAGGTTGGGCTTTATGTGTTTGTTTGATTTGCATGACATTTGAAATCAAAGTGCATACTTGGTTTTTGGGGCATCACGCATCGAAATGCGCAATTGGTGGTCCGAGTATCAAGGAACATACCCTTTGAGTCAAAATCATGATAAGGGATGTGTTGGTGCACACATTTGCTGGAAATTTCATGCCATATACACTGTCTGTCTGCTGTTGCTGTCAAAACTGTCTCTGCAGGAATTTTCTGCGACCGGCAGTATAGAGTGCCGACCGGCACTTTATGGGTAGCCGATAACCTCTCAAGCAGCCGGTGGTCATTTACATGCCCGGTGGCCATTCCATCCAGCCGGTGGTGTACAGCAGCATGCAAGGAAGGTGTTCTGGAACTTTGGCAATTTTTGGAGAGACAGGGCAGTAAGAACAGAGACAGCAATGGTATGGTGCGGATTTTTCGGGCAAGTCGGATTCGAGCATGCATCATTCGCCATCCCGAGGCAGGGCTGAGGCCCCTTTCTTTTTTTATATATTGAATTTAATTTGATAATTAGAAATTTTGTAATAATTCATTTATTATGTATTTGGACTGTACTATTTGGGACTGTATATTCTTTTGGTCCCTCCGTGTGAGGGCATATTTGTAATAAGTGTGGGTGAGTGTGTGTATGTCTTCCAACCCCCATTTCTTTCTTCCCTTTTATTTACCTGCTTATGATGGTAGATTAGGGCATATTTAAATTAGCATACCTTATGCAATGCATGCGTGCATCCATGCATTTGTTGACATACATCAGGCTTGGCACATCATACAAACTGCATCGTACTTTCAATTCCAAATTAAATACGTGATAGTTGTGGCATTTCACATGCCATGTCTAGGATAGCCGAGCCTGCCTAGATTACATCTTTGCATGTGTTGCATTAGACATTTCAGTATGCTTAGGTCCATGCATGGATTTCTAATAAGCTTCTGTTTTGGCTTGGAGTACTAGGTGAGTTTTTATGCTTTAGCATCCTTGCATGTGTGTGAGTATTGCCATAACAGCATGATTACCATGAGGCTAGCTGCTTATGTGTATAACTGCTTGAATGCCTGTGGGTGGAGGTCAAATTACTTAAATTGGGAATGATGCATTAAACTGTGAGTTTTAAGCCCACTAGATAGTGGCAAAACCATATTTTTCTAAAGCCCGCTTGAGGGGGCAAAACCTGCATTTTAGCTACTTGCGAGTAGCAAATCATTTTCAAAACAAACTTACAATGTTTTGTTCCAATTTAGGCGATTTGGTCTATACTTGTTTGCTGTGCGCAAAATAGTAATTCTAGGCTAATAACCGGAATAAGAACACATAAGTTTTCAAAATTGGGTATCACGGTTAGTAGAGGCCGATCTTCGGACCGGGCGAGAGGGGGTTGCTCATAGTTGACCTTCCCGATCGTACCCAAGTTCCCGAGCCGAGGCAACTTTGGTGATGACGGACACGTGGCCTTTGGCACCGAGTCAGGGTTTCCTAAATTTCCCAAAAAATAAAATATTTAGGTGGCGACTCTGTATCTGGCGAAGCAGTCCATGTTTGGCACTTCTTTTCAAAAAATCTGTTTTTCTCAAAAAACAATTTGCCGGATTTGGACTCTTTGGTTCAAGATTAAGAACCGTGACATTTGAGTCCTTGAACTGTAGTGACCCCAATATCGAACCGGAACGGGGGGGACTCGCACTCCCTCCCCGGGATGCGTTCGGGGACGTCTACAATACCCCCTTTTTGGACCAAAAAAATCTTGATCAGAAGATTTTAGACCTTAAAACCCTCTCTTTCAAAGCGTTTTTGAAATAAAGTTTCTACGATGTTTCAACGCTCGCATTTTGTTAAATGTTGCGCTTTCGGTAAACCGAGCAAGGACAAAGTAGAAATGAATGAAAGAGAGATGAAATCTTTGAAAAATCTTTCAAAACACCTTACTTAGGGGTTTGAAGTTGAAGAAAGAAAGAAGAGGGAAGAAACCCACTTGGGGGAGGAAAATGGGCATGAACTGTTCAGAAAGAGTCGAGCAACCCTTGCCGAATCGGGCCTATTCATTTGCATACTTGGAATCAAGCTATGAGACACCAGTTGGAAAGAAGACTTCCGGGGCTTCATTTTGCACTCAAGAATCTCCTAAAGCCAATTCCGGACGAGGGAGATATGGTTGATTGAAGTAGGGCATCACTCCGGTTGGACCGAATCTGCGCGGCTTCACCAAAATAGGCATAACTTTTTGCACAGGAGGAATTTTAAAGCAAGGTTTGCGCCATTGGAAAGCTAACTTCCGGGGCTTCAATTTGGACACCTGGCCGAAGGTCTTCCCTTTTGGGGGGAAATTTGACTTCATTTTTCCCCCCCTTTTCCCTTGGCCTCTCCTCTATATAACCAGCCCCTCCCCTTCATTTCTTAAGGTTACAAAATCAGCCAAGGCTTCCTCCTCCCTTCTCCCTCAATTTTCACTATTCAAAGCTCCAAAACCCTAAGATTCTTCACCATTTACACATCAACCCATAGCACAACACCTCCACACTCCATTCCAGCCCCTTGAAGCTGATTTCCAGAGGTTGAAAACTCAGAAGTTTGGTCCAAAAGCTGCTGGTTCATTGCTCTTCAAGGGTAAGCACACATTTCCCTTAAACTTGCATCTTTTTGCTTCATTTATAAGCCATACTTCCAAGCATTTTTGGGCTCCGACCCGAACTATAAATAGTCTTATTTTGAGCTTATCTTCATGTTTGATCAAGGGTTTTTCTCTATTTGAAGCCACCTGCTACCCCTTTCCATTTATCTCTCTTTTAGGGTTATTTCTTGCATGATATGTTAGCCCTGTTTGTAAGCATTTCTGGGCTTCGAGCCAAAATGTAAAGTGCTTTATTTTGAGCCCCTCTTCAACTTTGTTGAAGGTCTTATCACTGTTTGAGGCCAGCTACTGCCTCTTGCTTTCTATCTCTCTTTTAGGGCCATTTTTACATCATATTGTAGCCCTACTTGTGAGCATATTCGAGACTTTCCATAAACTGGAAAGTATCTTGTTTTGAGCTCCTCTTCAACTTTTCTAAAGGGTTCTCCTCTATTTGAGATCATTTACTACCATGTTTGCTCATTCTCTCTTTTGGGGCTGTTTTTTGCATGATACATTAGCCCTATTTGTGAGCCTTTTTGGACCTCGGCCTAAACTGAAAAAAGTCTTGTTTCGACATCATCTTTATGTTTGATTAAGGCCTATTCTCTGTTTGGGGTCATCTTCCCCTATGCATGCTTCATTCTTCCATGATTAGGGCCATACATGTGAGCATTTGCATTGGCCTTGTTTTGGCCTCTTAGCCACTGAAATCCAGTGGATTTTCAGTGGCTTTGATGCATTTTTTAGCCTCAAAATCAGAGGGGGGTCCCCCCCTCTCACCTTGTTTTGTTTGATGGCCTTTTTGGCCTTCCAAAGAGGCCCTATCTTGTATGCCTTGTTGACTGATTTCAGGGTCAATTTGGTGAGTTTTAGGACTATCATATTTGATTTTCGGAGTTGTTTGTACTATGCTAAGTGTCCTTGATGCATGTGCTTAATAACCCCTTTGTATGCTCTCTAAAAGAACCCATCATTTGTGCATGTGTTGGTTGCATTTCAAAGGTTATTTGGGCATGTTTTGGCATGTTTTATTCACTGATTTTTTCTGGTTTGATGAGTTCTCACTTGCTTCATATACATGCCATGTAAATCATGTTTGCTAGTCGAAATCGCATGCTATTTTAGTCCATCTTGCTAGCATCTTTTGGCCATGCTTTGAACTAGAATTGTTCATGTTTTGGGACTGCCTTAGTTCTGTCTTTATGCTTCATGATCAAATAATGCATGCTTTGTATAGCTATAGGCCAATGCATGTGCCTAGTTTTGTGTTTCGGGACCATTCCATGCATCGGGTGCCATGTTTCCATGTTTTGGGGCCATTTTGCATCACATTTCAGTGCTGGAACTTGCATGTTTGTATGCCATATTTCGTGCCTTGCCATGCCTTGTTAAGAGTGGCATTTGTGCCTTATGTTCGGTCCTCGGTTTGCGTGCACGTGTGCACGCATCTCGAGTGTCTCATTTTCATCTCATGGCCACTGATGTGAGTGTGGCTGAGGTCCACTCATGTTGGTGTAAGTCCATCATGCATTGCGTATGCCATTTCATTTCATAGCATTGTGTATGCTAGGTTGTATGTTAGAGCATCGTGTATGCCATATCACATCGAGCATTGCGTATGCCATCTCATAGCATTGTGTAGACACCCCATTTTTTACTGTCCTCAAGACTTGGACGTCACCGTTTGAACACCCGGTGATCATCCATGTTTGTGTTCGTCTCGAGTTCCCGGAGGTCTCGGCTACGCGCCTTGCCTGAGGATCTCCCGACTCGACTGTTTTGTGTTTGGTTTTGCACCAAACACTTGTGTTTTGCTTTTGAGGGGCATGGAATGGCTTGTGAGACATCCCCACACATCACCGGCCATGGCTAGAGGCCACCGGCCAGTGTTTTGTTGCCATCGGCCATATATTTGGCCGGTCGGCACTCTGTTTGGTCGGTCGGCCATCTTTATTTGGCCGATTGACTCTTTTTCTGGCCGAGACCTCTTCTTGAGGGGGTTTGAACCTTTTGAACCCCCTGTTTTAGCTTCTTGAAGAAGCTTGACCCTTTTCAACCCTTGGTTCTAGCTTCTTGAGGAAGCTTGAACCTTTTGAACTCTTGGTTTAGCTTCTCCAAGAAGCTTGAACCTTTTGAACCCTTAGTTTTAGCTTCTTGAGGAAGCTTGGACCTTTTGAACCCTTGGTTTTAGCTTCTTGAGGAAGCTTGAACCTTTTGAACCCTTGGTCTTTAGCTTCTTGAGGAAGCTTGAACCTTTTGAACCCTTGGTTTAGCTTCTCCAAGAAGCTTGAACCTTTTGCACCTTGGCTTAGCTTCTCCTAGAAGCTTGAACCTTTTGCACCTTTGCCTAGCTTCTCCAAGAAGCTTGAACCCTTCTAAGCTTCCAAGAGAAGCTTGCACCTCTTGAACCTTTTGCCTAGCTTCTCCAAGAAGCTTGGCTCTTTTGTCTAGCTTCTCCAAGAAGCTTGGCCTTCTTGACCCTTTTGCTCCAAGCTTCTAAGAGAAGCTTGACCCCCTTGACCCTTTTTGCTTAGCTTCTCTTAGAAGCTTCAAGCCTCCATCTTCTCTATAAAAGAAGAACTTCTCTTCTATTGCAAGGTTTCCAAGAACTTGTCTAAGGCTCCATACATATATCTCTCTCCATATCTCCTCCATTTTAGCTCCAAATTGCTTAGTTGTTGGCCCCTTTGCACACCACCTCTCAACCACACCTCTCCATCATCCATCTAAGCTTCTTGGAGGCCATTTTCAAAGGCTAAGGAACTGGTTTTTTGGGACCAAAGGCTGCTGTCCCCGTTGGTCTACAAGGGTGAGCATCTAACCCTCTTTTATTCTCCATTTTTGCACAAGCTTTTATCCTGTCTTTCTTGCTGTTTTGAGCTTTGTGTATAACATAAAAAAGTTCTGTTTTTTTGTGTTTAAGATACTTCATTAAGGACACTTTTGTGTTTGGGGTCGTTTACCCCCTCTTAGGCCTTGTTTGGCCCCGTTTTGTGCTATTTTTGGTGAACTTCGGGACCACCTTGTTTGGGCCTCCTTACCATTGAAATCTTGAGGGATTTCAGTGGTGAGGATGGTGGTTTAAGGTCCTAAGAAGGAGAGGGCCACCCCCTCTCCTTATTGTTTTCAAAATGTGCCATTTTAGCCTCATGTGTGAGCACCATTTTTAAGTACATGTTGGCCATGTCTTAAATGTTATTTGTGCTTATTTTACCATGATATATCACTGTTTTTAGTTGGTTTAGACACACCATGCTTGCTTTGCATACTTGTCTTGTAATGCCATGAAATTGCCTCAACATGTATCTAGCATTTAGACCACTATGCTTACTTGTTTTGGCTTAGCTTTGTGAAGCTTTTATGCATGTTTTAGTGTGCTTGAGGACTGTTTTTGGTTGTTTGGGTCATCCATCCTTTGCTTTGTATAGCTACCATGCAGTCCCCATTATGAGCCTTGAGTGTTGACCCCTTTAGCATGCTTTCCTTGCTTTGTTTCAGTGGTTTGGAACCACTTGCCATGCCATTTCAGTCCTTGTAGCATGCTTGTATACTTGTTTTTCATGGCTCCTTTGATGCTTCAAGAGGTTGTGTCTTATGCTCCATGTTTAGACATTTGTGTATGCTTCCATGAGTAGGTCATTTAGATGCCATCTAAGTGGTGTTTGGGGCTTACTTTGACATGATTTGGGACTGTTTTGATTCACTTTGATCATTTGCTTCATGTGTCATATGATCATGGTTTAAGTCCTTGGGCTAATTCCAAGCTTCTATGCATGCTTTGCTTGTTTTGCTTACTTGGTTTGGCACCATCTATGACATGATTTCAGAGCTTATAATGCATGCCATATACCCATGTTTGTCTTCTTTTAAGTGTGCTTAAAAGTTGCTTCCTTGTGCCTAAGTGTTGGACCATGTGTGCATGCATGTTTGTATGTGTTTTGACCTTCATTTCCATGGCACTTGGCCACTGTTTTGGGCCTAGTATAGAGCTGCCCAAATTAGTTTAAATCCATGTTTGACATGTTGCTCAAATGTTGTTGCCTTATTCCATGCCTTGCATGCTTGTTAGCTTAGGTTGTGTGCCTATGTACATATTGCATGTTTGCATACTTGCCTCCATGCTCATGTTGCATGCTTAGCTCACATGCTTAGGTTGCATTTGGCATGCATGCCTTGCCTCTTGATTGAGCATGATAGAGGTTGGGCTTTCATTTGTTTGGTTTGCATTACATTTGAAATCAAAATGCACAACTTGGCTTCTTGGGCCATCACGCATTGAAATGCGCGATTGGTGGTCCGAGGGTCGAGGACCATCCTCCTTTGAGTCATGAACATGATAAGGAGAGTGGTGGTGCAAACATTGCTTTGAAAATGCATTGCCATGCCTTGTCTGCCCTCTGCTGCTGTCAAACAGGATTCTGCAGGAAGCTTTGGCCGGCCGGCCATCTGCAGTGCCGACCGGCCATCCATCAGTGGCCGATGGCTTCACAAGTGGCCGATGACCACTCACTTTTGGCCGGTGACCATCCCACATGGCCGGTGGTGTCCCCTAATGTCCAGAGAGTGCACCTTGGGACTTGTGCAATTTTCAGAGGAGCAGAGCAGGGTAAACAGAGGCAACTTGTGCATGGCGACGGATTTCCGAGCAAACCCGAACACACATGCATTGGACCCTCTTCCCGAGGCCTTTTACTGCTTTCATTAGCTTAATTGATTTGTTAATTAATTAGGTGGTCTGTAATTATTTAATTAGCTTGTAGGTTAATTAATTTGTATTATTCTTTTGGTCCCTCCGAGCGAGGGCGAATTTGTAATAAGTGTGGATGAGTGTGTGTATGTCTTCCAACCCCACTTCTTTCTCCCTTTTACTTACCTGCTTTCAATGGTTAGTACTAGGGCATATTTATTTTAGCATACCTTATGCTATGCATGTGTCCATCCATACATTTGTCTTGCATGCACCAGGCTCGGCGCATCATGCTAACTACATAAGTATTTCAAATCTAACTTGAATACATGCTACTTGTGCATTTTCGCATGTCATTCTTAGATTAGCCGAGCCTATTCTATGTGACATTCTGTATGCGATGCATTAGCCACTTTAACATGAACTAGGATCACGCATGTTTGCTAACTAGTTTACTATTTTGGCACGGAGTACACTGTAAGTACTTTATGCTTTAGCATCCTTGCATGCGTGTGAATGTTGTCATAATAGCATGATTACCATGAGGCTAGCTGCTTATGTGATATAACTGCTTGAATGCCTGTGGATGGAGGTCGAGTTACCTAAATTGGAATAATGCATTAAAACTGTGAGTTTTAAAGCCCACTGGATAGTGGCAAAACCATCTTTTCTAAAAGCCCACTCGAGGGTGGCAAAACCTGCATTTTAGCCTACTTGCGAGTAGCAAACTATTTTCAAAACGAACATGAAATGTTTTGTTCCAATTTAGGCGATTTGGTCTATACTTGTTTGCTGCGGGCATAACATAGTAATTCTAGGCTAATAACCGGAATAAGAGCATATAATGTTTTCAAAACAAGATATCACGGTTAGTAGAGGTCGATCTTTGATCGGGCGAGAGGGGGTGTTCATAGCTGACCTTCCCCAATCGTACCCAAGTTCCCGAGCCGAGGCAACTTTGGTGATGACGGACACGTGGCCTTTGGCACCGAGTCAGGGTTTCCTAAATTCCCCCATTAAAAAATATTTAGGTGGCGACTCTGTATCTAGCAAAGCAGTCCATGTTTGGCACTTCTTTCAAAAATCTGTTTTCTCAAAACGATTTGCCAGATTTGGAATCTTTGGTTCAGATTTAGAATCGTGACAATTTGAGTCCGAACTGTAGTAAGCCCAAATGAACAGAACGGGACTCATCCTCCCGGGGCGTTCGGGGACGTCTACACATTGTGTATGCTAGGTTGCATGTTAGGATTGCATTCATGCATGTCATGCATATTGCATTGTGTTTGGGGTAGGAGTTAGCCCGAGCACGGGAAACGAGGGACGTTTCGTACTTTGAGTGACGGAACGTGTCTCAATTCCTGGTCGCCGACACTCCGGATTATCCATGATGGAGTCTAGGCCTTGTTATGTTTATATGTGCATTCATTCCATATTGAGTTGTGTAATTCGACTCCTCGGCCATCATGCATCGATATGCGTGATTGGTGGCACGAGGATCGAGGACTACGCTCCCTGAAGAGTAGTCAAGCATACATATGTGAAAATACATTGCCATGCCCCTTTCCTGCTCTCTGTTGCAGCAAATCAAACCGGCAATCTTTTGGGGCTTCGCGCAACATTTCGGGCTCAATTGTAAACAGAGGCTAATTGGGGCATCGCGTTGGATTTCTACGCCAAGCAACCCGAACATGCATCATTCATCATCCGGAGCAGAGTCGAGGCAGTCCCTAGGCCAATTTACTGCTTTCCTAGATTAATTTGTTAATTAATTAGGATTTTTTGTATTTATTCGGACTGTACTATTCATTTGGGACTGTATTATTTATTCGGACCCTCCAAGCGAGGGCAATACTGTAATAAGTGTGCGTGTGTGTGATGTATGTCTTCCAACCCCACGTCTTTCTTTCCCTTTTATTTACCAACTTATGATGGTTAGATTAGGGCATGTTTCAATTAGCATACAGTATGATAGCATGTTTGCATTCATTCATCTGTTTTGCATGCACCGGGCTCGGCGCATCATAACTCACTGCATTGTATTTCAATCCCAAGTTGAATACTTGTTAGCTGTAGCATTCCATATGCCATGTTTAGAATAGCCGAGCCTATCTTAGTTGCATTTTGCATGTGTTGCATTAGGCATTTCTGTATAGTTAGGATCATGCATGGATTTCTAACATAGTTTCTGTTTTGGCTTGGAGTACTCGGTAAGTTTTTACGCTTTAGCATCCTTGCATGTGTGTGAGTGACTGCCATGATAGCATGCTTACCATGAGGCTATTTGCTTATGTGATATAACTGCCTGAATGCCTGTGGGTGAAGGTTGGGTTATTTGGATTGGAACAATGCATTGACTGTGAGTTTTAAGCCCACTAGATAGTGGCAAAACCATCTTTTCTAAGCCCACCTGAGGGTGGCAAAATCTGCATTTTAAGCCTACTTGCGAGTAGCAAACCATCTTTCAAAAACAAACATGAAATGTCTTGTTCCAATTCAGGCGACCCGATCTATACTTGTATGCTGTGCGCATCACATAGTAAATCTAGGCTAATAATCGGAATAAGAGCACATAATGTTTTCAAAACTCGATATCATGGTTAGTAGAGGCCGATCTTTGATCGGGCGAGCGGGGGTGCTCATGAAGTGACCTTCCCCAATCGTACCCAAGTTCCCGAGCCGAGGCAACTTTGGTGATGACGGACACGTGGCCTTAGGCAAACGAGTCAGGGTTTCCTAAATTTCCCAAAAATAAAATATTTAGGTGGCGACTCTGTATCTGGCAAAGCAGTCCATGTTTGGCACTTCTTTCAAAAAATCTGTTTTCTCAAAACGATTTGCCAGATTTAGACTCTTTGGTTCAGATTAAGAACCGTGACATTTGAGTCCTGAATTGTAGTGAGCCCAAAATGAACAGAACGGGACTCATCCTCCCGGGGCGTTCGGGGACGTCTACACTTGGCCAGCCCGCGAGTTAGGCCCATTTGGCTTCCGAAGCTCGCGCCCTGGCCAAGGCAAGGGCAGATCTATTAATCTTATCGGGCAACTTTTCAAGTGCAAACGGCCGACCAGTCTGTGCCTTGGCCAGCCCGCAAGTTAGGGCCATTCGGCTTCCCAAGCTCGCGCCCTGGCCAAGGCAATGGCAGATTTATTAATCTTATCAGCCGAATTTTCAAGTGCAAATGGCCGACCAGTCTGTGCCTTGGCCAGCCCGCAAGTAAGGGCCATTCAGCTTCCCAAGCTCGCGCCTTGGCCAAGGCAAGGGCAGATCTACTAATCTTATCGGCCGACTTTCCAAGTGCAAACGGCCGACCAGTCTGGGCCTTGGCAAGCCCGCGAGTTAGGCCCATTCGGCTTCCCAACCTCGCGCCCTGGCCAAGTGTAGACGCGCCCTTGGGCCTCACTCCACAGTTCGGACTCCCCTGTTTTGTTTTGTTGCGGTTCGTAATCTGAACCAAAGAGTCCAACTCTGGCAAATCGTTTTGAAGAAAAACAGATTTTTGAAAAGTAGTGCCAAACATGGACTGCTTTGCCAGATACAAAGTCGCCACCTAAATATTTTAAAATGGGAAATTTAGGAAACCCTGACTCGGTGCCGAAGGGCACGTGTCCGTCATCACCAAAGTGGTCTTGGCTCGGGAGCTTGGGTACGATCGGGGAAGGTCAGCTATGAGCACCCCCTTTCGCCCAGTCCGAAGACCGGCCTCTACTAACCGTGATATCCAATTTTGAAAACGTTTATGTGTTCTTATACCAATTATTAGCCTAGAATTACTACGTTATGCGCACAGCAAACAAGTATAGACTAGATTGTCTAATTTGGAAATGAACATTGCATATCCGTTTGTTTTGAAAGCGTTTCGGAATTTGCTACTCGCAAGTAGGCTAAAACACGGATTTCAACGAGTTTTTCCAACTCAAGCAATCCAACCTTCACCCACAGGCATTCAAACAGTTTATCTCATATAAGCATTTAGCCACATGGTAAGCCTATTGTCATGTCAACATTCACACGCATGCGATATGCTAAAGCATAAATACTTACATCGTACTCCGTGCCAAAACAACAAACTAGTTAGCAAACATGCATGTCCTAGTTCATGTTAAGTGACTAATGCATCGCATACAGAATGTGATTAGGATAGGCTCGGCTAACCCTAAAATGGCATGTGAAATGCTACAACTCGATACACGTATTCAATTTGGAAATTGAAAATACAATGCGGTTTGTATGATGTATCGAGCCCGGTGCATGTAAAACAAATGTATGGATGCACGCATGCATTGCATAAGGTATGCTAAAATAAACGTGCCCTAATCTACCATTATAAGCAGGTAAATAAAAGGGAGGAGAGAAGTGGGGGGTTGGAAGACATACACACCACTCACACACGCTTATTACAAAATTGCCCTTGCCCGGAGGGACCAAAAGAATATACAAATTAGCTAACCACACAAGCTAATTAAATATTACAAACTAATTAAATTAACAAATTAATTAATCTAAGAGAAACAGTAAACTGCCTCGGGGCGAGGGCCAGATGCATATGCGTTCGGATTCCGCTCGGAATTGCACTGCCATGCCTAGCCTGCCTCTGTTTTCCCTGCTTTGCTCCTCTGAAAACTGCCAAAGTCCCAAGGATGCCTCTCTGGATACTGGGAATCATCACCGGCCAAGTAGAATGATCACCGGCAGTGAATTTGTGGTCATCGGCACAAAATAGATCCACCGGCCATCAATTGACTGCCGGTCAGCACTAAATACTGCCGGCCGGCAATAAGTTCCTGCAGAACCTGCAACTCACAGCAGCAGAGGGCAAAACTTGCATGGCAATACAATTCAAGCTATTTATGCACCAATCACACTCCCTACCATGTTAATGACTCAAGGGAGGATGTGCCTCGATTCTCGGGCCACCAATCACGCATTTCTATGCATGGTGGCCTAAAGGATCAAGTGTGCACTTTCATGTCAAATGAAATGTAAACTAATCAAACAAAATGAGGCCCAATTCCTATCACCAAATCAAGGAACAAGGCATGCATGTCTATGTGTGCAATCCTAAACATGTCAACTAGTATGCAACATGGGATGCAAACAAGAATGCTAGTATGCAAACACACATACAAGGCAAGCATGCAAACCAAGCAAGGGGGCGGACTTAAACATGATCTAGGCAACTCCAAATAGGCCCAAAATCAGTAGCCAAAGTGCCCAAAAAGGAAGGCTAAGATGCACACACACATGCAAGCACTCATGGTCCAATATTTAAAGCATAATGGGGGAACTTTTAAACACATTTAAAAGGGACACAAATATGAACAATTAGCATGTAAGTTAAGCTCTAAAATCATGTTAGAAGAGGTGCCAAACCAACTCAAACAAGATAAACAAAAGCATGCAAATGGCCCAAATATTCAAGGCTCACCAAAGAGGTAATGAACTACACTTAACAAGACCTAACATGGCAAGACTTAAGCAACTAAAATCAGAGTTTTAGCACACAAAATCAAGCCCAAAGGACTACTTAGATGGCATCTAAGTGGCTCAAATTCAAAGGCATGCACAATGGTCAAAACATAGGGCATACAACACATGCTCTCAAAGCAACAAAGAGGCAACTAAGGCAAGCATGTGAGCATGCCAAAGGGACTGAAATTACATATTGGATGGTTCCAAACCACCAAAATGATGCAAGCAACACAAGCTACACATTCACATACTTGAGGCGTACAAGCCCGGCAAGCCACAAATGCAAAGGAGCTATACTAAGCATGCCAAAATCGATCCCAACAACTATGGACAGACCTAAAGCATGGCAAAATAAGCATAAGAACTTCACAAGTCTAAGCCTAAAACATGCTAAAACAAAGGCACACAACTTAAGGCATGTTAAGGGATCAAGGAGGCATTACATGGCAACTATACTGAACATGCATGGAGTGCCAAAGCCAACTTAATACAAAGTTATAACATGGCAATATAAGCATAAAATACAGCCATGGCATGCTCAACACACACTTGAACAAAGACTTCCTTAAGAGACCAAAAATGGTCCCTTTCAAGGACAACAAGGAGAAGGGGTAGCCCTCCCCTTTTGGAGACTTCAAGGCACCATCTCCACCACTGAAATCCCTCAAGATTTCAGTGGTGAAGAGGCCCAAACACCAAAGTCTCAAAACTCGCACAAAATGGCACAAAACAAGGGCCTTGCAAGGCCTAAGAAGGGTCAAACTTCCCCAAAGCACAAAACACTCTTAATAAACTATCAAGAGGGCCTAAAAACAGAACTATTTTATGTTATACACAAGCACAAAAACAGCTCTAAGATAGGTAGAAATAGGATGCAAAAATGGGGAATAAAGTGACTAGTTTCTTACCCTTGAAGAACTTCTTCACAAATGTTGATATTGTTGCTTCTTTGAGCTCAAATCCAACCAAAGACCTCAAGAACAAGCTCTGGTCCTTGAAGAAACCAAGAAAAAGTGAAAGACTAGGTGTTTGTGTGCAATAGTAAGACACAAAGCACCTAGAACACACACAAGGGAGATATAGAGATAGGATATGAATGGAACTCAAACCCTAAAACCAGAGCTTGCTCTGAGTTGTTTTCTTACTAAAAAGCCAACCCTAAAGCCAAGGGGGAAGGGCTCCTCTTATAGAGAAGCCAAACTTGTAATGCTTACAAGTTAAGCAACCAAGAGGGGCATCCCTCCATACACGTGTATGGAGGGGGAGCCAATGCCAGACAGCTGTAATAAAATATCTGAAAAAGCAGCTGAACAGTAGTCGGCCGGCCAAAAATGTCATTTTGACAAAATTGGCTGCCGGCCGGCAACAAAGATTGCCGACCGGCACAATATATTGCCGGTGGCAACAAAAACCAGCCGGTGGCCTCTAGCTAGTGCCGGTGGTGTGTGGGGATGCCTCACAAGGCATTCCCTGCCCCTCCAAGGCAAAACACAAGTGTTTGGTGCAAAACCAGACACAAAACAATCGAGTTCGGAGATCCTGAGACAAGGCGCGTAGCCGAGAACTCCGGGAACTCCAAACATCAAGCGGTGACATCCAAGTCTTGAGGACGGTCAAAAATGGGGTGTCTACAGTTGCCCCTCTTTGACAGAACTCGAAAGTCATAACAATGACGGGAGTGAATGTCAAAGCCCAGAGACGACCCATTTTTGACAAGGCCGAAGACTTGGACAAACATGCAAGACAAACAAGGTATGCGCCCGAAGGCAGGGGCAAAATGCAAGACAATGCAAGAAGCCGAGCATAACTTATGATCATGCAAAGAAAGCTGTAATGAAGCACACATGCGACAGTTATAAGCTAGCATACACCAGACTACACTGCAATGCAGAAAGGATGTATGAGAATTATTCAATTCTCAATACGTCTCGCTCGGAGGATACAATACCTGTGCGGCTCGTCCGGTTGCACTGGCCTCAAATGAGCCGTACATACAATATCGTGCCTGAAAAGAAGGAAAACTTAACAGGTGCAATATTGTTAGCAACATGCATGACAATGCAATGATGAAATGCAAAATGATATGCAATATATACAAAACAATGCATAAACAATGCAAATGATATGCAATGCAATTGAAACAATGCAAATGATATGCAAACTAAATGCAGGGCAATTGAATCATGATTCAATCATGAGCGGGTCGAAACTACACATATGTCAAATAGATTGATGGAAGTAACAAGTCTGTCTACCATAGAACGATGTCTGAACTATGAGTGATGTAGACGGACACAAGAACGAGTATTGGGTGGAATGACATAAGTGGGGTGATAACCCGCTGGGGAAAGAATAATGATCCTAATGCCGGATGCAAAACTTACACTACAATGTAATATATACAATGGATATGGCATGTAGCCAAACCGTATCTTGCTTAGGAAGGGGATGCACGCATACAAGCCGCATCTAATCACAGAACTGTACGCGTGCAGAACTGTGCTTTGACGTGAAAAGTATGGACACATACCAGACCAAGCTCAACAAGGAAAGGCGCAAGCCATAGATGGAAGATGATGCAGTGAATGCATGCAACTAAAATGCAATATTTACAATATGCAATGGAATGGATGTTTACAACGGAAAAGTGAAGGCGAAACATGCGTATCGACGCAAGTGAAGAATGCACGACAATGCGGGTGGAAGCGAAACATGCGCATCAACGCAAGTGAAGAATGCACGACAATGCGGGTGGAAGCGAAACATGCGCGTCAACGCAAGTGAAGAATGCATGACGATGCGGGTGGATAATGCAGTGGATGCATGCAAACTATAATGCAATATAGGTGGATGTTTACAAAAAATGCATGACATATGCACTATATTACAACGAAATGCATGACATATGCATGGTTTTTTTTGTGTTTTTTTTTTGAATTTTTTGAAATGCATGACATATGCAGTATTTACAATGATGCATGACATATACAAGATTTATTTACAATGATGCATGACATATGCAAGATTATTTACAATGATGCATGACATATGCAAGATTATTTACAATGATGCATGACATATGCAATAAAGGTTTTGCACCCTCCAAGGATTTAAGGTCTCCTAGACCGCGCGTGTTTAAGGTCTCGCCAGACCCATTTGGGGCAATGCGTGAATTGGGATGTGGTGCACAAGACAGTGCGATGCGCAAGATCGCGTGATGGAATGCATGCCAAATGCAATGAGATGCGCAAAACAGCGCGGTGCGTCAGACAATGCGAGTGAAGGTTTTACACCTCCCAAGGATTTAAGGTCTCCTAGACCGGAATGCAATGAAGATGCAAAATGATGCCAGTGAGGTACGCGTGCCTCAAAGGATGCAAAATGATGCAAGTGTGACACACATGCCACACGGAATGTAAAATGATGCAAGTGTGACACGCATGCCACACTGAATGTAAAACAATGCAAGTGAACTCGAGCGCGCAACAACGCACGTTTTTTTGTTTGAAATGCATGATAATGCAAAACAAGGAGATGCACGACAACACAAATGATGTGCGAAGCAATGACAACACGAATGATGTGCGAGGCAATGTATGTATTGAGGTGCGTGACAATGCATAACAATGCTTGTAATAAAATGCATGACAATGCATGAGGGATGTACATGACGGTGCGACATAACGCACCAGACAACATGATGAATGCATGCAACGCACGAGGGGCAACTTTTGAATCTTGTAAAAGGCAAAAGGATACAAAAGGATACCACATGGCATGAATTTGAGTGCTACGCACAGAAGACACGGTTCGAGGTCAAAACGGAGGCCGGTTGAGCATCGGAGATACACTTTCTTGCACTTTCTTGAGATATGAAGACCAAAAACCACTCATATTGCCTAAACAAGGCTGTGGGAACACCACCGGGCGGGAGGGGGAGCCACCGGCTGTCCATCGGCTACAAAAGAAATCCATCGGCACAATATTATGCCGGCCGGCACAAAATGTTGCCGACCGGCAAAAAGTTGCTGAGTCGGGGCAGATTCGACTTTTCGCTCCGGGTCTTTTAAAATAGGGTTTCTAAACCCTATTTTCTTATTTCCCCTCCGCCGAAAACCATCTCTCTCTCTCTCTAGAGCCTTTTTCTCTCCTCATTTCCTCATTTCTTTGCGTTCTCGCGCCTTTTTCGTCGTTCGATTCGCGAAGTTCATCGCGTTTCGAACATTTTGGACCGATTGAAAGTTCGTTTCGACGCTCCTTTTGCTATTTTCACCTTTTTGGGACTTGTTCCCCTCGATTTCCTCTTCATTTCCGTGCCTTTTCACATCCCGACCTTTCCGGCCATTTTCCACCCTCTCGGGGGGCTGACTTTTCAGTTGACTCATCGTATTCCGACCCGATTTCCATTCCTCGACCATTTTCTCATCATTCTCGATATGGCCGACGACATTCCGCGCGGTGGGACTCCCTCGGATCACGAGATGGATCCCGAGGTCGAGCTCCTCCCGTTGAGCGAGCGCCCGTTTGACCCGGCGACCTACCGGCCGGCGATTCACGTTCTACCACCCGACGGACTGCGCCAGTTCAGGAGTTTCGACATGGCGTTGGACCCCGAGCTGCTGCTACGCGAGCCTGCCTCCCACCTATCCTCCGGCGCTTCCGAGGTAACTTTCTTTCTCTGCTTTACTTTCTGCGATGTAGAATGTTTAACTGCCAATTGTCATAACTGGTTGCATTCTTTAACTGCTTAGTTCCGATACACTGAAACACAGTATATCGTCGTTGATTACAAACACGTTTGCAACTGATTATCTGTTTAAGACTCACACGCGCACACACTGCACTAGCCTTGAACCACTCAAACCACGGCACACACCGTATTTCACTGCAAACACCGACACCCGGTACCTGTTTGAATCTGAAAAACTTGCACGCATGCCACATTTGCACCGAGCCACACAAACACACTGACGCATCACGCGTTGTAGTTTACTGTAAACACACCGGCACCCGGTATCTGTTTGAATCTGAATATACGCACGCATGCCAAATTTGCACTGAACCACTCAAACACGCTGACGCATCACACGTTGTAGTTCACTGAAAGCACACCGGCACCCGGTATCTGTTTGAATCTGATAAACTTGCACGCATGCCAAATTTGCACTGAACCACTCAAACACGTTGACACATCACACGTTGTAGTTCACTAAAAGCACACCGGCACCCGGTATCTGTTTGAATCTGATAAACTTGCACGCATGCCAAATTTGCACTGAACCACTCAAACACGTTGACACATCACACGTTGTAGTTCACTAAAAGCACACCGGCACACGGTATGTGTTTGAATCTGATAAACTTGCACGCATGCCAAATTTGTACTGATTTACTGTTTCCTGAAAACTGTACATTTTATATTGCTTCGCAATAATTTGTTTGAAAACAGGGAGATTCCCATACCATCCGCGGGTATGGGAACACTGTCGCTCGCGTGTGGTACGCCGAGCTTCTCGACGCAGTTCGCCAAATTGTGGACCAGGCCGGCTTTGGCGCATTTTGCAGGGGACTCTCCCAGCTTACGACATGCAGACCTCTCCTTGCCGCTCTAGTAGAGAGGTGGTGGGACACCACCGATTCATTTCACTTTTCTGCGATCGGGGATATGACGATGACCCCTTATGATTTCTCGGTGCTCACAGGCATCGGGGTAGGGGGTGATCCGATCCCCTTTGATATTGACATGGATGAGTGGACCGCGGCTCAGGTCTACTTGCTTGGCGCGGCACCGCCTCTCACGCGTCCCGGCTTCGTCCGGTACTCCTGGTTCGAGGTGCAGTTCCGGGTCCAGCCCCTCCTCGTCGATGCAGCTCCGATGACCCCAGAGGCCGTAGAGAGATATGCACGCAGCTTCCTTATGTTCTTGTTCGGGACGACCCTTTTCACCGACCGGGCGAACACAGTGCCTCTCTGTCTGCTCAGCGCGCTGGTGGATGTCAGAGACATTTTGCATTATGACTGGGGTGGCGCCGCTCTAGCCACCCTTTATGGATATATGAGCTCAGCCTCCCGCGGCAGCCGACAGTTGCTCGGGGGTTACTAGCGTGCTTGGGAGGTACATTTCTTTTTCTGCCTTTCATTTCTGTTCTTTATTTTCTATACTCTGCACACTGCACACACTGTAGTCTGCTTTACACTTGCTATATACTATACACACGGCACACACATACTCTGCTTTACACTGACTTACACTGCTCACACTGTACACATATACTCTGCTTTACACTGACTGTATACTGCTCACACTGTACACACATACTCTGCTTTACACTGACTGTACACTGCTCACACTGTACACACATACTCTGCTTTACACTGCACAATGCACGGCTCTGCTATTTTCTGCTTTCTATTCTGTATTCTGCTTTACCTGATAAACGCACTGGTATTTATCTTGCAGCTGTGGGTTTACGCCTACTTTCCTAGGCTTGCTCCTGTACCCGAGGCGGAGACCCCTCTGGTTGTCCCTTTTTCACGCCACTTTGACGGGAGATGCACCCGGAGGCCCCGAGAGACCTTCAGCTTCTTCCGCCGCTACTTCGACACCATCACCCCCGCGGAGGTATGTTTTTACTTGCAGTGTAGTTAAGCTTCGCCCTTCTACTGCATATTTCAATAACAGTAGATAACAAATTGTATTCATTTTCAGATCGTCTGGCAGCCTTGGGCTCCTTTGCAGCCGTGGCGCGGATCGTTTGCGCCGATGATACCTCGCGTTTCCGGATTCTGCTGGAGGGTCCAGTCTGTCGGGCTTGGTACCTGGGCGAGCGTTTCTTGTGCCAGACCCTAGGCTTACCCGAGCAGATAGTCCCGGTGCACCCTCCTGAGCATATGAGGGATACCAAGAGGTTCACTGCCGAGCAGATGGCGGACTACACCATCGGCTGGGAGGCAGACCACTTCAGAGGCGAGGGCTAGTACTTGGAGTACGTCCGAACCTTCATCATGCGACCTCTGAGCGGCGGTCGCCGGGCAGAGAGGGAGAGACCTGCGGCGCCAGCGACTGGAGCAGGAGCTGGAGGAGTTGGAGGGGGAGCGCCGAGGAGGGCTCGAGTTCGTGGTAGGGGCGGAGCTCAGCGAGGGCGTGGGACCGGTTGGCCTGCTCTGCTCGCTGCATTGACTTTCAGAGGGCAGGGTGGGGCGACCTATCAGATCCCCTTCGCCCCTCGGCCAGCTGATCATGAGTTTGTCGGTGTCCCCGACTTGCCTCCGGTATGTATTACTGCATTCTTCATCTTGCATTGTTATTTCATTTCAGTTTATTTGATATTCCACAGAACACTGATGCATCTGACACTTTTGCAGGCGTCTTCTGGGTACACCCGGCAGTCATTGGAGATGAATGCCTCCATGATGGGGATGCTCCAGCAGACCTTTGACCTCCTGGCCCTTTACAGCATTCCGGTATGCTCTATTTGACCACGACCTCAAACCATACACAAACTGCTTTACATAATCTGATGCATAACACAACATCTGATAAACTGCTCACGGCATCTGATACACGATACTCACACATTGCATCCTGCACTGGTTCACTGTTCACAGCATACATAAACTGTACTCATACACTGTATTCTGTACTGACTTACTGCTCACGGCATTCACACACTGTACTCATACACTGTATTCTATACTGATTTACTGCTCACAGCATCCACACACTGTACTCATACACTATATTCTATACTGATTTATTGCTCACAGTATTCTGATGCATTTGCCTTTCATGCTTTTTCAGCCTCCCTTCCAGATTCCTCCGGTGGGCGGCGCTCCAGCTGGACCTCCCATTTCTACTCGGGATGGCAGAGCATATCCCCGCACCAGAGGGGGGCGCACTCATGTCGGGAGCAGCTCGCGGGCTCCGGTTCCGGATGATGAGTCTGAGGCAGAGACAGAGGCGGAGGAGACCGATGATGGCTCGGACTCGAGCTCAGACGGCGATGCCCCTGGTGATGCTCCTGGTGATGACGCTCCTGGACCCTCGTCCAGGAAGAGGACCAGGACAGATTGATGGCCCCGGAGGCATTTTTGACATTTGATACAGATTTTGCTGTTTTTCTTCCTTTTTTGCATTTTCCCCTTTTGTCAGTAGTTAGGGTACTTTGTACTGCCGCAGGCAGATTTTGTTTCCAAAACTTATGTACTTGAAAAGATGATATGAAATGAAACAAACTTTTTGTCCGAAAAAAAAGAGTGTTATATCTGCGCATTTCATACCTTGCACTGTATTGCCTCATATTACACCTCAAATGTAAATGATATGGATCTGTTGTTTGAAAATTGAGCACTTGCACTATGATAATCAGATAACCAACCAACTAACAGCAAACAACTCATACAAAGCACTACTCAAACTGCATAATACAGCCCATACTCTACTAGGGATTGATCTGCATACAGCCCATAACACAGTACCCGGTTCATTCTGCGCACAGCAAACCCTAAACAAACAGCCCTAATCTGACAAGACGGATCACAAAGCTGACATGGTTGCAATTGAACCACACTCGGATGTCCCAAATTTTCCCTTTTCTTCTTTTGCTTCGTATGAATGTAGAGAATGGCACAGCATTCTGAGCACAAATGATTAATCTTTGGAAAAGGGGTTTCACAACCGGGGTATCGAGCCTACCAGAGCGAGATAGACTCAAACAAATAAGCAAAAGGCACACGACCTAACATAATGAGACACACTCGGAAAAGACTCAAAGCCGGAATCAAGACCGGCAAATCAAAAGACACGACACACAGACATATTTACAAAAAGACCTCAGATCTCGAGGAGCCAATTCCTCCGGGCATTATTTCCCACCCTTTCTGATTTGTGATACTCACATCACTTGGCCCTCAGGCTCGGTTTTTTTCTCTCAAAACCCTCTTCTTACTTCTCTCTCAACTTACTCCTCTCTATTCTTTATTCTCTCATTTTTCATCCCTCCCCAGGGTGATTGATGGATGAATAGAAAGTCACAGGTTCACGCCCAACACTGTTAGCTCACGGCTATTTCTTCTGATGAATAGAGCGCCTTTCCGGCGAGTATGTTGACGGGGGAAAGACAGAAGACCTGACTCAACTGTGCCCCTAGTTCGTGACTTTGACCATTTTTTGTTTTCTAAAACAGCTTTGATCAAGAATGAGAGTCAGATTAGCATACTTGTTCGATTTTCTGATTTGAAAATCATGCGAATCAGGCCATGAGCACTGAAAATTCTCCTTTTGGGTCCAAACATGGTCCAATTTTGAAAAATGAAATAGTTTTCGGGAAAATAAGTCAACCTTAGTGAAAATTTTCAAAAACTATTATTGCAAACAGTCAACGCTCAACGAGCGCGGAACTTACCTTCGAGATATGCAGCCTCGGATCGGAGGCAATGGAAAATTGCCCCTAGCTTAAAGGGGGATAAGGCAACGGAAAGTTGCCCCTGGTTTGGACGGTAACTCAGGGCAACTTATGACACTGTATGGCAACGGAAAGTTGCCCCTTGTTTGGATGATGCCGCGGCATATTGTAAGTCAGTCCTTGTTGACGACGATCGGACCCTTGGACGCGGAGGAGACGAAGACGGTTTGAATCAATATATGGACGCAGTCACCTGGAAGGTGTTGGTGGTTGGACTTCAAGAGAAAGTTAATCACGTAGTTCCAGGTTGCTGCAATCGAGACATTGGATTCAGAGGAGGCACGAGTGATCAAAACCATGACATGGACTAGGACGCTATGGAAGCGTTGGGGGCTGGACTTCAGGATGAAGTTGCCTACGTATCCCAAACATGGGAATCAAGCCTTACGTAGTTCCGGTTAAGGTACACTCGGGTATTTTAACCTTCACTATTTAGGCTCTAACTTTTGCCAAGGTGCCCAATGCGGGTTTTCGACCTTGCGAGCTATGCTTTTCTTTTTCTTTTTCTTTTCTTTTCTTTTCTTTTGCATTTTCATTTCTTTTCTTTCTTTCGATATTTTTTGTTCTTTTTCTCCTCTTTTTTTTATTTCCTTTTTATTTCTCTTTTTTTTTCTTTGCTCTAACTTTTGCCTGGACCGCCCTTCCGGGTTTTCGGCCCAGCCTCTCAAAGGGTAAAAGTGTAGCAAGCCCATGCTAAATGGTTTTGAGATTGAGGCCTTTCTGTATCCAGGAGGATGACCGTTGTGTTGATTTGCAGAAAAATTCATCACGGCTGCTTCATGAGCCCTGCCTGGTGGGATTTGATCTCCTTAATCTGGCTTTGGTGCCTCTTGCTCGAGGGCTGCCTCAAAATGGGCCACACAGGTGTTTCATGGCACTGAATGTTTTGAACAGACTTCAGGTTTGAAACAGATAAATTGAATCTCGAGGCTGAGAGCGATCCTGGGCTGCACAATCTCAAGAGCAATTCCACACAAGTCTTCACAGGACCGCGCAAAACATTTTGTTTTTGGAAGTTTTTAAGAAAGCGACAAATCGCTCGCGCTGAAGATAGTGTGAAACCAGTCTGGATCAAGCCAGGGTCCTTCTCAGTACTCACGCTGACAAGCATGATTTCATTCATGAAAGGCTTAGCATGCCTATCCTTTTCTCAAAATGATCAAAATTTTGCAAAACCCGAGGAATTCCTTCCTCTTTGTTTTCATCACCGCAGTGTTCGAAAAGGGTTTTTATGAAAATCTTAGGTCATTACAACGATGTTTAAGGCACAAGAGAGTAGGTGGTATGTACTGTCGTTCCATTCACATCCCCTGGCACGGCTGACTCAAATAGCAACAAGTACGGAATGTGGTAGCCACGGCTGTTTCATTCAGATTTGTTGGTATAGCTGGCTCCTCAACCGAGACAGATTCAAAAGGAAAAACAAAAGGATAATTACAAAACGGCGCTCGAGGCAACAACCCCGGAATCACCTGGTATACTATACAAGAGGGACTGACTCATTACAACAAGACAGACCCTGTAAGTGAAAAAGACTGACTCAATACAGAGAGACAGACTCAAGACAAAACAAAAGACTGACTCGACACCCAAGTCAGAATTTACAAAATTAACATTAACAGATGCCCAAAAATGCGTGCCAAATGCCATATCCAAAAAAACGTGCCAAGCACTGCCCGCAGGCGGTTCACCTTCTGATTACATACTCGCAGTATCTGTGTCCTCAAAATCCAACAACTGGGTGGTGACGGACTTTGCTGAGGTGGGGGGGAGGATAACCTCGTTGTCAATCAAATCTTGCACCTCATGCCGGAGGCGGAAACAATTGTTGGTGGTATGGCCTGTCTGCTGGTGGTACGCACAGTACTGAGCAGGGTCATGAGTAGCAGGGAGATTCTTCAGGAGGGGCCGGGGCTCCAGGGGTTTAAGGTGTCCCCTCTCGGTAAGGATTTGAAGTGCCTTGGACAATGGCATGTAGAGAGCATGGAAGACCCTGCGCCCTCGGGGCAGGTACTTTGGAGCCTGAGCACTCTTGCTAGATGTACTAGCGAACGGATCGATGGGGGCGGCCTTGGATTTCTGATCCTTTCCGGACGCAAGGTTAGGAGGGGGAAGAACTGTTTTGGCATGACGGGGCCTATCCCGATTTTCTGATTGACTAGAACTGCCCTCAGGCGGAGTGGGGAAAGCGTCCTCCACAGCTTTTGACACAACTGCAGATATCTGTTGCTTGTTCATTCCCCTGGCTTTCAAAGCCTCTACTGCCCACAGCAGTTGTTCGATAGGATCGGCATCTGCCTTCATTTTACCTTTGTCTCGGGCCTCAGCCTGATCTAGGATTTGAGTTGGTGTTGACATGTCATTGTTATAACTGGAGGCCATCTCCGGTTGACTAAGTTCAATAACAATTCGGCCCCACAGCGGGGGCTCCTGGGGTACAAAGCTCCCGGGATACGGTGCGGCTAGTGGCAAAACAGACATTCCATAGGCGAGATCCGCCACGGATCTTTGAAGATCACCTATCATCCCCATTAGTTCAAATGTAGTAGGCTCGCGAGCCTGATATAGTTGAGGGGTCCAAACTGGGTGCGCAGTCGGCGATCTGGGTGGATGCGGCATATCAACAGTAGTCTCACTGTGTAGGGTGATTCCTTGATCCAACGCGGCCGTCATGACCACAATCTCTTCTGAATTCTGTGTCATGCTAAGTCCTGCCTCAGCAAGGAGAAGAAGCTAGCTGTTCTGGATCAATTCTCTGAATCTCTGAACTGAAACAGAAAACAAGTGGTATTTCAGCCCCAAACAGATCAAACACGGGCGTAGTCAATCAACTGTACCCTACTACTGATCACTGTTCCCCAGAATCACTGTTCGAAACTGAGCTGATACCCGCAAACATAACTGATTCTCAACAACACTGATACTAGTGCCCTCGGGCCTGATGCTCAAACTTGCAAACTGATATATGCGTTCCCTGCAGAGATACACTCTAAAAGCACATAGCAGGTAAAAGAGAGCCAAAACACCCCTACGTTGGGGTAGGGTTTCCCTGTCCTATTTTGTCAGGAGCTAGGGTTTCACTACGCACGCAGCGGTTTCAAACAACCTATATCGGGTAAGCAACCTGTCCTAGTTTGGAATGGTCACTATGGATCCGAATATGCACTAGGTCGAATGGTCGAAAAGGGTGCCCCGGTAAAACCGGGGTTTGTGTTCCATACTGGCAGAGCCTGCAACCGGTCAGCCTTATGGTCATGCCTTGACAAGACAAGCCTCCAGCAAACCGCTCAGGAATAGCAGATGGCCAACACGGTGTCCTAGGCGCACCAATGCACATGCAATGCAAAGAAACACATAAGTGTAGTCAAAACAGGATATCACGAGTTCGAGTCAAGCTCTCTAAAATCCCCAGCAGAGTCGCCAGAAACTGTAGACGCGCCCTTGGGCCTCACTCTACAGTTCGGACTCCCCTGTTTTGTTTTGTTGCGGTTCGTAATCTGAACCAAAGAGTCCAACTCTGGCAAATCGTTTTGAAGAAAAACAGATTTTTGAAAAGTAGTGCCAAACATGGACTGCTTTGCCAGATACAGAGTCGCCACCTAAATATTTTAAAATGGGAAATTTAGGAAACCCTGACTCGGTGCCGAAGGCCACGTGTCCGTCATCACCAAAGTGGTCTTGGCTCGGGAGCTTGGGTACGATCGGGGAAGGTCAGCTATGAGCACCCCCTTTCGCCCGGTCCGAAGACCGGCCTCTACTAACCGTGATATCCAATTTTGAAAACGTTATGTGTTCTTATACCAATTATTAGCCTAGAATTACTATGTTATGCGCACAGCAAACAAGTATAGACTAGATTGCCTAATTTGGAAATGAACATTGCATATCCGTTTGTTTTGAAAGCGTTTCGGAATTTGCTACTCGCAAGTAGGCTAAAACACGGATTTCAACGAGTTTTTCCAACTCAAGCAATCCAACCTCCACCCACAGGCATTCAAACAGTTTATCTCATATAAGCATTTAGCCACATGGTAAGCCTATTGTCATGTTAACATTCACACGCATGCGATATGCTAAAGCATAAATACTTACATCGTACTCCGTGCCAAAACAACAAACTAGTTAGCAAACATGCATGTCCTAGTTCATGTTAAGTGACTAATGCATCGCATACAGAATGTGATTAGGATAGGCTCGGCTAACCCTAAAATGGCATGTGAAATGCTACAACTCGATACACGTATTCAATTTGGAAATTGAAAATACAATGCGGTTTGTATGATGTACCGAGCCCAGTGCATGTAAAACAAATGTATGGATGCACGCATGCATTGCATAAGGTATGCTAAAATAAACGTGCCCTAATCTACCATTATAAGCAGGTAAATAAAAGGGAGGAAAGAAGTGGGGGGTTGGAAGACATACACACCACTCACACACGCTTATTACAAAATTGCCCTGCCCGGAGGGACCAAAAGAATATACAAATTAGCTAACTACGCAAGCTAATTAAATATTACAAATTAATTAAATTAACAAATTAATTAATCTAAGAGAAACAGTAAACCGCCTCGGGGCGAGGGCCAGATGCATATGCGTTCGGATTCCGCTCGGAATTGCACTGCCATGCCTAGCCTGCCTCTGTTTTCCCTGCTTTGCTCCTCTTAAAACTGCCAAAGTCCCAAGGATGCCTCTCTGGATACTGGGAATCATCACCGGCCAAGTAGAATGATCACCGGCAGTGAATTTGTGGTCATCGGCACAAAATAGATCCACCAGCCATCAATTGACTGCCGGTCGGCACTAAATACTGCCGGCCGGCAATAAGTTCCTGCAGAACCTGCAACTCACAGCAGCAGAGGGCAAAACTTGCATGGCAATACAATTCAAGCTATTTATGCACCAATCACACTCCCTATCATGTTAATGACTCAAGGGAGGATGTGCCTCGATTCTCGGGCCACCAATCACGCATTTCTATGCATGGTGGCCTAAAGGATCAAGTGTGCACTTTCATGTCAAATGAAATGCAAACTAATCAAACAAAATGAGGCCCAATTCCTATCACCAAATCAAGGAACAAGGCATGCATGTCTATGTGTGCAATCCTAAACATGTCAACTAGTATGCAACATGGGATGCAAACAAGAATGCTAGTATGCAAACACACATACAAGGCAAGCATGCAAACCAAGCAAGGGGCGGACTTAAACATGATCTAGGCAACTCCAAATAGGCCCAAAATCAGTAGCCAAAGTGCCCAAAAAGGAAGGCTAAGATGCACACACACATGCAAGCACTCATGGTCCAATATTTAAAGCATAATGGGGGAACTTTTAAACACATTTAAAAGGGACACAAATATGAACAATTAGCATGTAAGTTAAGCTCTAAAATCATGTTAGAAGAGGTGCCAAACCAACTCAAACAAGATAAACAAAAGCATGCAAATGGCCCAAATATTCAAGGCTCACCAAAGAGGTAATGAACTACACTTAACAAGACCTAACATGGCAAGACTTAAGCAACTAAAATCAGAGTTTTAGCACACAAAATCAAGCCCAAAGGACTACTTAGATGGCATCTAAGTGGCTCAAATTCAAAGGCATGCACAATGGTCAAAACATAGGGCATACAACACATGCTCTCAAAGCAACAAAGAGGCAACTAAGGCAAGCATATGAGCATGCCAAAGGGACTGAAATTACATGTTGGATGGTTCCAAACCACCAAAATGATGCAAGCAACACAAGCTACACATTCACATACTTGAGGCGTACAAGCCCGGCAAGCCACAAATGCAAAGGAGCTATACTAAGCATGCCAAAATCGATCCAACAACTATGGACAGACCTAAAGCATGGCAAAATAAGCATAAGAACTTCACAAGTCTAAGCCTAAAACATGCTAAAACAAAGGCACACAACCTAAGGCATGTTAAGGGATCAAGGAGGCATTACATGGCAACTATACTAAACATGCATGAGTGCCAAAACCAACTTAATACAAAGTTATAACATGGCAATATAAGCATAAAATACAGCCATGGCATGCTCAACACACACTTGAACAAAGACTTCCTTAAGAGACCAAAAATGGTCCCTTTCAAGGACAACAAGGAGAGGGGGTAGCCCTCCCCTTTTGGAGACTTCAAGGCCCCATCTCCACCACTGAAATCCCTCAAGATTTCAGTGGTGAAGAGGCCCAAACACCAAAGTCTCAAAACTCGAACAAAATGGCAAAAAACAAGGGCCTTGCAAGTCCTAAGAAGGGTCAAACTTCCCCAAAGCACAAAACACTCTTAATAAACTATCAAGAGGGCCTAAAAACAGAACTATTTTATGTTATACACCAAGCACAAAAACAGCTCTAAGATAGGTAGAAATAGGATGCAAAAATGGGGAATAAAGTGACTAGTTTCTTACCCTTGAAGAACTTCTTCACAAATGTTGATATTGTTGCTTCTTTGAGCTCAAATCCAACCAAAGACCTCAAGAACAAGCTCTGGTCCTTGAAGAAACCAAGAAAAAGTGAAAGACTAGGTGTTTGTGTGCAATAGTAAGACACAACGCACCTAGAACACACACAAGGGAGATATAGAGATAGGATATGAATGGAACTCAAACCCTAAAACCAGAGCTTGCTCTGAGTTGTTTTCTTACTAAAAAGCCAACCCTAAAGCCAGGGGGAAGGGCTCCTCTTATAGAGGAGCCAAACTTGTAATGCTTACAAGTTAAGCAACCAAGAGAGGCATCCCTCTATATACGTGTATGGAGGGGGAGCCAATGCCAGACAGCTGTAATAAAATATCTGAAAAAGCAGCTGAACAGTAGTCGGCCGGCCAAAAATGTCATTTTGACAAAATTGGCTGCCGGTCGGTAACAAAGATTGCCGACCGGCACAATATATTGCCGGTGGCAACAAAAACCAGCCGGTGGCCTCTAGCTAGTGCCGATGGTGTGTGGGGATGCCTCACAAGGCATTCCCTGCCCCTCCAAGGCAAAACACAAGTGTTTGGTGCAAAACCAAACACAAAACAATCGAGTTCAGAGATCCTGAGACAAGGCGCGTAGCCGAGAACTCCGGGAACTCCAAACAAACACAAACATGGATAATCACCGAGTGTTCAAGCGGTGACGTCCAAGTCTTAAGGACGGTCAAAAATGGGGTGTCTACACCAAGGCAAGGGCAGATTTATTAATCTTATCGGCCAAATTTTCAAGTACAAGCGGCCGACCAGTCTGTGCCTTGGCCAGCCTACGAGTTAGGCCCATTCGGCTTCCCAAGCTCGCGCTGTGGCCAAGGCAAGGGCAGATCTATTAATCTTATCGGCCGACTTTTCAAGTGCAAACGGCCGACCAGTCTGTGCCTTGGCCAGCCCGCGAGTTAGGCCCATTCGGCTACCCAAGCTCGCGCCCTGGCCAAGGCAAGGGCAGATTTATCAATCTTATCGGCCGAATTTTCAAATGCAAACGGCCGACCAGTCTGCGCCTTGGCCAGCCCGCGAGTTAGGCCCATTCAGCTTCCCAAGCTCGCGCCCTGGCCAAAAGGGCAGATTTATTAATCTTATCAGCCGACTTTTCAAGTGCAAATGGGCGACCAATCTGTGCCTTGGCCAGCCCGCGAGTTAGGCCCATTCGGCTTCCCAAGCTCACGCCCTGGCCAAGGCAAGGGCAGATTTATTAATCTTATCGGCCGAATTTTCAAGTGCAAACGGCCGACCAGTCTGTGCCTTGGCCAGCCCGCGAGTTAGGCCCATTCGGCTTCCCAAGCTCGCGCCCTGGCCAAGGCAAGGGCAGATCTATTAATCTTATCGGCCGACTTTTCAAGTGCAAACGGCCGACCAGTCTGTGCCTTGGCCAGCCCGCGAGTTAGGCCCATTCGGCTTCCCAAGCTCGCGCCCTGGCCAAGGCAAGGGCAGATTTATTAAGAAGCCGATCTAAAAAACAAAAAAAATAATAAATAAAATAAAGTAAAAAAATAAAATAGCATTCAACATTTGTTGAGCACAACTCACGTTATATATATATACTCATGACTGTAGCAACAGATGAAAAACACTAAATTAAAAACTGTCAGTTGGCCGGATCAACCATCAGAATCAGATTCCAATGGCTCAACATCCACTTGCTCATATGGTATCGGCATATTCAACGAAGCGTTAGCAGCAGCAAGGGCTTTGAGCCAGCCATGTTTGAATCCCCGATTTTCAAACTTGGGAACCTGGTCAACGTACTCGGCAAGCCCAGCATTCTTCCCGGCCTCGAACACTTTGGAAGACTCCGAGTCGGCCACTTCCTTCGCTGCCTTCATTTCAGCCAACTCAGCCTCCAGTCTGGAGATCGCCTTCTGGGCCAATTTGAGCGCATCTTCGCTCGCATCCGCCTTCTTCTCGGCATCCGATCTCAACTGATCCGCACTACAAGCCCTCTCCATCTCGGCATCGGCCCTTGAGGCTTCCTTATTCGCCCTCAAAGCCTCGACCTCGGCCCTTCTCCTCTGGCCCTCAGCTTCCTCGCGTAGATGGCCAATCTCTTTGACGGCGTCGCGATGGCGACAGCCCAAATCGGCTATCCATCCAACGGTCTGCAAAACAAGCATTTAGAACCTTAACTTTAACAGTATTCGGATTAAGTAAAGCTAAGTTCGACTATGTACCAAAAGCGCCGATTGGGCGGCTAGTGCTGTCGCATTCGGATCTGTTTCCACTCGGAAAGCCTCCTTGTCAGACGGCAACGACATGGACGTGGCCAAGCTGAATGCGACTTCTGGATCTTTGAGCGCCGATGCATCAGAAGAAATCGGTACGTTTCTTACTATCGGCCAAATCACAAAAGGAACGACCACGCCCGATCCCTCTAATCGAGGACGTTTGCCGCCGTGTTCCTCTAAGCCGGCCTCAAACTCGGCAGGGCGTTTCTCCGCCTCAACTTCTTGACCGGCCTGCACGATCACAGAAGATTCAGCATTCGATTTGCCGCCGTTTCAACCTCAACGCGCACGGACTCTGATCCGCTAACAAGCAGGGAGAATTGAGAGTCGGTGACAGGCGGTATTTTGGACGGAAGGGCCTCCGCTCTTCGCCTCGCAGCCAACCTTTCCGCGTTTGCCTTCCTGGCAAGTTGTGTCAGGCTTAACCCTGCCATGTCTTCGTGGTCTGCAGCGGGAATACTCTCCAAACTGTGAACAACGCCGTCGAGTGAAAGATCCCCTCGGCCAGTAGATGGGGGATCGGCCGAATTCAATACCTGTCAGATTCGGTCTCAGACTGATCCAATTCGCTATCAGCTACGTCCCGCTCTGAATCGGACCCTTCAAAACCAACCTGCCTCAGGTTTTTGAAGTCAGACAAAATAAGAGCGATAAGAGAATCTTCGCCCTCCGGAACAGGGATATTTTCCGCCGCAGAGAAGGTCGTATATGTCGGCTCGTAACGAAGCAGAATATGCACCGACCTCCCTTGTTTCTGAAGACTTTGATGGCCGAAATATTTGAGCGCGACTTCTATATCCAAAAGAACGGCGCCGTCAGTTGAAGGCAGAACTTTCTTCAAAACGCTCCCTGCAGAAGACAAGCCGTCACATTTCAAAGAAGGGGCTTCACAATAAAAACAAACAAATAATAAAACAAAAGTGAGAAGGCAATCAGCCACCTGGCTCACCCCTCCGTCTAGGAATAGGGTCGGCGTGATCCTCCCCTTCGCCAAATTCCCAGTTACCCTGGATAACGACCATAATGTCATCAACTCGTTTTCCAGAACTGGAAAGCATCGTAATCAGATGATGGTCGATATCCTTGGCCCTAAGGAAGAAACGCCCGTGTCGACCAGAAGACTTAGCCAAGGCATAACAATGCCGGATGGCTGGAATGCCAAGGTTAATTCTTAGGCGACAGTTGAGCGCTATAATCCCCATTACAATTCTAAAGAAATTCACATTAGGTTGGGAAGGGATTAAACCCCAGTAGCGCAGCACAGCCCTAAGAAACGGGTGAAGGGGAAGACGGACTCCACCCTCTGCAATTGACAAAAAGGGAAAGACAATCGTGGTTTCGTCCTCCCTCTCCATATCAAGAGTGCCGTCTGCCACAAGCGACAGACGGACATCATCAGGAATAGAGAAATGGCATTTAAAGCCGGCAATTCGATCTGACGAGAGGAGGTCTTTCAAATGTTTCGCCATGACTTACAGTTAGTAAGAATATGCCAAGGAAGGAAAAAACCAGAAAAAGTCTTCAAAGCAAAGGAGGAGAGAACTTACAAAGGACGAAAGGGATATCGGAAAACAGAGTTGCGGGGAATATCCAAAAGGCAAACCAGCGATGAGCGTGACGTGATACACGAAAGGGTGTCAAAATTCTAAATCGCAATAAATGAACATATGTGCGAAGGGGAGAAGTCGACACGACAACCAAAAGAAGTGCGCTTAGATATCCGCATAACGATGAGGCCAGCCGCCGAATTTTGGCTCTGACCTTTCGAAATTCAAAACCAAGCACTCCAGCTAACTGTCGTCAGTGAAGTGCTTGGGGGGCAATTATGGGAGCCGAATAAGTGGAAGAGTTGGGAGACGCGTACCCCAGAAATTGGATACTACTCGGCTTCGTACTGCGTAACTAGGGCGCCGAATACGTTAACAAGGCCGAATAGACGAGGGTCAGTAGATCCGAATAAATGTAAGGTGAATAGGATAAACGTAGGCTCAGGCCCCGAGGCCCAAAAAAGTGAGTATAAATACAAGAACCGCAAATCCAGAAAGGTATGTAAAAATCACTTCGCTTAACTTAAAGAAGAAGTTATCTTGAGTAACTAACTTGTCCGTCGGAGGGCTAATCCCGGCACCCCCGACCGGAGTTTTCCTCTTTTCAGGTGACTAGCTGAGGATCACCAGCGCCTCTCAGGATCCGAAGAGTATTTCCAAACCACTTCTCCACAACTAACTCTATACAAAATAAGCCATTAGCTTGATATACATGTAATACTAACAAAATAATCAAAAAGAGTCTTCAGCTCCCATAACCATCCAAGCTATGTCCTTGGGGGTGGCATGCTACCTGTACCTGAAAATGATGTCCCATAAAGGGTGAGCCAACGCCCAGTAGAGATATGCTAAACACAATATGAGCAGTAACTAAGACGTTAGCAAATGATAAATGTTTGACTCACATAAATCAATTCATACATCATTTTCATTACATGACTAATGTGTCCATGTTTCATTTCATTTTCCATTCCTTATCATATTCACAATTCACAACTACGGCTCAGAACCTGGCCAACAATTTCAATGAGGTAGCAACTCATATTAAACACTTCCCATTTCACAATAGATAAGCATACTATCTATATCAGCACTTCGATAGATAGCATATGAGCTATGTCAACAATTCAACAGATAAGCATATGAGCTCTATCAACACTTCCATAGATAAGCATATGAGCTATATCAACACATCATTAGATAAGCATAAGAGCTGTATCTACGGAGTCCATCCCCTATCTCCTCCCAAACACTATCCGGTTTAGAGGTCCATCCCCAATCTTCCCCTAAACCGTGGAGTACATCCCCTATCTCCTCCCACACAACACAGCGTATATACACATAGATCATATACATAATCAATCAATACATAAAATCAATGTATTCTCTCAACCGTCATATTCTATGACACATCCAATTGATTAGTTTTAGTTTGCCTAATCATCATGCATTGTCTACAACAATCAAAACTACCCTCCACCTGTAGCCCAAAGCAATTATTTTTAAACAGATAATAAAAGCACCAACAGATAAAATATCCGCATTTTCAAAAGTGAACGATTTATTAATCCGACTCCACAATTCCATCTCATAATGAACCACTATCATTATATTCAACTCAATTTCACAAATCCATAACTTTCCCAAATTAATTATACCAATTAATTTATATACAAATTAGGGCTTTCTTCCCCATCTCTCAATATTAACCCAATGGTTCAAATATCAACTATCAACATCAATAACATCATTTTGAAACCCAAAATACATATTTAAGAATCAAAATAACAAAACCCCCTTTTACATCTTTTGAAACCCTAAGTCCCAAAATCAACCATTTAAACAACTAGCTCAAAATCTAGGTCAAAACCCATAAGAGTGAGTAGGAATCCCTACCTCAAATTCGGAGTCCAAGGGAAGAAGATAAAGAAATTGAAGATGCTCCAAATCCCAAGATTTTCGGATCAAAAGATAGCCCTCGACGATCAACACAACTTTTACAAAGGCCCAAAGTGAGGAAATCACTCATACTAGATCAATACCTAGAGAGAAGTTGAGGTTCTAGTGAGAGAAGGTCTCCAATGGTGTCTTTGAAAAGTAAGAGAGAGAAAAGGAGTTGAAAAAGTGATCCAAAAAGTCGGATCTCAGAGTGATATACTCGACTCTCCGCTCGAGCGTGGAAACCCCCGCTCGAGCGTCACTCACACACTCCCGCTCGAGCGTCCAAACCGCCGCTCGAGTGCCGG
The DNA here is from genome assembly GCA_030407325.1 of Camellia japonica. NCBI lineage: Eukaryota > Viridiplantae > Streptophyta > Magnoliopsida > Ericales > Theaceae > Camellia > Camellia japonica. The sequence continues at coordinate 94,796,205 of JAPPVO010000017.1, read as the reverse complement.
ATACACACTCCCAGAACTTTTGCAGAACTAGGTCCCCGCTCGAGCGTCAAACTCCCCGCTCGAGCGTCACACACAAACTCACGCTCAAGCGTCAAAACGCCCGCTCGAGCATCCAACACTGCAGAGGAAATACTGGGAGATGGATTTTTCCGCTCGAGCGGAGAAGCACAACAAAGGCCCGCTCGAGCGTCAAAAACTCCGCTCGAGCGTGAAGGCAAATTTTGGGCAACTACTTTTGGTTTCTAAGTTCAACCAACCTGTTTCAAACCTGCCCAACACAACCCAAGACTCAAATACAAAGAGTAAAGGATGTAAACAAGATATACACAACAACAACTCCACGGAACCTAAGTCCGGATACAACAATTAAAGCAAAGGAAACCGGGATCGCTATAACCTCCCCCCCTTAAAGAATTTCATCCCCGAAATTAAATATAAGTTTTCAAAACAAGTTTTCTCCATTCCCAACAATATTACAACATAATGTTAAACAACCCGACCTATTACCGATCAATCTCATCTCTTTTCAAGAGGCAAATCACAATATATAAAACAACCTGCATTATCAATATGCATTCCTTTGAATTTTGACAATTTCATCACATTTTCCACAATTCCTTAACATATGCAACATTAATATCATGCTTGCATTTCCACAATATACTTAACATACACAATGTTAAAACAAACTCTCATTTTGAGGCAAGTTCCAAAGCATACTTCCATAAACCAAAACATTTACAATGTTTTACAACTTAAGACATATTTAATGCTCTTAAAGTTCATTAATATTACAAAACTTCAATACATGATTACACATCAACAAACATGTCTGGATATCTCTCACGGACTTCCAACTCACATTCCCAAGTGGCTTCCTCCACTCCGTGATGCTTCCACAAAACTTTAACCAATGGAATAGTCTTGCCTCGCAAGACTTGATCCCGCCTATCCAAGACCCGAACCGGTCTCTCCTCATACGAGGCATCCTCATCTACCTCCAAATCGGTCCAATCCAACACATGGGATGGATCTGGCTCGTACTTCCGAAGCATACTAACATGAAACACGTCATGTACCCGGACAACTGCGGTGGCAACGCTAAACGATAAGCAACCTCCCCAATCCTCTCAAGGATCTCAAAAGGGCCAATAAACCGAGGGGATAACTTCCCACTCTTCCCAAAACTCATCAATCCCTGCCTAGGTGATATCTTTAGAAAGACATGATCACCCACCTCAAATACCAAAGGTCGCCTCCTACGGTCGGCATAAGATTTCTGACGACTCTGGGCTGTAACAAGCCTCCTACGGATAAGCTCAACTTTCTCCGTCATGTCCCTCACCAACTCTGGACCCAACAAAGGTGCATCACCCACCTCGGCCCAACAAACTGGAGACCTACACGGTCAGCCATACAAGGCCTCAAATGGTGCCATACCGATACTAGACTGGAAACTGTTGTTGTAGGCAACTCCACCAAGGGCAAGTGCCTCTCCCACGTCCCACTAAAATCAAGGACACAACCCCGAAGCATATCCTCAAGGATCTGAATAGTACGCTCGAACTACCCGTCAGTCTGAGGATGATAAGCCGTACTAAAGGTCAACTTAGTACCCATGGCACTCTACAAACTCTGCCACAACTTGGCAGTAAAATGAGGATCTCTATCTGAGACAATCGTCACTGGGACCCCGTGCAATCTCACTATGTCCCGAATATACAAATCGGCAAGGTGATCTACCGAATCTCTCACGCGCATAGGGATAAAGTGCGCCGACGTAGTCAACCGGTCTACAACCACCCAAATAGCATCACTACCCCGCTAAGTCCTCGGAAGACCTACAACAAAGTCCATAGTGACATGCTCCCACTTCCACTCAGCAATAGGCAAGGGTTGCAACAAACCCGCTGGCCTCTGGTGCTCGGCCTTCACTTGCTGACAAGTAAGGCACCTCGACACGAAAACTGCCACATCTCTCTTCATGCCCCTCCACCAAAACTGGCGCCCCAAATCACGATACATCTTGGTGCCTCCCGAATGCACCGCAAGGCGTGAATGGTGAAACTCTCGGAGTACCTCCTCTCGGCAGGACTCCGGCACAAACAATCGGTCTCGGTATCTCACACTCTGGTCGGGATCCACCATCAAACCCTTCTCAACCTTCCCACTGGAGATCTTCTCCCGGAGGGATTCTACCTCAACGTCACCTCTCTGTGCCTCTAACACTCAAGTCAAAAGTGTAGGCTGAGCAACAACAGAGAACAAGGTTGCAACCTCAACGGATTCGCCCAGAAGCAAATCAAACTCACCAAGCGCACCTCACATCTCCCATTCCCGGATGGCTATACAAGCTACATCGCTAATAGATTTCTTGCTAAGGGCATCGGCCACAACATTGGCCTTTCCCGGATGATAGTGCAACTCGAAGTCGTAATCCTCAATAAACTCCATCCACCTCCTCTGCCTCAAGTTCAAGTCTTTCTGTGTGAACAGATATTTCAAACTCTTATGATTCGAGAATACCTCGAATCTCTCACCATAAAGGTAGTGCCTCCAGATTTTCAAGGCAAAGATCACTGCTGCTAGCTCTAGGTCATGTGTAGGGTAATTCTTATCGTGTATTTTTAACTGACGTGAGCCATAGGCAACCACTTTCCCCTCTTACATCAACACACAACCCAAACCCTCTCGTGAGGCATCACAATAAACCGCATAACCCAACCCTCTCTCCGGAATAATCAAGACCGGAGCGGTGGTCAATCTAACTTTTAGCTCTTGGAACGACTTTTCGCAAGTCTCACTCCATACAAATTTGACTCCCTTCCGAGTCAATCTAGTCAACGGCGAAGCTAGCCTGGAGAAATCCTTCACAAACCGGCGGTAATACCCAGCTAATCCCAGAAAACTGTGGATCTCAAACACACTCTTAGGCTGTGCCCAATCTTGCACCGCCTCAATCTTGGATGTATCAACAGACACCCCTTTCCCGGAAACCACATGGCCTAAGAACTTGACTTCTCCTAGCCAGAACTCACACTTCCCAAACTTGGCATACAGCCTATGGGCTCTAAGCAACCCAAGCACCACTCTCAAGTGTTCCTCGTGCTCCTCCTCTGAAGGTGAATAGATGAGAATGTCGTCCACGAAAACGACCACAAAACAATCTAAGAATTCCCGGAATATCCGGTTCATCAAATCCATAAAGACTGCCGGTGCATTGGTGAGCCCAAATGACATCACCATAAACTCATAATGGCCATACCGTGTACGGAATGCCGTCTTCGGAATATCCTCCTCCCTGACTCTCAACTGGTGGTAGCCCGATCTCAAGTCTATCTTAAAGAAACAACGGGAACCCTTCAACTGGTCAAACAGATCATCTATACGGGGCATAGGGTACTTATTCTTAACCGTAGCCCGATTCAACTTCCGGTAGTCGATGCAAAGTCTCAAGGCACCATCTTTCTTTTCAGCAAAGAGGGTCGGTGCTCCCCACGTCGAAACATTAGGGCAAATAAAGCCCTTATCCAGCAATTCCTGGAGCTGAACCTTCAACTCAACCAACTTGGCTGGGGCAAAACGGTAAGGTGCCATAGAAATCGGCGCCGTGCCGGGCACTAAATCAATAGAGAACTCTATCTCTCGATGAGGTGGCAAACCGACAAGATCCTCGGGAAAAACATCCGAATACTCGCAAACCACTCTCGGCAACTCAACCCCGGTCTCATCACACTCACTACTCATAAGGCTAGCAAGAAGACCACTAAGCTCACTCCGCCCTCGCGGATCATACACCGGTGGCAACACACTACCCACCCGATCCCCCAGAAAATGGAAACAATCCCCACTCAAGGTACAGACTATGACCCTTTGGCGGTAACAATCAATAACAGCCTGGTATGACGATAGCCAGTCCATACCCAAAATAACATCAAATCCCGGGCATCACTACAAAAGGAAACAAAAGCCGGTGATCGGCGACCTCTATATCACAACCCCTACATCCTTGTTTCAAAATCAACTCACCTCCAATAGGTGACACTACACAAATAGGAGATGCTAACTGTGCCAACTCCAATCCCAAAATAGCTGCAAATGCAGCAGATACAAAAGAATGAGATGCACCCGTATCAATCAATACACTAGCAACCGAGTTGCAAAACAAGAAGGTACCTCTCACAACTGATGGAGCAGGTACTAGATCCTGCGCGGTAACAGCATACACGCGTCCAGTAGGTCCCTGATCCACCTGCTCACTCCTCGGAGCATACGACTGCTGCACAAACTGGGACGACGAAGCTCCCGGATTGGCTCTCGAGGCCTGCACAGATTGAGCTGGCTGAAAACCCTGCGTCTGCCTAGAACCAGACACCCCAGAAGTGGCACTCAATTGCGGGCAAAACCTCTTCAGGTGCCCGGGTTGACCACACTGATAACAAGACAAGGACTGGCCCCTGCCCTGACTCTGGCTCTGCGGTCTAGCAGAAGATGAAGTAGCTCTCTGACCTCCTCCCCTTTGTGGGCAAACCGAAGCCTTGTGGCCCTGCTGACCACACTTGTAACAAGTGAAGTCTCCCTGATTGCCTCTCCCTGAGCCTGCACTCGGCACTGGAAAGGTCGATCTAGCAACACCACCCTGGGACTGCTAAGGGTTAGCACCCCTCTGTCTCCTGCCATCACCCTGACCATCCTGGCTCCTCTTGGAGCCTCTCTGTCCCTCCTCCTCCTGCATCATGATCTCCATATGGGCTGCATCATCAACCAAGCGCCCATAGTCTCGGATCATAGACCCAACAACTCTCATCTTGAGGCCGCGCCTCAACCTCTTCTCAAACTCGATACAGCAGCGTTCCTCAGACGCCACAAGTTCAGGTGCGAACCTGGACAAGCTAGTAAAAGCAGCCTCATACTCGGCCACTGAAGAACTCAACTGCAAAAGCTGGCAGAACTGATCTCTCAGCTTCTCTCTGAATGCTGGAGATAAGAACTTCTCCTGGAAAGCACCTACAAAAGCCTCCCAAGTGCCATCAATACGACCCTTCATAAATTTCCACTACTGACCCGCATCCCCCTTCAACTGGAAAGATCCCAAGGTCACTTTCAATGCTCCGTCCTCGATGCCAAGCATCTCAAACGTCTTACTCATCTGTTCCAACCACTCATCCGCCTTAAGTGGCTCCTTCGGATCCCCAACAAACGCGTCTGGATTAGACCGAAAAAACTCCCTCTTCAAGAAGGAAGGCCCTGCATCAACAACCTGGGCCTGGACTTGATTCTCAGCTCTGAGAATGTCCATGGATGCTCTCAATGCTCTTGCCATCTCGCGGGCTAAGGCGCCCATGGCCTGCTGACCTGCTGGCTCGGCCACATTGGCCTGACCAACACCCTCCTGCTGCGCCGGAATGTCATCCGGTATAGGCACCTCCTGCCTCCTAGGCCTACCTCGCCTACCACCATGTCCTCGTCCTGACATCCTAATAAAGGTAACGAAGAACATTAGCACATTCACAAATGTGCCGAAGCTATAACACTCGCGTCCTAATGCATGGACAACTGTAATTCACTCCACGTAAGCACATAAACACATAAGCACTTACAAATTTCATTTCTAGATAATGATAGTCCCGAGGCGTTGCTAGAGTTCCAGTTAGAAACAGCATTGATCAAGTGCTTTTCCAATAGGACTCCCAGAAACCCAAGGATCCAATCAACATCCTAGAAACTAAATCTCATACTCAAATAGTCACATAAACGTGTTATCACATAAACACATTACATTACACTTAAGTCTCTAACAAGCGAGACAAACCCATTGTGATACTAATCACTTCCCACATACCCAAAGTATTCGAACCCGGTACGCTCTGATACCAAGTTGTAACGCCCTCAAAATAATACATAAAACCCATCATTTAGATATGCAATGATATAAGAGAGCTCAACACCTTTCTATTCATCAGAGTAGTTCTTACAACAGTATTACATGTTAACAACAAAAGCAAATGCCCTAAAGGCTTACAGCTTTCCAAGTCAACACTTGGTTACAAAAAAGAAGAGTACTAACTCTATACAAAATAAGCCCTTGGCTTGATATATATGTAATACTAACAAAATAATCAAAAAGAGTCTTCAACTCCCATAACCATCCAAGCTATGTCCTTGGAGGTGACATGCTACCTGTACCTGAAAATGATGTCCCATAAAGGGTGAGCCAACGCCCAGTAGAGATATGCTAAACACAATATGAGCAGTAACTAAGACGTTAGCAAATGATAAATCAATTCATACACCATTTTCATTACATGACTAATGTGTCCATGTTTCATTTCATTTTCCATTCCTTATCATATTCACAATTCACAACTACGGCTCAAAACCTGGCCAACAATTTCAATGAGGTAGCAACTCATATTAAACACTTCCCATTTCACAATAGATAAGCATACTATCTATATCAGCACTTCGATAGATAGCATATGAGCTATGTCAACAATTCAACAGATAAGCATATGAGCTCTATCAACACTTCCATAGATAAGCATATGAGCTATATCAACACATCATTAGATAAGCATAAGAGCTGTATCTATGGAGTCCATCCCCTATCTCCTCCCAAACACTATCCGGTTTACAGGTCCATCCCTAATCTTTCCCTAAACCGTGGAGTACATCCCCTATCTCCTCCCACACAACACAGCGTATATACACATAGATCATATACATAATCAATCAATACGTAAAATCAATGTATTCTCTCAACCGTCATATTCTATGACACATCAAATTGATTAGTTTTAGTTTGCCTAATCATCATGCATTGTCTACAACAATCAAAACTACCCTCCACCTGTAGCCCAAAGTAATTATTTTTAAACAGATAATAAAAGCACCAACAGATAAAATATCCGCATTTTCAAAAGTGAACGATTTATTAATCCGACTCCACAATTCCATCTCATAATGAACCACTATCATTATATTCGACTCAATTTCACAAATCCATAACTTTCCCAAATTAATTATACCAATTAATTTATATAAAAATTAGGGCTTTCTTCCCCATCTCTCAATATTAACCCAATGGTTCAAATATCAACTATCAACATCAATAACATCATTTTGAAACCCAAAATACATATTTAAGAATCAAAATAACAAAACCCTCTTTTACATCTTTTGAAACCCTAAGTCCCAAAATCAACCATTTAAACAACTAGCTCAAAATCTAGGTCAAAACCCATAAGAGTGAGTAGGAATCCCTACCTCAAATTTGGAGTCCAAGGGAAGAAGATGAAGAAATTGAAGATGCTCCAAATCCCAAGATTTTCGGATCAAAAGATAGCCCTCGACGATCAACACAACTTTTACAAAGGCCTAAGGTGAGGAAATCACTCATACTAGATCAATACCTAGAGAGAAGTTGAGGTTCTAGTGAGAGAAGGTCTCCAATGGTGTCTTTGAAAAGTAAGAGAGAGAAAAGGAGTTGAAAAAGTGATCCAAAAAGTCGGATCTCGGAGTGATATACTCGACTCTCCGCTCGAGCGTGGAAACCCCCGCTCGAGCGTCACTCACAGACTCTCGCTCGAGCGTCCAAACCGCTGCTCGAGCGCCGGATACACACTCCCAGAACTTTTGCAGAACTAGGTCCCTGATCGAGCGTCAAACTCCCCGCTCGAGTGTCACACACAAACTCACGCTCGAGCGTCACAACGCCCACTTGAGCGTCCAACACTGCAGAGGAAATACTGGGAGATGGATTTTCCCGTTCGAGCGTCAAAAACTCCGCTCGAGCGTGAAGGCAAATTTCTGGGCAACTACTTTTGGTTTCTAAGTTCAACCAACCTGTTTCAAACCTGCCCAACACAACCCAAGACTCAAATACAAAGAGTAAAGGAAGTAAACAAGGTATACACAACAACAACTCCACGAAACCTAAGTCCGGATATAACAATTAAAGCAAAGGAAACCGAGATCGCTATAGAGTGTGTGAGGTGTGAGTATTGTAACTCCCTCCGAAAAAATTCTATAGTGGATATCTCTCCCGTGGATGTAGGCAATTGCCGAACCACATAAATATTTTGTGTCTTTTCTGTGTGTGATTGATTTCTGAGTGTGCCTTAATCCTAACATGACTTGTACTAAGATTGTTTGAATTTTTATATTGATTGTAATAAGCAGATGTATGCAAGTTTCAATAATACTTGTTCTTCTCATGAGATAAAGTTCATTCACCAAATATTAGTTGAATTGACGGAAATTTAAAGTGCACTAACTTCTAAAATAATAAATTTCCTCTAGAACAGATCAAAGAATGACGACATAAGATCAAATTGTGCAATCCTATGAAGATCATTTATTTGTTGATGATTGCCATGATATCTATCATGGGCCTGTAGGGGTGAGCATGGATTGGTTTTGTATGGTTTAGAGGGGAACCACAGACCAAACACTACCAAATGTTCCTAGAAATTTGGATAAAATCAAATTGTAAAAATTGTGGAACTAAACTTCACCAAACCTATACAAAGTGTTCGACTAAGCTTTGGAATTGCTGTTCAAGACAAAAATCAATAACAAATAAACTTGTACAGCATATGACACAATTAAAGGGGTGAAAGTGTGAAACTTTAAAATTCAAAATTGGCTGGTTAGGGTTGAAAGTGTAAAATAACCACTTAACGGCCCAAAAATTGGCACAAGCGCCACACTCAGCTTAAACAAATTTGTAGGCATAAACACATTGAAAAGAGTAATGGTCTTAGATTTAGGGTCGTTCTAGAATATATGTAATTTATAATATTTTATCTTATTGACTTTTTAATCTATTTGTCTTTCAATAGGCTAAATTAGTCCCAACCTACTTCCCAAACAAGGCCTTAGTGAAAGTTAACTGATGCTTGCACTCTTCCTTGCATTCTCAAAAAAGAGATAACATTATACACAGTTGAACTGTAAATGACATTCACGGTCAACCCATGTTCAACTGACATGCAAGCAACGAACGCTACAACAAAAATATACTTTAGTGGCACTATACTAGTGACATGTTTTTAAAAAATGTCACAAAAAGAATATTTGGTGGCATGTTTTAGAAAAATGTCATAAAGCCACAAACATAAAAGGCTTTAGTGGCATTTCAATAAAGAAGTGCCACAGCACTACAAAAAAAAAAATGTGATCTAATACTATCAATTTTATGGCATTTTATAAAAGAATGACATAATAAATTATTTTAGTGACATTTATCAACAAATGTCACTAAACTATAGTAGTAATGGCATTTTTTTAAAAATGACACTAAACTAAGTAGGTGTAAATTACTTTTATGACATTAAGTGAAAAGTGTCACAAATAAATATTTTATGGCATTTTGAGAAATGCCATTAAGCTAAAAAATTTCCAAGCTATCTAATGTCAAAAAATAAAATGAACTCAATATAACATGCTATCAATTGGACTAATTTGAGACAAAATAAAAAATCCAATGTTAAAATTGATTCAATTGAAATTACAAAAATTAAAATAAACACAATAGCAAAAATAGAGAGACTAATAGTGTAATTTGCCCTAATTTTAGTATTTTTTTAATGACAAATATGCATGTAAGTGACATATTTCATTCTTTTAGAGGCAAAATAATAAATTTGCCCAACTCGGTGAGTTAATCTTCAGTGATCATTTTTCGTCAAAAACACTAACAAGATCATTAATTGTACTAAATTGACATAAAATTTATTAAAAGTTAAAACTGATCTAAATAAAAATATAAGGACCATAATTGATATCTATTTTCTTATTTAAAATGTGAACAAATTTATTTATAAATAAATAAATAAATAAAATTTTAGCACTAATATCCATGCTTTACTTCATTACTCCACCTTTTTTTATATTATGAAACAAACAAACTAAGGAAACACGGCAAAGAGGCAAATAGGCAGAATCTATAGAGCAAAATCTGTAGAGCAGCTAGGGTTAGAGACAAAGAGGCAGAAGTCCAACAATTCTGAAATTGGTGAAGCAAATTTGATTTTGGCGGGACAAAGAGGCGGGAGCAAAATAATGAAGCAAGTTTATCTTTCAAGCCATCCTTACATACCATCTACTCCACAAAAATTCTGCGTTTTCATCTTCTATAATCAGAGTTTAGTGGTATTCTCTCTTTCTCACTTTCATCAAACACACACAATACGTCTATTTTATCACTTATTTATGATCTTGTTTTACTCATAAAACTTGATACAATCTGAGGCTGTAATCTTCTAACTCATGAATTAATTAATTTTCAACAATTTTAATATAAAGGGATAGTTGTGATTTACTATTACTTATTTATGTTATGATTTTATATAATGCCTTGCAAGTATTTGTTTAAATGCTTCATTGAGATTGGTGATATTGATGGATGGGTTGAGATGGTTTATTTATTCGTTGAGCCTCGTGATGGGGCCCTAAAAATGTTCCTTTCGCTGGCTATATGAGCTTTTGTTTGCTTCCTTAAAATGGGATTGCAAAAGTATAAAATTATTTAAGATTTGGATAAAATAGCTCCCTCTTTCTTCTTTGTCTTATTGTTTTGGCCGGTGTGTTTGGGGTCTCCTCACCCCTACATATACGAATGCTTTTTCTTAATATTCACCTTAAAAGGCTTGCATAGTTACATTAAATTGATTGAAGCAATGTAGAATATTATATGGTCAGAGAGCAAAACCGTTCCCTCTTTTCACTAATTTTTATTGGCCACTTCTCCCCTTAAATATTTTAAAATTTCAGTTAGCAATCACAGTCTAAATTTGAGTCAGGTCTCAATTATTGCTATCTTATTTCTTAATATTCAACAACGACAAGATTTGCGATTCTTTATTTGGTAAATTCTAATGTATTATCCTCTGATGCAAGTTGGGTGAGGTTTTTTCTTGGGTCCATCTATCTAAGGCAGAGTTTGGCTTTCTTTCTGGTAAAATTTCAAAGTTAGTGTCTCTTCTAGTTTTTTTATTTTATTCTTTCTCTGAATGGATTCTATCTCATCTTTTATTTATTTATCCCCTGAATGATCTTTGCTTGGGTCTACTATTATCCTGTAATCTTTATTTCTTTAGTGTGGGTTTTCCTCTTTTTAATTGTTTTCTCATCTTTTCTCCTTGTGTCAGCTTGTTTGTCTATGTTTCTTAACAAACACTCAGAAAAGGGGAAAAATGAAGAAGAAAGGATCTTGTTGTATTTGAGTTTGTTATTAGGAACATTTTCTGTTTTGTTAGTTCTGCTAAATTTATTGAGATGAGAATGTGTTTGTATGGCAACATTCAGACATTGGTTTGCAGAGCTTTGTGATCATTATAACCTAATTGCTGCTGTCGATTTTAGGGTCATTTGCTAAAGAAGATATTGGAAGACAAGGCATAACTATACCATCAATTGCAGGAAATGCAACTGCAAGCAGAGGACTGGAGGTTGCAGTTGCTAATCTTCAGGAATACTGCAATGGTATGTCACCTTTTTTTTAATTTTTTTTTATTTTTATTGCGTGTGTCAAGATGCATGAAAATGTAGAATTACCTAATGAAGAATGGTTAAATCATAGATTGTCCTGTTACAAGAAGCAGTAATTTTTCCAGGCAGAAAAGAATCATTAAAATAAATAATTACATCCAATGAGATCAAGAGAAATTGAAAGAACATCCATAATAATAACTATCAATCATTTATGGTTTAAAATATAGGAATCTTTCCTTGCAATAGCTAATGAGGCTCAAGAGTTCTTTTCAAGTGATGTGTGTGTGTGTGTAGCTGATGCTGTGCAAACACTAGACAAGCAGGTGGTTCCAAGTTGATACTTTGTATGCAAATGTCATCTTAATATTCATTCTAGAGTTAAGGGGGAAGTCGTGGTGTTTGCGATTGTCCAATTGATGTTGCTTAGAATGAGATGGGTTTTCACCTAGAAAGAAAATAAAAAGGGGGGTTGGGGGGTTCACAGGGAGGAAAGGTCAGGAAAAGTAGAACTATTATGTAGAAAGCAGCCCCTCTTGTGCCCTTGGTGCATTTGGAAGGACAGAAACCATATATCGTTTAGTGGAATGGAGGGTTGAATGAGAGCATGTATTTATAGGCTCAAAGAATGGGGTGTTTGTTTTGGAAACCCTCCTCACTCAAATATTTAATTGATTTTAATTTCCAAAAATGATAGAAGTTTGTCTCTTTATGGAAATTATTTGATTTTGAATTTGATTTTAGATACTCCACAATTTCTTATTTATTGGGGGATTTTGACATGTGTTGTTGTGGGACCCTCATCTTTGGGTTGACCTAACCACTTGATCCAATTGTCAAAATGGGTTGATTATTTGATTTAGGCATGACTCATTATTTGAATAGGTCAACTTTCATGATTTTGGTGGGACCTCCATTGCTTTGAATAATTTGATCACCTTGACTTTGATCAATCAAAATAATTTAATTTTTTTTAATAATTTGAACGGTGATTAAACCATCTCTTAATTTTGGTATCTACACTTGGTAAGTTAGAGTGTTTGGTTTTGTTATTTTTTGAGTGGTTGTTATTGATATTTTAAGCTATTATTTGATATGGTCTAAATATTTACGGTTGTTATTTTTATATAATTTATTGTAGTGTGGTGAACCAATTAAGTGATTAAATCGCGTGACTTGCTTATCTACTAGAGAAATGCATATCATTTTCAGTTGTGATTATCTTCACTCTGGCACTTTGTACTAGTTTATTTTTTAAATATTATTTATTAATTGTAAATATATAATTACTTAAGTAGTTAAATCTTGATTTATAGGTGGGAGATATAGTTGTTTTAAAAAGTATCATTAGGCCAACAAAAATAGTTACAAACGAAATACTTAAAAGCACAGACGCATCTAAAAAAGTAGAAGGGAAACAACTAGGACCTGACTATTGGGAGGTACATGTTCAAGTGTCAATCAAACCTAATGAGAGCTTAATTCAATCATATGGACTTGTCAAAACAGTTGGACAAGCTATTGGAGCTCATGTTGCTTGGCCTGCTCCATTTGTGGTATATTTCTTTCGTAAATACTAATTTCATTAACAAATTTATATTAACTTAATATAGTTTCAATTACTTTTACAAGTTTATCTTTTCGATGCAGATTTCGTAAGTTATGGATGCTAATCGAGAATATTTATACAAGTGAGGTTGAGAATTTGAGAACTAATTTTGTTTTGATAATTTGTCTCTAGAAGATGGATTTGACTGGCTTTTCAGAACTTATGGTTGGAATAATTTTCTTTTTTTTTTTTGGCTTTAACTTTGTTAATGTGGTAGAATATTTTATAATTTTGACAACCGATTTTTATTGCAATATAAATAAATTTATATTTCAATAATAAATAATTGATTGTGATTTGATTTTTTTTGTTTTTGTTTTTGATGTGATGATCCTATGGTGGTAATATTTGTTTATTATTATGAAAATATTACATGATGAATGGATGTCAAATTAATATAGGATGTGACAATTAATATTCATTTGTTTATAAAATCGATTCAATTTTTACAGGCATTTACGCATGCTTAGTCGTAGTTTTTAGAAGTGTCAATGAAAAGAACATATGAGTGACATTTTGTAGTAGTAATAGTAGCTTTGCAAAGTGTCACTAAAATAAGTTCCAATGTCACTTATATCCATTTAATGGCACAAACGAATTGAATTTAGTAGCATTTATAAAGTTGTTATAAATATTAATTGTAAGATAACAAGTGTCATTAAAAATCCACATAGTGGCATTTTTTATATTGAAGTCTTCTTTAATGGCACTTGATAACGTCACGAATAGTGTCTATTATGACATTAAAGTGTCACTAAAAGTGTGTAGCCTTGATGGTGTAATGGCACTTAAAAGTGTTACTAAACTGCCACTAACTCTTTTTTTAATAGTGCTTGATAGTGTCACAAATAGTATCGATCATGACATCAAAATGTCATTGAAAGTTTTTAGCCATGATAGTGTAGTGGCACTTGCAAGTATCTATCGTAGCACTAGTATCTATTGTGGCATGGGTATAAATGGCACTTGTTCAAAACGCTACAAAACTATAAAATGTCACTGAAAGAGTAGTTCAGTGACACTTTCAAGTGCCACTAAACTAAAAAATGTATGCCCATCTTTACGCCCCTCTTTCCCAAAGAAAAACCAAAAGAGAAACCAGTTTGCACAATGTCTATACATATACATATATATGTATATATATATATGAGAAATGTTTTCATTATATTCTATCATAGAGTAGAATTTGTGTTTCAATTTTTGTATTGGTTTCAAGAAAAATTCAATACCAATATCTGTTTAAAATGACCCTAAAAACAAAACTAAAAAAATTATTAATAAAATATGGGCTTTAAATTTTCTTTTGGATTTCAAATTTTTTTTCTTTGCAATACCAATCAACTTGTTTGGTTTGGTTTTTCATGATTCACTTTTCAAAAAATTAAAATTTTTTGTTTTTCATGTTTTTTGTTTTTACTGATTTTTTTTAATATTCTAAGAAATTTTTTTAATTTTTAGATACACCTAACATAAATATACTTTAAAAGTATAATATTTGTGAAAAAATATTTAGAAAATTCACCAAATATCAAAAATACAAAAAAATACGAGAATTCAGTATATTTTTCGTATCCTTGTGTATTTATTATTTTTTAAAATATTTTTTTACGAATATTTCACTTTTTAGATACATCTAAGGTATATCTAAAAAAGTAAAAAAATTACTTAAAATTTTTATTCACTAAAAACAAAAAAAAAAATACGAAAAACAAAAAACTCAATTTCCAGAAAATTGAATCTAGAACAGTGAATTAACAAGGATAAAACAGACCTGAAAAAGAAAAAAAAAATTCCTGTTTATTTATATGTCAAAGATTATGTTCTTGGTTGATGCATTGTATGAGATGGGATAGCCCAAGAAGACTGGCGGGAAAAAAATTAAATACAAAAAAAAAAAAAAGAAGAAGAAGAGAAGAGAAGATTGGTAGATGCCTTGTATGAGATGGGGTAACTCAAGAAGACTGAAAAAAAAAAAAAAAAAAAAAAAAAAGGAAAAAGGAAGAGAAGAAGCAGCATTAGAAGAAGATCTCAAAAATGTTTGTCTTGCTAAAGAGAAGATGGATAGACTAATAAATTCACAGTAAATTCTTTATAAATTATTGAATAAATTCTCAATAAATTATGAGTGAATTACTCAGTAAATTTCTAGTAAATTCTTAGTAAATTACTCGGCAAATTACTCCGTAAATTCGTAGTAAATTCTCAATAAATAAGTCGTTAAATTTTTAACAAATTCTTTGTAAATTACTTAGTAAATTGTTGATAAATTCTCAGTAAATTACTCAATAAATTCTAAGTAAGTTACTCAGAAAATTTTCAATAAATTTTAAGAAAATTCTCAATAAATTCTGAGTAAATTACTCAGTAAATTCTCAATAAATAACTCAGTAAATAGCTCAATAAATTATCATTAAATTCATGGTACTCAGTAAATTCTAAATAAACTCTCAGTAATTTACTAAGTAAATTCTCAGTAGAAACTCAATTAAAAAAAAAATTATACTTTAAATCTCAAAGTATGTATGTAATGTGTATTATATTGATTGCTAATATTTAAACCATATCAACCTAATTTTTAAAATTATATTAATGTCTATTTCATTAATCATACCATACCCCTATGCTAAATCATAATAAGCGAGTGGAATCTAGCATTAGACTAGTAGTATTGTTTATATTATGGGTAAATCTTTACACATACAAGACAAGAATTGTGAAAATAAAATGATGCATTATTTTTTAAAATACTTGCAATCATATGTGTTGGTGATAATTACAAATAAAACACCAGAAAATACAAAAAATAAAAGTTACAATAACTAATATAAGGGCTGAGGCGCAGGAAATTTGCTCTCTTTAAGGAGATTCAAGCCCTCTGTAGTTAGGTAAAGCCTCATACTGGTGCAACAGAAAAAACCTTGACTTGTCCCCCCTAAGATACAACAGCCCGACTAAGTCGTGTGGTTCATCAATACTGCACAATTGGTTGAACCCAAAACTTTATCACATACACTCTTTTTTTATTTTCCTGATAATCTCACACAAGACATAATAAAAGCAACCAAAACTTCTTCACTCCACCAAGATAAGAAGATAGCTCAACATATATAGGAGAGAAAGCTTGGAGGGTTTTTCTTGGTGGATAAGAAAAGGAAAGGAAATTGGTGGGCAATTTCCTTGGAAGATTTGGAGACTTGATGGATAAGAATAGGATGGAGACTTGACTTGACTTGGCGGAGACTTGACTAGGCAAAGAAAATGAAAACTTGGAGGGAAAACAAACCTATAACACATTATGATATTAAAATACCTGCTAACATTCCCCCACCTATTTTAATATTATAGGTAATAAAAACTGAGATTATTAGGCAAATAAGGATATTATGCATCATGATAGGTGTGCTCTGCATTGAACCTCCATTAGTGAAACAATAATATTTACTCCAGAGCCAATAGTATGCTCAGCATTGAACTATGACTGCTTAAGGGAAATAAATAATTATTGCACACACATAATATTCTAGATGTTCACATAAGCTTTAAAAGCTAGCACATTACGGCCTTGTGCGATCCCAGGATTCATGAGTGTGTTTGAGAATTAGCCCAAATCTCATAGGTAGCGGCCCCACTACCACACTCATATAGGTGAATTCTGTCAAGGGTACTCCTGTAACTATGACACCCCACTCAATAAGAGCTACAAAAATTCATTAAGAGTTTTTTAATAACTCAACCTCTATAACGTTACAGGATAAATGCACTTACATTATAGGGATGGGTAAAAAGTAATTTAGTGCATTTCTCACGGCCATCATATGATCGTTTTTCTCATTGAACCCAGTTACAGGATCTCTGGTCCCTGGGTTGAGTATCCTCATACATGGCTCCTGCTACATTCAATGGGCTTCAATCCCATCCCCCTCGATGTATTCCAAACTCTATCTCTTGCTAAGGCCTTAGTTAATGGATCTGCAAGATTATCACCAAATTTAATATAATCCACATTTATGATGCCATTATTCATATAAGATCTCACAGTACTGTGTTTTCTTCTGATAGGTCTGGATTTACCGTTATAATAACGGTTATTAACTCGACCAATTGCTGCGGTGCTATCACAATGAATCAATATAGGTGGAATCAGTTTTTCCCAACAAGAGATTTCATTTAACAAATCTCTCAACCAATTTGCTTCTTCACTAGCTGTAGCTAAAGCAATAAGCTCAGCCTCCATTGTTGAATTAGCAATAATGGTTTGTTTTTTCGATTTCCAACTTATAGCACCACCTCCCAATGTAAATAAGTAACCAGTGGTTGATAATGAATCACCTGACAAGGTATTCCAATCGGCATCACTGTAACCTTCAAGTACTGCAGGATACTTATTATAAAACAAGCCATATTTTATGGTACCAGATAAATATTTCATAATCCGCTCAATGGCTAGCCAGTGATCACTGCCAGGCTTGCTAGTAAACCTGCTAAGTACTCCAACTGCATAGGCAATGTCAGGTCTAGTACAGTCAGTCGCATAACGCAAGCTACCAATCATACTAGCATATTCCTTTTGATTAATTACATCCTCATCATTTTCAATAGGAAATAAACGCACATGAGGATCAAAAGGAGTAAGAACATGCTTGCACTTATAAAAATTATATTTTCTCAAAATTTTCTCAACATAATGCGACTGATCAAGAAATATACCATCACAAGTTTTGGTAATTTTCATTCCCAAAATATAATTAGCCTCACCAAGATCTTTCATATCAAAATGGCTACTAAGCATATTTTTAGTTTCCACGATGATATGCAAATTAGAGCCAAATATAAGTAAATCATCCACATAGAGGCTAATAATGACATGTGAATTTTCTTCAGATTTATAGTAGATGCATTTATCACATTCATTCGTTTTATAGCCATTCTCAATCATGCAGGAATCAAATTTCTCATGCCACTGTTTAGGGGCCTGTTTTAAGCCATATAGGGATTTAACTAGCTTGCACACTTTGCTTTCTTGACCGGGTTCCACAAAACCCTCAGGTTGATCCATATAGATTTCTTCACCCAGGTCTCCATTTAAAAAGGCTGTTTTAACATCCATTTGATGAATTTTTAGATCATGAATTGCAGCCACTGTAATTAATAATCTAATGGATGTAACTCTAGTAACCGGAGAAAATGTATCAAAAAAGTCAAGATCTGCTTGTTGTTTAAAACCTGTTGCAACAAGCCTTGCTTTATATTTATTAATAGTTCCATCCGGTTTAGGTTTTTTTCTCAAAACCCATTTACAGCCAATAGTTTTATAACCTGGTGGTGAATCTACTAATACCCAAGTTTTATTGGATAATAATGATTCCATCTCATCATTTACAGCCTCATTCCAAAAAACAGAGTCAGGAGATGCCAAAGCTTCTTGTATAGTTAATGGAGTTTCCTCCACATTAAAAACATGATAATCAGGGCCAAAATCTTTTTCTAATATGGCTCTTTTACTCCTTCTAGGTTCAAAAACTACAGTATCTTGGTTTTGTAAAAGAGGAGTAGAGGAACCAGTTTCAGATAAAATATTTTCTTGATAATTTTGACCCCACCATTTTTAGATTTAAAAGGAAATTTTTCTTCATGAAAAATTGCATCACCTGATTCAAAAATTATTTTGTTTTCAATATCAAAAAATCTATAGGCTGTACTATTTGTTGCATATCCAAGAAAAGCACAAGTGGCAGCTTTCACACCTAATTTAGGTCTTTTAGGGTCCACAAGTCTAACAAAAGCTAGACAACCCCAAACCCTCAAATATCTCAAATTTGGCTTATGCCCTTTCCACAACTCAAAAGGTGTAACTTTTGTTTTTTTATGTGGCACTCTATTCATAACATAACATGCAGTTAAAATTGCTTCTCCCCACAAATTTGAAGGAGCACCTGCTTCAATTAGCATAGCATTTGTTAAATCAGTTAAAGTTCTATTTTTCCTTTCTGCTACACCATTAGATGCAGGTGAATATGGTGGAGTAGTTTCATGGATTATTCCCAAAGACTGAGCAAACGAGTTGAATCCAAAAGATTCATACTCCCGGCCTCTATCACTTCTATATCTTTTAATCTTTTTACCGAATTGATTTTCAACTTCAAGAAGGAATTCTTTAAATTTTTCAAAAGCATCACTTTTATTTTTCAACAAGTATACATAAGTGTATTTTGAAAAATCATCAATAAAAGTGATAAAATATCTATTTCCACCACGTGTTAAAATTCCTTCAAATTCACATAAATCAGTGTGAATTAATTCTAACAATTCAGTATTTCTCACCACACTTTTATGAGGCCTTTTAGTTATTTTTGCTTGACTGCAAACTTCACATTTCTCAAACTTATTTGTTAGTCTGGGAATTAATCCTAAACTACTCATGACTCCCACATATCGGCTATTAATATGACACAGACGAGCATGCCAAAAATTCATAGAAGACAGCATGTAAACAGAAACATGTGCTTTCTTATTCTCAACATTTAATTTAAACATTCCATCACAGGCATACCCTTTCCCCACAAATATGCCTTTTTTAGTGATTACATATTGGTCAGATTCAATAGTCTGCTTGAAACCAGCTTTGTTGAGCAAATAACTTGACATCAAATTTTTCCTCATGGACGGTGTGTACAACACATCTTTTAAAACAAGCACACGTCCAGAGGTAAAATTCAGCTCAACATCCCCACACCCGAGCACCTTGGTTAAACTGGAGTCACCAAGCATAACAGTCCTCTCCTCATTAAAAGGAGTGAAATCTTTGAACCAATCTTTATCATAGCAGACATGCCTATTGGCACCAGAGTCTGCCCACCACCCTTCCACAGATTGAACCATAAAAATATCTGTAATCATAGCCACAAATGGTTCCTCGGTAACATTAGCCTGTGGTCGAGACTGTTGTTTCCGAAATTTGCAAGTTCGAGCAATATGCCCACTTTTGCCACACACAAAACATGTCACATTTGTCAGATCTTGTGAAGGGGTTCTT
This sequence comes from Camellia japonica, assembly GCA_030407325.1. Lineage (NCBI taxonomy): Eukaryota > Viridiplantae > Streptophyta > Magnoliopsida > Ericales > Theaceae > Camellia > Camellia japonica. The sequence goes on along the minus strand of JAPPVO010000017.1, from coordinate 94,776,070 downwards.
GGTTCCATTTCTTTTGCCTCGGGTAATTTTTATTTTGTGGCCTTCCATATTTTTCCAAATTTTCTTAACTGGCTTCAAGTGACTATTTTTATGAAATCGACCTTTAGGTAAAGTATTTCCAGAAGTTAAATTTACCTTTGCAGTGGAATGCTCTTGTGTCATAAGCGCATCTTGTCCTCGTGCTTCCTCCTCCACCCGAATCCGTGTGATTAGAGTCTCCAAGGACGTCTCTTTTTGCTTGTGACGCATTGACTTCTGGAACTCCCTCCAAGATGATGGTAGTTTGTCAACAATACCTGCTACAACAAGATTGTCTCCAATTTTGATGCCTTCGGATCTAACTTCAGCCACTAGCATCTGAAAATCTTGAACTTGCTCCACCACTGATTTTCCATCTATCATTTGATAGCGGAAAAAATGCTTGCAGCATATTTTTTAGCGCCTGCCTCTTCAGTGTCATATTTATTCTGCAAGGCTTTCCAAATTTTCTTGGCAGTGGTGTAAGTAGTATCATAATAATCATAAAATTGATCTGAAAGACAATTCAAAAGATAATACCGACATTTATACTCATCTGTGTTGTATTTCTCGATTTTTTCAAGATGAGCAGCATACTCCTCGTCGGTCATCTCTTCAGTGGGGACTTTGTTTGGATTTTTCTCGGTCAGGATATAGGCCACCTTGAGGAGACTGAGGTAGAAAAGCACCTTGCCTTTCCATCTCTTGAAATGGGCTCCCTTGAACCGGAAGGGCTTGTTGAGATCGCCGGTATTCTCGTTGGGTTTCTCCAGTACTGGCTCCATGACTTTTTGCTATTTGAATCTCCTTAAAATTGTTGGTGATAATTACAAATAAAACACCAGAAAATACAAAAAAATAAAAGTTACAATAACTAATATAAAGGCTGAGGCGCGGGAAATTTGCTCTCTTTAAAGAGATTCAAGCCCTCTGCGGTTAGGCAAAGCCTCACACCGTTGCAGCAGAAAAAAATCTTGACTTGTCCCCCCCAAGATACAACAGCCCGACTAAGTCGTATGGTTCATCAATACTGCACAATTGGTTGAACCCAAAACTTTATCACATATACCTTTTTTTTATTTGTCTGATAATCTCACACAAGACATAATAAAGCAACCAAAACTTCTTCACTCCACCAAGATAAGAAGATAGCTCAACATATATAGGAGAGAAAGCTTGGAGGGTTTTTCTTGGTGGATAAGAAAAGGAAAGGAAATTGGTGGGCAATTTCCTTGGAAGATTTGGAGACTTGATGGATAAGAATAGGATGGAGACTTGACTTAACTTGGAGGATGGAGACTTGACTTGACTTGGCGAAGACTTGACTAGGCAAAGAAAATGAAAACTTGGAAGGAAAGAAAAGAAAAACAAACCTATAACACATTATAATATTAAAATACCTGCTAACAATATGTAAACTGTCTATGAACAGAAATCCGGCAAAGTATCTAAAGCAATCGAACCATGTAAGTCAAATCCTTATCTTGAATTCATTATCAGTTGGTAATAACTTGGAATAATATTTTGTTATAATTTATTCCACATCCCACTGATTTGGTTTGGTTTATAAAGTGGACATTGTTAATTAAATAATTAAATAGTTAAGGAGCATATAACTAGGTAAGACCGTTTTATATTGTTGTTATCGTTATATTTAAGAAAGATACACTTTTATAATTTAGGCTGATAACAAAATATACCTAGCATGATATTACTAGGTGTCTTTGTTGACAACAATGTAGTTACAACTGTTCTTCCACTGAAACAAACATCGAGAAAAAAACAAAAATAGTATATTTAGTAACATCCATGCATTAGTATATCTGGAAACTCAAATTCCATTAGTCATCATCTCACTTGAGTGATATCCTCAATTCCACATGGTGCTTTGTCATCTCCTAAATAATTCATCTTTTTATCTTTTTTTCATTACATCGCCTCTTTATTTTTCTACACATCTTTTTATAAAAAGTCAAAAAGTACACTTATTTAGATCATCTCAAATAATCCATCAGAAATAGCAAAATTGGACTCTGAAGGGTGGTTTAACGGTGGTGGCGATGAAGAAGGGTATGATGCTGTTGTAGTGGGGTCTGGATATGGCGACTTTGTGGCTGCTTTTCGGATGTCAATGGCCGGAATAAAGGTGCGTTTGATGGAGAAATGCCGGCAATGGCAAGCTCATGACTTCCTCACCGATGTTTTCAAGTTTATGTCCGCCGTGAGGATGGAAAACACCAACTTGGGTTTCACTTTTGGTCCCAAAGATGCTTTATTTCAGGTCATTCCCTCTGTCGATTTTTATTTGCACAAAAAATATATATATAATGAAACCAAAATATAAAAACAAAAATAGACAGAATTTTTTGAGATTTATAGGTGACCCACTTCTTAAAAATCTTGTCAGCAATTATAGGATTGTTTGGTTTGTATATTAAGATACAATTTTTAAAATTTTGTTTAGTTTAATTTTTTTTTTTTTTTTATTTCAAAATCAGTTTCAATCTTTTACACATCAATCAATCACTTTTTCTCTCACATACATCTACTCAATTATAACAAAATATCAAATCATCTCAAACTCCTAAGCTCTAAAACTATTTTCAAAATATACAACCAAACAAACCAACAAAATTTCTAAACTCTCTCTCTAAATTTTTTTTAAAAAAATTTATCTCAAAACACAAACCAAACACAATATTTTATGTGTTTGATTTTATGTTTAAAATTTTTGTGTTTTTAATTATTACACTAATTTGAAGCAACAATACTACAAATAGAACTGTGTAAAATATCTTTCAATCTACTAAAACTACATCAATCTGCATCAATTCGCACCGTTCTAACCACTAACCGCAGTTTAAACTTTTAATTTATAATCTGCCAACTGAATTGGACCGCGCCGCTCCGCTCCTCGCATCGCTCTAACCGCTAACCGCAGTTTAAACCTTAAATTTATAATCTGTCAACTGAACTGAACCGCTCCGCTCCACTATAATTATTACATATATATTTTTTAATCTCCGATGAAATATCAATGTAAAAATAAATGTGAAAGAGAGATTTAAGGTTTGAAATTTATTATAAATTAGTGGTTATATATATAAAACATATTATGCAAAATAATTTGTATTATATATCTACAAAATATTATACAAATTAGTATTATATATTATACAAATGTTATATATTATGTAAATATATGATAATTAATTAGAATATTTTTCAATCTGTTAATCCTTTAAAAATTGCTCAAATCATAATTTGTTAATTTTCTAAATCATCAATCCACTATTCAATTTATAATTTCACCCTCAAACTGTCCGAAACCGGCCCCACATACGCTCCTAACTGCAAACAGATTGCGCAATCACATACACTCACTTATCTTTGTATGTCAGGTGCAGGCACTACAAGAAATTCGTTTTTAGCGGCGTTTTAAAAACGCCGCGATAATCCGAAAAAACGCTGTAATATCTTATAGCGATGTGTAATATTTTCGCCGCTGATACGGCCGCCGCAATAGCTACACAACGTTTGAAAAACGTCGCTAAAAATATGATACGGCGTTTCTTAAAACGCCGCAAAATCTTTGACGACCGTCTAGCCTTCCGTCCCCAATTAACGTGTGATGTCACAATGACGTCATTTAGTGGCCTTTTTTTGAAAAACGCCACTTTTTTTATTTTTTTATTCTCTACATGAATTTAATGTGTGACGTCACAATGGCGTCATTTTGTGGCGTTTTTTCAAAAAACGCCACTTTTTTTTTGGGGGGGGGGGGAGGGGGTGGGTTCCCTGCTAGTGATGGAAACTGAATTCACAATATGGGGATCTCATGTTTTATGTTTGCTCTATGCAACCAAACTGCTAGATTTAAAACCAATCCTCAATACATGCCATATACATGCATAATATAATCTCACCAGAATCATCATTTCAAGTGAAAATTTCACATCTAGTGTCATATACATGCAATATGTCAACTAAGACATCTAAGCAACCATGAGTCTGTAACACATTATTTCCATAGGACGCAATTCAAACAAAGGATTCCATGTCCACGTTGAGTTTTAGAAACTCAAGACAACCAAAAAAAAATCAAGTCATAAAGTTTAAGATCTTCCAGTTTCATATCAAGTGAAATGTCTACGTCGACTTTTAGATCGATTTCTGGGCCGAGGCTTGAATCAAGAGAAGTCATGTTTGCAATCCTGTATTTTCCTATAACACCCAAATTTTGCTTGTACTTTGACGGGTCTAAGGCTTTCCCTCTCAACTATGATTCGAAAGCTAAAAATTCGGGTACGTGGACACGTTGAGCTCCAGAGATTATCTCCTCCCCTAAAGACGAAGGCACAGAGAAACAAAGTCAGCTTTAATGTATAATGATCCAAAAAAAGGGATAAATGGAATAAGAAAAAAAAGTCATTTATTTGTTTTTTAGTAGGTGATTTTTATATATTTCAATGAGAAGTTCATTATGCAGGCCAAATGAAGGAGAGAATAGAGAAGGAGAAAAGGGCCATGTCAGGGAATATTATAGGAAGCATAAGTGGACATAAACAAGCAATAGTTCAACATAGAGAATAAGAAATACACTAATAATAACCAATGATAATACCAACAAAGGCAGTAACAAAGCCACCTAGGGTGGAGGTAGAATATATGCAAGATCTATAACATGGATATCTGGACTCTAAGATGAGCTTGCGGTACAGGTATATGGATAACAGACTCATATGGACAGGTGTACGATATGAAAACATGGCCTCCAGAATTAGCATCTGAGTGTAGGCATGTCTGGATAACAGATCTATATGATACACAAGCTTTGCCACTATTTTGAAGTATAGGTTATCCCATTGGATCCCCAGGGTACTTCATGGTACAAGCCTATAAAAATTTAAGTTGAAATATCTACCATGTCACCAAGAATACACCTCTTCCATAGTGGTACCAACAGCCAACCTGTCCTCAAAAACTATATTCAATTTGAGATGCTTAAACTTGTAGGACTCCAGATATTCTACAAGATTATCACATTCTGTTTTTGATGAAACAGAGTAATTGGACTCCCATTCCTATTCTATTTTGAAATTTAAATAAAAAATAACACATCATTAATCAACATGCCTAGTGAAAGTAACTTGAATTACTCACCATTTTTCTGAAGATGTAACTAGGAATGTACTTCTTTTGACGCCAATTCAGCCAACGATCTCATGAGCACCACTAGTAGTTTTATTTTAAAATATAAAAGAGCCGAAAGATACTTGTAAAATGATTGATTGAAATTCAGAAACAAAAATAGAAATAATAATATAATAAAATGGAAAATTAAATTGCAAGGATAAGACAATGCGCAACAGTGTGAGAGAAGGTAATCTAATTAAATGTCTTCAAAGGAAAAGAGATGTAACCACTGTTGCTAAAGGAAATGACCCACACTACACAATCCAAGACCTATTTTCCCTTGCCAATGTAATTTTTATTCCTTCTCTCTTTGTTTTATTTTCCAGTCATAGGCAAGAGTTGAATGTGAGCTCCATCCCCCCCCCCCTCTCTTTGTACAAAGCATATGCAATTTAGATGCTTAGCTCTACAGAAGTTTTTTCGGGGTGGATAAGCTCTAAAGAAGTTAAAACAGCCAAGAATGCATCAATAATCATTGATTATTTATTATGTTGGCTGAAAAAGCATAAACTTGCCAATGGGAAATGAAGCATAGTCCCAGGTAAAATTAATATCTCCAAAAATGCAGTCGGCTTGATCCATGAATCTAGCAGTCAATAGCAGCACATCTAATAGAGAGTTAAAAAAAAATAAAAACTACAAATTAGCATTTTCTAATGCATTTCTTAATAACATTAAGTACACAACAAAGACTCAAAATGTTTATGACCATGCACATCATAGAACTCAACTAACTAGACTGAATCTGAAGCCAATCAACAAATAAGTGAGAAGGAGGAAGGAAATCCAACTATAATGGTTTAGAATGAACCTGAGTTTGTCATATCTACTTCTTCTTCTTCTTCTTTTCTTTCTTTGATATGTGAACTTGCATTTGATAAGAACAAATAACATGAATAAAATGTCATATGAAAATTTCATAATTAACTATTACTCACTTCCTCGGACGAACGATGACAATTAAACGATGAGGTGTATGCATGGGATTGTTGTTGTGAATGCACATGTGTAGCAGCTGGTGCAACAGGCCCACCCATGGCCTGTTCAGACTCCAATTGCTCTATTCGTGCTTGTTGAGCTTGGATTGTGCTTTGCATCTCCATTTGTACTTTCTGTTGATTAAGCATAGCATCCATCATCTCCTTCATTTGCATCTCCATTTGTGCTTTATATTGGTTAAGTTGCTCTTGGACTTGCGTTTGGATGATACGAGTTTGTTCTTGCGATTGCCTATATCCGCCTCCAAAGACATCTGTCGGGGAAGGACCCAATCCATATGTTCGAACACGACCAGGTCACTCAGGCCCTAGAACCTGTGTGATAATTTCTTCTTTGGTACTTGCATAGCTACAAGTCTTTGCTTTCACCATAACCCCACTATTTTGAGTTTTTCTTCTCCACTCACGACTCCTCGTACGATACCTAGTACCATTAATTATATACCCATTGAATCTCGTGGCCTTTTTACTAGGTCCCAATGCCAAAGTTTTAATCTCATCTGACAACACATCATTTTCAATAGCTAGAAGCTCTTCAACTTATTTTTACAAAGTCAACAAAATTAAACATCAACTAACAGAGAATTAAAAATTGAAAACATGAGAATTGAAAATTAAAAACATGTAAGTTATTAGTACTTACATGAGAATTAAACCATCTGGGAAACTCATCATTGTGACGGCGATCCACATCAAAATCTTTGAGACGACGATGTGACCGCTTAATAAAATCACGATGCTCCCTATACATTTAAAGTACTTATAAAATGCAAGATACTTATTAATGGTATCAATAAAATTTTGGAACAAAGATTGTATCTTACTCTCGATATGGGACAACCGCAGCAGTGTTAAATAACACATACCAATGAGCTTGTACCCATGATGTGTTATCAAGCACAAACCCTTTTCCTTTTCCTAAAGCATGACCCAGTAATATCCTAGGATTGTCGCTAACATCGTAATTCCTTATTGGTCGATTCAATTTTGACTCGACATCATCCAAGTACCTTTAGCAAAAGGTCATACACTCTTCAACTAAGTATCCCTCTGCAATCGAACCTTCTGGATGACTTCGATTATGCATATATGACTTAAGTGTCATAAGATACCTATAAACAAACAAATGCACACATGACTTTCAATTATAAACAAACAAATGACTACAACCTTAAATTGGAGTAGAATTGCACACCTTTCTATGAAGTACATCCAGCGATATTGCACTGGACCAGCAATCTTGGCCTCCTCTGCTAGGTGAATAGGCAAGTGCTCCATTATATCGAAAAAGGATGGAGGAAAAATTCTCTTAAGATGACAAAGTGTAAGGGCAATTTGGGATTGAAGACGATCTAACCCATCTGGCTCTAGAGTTTTGGAGCACAACTGCCTGAAGAAATTGCTTAACTCAATCAATGGTTCAACAACTTTTTTCGGTAACAAATTTCTCACTGCTATTGGAAGTATTTGTTGCATCAATATATGGTTGTCATGACTTTTCAGTCCAGATATACTATGTTGTTTGAGGTTAACACGACGAGAAATATTGGATGCATACCCATCTGGAACTTTGATATTCTTCAGGAGTGTACAAAACAAACCTCTCTCTCTATTGTTCCTTCCATTCTTCAAATACCGATGTCGAGTACGTATGTTACAACAAGGACAAGCTAAAGCACCTTTCGTGCTCCATCCAAACAAATTTGCATATGCAGGAAAATCATTTATTGTCCACAGTAAGACCGCGTGCAATTGGAACATTTGATTAGTTTCTGCATCGTACGTCTGAACACCATTTTCCCACAATTCAATCAGTTCATCCACTAACAAGCGCAAGTAGACATCAATGTTATTGCCAGGTGAAGAAGGACCATCAATGAGCAATATCATCATCATATGAGGTTGTTTCATGCACAACCACGGTGGCAAATTATAAGGCATTACAATAACTGGCCAACTGCTATAAGCAAATTCATTGCCTTGAATGGATTAAATCCATCCGCTGCTAAACCTAGTCTGACATTGCGAGGCTCACTCGCAAACTTGGGATACAAAGTATCAAAATTTTTCCAGACAGGAGAGTCAGCAGGATGTCTCATTTTGCCATCATCAATTCGGCCCTCTACATGCCATCTCATTAATGAAGCAGTTTTGGATGACATGAACAATCTTTGAAGCCTTGGAATCAAAGGAAAGTATCTCACAATCTTCTGCGGAATTCTTTGTTGCTTCTTTTTATAATCATTCTTCTCACCCTCAAACTGTTTGTATCTAGGCGTCTGACACACTATGCAATCATCCCTACTAGCTGTCTCCTTCCAATACAGTGAGCAATCTCTTGGGCATGCATGTATCTTGTGATAATCGAGGCCCAATTCCCTAAGGAGTGCCCTCGTTGCATAGAACGACTTTGGCAAAGTTTCACCTTTTAGGAATGCATCCTTCAAAAGTTTAAGCAATATCGTGAAAGACTTGTCGCTCCATCCACTAAGGCACTTGATATGCAATAATCGAACAACAAATGATAGCGTTGAAAACTTGTGACACTCTGGATACAACTCTCTTTCGGCCTCCTTCAATAAACTGAAAAATCTTTCAGTTTTCTTATCCGGGCCTAATTCGATATTAGAACTTCCTGTCTCATTACTAGCAAGATGAACCAAGCTTGGTGGAGGAAGTCTGAACCCCTCATATATCATTTCATTGACTTCATCGCCATCATTCGAATCACTGACATTCTCAGTCAATGGCACAGACGCCGGTAAATCTTCCCCGTGAAAAATCCATCTGGTGTAGCTTGGAAGAAACCCATTGACCATTAAATGTTCCCCCAAAAGGTCTTTCTTTACTAGTTTGACATTCCGACACCGTTTACATGGACATGTGACTTCATTTGATAGAGGATTATTTTGGCATGCAAGTTTAACAAATTCCTTAACCCCTTCTATATATTCTGGATGCGACCTATGCTGATTTATCCAACTTTTATCCATCTGACTTCGTCTTACACTACAAATGTCACTGCCAAATCAACAAGGTTCAAAATTATCATTTCATTTTAATTATTCTTAACCTCAATTAAGTACATTACAATGCATGCGACATGACACCATTCACCGCTAACTCTTCTCTAATAGGTTTGTTCATCCTACTTTCCCATTCAGGAATGCACAGTCTATATTGTAAAAAGTAGCTCATACCGCTCTATCCATCTCTAACGAAATTTCGGCAGCATCTCCCCATGATTCTCCAAGTACACGACATAGACTAGGTGTACTGCTACACCTTGTCTAGTATGCACTCAGAGAACATGAGGAGCTACTACACGAAATCTCTACGAGATGGACTACGTTTAAGTGGTAGAACTACTAATTACAACATAGACTTGTGCTCCTGAACTGTCCCAATTGGACAATCCAAGAAGAGCTTCATCAAAGATGACTAGGTATCTTTAATGAAGATTCTTGGACGGGTCTAAGGCTATTTATGTATGCATGGATAATTACTCGCTAAATTAACAACTGTCATGATTATTGCATCCCGGTGATGCAACCTGAATCAAAACTATCAAGCATACTAGAAGCATTTCTAGCATGAAGCATATTAATGAAGAAACTAAAAGTTTCTACAATGCTCTTGATAGATTATGATATAGAGATTCATCAAAAATGACTAGGTATCTCTATTTATCAACAAAAAAAAAAAGGACTAGGTGTAGACACCCCATTTTTGACCGTCCTCAAGACTTGGACGTCACGGCTTGAACACTCGGTGATTATCCATGTTTTTGTGTTCGTCTTGAGTTCCCGGAGGTCTCGGCTACGCGCCTTGCCTCAAGATCTCTCGACTCGACTGTTTTGTGTCTGGTTTTGCACCAAACACTTGTGTTTTGCCTTTGAGGGGCAGGGAATGGCTTGTGGGCCATCCCCACACTCCACCAGCCATGGCTTGAGGTCACCGGCTGTGTTTTGTTGCCACTGGCCAAAAGTTTGGCCGGCCAGCACTATAGATGGCCGGTCGGCTATCTTTTTTTGATCAATTGCATCTTTGGCCGGCCGACTACTGTGCATCTGCTTTTGCAGATATTTTGGCGCAGCTGGCATGCACTTGGCTCCCCTCCATACACGTGTATGGAGGGATCTCTCTCTTTAGAAGCTTGTCTTGTAAGCTTACAAGACTAAAAGCTCTATAAAGAGGAGCCTTCTCTCCCTTTTTGAAGGGTTAGACCTTTTTAGACAGCTTTTTTTAGGGTTTGAGTTCTAGGGTTAGACTATTGTGTGTATTTTATCTCTATTTCCCCCCCTCTCTTTGTCTTGTGTGTGTTTAGGCTTAGTATTGCTCACAAACACCCACCATTACACCATCCCTTGGAGCTGAGGCCCTTGAGGGTTATTTTTGGAGGTTTTAGACTGATTTCAACCTAAAGAAGCTGCTGGAGCTCCATTGGTGAAGAGGGTCTTCAAGGGTAAGAAACTTGTCCCTTTATTCCCCATTTTTGCATTGTATTTTTGCCTACCTTGCAACTATTTTTGGGCTTAGTGTATAACATATAAAATTTCTTTTTTTTAGCCCTCTAAATAGTTGGTTAAGGGTGCTTTGGCATTTGGGGTTGTTTGACCCCTCTTAAGCCTTGAAAGGCCCCATTTTGTGCCATTTTGAGTGGACTCCGGGACCATTGTATTTGGCCCTCCTCACCACTGAAATCTTAAGGGATTTCAGAGGTGAGGATGGTGCCTTGAGGTCCTAGGAAGGAGAGGGCCACCCCCTCTCCTTGTTATCCTTGAAAAGGACCATCTTTGCCTCTTGAGGGAGCACCATGTTTAGGTTCATGTTGGCCATGCCTTAGCTGTTTTTCATGCTTATTATGTCATAATATGCCTCTATTTTTGGTTGGTTTGGACACACCTTACATACCTCGCATACATGTCTTGTAATGCCATCATTTAGCCTTAACATGCACCTAGGCTTTGACCCTTGTTTAAGCATGTTTTAGGCCTAGCTTTGTAAAGGTTTTGTGTTTATTTTGGCATGCTCAAGTTCTGTTTTTAGTTGTTTTGGTCGACCATGGCATGCTTAGCATAGCCCCTTTGTATTCTTGGCTTGTGAGCTTTAAGTGCATGAACCATGAGCATGCATTATTTGCATTATTTCAATGGTTTGGAACCTCTTACCATGTTATTTCAGAGCTTATAATGTATGCCTTGCATCCATGTTTGCATCTTCTTAAGTATGCTTGAGAGTTGCTCTTTGTGCCTAAGTGATGGACCATGTTCATATGCATGCTTGTAGGTGTATTTGGCTCCATTTTCTTAGTTATTGGCCACTGTTTTGGGCTTAGTATAGAGCTGTCCAATTAGTGTAAGTCCCTCCTTTGCATGTTGTTGCACGCACTCCTTGTATGTTGTAGCATATCGGTGAGTTGTTGCATGGTTGAACTTGCATGATTGAATGAAGTCACATGTTAGCTTGCATACTTGAACATCCACATTGCATCTTGCCTACTTGTAGGTTGCATCGCTTCATGCCTTTCATGCTTCTTTACTTAGGTTGTGTCCCTAACATGCTTTGCTTGCTCGCGTTGTCCATGTTGTATACTAGTTCGCATGCTTAGATTGCATTGCATTGGCATGCATGCTTGGCCTCTTGAATTGCTTGTGATAGAGGTTAAGCCCCATTGTTTGATTATGTGCATTGCATTCCATATTAAAATGCACACTTGATTCTTTGGGCCATCATGCATGGAAATACGTGATTGGTGGTCCGAAAATCGAGGCCCATGTCCCTTTGAGTCATAAACATGATAAGGGATGTGATTGATGCATACATTGCTTGAAATGCATTGCCATGCCAAGTCTTGCTCTCTGCTGCTGTCAAACACAGATTCTGCAGGAAGATTTGGCCGGCCGGCTATCTTCAGTGCCGGCCGGCCATCATTGTTGGCCGATGGATCAAATTTGTGGCCGGTGACCATTCTATATGGCCAGTGGCCATCCCTCCTAGCCGGTGGTGTTCCACAGTGCCCAGAGAGCATACCTTGGGAGTTATGCAATTTTCAGAGGAGCAGAACAGTCAAAGCAGAGGCAGCTTGTGCATGGCAGTGGATTTCCGGGCGGAACCGAGCACGCATGCATTGAGCCCTCTCCCCGAGGCTGCTATTTACTGCTTTCTTAGATTAATTAATTTGCTTAATTAATTTAATTGATTTGTAATATTGAATTAGCTAGTTGGTTAGTTAAATTGTAATATTTATTCGGACCCTCCGAGTGAGGGCAAATTTGTAATAAGTGTGGGTGTGTGTGTGCATGTCTTCCAACCCTCACTTCTTTCTCCCTTTTACTTACCTGCTTTTGATGGTTAGTATTAGGGCATATTTACTTTAGCATACCTTATGCTATGCATGCGTGCATCATTCATCAGTATTGCATGTACCTGGCTTGGCGCATCATGCTAACTGCATAAGTATTTCAAATCTAACTTGAATACATGCTACTTGTGCATTTTCACATGTCATTTATAGACTAGCCGAGCCTACTCTAGTGACATTCCGTATGCGTTGCATTAGGCATTAAACATGGACTTGGATCACACATGATTGCTAACATGTTCCTGTTTTGGCTCAGAGTACTAGGTAAGCTTTTATGCTTTAGCATACCGCATGCGTGTGGATGTTGCCATAATAGCATGATTACCATGAGGCTAGCTGCTTATGTGATATAACTGCTTGAATGCCTATGGGTGGAGGTTGAGTTGTTTAAATTGGAACAATGCATTAAAGCCGTGAGTTTTAAGCCCACCAGATAGTGGCAAAACCATCTTTTCTAAAGCCCACTCGAGGGTGGCAAAAGCTGCATTTAGCCTACTTACGAGTAGCAAACCATCTTCAAAACAAGCATGCAATGTTTTCTTCCAATTTAGGCGATTTGGTCTATATTTGTTTTGCTGTGCGCATAACATAGTAATTCTAGGCTAATAACCGGAATAAGAGCATATAATGTTTTCAAAACAAGATATCACGGTTAGTAGAGGCCGATCTTCGGATCGGGCGAGAGGGGGTGCTCATAGCTGACCTTCCCCAATCGTACCCAAGCTCCCGAGCCGAGGCAACTTTGGTGATGACGGACATGTGGCCTTTGGCACCGAGTCAGGGTTTCCTAAATTCCCCCGAAAGCAGTTCATGTTTGGCACTTCTTTAAAAATCTGTTTTTCTCAAAACGATTTGCCGGATTTGGACTCTTCGGTTCAAGATTAAGAACCGTGACAAAATCGAGTCCGAGCTGTAACCCCGAGCGAGGTCCCCTCACGGGCTTGTTACACTAGGTATCTCTAATGAAGATTCTACAAGAACAACCAGATTATCACAAGTAAGCAACAAGTTCTCACTACTACATGTACACCCACACATACCAATATATCTTACTAGTGTTCTATTTCATTTCTATAACACCATTTTTGTTATGTCATGAACACCCACACATGCTTGGCATCAATCAATAGTGTTGAATACTGTTATGTCATCCTATTGTGATCTATTATAAATTGTATATGCACAAACACAAGAAAATATCACAATTACTGTTAATCAGCTTTCAAAATCTTAAACCACGCCATTTGTTATTCTTTTATTTGATTTTCTAGTGAGCGATTTTTCACACAAGGCCTCTAAATTCAAAATTGCATCTGTATTTGGTTCCTTGGGCCAAATTTATATGTGTTTCATTGACTTCTTGTAGCTGCTCTTAAGTAGTTAATTATTCAAGAAGGATAAGGGTTCTGAGTTCAAACATGAAATGCTTCCACGGTTTTCGTTTATCTGAGTTATGCAGTTTTAGAATTGCATTGAGTTATCTAAATAGGTCCCACCACTCATAAGGAGGAAGTATGGGTGCTAAAGATCAATGATTAAGGAAAAAGGAGAAAATTCAAATCTTTTGCCTTTTCTCTAATATATGGTACTATTGCTTCTTATCTAAAATCTTTCTCCCAAGGGTCATTATATCTATCAAAAAACAAAAAAGGAAAGGAACCTACACTATGTTAGCCTTCATGGGACAACTACAGGAGTTGTATAACTGAGGTAGGGTTGGATTTAGCATAACTTTTGATGTATGCAGATAAGAGGTAGACTTAATGGACCCTGTTAAAGGCCCAAGATGGCCTAGGCACAAGCTTTGAGGGTTCAGACCATCTCTTTGCAGCGAGGTCAGTTTCTGGTGGAAGAGTTCCTTAAATCCTTTTCTTGTACTTTCTTTTCTAACCTTTTTTTCTCAGTCATTGAACAGAAAGGCAAATTTTAATACCCTCAACCAATGACTGGCTCATTTTATTTCTGCAATATGTATTTTAAAAGTTTACACATATGATATATACCCTCCAAACTTAGGATCCACAATCTTAAAATGTTCTTCTATTGCAGTTCCATAGATTGTCCTCTTTTAAGTTTCAAGGGCATCTTTCCTTTTGGGTGGAACAAGAGAAAAGAATAGCAAATGCTTATCGTCCTACCATAACAAATTAACAAAAATATCAGTTACTAATTATAAAGTATAATATTAGTCCCATTCACAAGACGGCAATAATACAAGCAGCCATAATTTAACAGATAAAACATAAAGTAATGTAGGTCCATAAGCATGGTATTCTCCCATAAGCATAGAGATTATTGGACTCCTAAATAAACTAAAATTCCACACATACTACACAACTCATTCCATGAGCTATTAATAAAATGGAGAAGGAATTGTTATCTTCAAATGATATATACGTTCTCCACGTGCACCCATGCACTCGCATGCGCGCGCACACACACAGATGACAACAAGATGGAGCTACACTAAGAGCATACTAGACAATGGAAACAGTATAACTAACTGGAATCCTAGAGAAATTTTAGGATGCAGAAAAATGAACTCATCT
Source organism: Camellia japonica (assembly GCA_030407325.1). Classification (NCBI taxonomy): domain Eukaryota; kingdom Viridiplantae; phylum Streptophyta; class Magnoliopsida; order Ericales; family Theaceae; genus Camellia; species Camellia japonica. The sequence continues at coordinate 94,760,945 of JAPPVO010000017.1, read as the reverse complement.
GAATTAGTCTATACCCAGAAAAGAAACAGTGACAATCATATCATTTTCTTGGAGCATTTGAAAAACACTTGTACCATCAAGAAAATAAACCATTCTAATTTTCTTTTTGGGTATTTTTCTTTCAACTAATGTGTGCTTTTCAATCAGTCAAAGAGGCAGAGATTATGGTGAACTTACATTGACTCTTTTGTTAGTAGTTGTCCACCTCTCATACAGTGACACGTCCTCCGAGTCAGGATCTTTAAGCTGAATTAGTTATTAAAAAAAAAAATGCAATTGAGACACAAGTCAAATACCAGGTACCATCATCAAATTGATCACAGAACATTTTGATACATTTGTCCTTTTACTATGATCAATAGTTACGTGATCCACCTTCTTTGTGACCTCAACAAGGAGATTGTCTAACTGAGGAGTTGCACCAGCAAAGAAGCCAGGACCTTGAACTGCACAATCCACATTAAGGTAGGCTACAGCTTTAGATCCCAGATTCACAAGGTTTTGCTCAACCCATTCAGTAGATCCAATCTGAAACCACAAGACCAACAATACATGAGATCAATTTTGAGAATTAAAAGAAAAAAAATACTAGAAGTGGAACTATTTTGAGCATTAGAACATAGATCTTTAAGAAACAATGACAAAAAGATGTCATATACAACTCTAAACAAAAGGGAAATGGAAGCCCACTGGAGAAGAGGGGGTGTTAACTGTTAACTTACACAGAATCCAACAACCAAAGGTGGGATTAACTGCAGACCATCGTTTTAATCTAGATGATTACAGTGTCCAGACATGTCACCACTCTCTGTCTTACCATGATAACAACAGGTTTGTTGTCATTGCCTAATAACACAAATCAGGCGAGCTATGTCATTTCCTAACAACACAAATCAGGTGAGCTATTAGGACATTTTCTTACTGATATGGATGCACACTTGCAATAGCAGTGTCTCCTTTTTTTCTTTTTTCTTTTTTGGGATAAATCAATCGACAAGTTGATGGGGATCAGGAAAGGAAAGGAAAGGCTTGAAGACATATGTTAGGAGCAAGAAGATTTCGTCTTAGGATTTGTTTCCATTTTATTTATTTCTTGTTTTTCTTTCAATTCCTTATTTGGTTATGGTATATACATATGGAATTATGCAAGGAAGAAACGTACTGTTGAATGAATGCATATTGAGAGATAATAAATTCAGAAACTTTGAGAGTTTTTGTTATTGATAGAATCATGAAAATATAACACATCTCAGCCAAAGCCCAAACCAAACACAACCCCCAAAAAGCTTAACAGTAGCATGGTCTCCTCTAACAATGCGAAACAGGAAGGCAAATGCAACCATTCAATAGAGAATGAATCACAAAGGTTCTCTCATCCCATGCAGGGTCTGGTATTCACTCATCTTAATATACCATATGGAATTAGGACTGTGTTCACAAGATTCTCTTTTGTCAACAGAATATAGCATGCACAAATATTGGCATTTAATCACATTCCCATCAGAAACTTTCAAAGTTTTTGCTATTGATAGAATCATGAAAATATAATACACCTCGGCCAAATCCCAAACCAAATGCTAACCCCAAAAAGGCCTAACAGTAGCATGGTCTCCTCTAACAATGTGAAATAGGAAGGCAAATGCAAACATTCAATAGAGAATTAACATTCTCATATTTTGGTACTACTTATGGATTGAAAATCATTCTTGTGATTCAAGAATTTTTATCTATTATAACATATGTAGTCTTCCTTTATCTTAATGTAGGTCTTTTCTCCCTCTAATAATAAAAATTAAAAATCAAACTATTCAATGAGAATGATTTGAGATACATCCACCAAATCCAAAACAATGAACTCAAAACAATGAAAAATCAGAGATCTGAGTTTATACAAAACAAATGCATATATAATAAAAACTTACAGATCTGAGTTCTGCAACAAAAAACAGAGACCGATTGAGCGAGATCTGCAACAAAACAGAGCAGCAACAAACTTACAGATCTTCAAAAAAAGAAGGAGGGGGCCTAAACGAGAGGAGAACCAAAGGACCAAAATCGAAACTCACAAAATCCAAAGAGAGGAGAACCAAAATCGAAAGATAAGCTCAAATCTGGAGACCTTCAAATCTGCGACAGGTTCTGAAATCGACAGATCTGAAATCGATCGAGAGTGTTTGAAATCGAGCGAGAAAGATTGTTTGAAATCGAGCGAGAGTGAGCGTTTCAAATCAGTGAGAGTGGGGGTTTTTACGCTTCAAATCGAAAGGGTTTCTGAGCGAGAGAGAGTCTGAGTTTTGAAAGTGAGACTTAGGGAGACTGAGAGTGAGACTGGGGGAGAGACGTTTTGAAAGGGACGGAGTATTGAACGGTGTTAACAAGTTGACCCAAACGGTGTCGTTTTACTGAGATCAGATACAACGTTTTTGAAAACATTGTATTTAAATAATCTATAATGGCGTTTTTCATAAACGCCATAAAAGAAGCGTTGCAATAGCCATCTTTTCCTGTAGTGAGGATGTGAGTGTGTGTGTGTTTTGTACTTTTTATGTCAGGTTCAGGATGTGAATGTGTGTTTTGTACTTTTTATTTTTAGCATTCTTATTTTTATTTTTATTTTTATTTTTTATATATATTTTTACATTTGATATAAGAGTGCAATTTGAACGGGTTCAGTCAAATTAAGAGGTTATTTAAACTTATTTCAAATTGTGTTAAGATTTGTTTAGACTCAAATTGTAACTTGAGATTGCCTATTCAAACCTAACCCGAATTCAACCCGAGTTATTCAAATTGCACGTAAATTTTAATTTTTTTCAGATAAATTATTAAATTGTTAAAAGTAGATTTAATTTATATTTGTTTAGAAAATCATTAATAAGATGAAAATAAATAATTTATATAATGTAAAGCAGATGTCGCTATGGTACTTTTTATAATTTATGAGTGAGAATAGAAAAGATAAGATTTTGTATTATGTTACTTATATTTAATATGATTTAACAATATAAATTATTTTAATATCATCTAATAATTAATAATTTATATATATTAAATATTTTAATATTTATATATATATAATTCGAGTTTCAAGTTGTTTAATATTTTTACTGAAGCCGATCTAATTTAACTCGGGACTTTTAAATTTTTACTTAATTCCATATCAAATTTAAAAATATCTTCCAAATTCTAAAAAAAATTCGAGTTAGACTCGAGTTGTTCAAATTAAATCCGCTCAAATTATAGTCTTAATTCGGTACAATATAAATTAAGAAAGTGAATAAAACATATATTTCATCACCAATATGATATAAGGGTTTTACTTCCATCACCACCGCTGCAATTACTACCAATCACCAACTCTATCATCACCACAGCGACTGGTATCATCATTATCATTTTTAGGGTCAAACGGAGCATTATTTTATTTTATTTTATGTTTTTTAAAAAAAGGTGAAAGATGTGACAAACGAAGCTGAGAAATGGAACTTGAAATCAGTAAGCATGTGTTAGACTCAATGACATTAAAGGATGCACGAACAAATATAAAGTTGGAATGCAAAACTATTAATTCTACTCCCCTTAAATAACCAATATATTTATTGGAGGCGGATCCCTTTCGGTCGAGATTTTGGATTGTAGAGTGTTATTGAATTTTGGAGACTTATTATAAATGTCGTTTTGATAATTTGAATCATTTATTTTGTTAAGTAATTAATGTATTTCATACATATAAAAAAATATATCAATCCGATAATTGTAACTTATTCAATTTAATACATTAAAAAAAAAAATTTAAATTATTCTTTTAAAAATAAATAATAAATTTTTTTGGTTAAAAATATAATAAATTGAACAAGTTACAGTTATCAGATCGACTTAATTTTTTATATAGATGAAATATACAAAGTGTCCAACAAAATGAGTGGTTCATATTATCGAAACGAAAGCCGTGATAGTCCAAAATTTAGACTAGAGGGAATCCTCATCCATATTTATTTCTTAGTAGATATAAAAGAGAAATTCTAATATACATTTTAAAGAATATACCATATGAACCCTTAATTATGTTATTTTCTTATTTAGATATAACCAATTTTCTTATTTAGTTATAAATTATAATATTATTTTAGTTATAACTTATGATTTCTTTAGTTATAACTCATGAATTTTTAGTTATGCATTATGGCGTGTTTAGTCATGATATTTTTTATTTTTTATTTATAACTCAAAATTTTGAAATTATGTTATTTATTTATTTATTTTTAAGGGCATAGTATTTTCCGATATAAAAAGAGTAGCCAGTCACCTCTCTATCTTTTTACACTTTTTTTCAAAAAAAAAAAAAAAATCAAAAAAACTCAAAAATCAAATTTTAACCAACTTTCCGAAACAAACCATACAAGTTGGGGAAAATGTACTCTTGATGGATCCATATCTGATTGAAATATAGGTGTCTATACAAGATGATTCTGTAGCAACAGTAGCCTGCGGGCTCGGCGGAGGTTCACTAGTGAATGCAGGAGTGATGATACCGGCCCCAATCCGCGCGAGAAGGAATCCAAAATGGCCAAAAGAATGGGAAAGAGATTGGGAGATGTGTGAAGCTTCTGCTTCATCCATGCTGAAAATACAGAGTGTTCCCATCCTGTATCCTAATGCCAAGATCATGAAGGGAATAGTTGAAGAAGATGGGTTCAAAGAAACCAGCAGTGACCCATTGAAGCTAAGTGTGAATTTTGATATAGAAGAACAGCCATCCAATTCATCGAAGTTTCAGGAGATGGGCAGCGGCTTAGCATGTGGAAATTGTCTTGCTGGTTGTCCTTATAATGCCAAGAATTCTATAGACAAAAATTATTTGGTTTCTTCAGTCCAGGTTTTTGTCCTTTTATTCATTTTTTTTAATTAGAGAAAGAGAGAGAGAGAGAGTACTGCCTTGTCATTTTCAATAAATGTGAAAAACTAACTCCATATGATTAACTGCCATGATGCTTAGCACCCACAAAATGAATCCAATTCTCCAATAGCGTTGTACATCAAATGTTACATGAACACAGTGAATTGAATCAGTTGCAAGCTATGAAGCACGAGTATTTCAAAAATGTTGCGGTACTCATATTTAATACTAATACCCATAATGATAGGGCTACTTGTATATCGGGTACTCGAAATACATAATGGGTATATTTTACATATTCTTTGGCAATTGATACTCCGTGGGCACGGGATGAGTACATCGGGTACGCTAAGCTACGGGACATTGGTGAAAATATATTTAATTTATTAGAAAGTTTTAATTTATTTGAAATTCCAAATTGTTAGGACCTTTTGTTGTCAAATTCCATGGATCAAAACCAAGGTTGTAACAAGAGTTCTTTAAGAAGTTGGTTTCCTTCAAAAACAGGATTACTTTGGAGTTCTGCAAGAAGTTGGTTTTCTACAAGAAGTTGGTTTTCTTTCCCAACTAGGATTGCTTTGGTTTTCTATAAATAGTTGGGTTTCTCCCAAATCTAGGCTATTCATTGATTCGTTCATTGAATCTCTCCAGATCTTCTTTTTGGTTCTTAAAGGTCTATATCTGGGGATATTTTGTTATTTTCTTTGATGTTTTATTGAGTATTCAACTCATGGTTTAAAGAGAGTACATCAAAGGTTTGTTTGTTATACACAAAAGAGATAGTTGTTCTTCAGTTGTGGATTCTGAAGAATTCGAGCCTGAAGCTTTGGTGGAATCCGGAGTGGCTCATCAGAAAGACAATTCCGTGGTGAAGATGGGGTTGGAAGAGGCACATAGAGGTTGGTTCAATTAGGCGTTGTGGATTCGCTAGATAATTGAGAGTGATACCTGTGTAATTCCTTTAAATCTTCTTAGTGGATTGTCTTGTGGCAGTTGCCCGTGGTTTTTTGATCACAATTGGAAGGTGTCAAATTGTGGTTTTTCCATGTAAAATCTTTGTGTCTCTTTCTCTTGATTGTTTGATTGGGATTGTTATATTTTGCTTAAAATTGGTACATAATCACAAATCAACATCTAGGATTTTTAGATTTTTCAATTGGTATCAGAGCGGGTCGTTCTATTTTTTTTTAAAAAAAATTCTTTTGGATCGCTTTATTCTTTTTTTTTTTAAAAAAAATATCGTTTAGAACGAGATCTTGTTTGATTTGTGATAATGGATACAATTCGTGAGGGAAATTCCTATGAAAAAAAAAATCTAAAAAGATTTTCTTAATATGGTTTTGCAAGCTTAAATTTTTTAAGTGGTCCTTGGTGCATATTGGAATTGATGAGAATATCCATTACATGTTAATATATGTGTGCTTTCTGTGGTTATTACTCATTTTGGAGTGTGTGTTCTTTGATTAGTATGTCTCATTCTGTACACACTTTTGGATTAGCAAATTTTGGAGTCTTCCGCCTTAGTGATTATTTTTTATGGACTTCTGGCATTGTATCTTTTGCTTTTCTAAGGAATTGACATATACTAGCATATCATGGGTGATGTTGAGTCTCTTAACCACCTTCTATCTTTTTGCATCTCCATGGCTTTCCCCTCTATTCTTTGTAGTTCAGGCATGAGGAAAAGGCTACCTCAGAGTCACCAACCAGGCTATCCTTATTATATCCATGCTTCTCTGGTTCGGTTTCCATACTCTTGAGCGTGTCAGTCGCCAATGAGTGTGCAAAAGAAAAAGAAAAAGAAAAAGAAAAAGAAGAAAAAATATGCAAAGAAAAAGAAAAAGATGTGAAAAAAAAAAAGGAAAAAAAAAAATTAAAGGATTCATTGATTGAGGGGGAGCCTCCGCCTTTACTCACCAAATACCCCTTGATTCATAGTGGTTTGACTTTCCTCAGTTGTGCTAAGATTCTCTTGTCGGAGGTTCAGCTTTCATATCACTACTAGGATTTGAATCTGTGTTTGTCGAACTCCAAGAGTCACACACACACTTTTCTCATGGGATCTATGCTTTTCACATAATGCATCACTTTCTTTCATGAGAATCTTCTACAGACTGTGCACATTGTGTTTTCAAGTAATTGTGCTTCTTGGATAGTCTTGTGTGTTTTATGGTACAAATATGAAATTCCTTGCTTGCTCTACCATATTATTTGTTCATTGTTTTCAGTGTTTGTGGTTGTTTTTAATGAGGGGGAGTTTGGTTCATCATTACCAGTGTTTGATGTATATTGATGGTACAGTAGTTTGGTTGATGGTACAGTGTTTTTACTTTTGCTTATATCCTTCTTTGGTACAGTTGGATTGTTAGTATTTTGTTTATGGATTGATTTATATTTTGTTATTTAATCCAGTTCCACATATTTTGGTTGGCTTGTGTGTGGTTATTTTATTTCAGGATAATTGTTCAAGAGCATGGATTTGAGTGTTGGTTCATAGTTGGTGGTGCTGCTTGAGAGATTTTGTTAGGAAATTTGTTTTAGATTGGTTTTATCCAGGATTTGACAAAGGGGGAGATTGTTAGGACCTTTTGTTGTCAAATTCCATGGATCAAAACCAAGGTTGTAACAAGAGTTCTTTAAGAAGTTGGTTTCCTTCAAAAACAGGATTACTTTGGAGTTCTGCAAGAAGTTGGTTTTCTACAAGAAGTTGGTTTTCTTTCCCAACTAGGATTGCTTTGGTTTTCTATAAATAGTTGGGTTTCTCCCAAATCTAGGCTATTCATTGATTCATTCATTGAATCTCTCCAGATCTTCTTTTTGGTTCTTAAAGGTTATATCTGGGGATTTTTGTTATTTTCTTTGATGTTTTATTGAGTATTCAACTCATGGTTTAAAGAGAGTACATCAAAGGTTTGTTTGTTATACACAAAAGAGAGAGTTGTTCTTCAGTTGTGGATTCTGAAGAATTCGAGCCTGAAGCTTTGGTGGAATCCGGAGTGGCTCATCAGAAAGACAATTCCGTGGTGAAGATGGGGTTGGAAGAGGCACATAGAGGTTGGTTCAATTAGGCGTTGTGGATTCGCTAGATAATTGAGAGTGATACCTGTGTAATTCCTTTAAATCTTCTTAGTGGATTGTCTTGTGGCAGTTGCCCGTGGTTTTTTGATCACAATTGGAAGGTGTCCAATTGTGGTTTTTCCACGTAAAATCTTTGTGTCTCTTTCTCTTGATTGTTTGATTGGGATTGTTATATTTTGCTTAAAATTGGTACATAATCACAAATCAACATCTAGGGTTTTTAGATTTTTCAATTGGTATCAGAGCGGCTCGTTCTATTTTTTTTTAAAAAAATTCTTTTGGATCGCTTTATTCTTTTTTTTTAAAAAAAATATATCGTTTAGAACGAGATCTTGTTTGATTTATGATAATGGATACAATTCGTGACGGAAATTCCTATGAAAAAAAAAAAAATCTAAAAAGATTTTCTTAATATGGTTTTGCAAGCTTAAATTTTTTGAGTGGTCCTTGGTGCATATTGGAATTGATGAGAATATCCATTACATGTTAATATATGTGTGCTTTCTGTGGTTATTACTCATTTTGGAGTGTGTGTTCTTTGATTAGTATGTCTCATTCTGTACACACTTTTGGATTAGCAAATTTTGGAGTCTTCCGCCTTAGTGATTATTTTTTTATGGACTTCTGGCATTGTATCTTTTGCTTTTCTAGAGGAATTGACCTATACTAGCATATCATGGGTGATGTTGAGTCTCTTAACCACCTTCTATCTTTTTGCATCTCCATGGCTTTCCCCTCTATTCTTTGTAGTTCAGGCATGAGGAAAAGGCTACCTCAGAGTCACCAACCAGGCTATCCTTATTATATCCATGCTTCTCTGGTTCGGTTTCCATACTCTTGAGCGTGTCAGTCGCCAATGAGTGTGCAAAAGAAAAAGAAAAAGAAAAAGAAGAAAAAATATGCAAAAGAAAAAGAAAAAGATGTGAAAAAAATTAAAGGATTCATTCATTGAGGGGAGCCTCCGCCTTTACTCACCAAATACCCCTTGATTCCTAGTGGTTTGACTTTCCTCAGTTGTGCTAAGATTCTCTTGTCGGAGGTTTAGCTTTCATATCACTACTAGGATTTGAATCTAGTGTTTGTCGAACTCCAAGAGTCACACACACACTTTTCTCATGGGATCTATGCTTTTCACATAATGTATCACTTTCTTTCATGAAGAATCTTCTACAGACTGTGCACATTGTGTTTTCAAGTAATTGTGCTTCTTGGATAGTCTTGTGTGTTTTATGGTACAAATATGAAATTCCTTGCTTGCTTGCTCTACCATATTATTTGTTCACTGTTTTCAGTGTTTGTGGTTGTTTTTAATGAGGGGGAGTTTGGTTCATCATTACCAGTGTTGATGTATATTGATGGTACAGTAGTTTGGTTGATGGTACAGTGTTTTTACTTTTGCTTATATCCTTCTTTGGTACAGTTGGATTGTTAGTATTTTGTTTATGGATTGATTTATATTTTGTTATTTAATCCAGTTCCACATATTTTGGTTGGCTTGTGTGTGGTTATTTTATTTCAGGATAATTGTTCAAGAGCATGGATTTGAGTGTTGGTTCATAGTTGGTGGTGTTGCTTGAGAGATTTTGTTAGGAAATTTGTTTTAGATTGGTTTTATCCAGGATTTGACAAAGGGGGAGATTGTTAGGACCTTTTGTTGTCAAATTCCATGGATCAAAACCAAGGTTGTAACAAGAGTTCTTTAAGAAGTTGGTTTCCTTCAAAAACAGGATTACTTTGGAGTTTTGCAAGAAGTTGATTTTCTACAAGAAGTTGGTTTTCTTTCCCAACTAGGATTGCTTTGGTTTTCTATAAATAGTTGGGTTTCTCCCAAATCTAGGCTATTCATTGATTCATTCATTGAATCTCTCCAGATCTTCTTTTTGGTTCTTAAAGGTCTATATCTGGGGATATTTTGTTATTTTCTTTGATGTTTTATTGAGTATTCAACTCATGGTTTAAAGAGAGTACATCAAAGGTTTGTTTGTTATACACAAAAGAGAGAGTTGTTCTTCAGTTGTGGATTCTGAAGAATTCGAGCCTGAAGTTTGGTGGAATCCGGAGTGGCTCATCAGAAAGACAATTCCGTGGTGAAGATGGGGTTGGAAGAGGCACATAGAGGTTGGTTCAATTAGGCATTGTGGATTCGCTAGATAATTGAGAGTGATACCTGTGTAATTCCTTTAAATCTTCTTAGTGGATTGTCTTGTGGCAGTTGCCCGTGGTTTTTTGATCACAATTGGAAGGTGTCCAATTGTGGTTTTTCCACGTAAAATCTTTGTGTCTCTTTCTCTTGATTGTTTTATTGGGATTGTTATATTTTGCTTAAAATTGGTACATAATCACAAATCAACATCTAGGGTTTTTAGATTTTTCAATTGGTATCAGAGCGGCTCGTTCTATTTTTTTTTAAAAAAAATTCTTTTGGATCGCTTTATTCTTTTTTTTTAAAAAAAAATATATCGTTTAGAACGAGATCTTGTTTGATTTATGATAATGGATACAATTCGTGACGGAAATTCCTATGAAAAAAAAAAAATCTAAAAAGATTTTCTTAATATGGTTTTGCAAGCTTAAATTTTTTAAGTGGTCCTTGGTGCATATTGGAATTGATGAGAATATCCATTACATGTTAATATATGTGTGCTTTCTGTGGTTATTACTCATTTTGGAGTGTGTGTTCTTTGATTAGTATGTCTCATTCTGTACACACTTTTGGATTAGCAAATTTTGGAGTCTTCCGCCTTAGTGATTATTTTTTATGGACTTCTAACATTGTATCTTTTGCTTTTCTAGAGGAATTGACCTATACTAGCATATCATGGGTGATGTTGAGTCTCTTAACCACCTTCCATCTTTTTGCATCTCCATGGCTTTCCCCTCTATTCTTTGTAGTTCAGGCATGAGGAAAAGGCTACCTCAGAGTCACCAACCAGGCTATCCTTATTATATCCATGCTTCTCTGGTTCGGTTTCCATACTCTTGAGCGTGTCAGTCGCCAATGAGTGTGCAAAAGAAAAAGAAAAAGAAAAAGAAGAAAAAATATGCAAAAGAAAAAGAAAAAGATGTGAAAAAAATTAAAGGATTCATTCATTGAGGGGGAGCCTCCGCCTTTACTCACCAAATACCCCTTGATTCCTAGTGGTTTGACTTTCCTCAGTTGTGCTAAGATTCTCTTGTCGGAGGTTCAGCTTTCATATCACTACTAGGATTTGAATCTAGTGTTTGTCGAACTCCAAGAGTCACACACACACTTTTCTCATGGGATCTATGCTTTTCACATAATGCATCACTTTCTTTCATGAAGAATCTTCTACAGACTGTGCACATTGTGTTTTCAAGTAATTGTGCTTCTTGGATAGTCTTGTATGTTTTATGGTACAAATATGAAATTCCTTGCTTGCTCTACCATATTATTTGTTCACTGTTTTCAGTGTTTGTGGTTGTTTTTAATGAGGGGGAGTTTGGTTCATCATTACCAGTGTTTGATGTATATTGATGGTACAGTAGTTTGGTTGATGGTACAGTGTTTCTACTTTTGCTTATATCCTTCTTTGGTACAGTTGGATTGTTAGTATTTTGTTTATGGATTGATTTATATTTTGTTATTTAATCCAGTTCCACATATTTTGGTTGGCTTGTGTGTGGTTATTTTATTTCAGGATAATTGTTCAAGAGCATGGATTTGAGTGTTGGTTCATAGTTGGTGGTGCTGCTTGAGAGATTTTGTTAGGAAATTTGTTTTAGATTGGTTTTATCCAGGATTTGACAAAGGGGGAGATTGTTAGGACCTTTTGTTGTCAAATTCCATGGATCAAAACCAAGGTTGTAACAAGAGTTCTTTAAGAAGTTGGTTTCCTTCAAAAACAGGATTACTTTGGAGTTCTGCAAGAAGTTGGTTTTCTACAAGAAGTTGGTTTTCTTTCCCAACTAGGATTGCTTTGGTTTTCTATAAATAGTTGGGTTTCTCCCAAATCTAGGCTATTCATTGATTCGTTCATTGAATCTCTCCAGATCTTCTTTTTGGTTCTTAAAGGTCTATATCTGGGGATATTTTGTTATTTTCTTTGATGTTTTATTGAGTATTCAACTCATGGTTTAAAGAGAGTACATCAAAGGTTTGTTTGTTATACACAAAAGAGAGAGTTGTTCTTCAGTTGTGGATTCTGAAGAATTCGAGCCTGAAGTTTGGTGGAATCCGGAGTGGCTCATCAGAAAGACAATTCCGTGGTGAAGATGGGGTTGGAAGAGGCACATAGAGGTTGGTTCAATTAGGCGTTGTGGATTCGCTAGATAATTGAGAGTGATACCTGTGTAATTCCTTTAAATCTTCTTAGTGGATTGTCTTGTGACAGTTGCCCGTGGTTTTTTTATCACAATTGGAAGGTGTCCAATTGTGGTTTTTCCACGTAAAATCTTTGTGTCTCTTTCTCTTGATTGTTTGATTAGGATTGTTATATTTTGCTTAAAATTGGTACATAATCACAAATCAACATCTAGGGTTTTTAGATTAACATCTAGGGTTTCTAGATTTTTCACAAATCCTTTGCTTGATGTGCAATGAAAGATTTATTATTCAATGATGAAGTTGATGGAAGTGAAAATTGAAATTTCAAGCTTTCAAATTTTGCTTAGTTTGCTTTTGAAATATGAAATTTTGTTTTGTAATTTTTGCCATTTAGAGGCATTAAAATAGCTTATGGACTTTGCTTTGGTATTGTTATTGTTGAACAATGATTTCTCTTTTGGTTTTAGAATTTATCCTTTTAGTTTTGGTAGTAAACTTTAATTTGTAAGTTGAATCTCAAACTATAAATTATAAAAATAAATAAATTTATTGGCATACTTCAACCGTACCCTTATCTTATTTTTTAAGGTATTGACGTATCCACATACCCTTAACATATCCATACGAGTATCTGTACCCACACCCGTGCTTCGTAGGTTGCAAGTGAATGTTTGCACCTTGTGTGCTAATCTCTTCTATCCTAAAATCAGATTTTGTGTGATTCAGGCTGGATGTACCATCAAAACACAATGCCAAGTTCAGTATGTGGTATAGAACCTAGATTACATTTGCGAAAAGGAAGACAAAGTTAGCAGGAAAAAAAGGCGGCGCTGGCATATATACCTCAATGAGATTGACTATGTTGCGTCTGATTTTGTTATCCTCTCAGGTGATATAGCATATAGCTATAGATACTCAAAATCTTGTTACAATTTTAGTCAGACAAATGTTATGAACTTTAAAAATAAAAATACAAAATACTTTGAATCACTCTGCAGGTGGGGTGTTTGGCATAATTGAGATACTATTCCAGTCTCAAATGAGAGGACTGAAACTTTTTGAGAGACTTGGATCAGGTTTTAGTTGTAATGGTAACACTGTCGCTTATCTTGCTGGTAGCCCTGCACCATTGGGTGCTTATGCTTTGGACAAAAAGCAATTCACAAGATACCTTTTCAGGAGAGGCCAGGCCCATCCATTTCTTCATCGTACACCTCTTCGTTGGGATTCACAATTCAGGTTGAAGTTTTATGTTCATATATATAGGAGTCCTTCTTCCATGTCTCATTTGTGTTCATGATTATTGTCAAAATTGATACATGTGGTACCGTTTGGCGCAGAGTGCGGTACTTCCAATGGCATATCCTTACCTTCTATTTAAAGGGATCTTTACTTATGGACGGCCTTCTGGCTATTGGTTCGTACATGGTATTATAGACACGTTAAAACATGTGTTAGGAATGAAATATAGCAATGCAATGGGATATGATGAGAGTGATGGGAAAATAACATTTGACAAGGACACTAATAGAATCTGCTTTCAGCCACCCCTTGATCATTTACTACCAAGAAAAATTGGAGTGTTTCAAAAACTTACAAAGAAATTGGGAGGAATATTGATCATGTCAAGGTATCGGAGCGCATCAGTTCATCTTTTAGGGGGTTGCAATGCATCATCAGACCCTTCACAAGGAGTTTGCAACCCCAATGGTCAAGTATTTGACACAAAGTCTCATAACTCAGTGCACCCCGGCCTCTATGTTTGTGATGCCTCCTTAATACGTTGCTCTCTCGGCATAAATCCATGTCTAAGTATTGCCATAGTGGTTGAGCATTTAAGTAGGAACCTTGTGTCAGATGTTCTCAAGTACAAGAGCGACAGAGGTATGGTTTTGGTAAATAACTTGGGTGATCCGAAGCCAGGCTCAATTACTAGTGTGAAGCTAGATAGCGATCGAAAATCAATGGTTGTTGTTAAAGAAACCATGAGAGGCTATGTGGGTGGTATGCCATGTATAGCTTATCTCAAGATGAAAATGAACTCTAGAACTTGGAAGGAATCGGATATAAAGAGTAAACTTATCGGATTATCTCATCCTCTGCTAAGGGGTAAAGTTGGAGGATATGTTTTATTTACTGCTTTGGAGTCTGATAAATTACATATTGTAGATGGGGAAGTAGATTTGTGTGAAGTGGATGAAAGAACTCCGTGTACGCAGTATATGCACTATACTCTCCTTCTTGCTGCTTCTTCTGGCTCAAGGTCTAATATGATCTAAACTTAAAATTTATCTTCATTCTGACATTATTTTTTATAGTATTTGTTTTTCACATAAATAATAGAAAGTATTTTTCATACAGATACATTCTTGAAGGGAAGAAGGTAATAAAGCCTTATCTCTTTGGATCATCTGCATGGTGGGAGACAACGACAATGAATGTGACATTCAATAAAGTCTGTATGGACAGTTCCATGGAAGATATGCTGAACTTGAAAGAGAAGCTTAGTATTTCCATGATAGAGCTCCCGAAGTGCTTGATAAGCCTAGAAGGGAACATGAGAAGAAGGTTTGTTGGTGTGCTATTACAGAATCTTTTCAAAACCTACATTTTGCAGGTGCCACGAGGGAGTCACAAGGAATTCAATTCTTCAGAATTACACTAAAAACCTTATCAAGACAGTATTCTCCATGAGATACAAACAGGTAGTCAGAATCAGAAGTATACAATCCATAGATTTGTAACTTGCAAGTTCATTTGTTCTCTAAATTGTTCCGACTTAATCCAATACTGTCTTGAACCAATACTCTTGGATAACTACAATTGAAATAGTAATATGTCCTAGAGCACCTTAAGGACTATATCAGTACTCTTTTTTATTTTTATTTTTTATTTATTTACTCTTTTTTACCTTTGGTACCGGAGTTCTCAACACTCTGTTGCTTCTTTGGTAATTGAACAGAAGATGGGTTTATCATCAGTTGCAAGCAATGGAAAGGAGAGAAGAAACTAAATCCAATTCTCCTAATTAATGGTCATTCCACTGAGAATTATTGGCTACCCACAGAACCAAATGATTTGGTTAGAACTCTACTCGAAGAAGGGCATGAAACATGGCTGCTGCAACCAAGATTACACCCTTTGAATCCTTCAAACAATTTCACCATTGAAGATATTGGCAGATTTGATATACCTGCTGGTAAACAAAAAAAATAAAATAAAATAAAATTCTATATAAAAATTGTAGTTACTTACCAACTCAACTGGCCTATTTTTAACTCTTATATTTATTTTTGTAGTGATCAATAAAATTCATGATTTGCACAGGCCATTGATAAAAATACATGTGGTTGCACATTGTGTTGGAGGCTTAGCAATTCATGTAGCTCTTATGGGAGGCCATGTCTCTGCAGCCCGTATAGCTTCTCTGTCTTGCACCAACTCTTCGATGTTCTTCAAGCTCACCACTTCATCCAGATTCAAAATGTGGCTTCCCCTCATCCCGGTAAGCTTTACCTCTTCCTAATTCTCACAAAATATGATTGGAAATTATTTTCTATAAAAGATAATTGGAACTTGGGGAACTAATTAAAATGTGCAATTGGTAGAAACTGGAAAGTGGCTCGTGTTTGAATATGAAAGCATTATGTTCTCATTCTTGAATCATTTGGAATTTCTCAATATTCAGATATTCATCATTTAGTGACTTACATAGCAGAAATTCAAGTAATAGTAAAACGATGGTTATATAATTTTGGTTCTTTAATATAAGAAAATTTAGACATCGAGGCTTCACACCTTCGCAAACTGTAAATGGGGGTACCCATTACTCTTGAATACAGTTTTGACACCATTTTATATATGTTTTAGGTCTGCATTCTTTTATAACTTCAATCATATTGCAGATGTCGGTGGTCATACTAGGCAAGAACAAGATCCTCCATTTGTTCAAGACATCAAAGGCAAGTTCACGACAAAAGCTCCTAAAACATATTGCTCGTTTGGTGCCACGTTACTAGAGATGCACCTGCGATGAATGTGAGGTCTTTTCTTGTCACGCCCCACTTTTTATTACTCGAAGTCATTACCAAGTTCCTTAACTTAATTCAATTTCAGAGATAACATGCGGAAATAAACTCAATTGTTCAATTAGAAGTGATGAACAACTACTCTTTCATTCGAATGAAAATTAAATACAACATGAGCATTCTATATAAATTGCCCTCAGGCTTACAACATTAAATAAGCAAATGAAGGGTACAACCCTTTTACATATATGGCATTCCGCCTACAACAAAGAGGCCCCGTGGCCAACAAATAAGAAGATCCCAAATCTTGCAGCACATCCTGCTAAATACCTGAAAAAGATTCAACAACATGGGATGAACATATAGTCCAGTAGGAATCTCAACATGATCCTCAACAATAACAACTTACAGATAGCTATGATCATGAACACTCATTCTTGGACTAGAATAGTAATGTGACAGTTTACACAAAATATATATATATAAGAACTTTTCTCGAAAACAACCATTACATTCAACGCTATAAGCGATTCATCTTTCTTTTCCTTTCATTAACCCCCATTCCTATTCTTTCATAACTTAACAATTACTTAGGACATAAATTCATTAAGCCCATTACTCTCTTCCATTTTCCATGCATACAACAGACGTGCCTTTTCTAAACATATTTCTAAAATGTTTGATTTTCTTTACACTTCCAAAAGACGAAAGCCATTTCGGTTCAATCCCAAATCTATCATAACTATACATGCATACCTTTATAAAGGGAGATAACAATTCAACTACATGCATAAGATAAACCGATGAGGCAACTCGGCCCTCCAAAACTGTAACCAACACAATCCACAATCTTCCCAGATACACTGAAACAATAACAACAGAGCTTTGTTCTACTAGCTAGGTGCGTAGTAAGCCAAAGATACACTTCTCACAACAACATACCATTTTACCAGGCGCTAGCTGGAAGGGTGTGGTACCTTAGATTATCAGCGCATACAGTTCTCCAGGCGCTAGCTGGAAGGTACCGGTACCTCTGATTATCAGCGCAGGATATCACACCAATAACCACAATATCACAAGGCATAACCAACATGTGTAAAACAAACACATAAACCATCAGGAAACAAACAATGTGTTAAGATATATGAACACATAGGTGTGTGGAGTCCATCCCCTATCTTCTCACACACACTGGAGTACAACCCCTCTCTCCTCCCTAACAAGTATACATATATAATGTATCTCAACCCTTCATCACGTACGATGTTCAATCAACAATTGTGTAATTTATACATGACAATTCAACGCAACCGTGTCATCCTCCACCGCTGACCAAGGACAAAACCTCTAGATGCAGGTATTTAGTACATCTATTAAAAGACTCAGTTATCATGAGATTACAAACCCAACAACAACATTAACATGGTAGTAAAGTTACAACCTCCACATATGTGTGTATTCAACATTCAAATTACAACAATCCGATTCTCATACCTTTTGTTTTCACAAATTCAATTCCATGGACAATAAGGCCATAACTCATTTTAATCTACTACATTCTTTTCAAGCCATTCCAATTTAATTATGCAAATTAAGTCATAATGATTAACTTAGGGTTTCCTCCCTCTTTCTCGATATTGACCTAAAAGGTCCAATTAACAACAACAAAACGACAATGATCACAGTTAAGACCCAAAATACCTAAGTATTTGCCTAAAGATCAAAACCCCTCTATTAATTTATCAATCAAATAAAATTAGGGTTTCCTCTCCTTTCAACAATAACATGCTAATTAACACACCGATTAGCCTAAACCACAACTAATGATAATAAACCCATAACCAACAACCAACCCAAGGTCCAACCTCATGATTTTCAATAAATCCAACATGATATAATGTTTTTATGCAATACAAAAACTACCACATGTCTATCTATAGACGGAGTATTGAAAAGGAACAAGGAGAATCCCTACCTCAAATGGAGAACTCAAATGGAGAAGATGACCCGAAATCAAAGTGCTCCAAATCCACCATTCTTCAGATTAGAACGAAGCCCAAGCCACCCTCTATCTTTCTTACAAAGAGCCTAGGATGGATTCACACTAGAAGGAGATGAAAATCTAGAAAGAAGATGAGTTTAGAGAGAGAGAGTCTCGTATCTAGGGTTTCAAAAAGAAAAGGGGATAAAAAAAAATGATGTTTAACCCGCTGCTGCGTTCTGATATAAAACAGGCTCGCTCGAGCGAAGACTTGGTCGCTCGAGCGACCAGACACAGAAAACTCTCGCTCGAGCCAAGAAGATCTCGCTCGAGCCAACAACCCAAAAGCATGCTCGAGCGACAGAATGCTCGCTCGAGCCAACAACTCAAACCCTCAGGTCTGCAACCAGACGCACGCTCGAGCGACTGAACGCTCGCTCGAGCGAAGAACAACCAGATCGCTCGAGCGAAGAAAAGCTCGCTCGAGCCAAGAAGTGCAACTCTCAGGTCCAGAACCAGACGCAATCGCTCGCTCGAGCGAAGCCACTCTGGCTCGATCTACAAGGCACAAGACTCCACTCTCGCTCGAGCGACCAAACCCTCGCTCGAGCGAAGGTCCAAAATTCTGGGCAGCAACCTAAGGCTCCCAAACACAACCAACCTGGAACGAACAAGTCCAAAGCATTCTATAACTCAAATTTAAAGAATTGAAGGATAGAAACAAGCTCAAAACAATAACCGGCATCCACGGAACTAAGTCCGGATACAGCAACCAAAGGAGAAAGAACCGGGATCGCTATATTCTGGGATATTTGGTAACACATTTTGGCACGACAACATAAGCCCCTCCATGCACTATTGGTTAAACAAACATAGCTTACCAAGGCTTCCAATGGCTGGATTTCCTCGCCTTAGAAAGATTTGCAATGCTGGTTTCATTGTGGACAGCAGTGGTAAAAACTCATACTTGATACATCCCGAAAGAATGGCGCTCCTTACGCTTTATATATCCGGTGGGAGGACTCTCCTTGTGACTCCCCAAACTACTTTTCTTGCTATTAACTACATGAAGCTTCACCAATCCGGTTTTAGACATGAAAGGGTGGTTGTGGATGGCTTTGGTCATTCGGATTTATTGATTGGGGAAGAGTCCTATAAAAAGGTTTTTCCTCACATTCTATCCCATATTAGATTAGCTGAAGAAGCAAAAAATTGTTTGCTGGACAGTGAGAAAACAAAGTATAATAAAGAGGCCTTAGCATGGGGTGGTGATCCATTACAAGAAGGAAACAGAGGACTTTGGAGCTATATTTCTCCTTTAGTTGCCACCTGGTTGCTCTTCATGTTGTTATTGTTAGCCATGGTAGTTTACTTTTTTCATTAAAATCTTGCTTGGTTGCTAAGAAAACACTAGAAGGAAAAGGAATCAATCTTTTGATTCTTTTGTTTCTTATTATCCATTGACAAATGAAAAAAAAAAAAGGCATCCGTTAATAATTACTCCATTGTAACTGTTTTCATTTAACTGAACTGAAATGATCAAAGTAAGTATTTCCAAGTATTGTTTGAGTGATGGGAGAAAGAAGGGTTCTTCAAGCCATTATAATAATTGTAGAGGAGTTATGAGACAGTTCAATTTCTTCCATGAATGTCTCCCTATTTATTTGTTTATCTGTATATTTCATTGTACGCCGTCAGGCTAAATTATGGTGTGATCAAGGAAGAATACTTATATATATTTGGTAGGAAAATGAGTCAGACTCCCAATTTTGGATATTCCCATGACCTCTAAAATGATGTGGACTATTCATGTGTGTTATTTATTTATTTTTTTTCGTTTCTCTCACACATGAATGATTCATATCATTTTAAAAGTCATGGGGTCTCCAAATTTAGAGGTCTCAATCATTGTTGTATTTTATATTATGTTTTCAAACCTTTTTAGAGACCATTCAAAATTTACAAACTAAAAACTTACTTACAATGAAGTGTACACATTCATATAATCCGTGGCCCATATCAGATTGTAAGTAATTGATAATTTAATTTGTAATTTGATATGAATATCTAATATTTTTGTATTTTTTAACCCACAGATTTTCAAACAATCTGTAAAGGAGTTCTTATAATAGGACAGGACTCACCCACTTTTACAAGGTTAATATGAGTCAACACGATTGTCAGTTGATATGTTGTATTCTATGGATAAGCCACCAATCCATAGGCCCGTAGAGTGCTAACTTTCAACATTTGTAACATTGAGAGTGCGTTCAAATAATTTTTAACAAAATATATATATATATATATATATGAGAGCTTGGCCTAAAAGTCTAAATCTTAATTTTATGTAATTAAAAAGTTCAGATGTTAAAATATTTTGTTTAAAAAGATGAGGTTAGATAAAATAATCAAAATATCTTTATATATATATATATAGGAAAAATGTTGAGACCCTCTTTTTCTTTGACCCCCACCACCCCCAATGTATTGGGATTGGCCAACTTTTTACTTTTTTTTTTTTTTTTTTTTTTTTCTCCTATTACTCACTGACATGTGTCAGTGGACGGTTGTGGGAGTCAAAAAAAAGGGAGTCTCTATCATTTCTGTATATATATACTAGCAGCAACCCGTGCTATGCACGGGAATGTATAATTTCAATAATTTATTATAGTCATTTTTGTGTAATAAAATAAAAAATTCTTATAAATTTAAAATATAATAGGGAATTGTTACTAAGAAATATTTTAAATATGATAACTATCTCATACCTAAGTTCATACATTCATTTTTTTCATAAATTTGTCATTTAAAACATTGATTATAAAATTATCTTAGTCCAGGTAGGTCATTTAGCAACATGAACTATATTTCTATCAGACATTATTATAGCTTTAAAAATGAATAATGTAAAAATGGGTACTATTACAAATAATGTAAAAATGTTCAAAGGCCCTTTTAAAGAAAACAACAAAAAAATGCCCGCACTACATATACACATAGGTATACAAAAAGAATAAAATTCATCAAACCCTAGAATCCTACAATTGCTTAACTAATTGTGACGTTGTTGATGATTGAATGCAACTCGAATCTTAAACGCAGAGTTTGAACAAAACTTTATACCCAATATGCAAACACTAAAAAAACTCGATGTTATGTTAGAATATATAGCTAAAATATGAAGCATTTAAAAAAGAAGATAGAAATGAAATTGAAGATCATTATTAGATAGGAATGAATTTGAAGATAATTAGTAGATTAAAGATTAAACTAAATTTAAAAAAGGGATCATATGAACAATATAATAAAAATAAGTTGGAGATAATGATAGGATTGGGGATTAAAAAAAAAAATTAAAAAAAAGGAAGAAATAAGAAATGAAGATAAATGAAGATACATGAGAAGATTAAGCAAAATAAAAAATAAAATAAAAAGAGATAAGGAGTCTTAGATAATAAAAAGATTTTAAAAGTTAAAAATTTTAAATAAAACAATATTAAGAGAAAAAAAAATGTTTTTTTATTGGAGAAAAATAAGGACAAAGAAAAATTTAAAACATAACTTTGAGAGAGTGACATGTAGGAAAAAGAATATCAACTGTTTGAGAATTGAGTATTGAGACTTTGAAAATTTTAGAGTACATAATATATTTCCTTATATATAATATAGATATAGATATATAGGTAAAAAAGATAGATATCAAATCTAATTTGAAAAAAGATAAAAATAAAATAAACATCCTAAAAAAAAGAAGAGAAAAATATGGGAATTCGGTTGTTGATAATCAAAATTTTTGAAAAGAAAAGATATTTATGAGAGATTTTCAGGTTCGTTGACCAGATCCTATCCTTAACCCCCAAAGGTATGCCAAGAAAGCTGGGAAGAAGAAGGTGTTCATGGAAGGTTTCTCTCGCTTTGCTCGTCAGTATGGTCACACATCTGCAGCTTCTAGTAAACACTCCTCTAAGTCCATTATATTCAGGCCAGCAGCAGTGGCCCTAGCACGTTCAGAGCTTTCGGAAGGTGAATTAAGCTCGCATAGCTATCTTCTCAAAGAAGCACAGGCTACTGTCCAAGTAGGGAAAGAACTGGGAATTAACTTCCGTGGACAGGAAGGTAGTATGGTAGATAAGATTATTGAGCTGGAACTCAAGGATAAAGAGAAACTTATAAGGGATAGGAAGGCCCAACAGTAATAACAGTGTGCTTGGGTCAAATAGAAGGTCAATTTTGTTTAATTATGAAGCTCTTATCTTGGAATGTCAGAGGGATTGGGAAGCCTGAGAAGAGGGGAAGAATTAAAAGGCTACTAAAGGAGAGGCATATTGACTAGGGGCTTTACTTCCAAAGTTTGGAGGTCCATCCCATTGGTTGTTCTTTGGTCTCTTTGGAAGCATAGAAACGAGTGTGTATTTTCTAATGCTCACCCTAATCCAGTGGAACTGTGGGACCTAATCAAAGTCAGGTTAGCTTATTGGCTAAAGGCCTCTATCAAAGATTTCCCCTTTTCAGTCTCGGATTTTGTCTGCAACTGGAGGAACATCAGGAGCTTCACCTGAATAATAGGTTTTTCAGCTGTTACACTCTGCTGCTGCTGTCTGGTCTGTTTGTGCCTCAAACTGTCTCTGTTCTGTTAGTGTTTACACTCTGCTTTAGATTCACAGTAGTGCCATGTTGGGTTGGTTGGGTTGGCTAGCAGGACATCTCAGCTTCGAATGCTCCAGCAGTGGTGATTTCTGCAGATTCTGAGTTCAAATTTCTACTGGTAGGACGTCTCAGTTTTGTGGTGAATCCTGCAGATTCAGTTAGTGTGTGCTATACTTCAGTTTCACAGTAGTGCCATGTTTGGTTGATTGGGTTGGCTAGTTGGACATCTCAGCTATGAATGCTCCAGCAGTGGTTGTTTGGCTGGTAGGATGTTTCCAGCAGTGGTGAATTCTACTATGTTAGCATTGGCTGTATTCTACTTCAGCACTGATGTTCTGCTACTTTTGGGAAAGCTTCTAGCAGTGGTTGTTATGTTTCTTCAGCACTGTTGTTCTAGCAGTGGTTGTTATGTTTCTGTGTGGCTGTAATGTTGCTTGTGGTTGGTTTCTCTCTAACCTCTAGCGCCTCTTTTCCCTTCTTTATTGATGTAATTCCTTCTGTTTTCATCAATAAAGTTCTTTCTTTGCTGATCAAAAAAAAAAAAAAAATGTATGAGTAGAAGATAATTTGATTTTTGTTATATCAAAATAAATGCATATATATATTTTCTTGAATAGTAGCAAAATAAATTTACATTTTTAATAAAGTTGTAATAGAATAAAATATATTTAATTTTTAAACTGTATGCTTGACGATGATTTTTTTTTTTTTTTAAAATACATTGATAGAAAATTTTAAAATTGATGGTATTCAATTGTTATCATTATAGCCTATAAAAAGAATTTAATAGTTGTCAATCATTAAGCAATAATTTAGGATAAAATCATGGATAGCCAATAAAAAATTAACACTTAGCAACTTAAATTTTGTAAAAATTAAAAAAAAATGGAAAATTCAGAATAAAGTATTGGAATTCCTCAAATCATATAGTTAGATATTTTAGTTAATTTTAAAATTTAAATGTTAAATCTAGTAATATTATGCGTGTGTAATAATTCAAAATTTTAGATAATACACTAATAGATTTGAGCCACTTTTTTTTCTTTCTAATATTGTAAAAAAAAAAATCAAAAATTTAAATTAGATATGTTTAGATAAAATTTAAAGATTTTAAAATTTTAAAATTAAATATTGTTAGATGTACCAATCACTTTAAACCAAATATATTTTTATTTTTAAAAATTTTAAAATTTTAAAATTGAGAAATTGTGTTTAAGGTTTGAAACTGTTGTGTGTGATTGTGTTGTTAAGTGGGTGTATATAGGTTATAGATGATTCGAAGAACTCTCATTTGAGAGAGTTTGAAGGAGCAAATGTGAGATTAACTTTATGCAGTGCTGATTTTCTTGAATTCGAGAGTTTACGTGAAGCCATTAATAAGTGTGATGGTGTGATAGACATGAGATAAAATAAATTAAATTAAATTCAAGATTTAGTTTCGAATCTAATTAAATTGAAGAACAAAAACAAATTATAAATTAAAAAGTAAGCAAGCCCAAATCATGCAAAATGCAATAAGGAAGATGATGAAAAGATGTGTAGATGAACTAAAAAAAAAGAAAAAGAAAAAAAATATATACACACAAAAGTAATAAATACTGGAAAAGTACATATAAAGTAAGAAATAATATTATGATCATAAAAATGAAAAAAAATGTAGATGAACTAAAAAATATTAAAAATATATATATACACTCAAAATAACAAATACTGAAAAATGCATATAAAGTAAGAAATAATATTACACTGACCTTGTAATGATTTTTGCAGATAATCAAACTTGAAAAATATAACAATGGAGAAGATGACTCATTATGAGAAAATAAAAGATAATTGGAATAAACTGAATAGAAAATGTGTGTGTGGAAGTTGTAGAAGTTCTTGGTTTTCTTCCTTTTTTTTTTTTTTTTTTTTTTTTAATTGAGATTGAGAGTGAGATAGATATTATTGTGGGTGATGGATATGGATGAATATTTTATTATTTTGAGATAAATATTATTATGGGTGATGCCTTTATAAATTATAAAAATGTACAGATGGACCCTAACGAAAGGATTTAAAGTGAAATACGTCAATAGTTTAAGGGTTTTATTTGTACATTTTTATAGTTTAGGGATAAAGCAAACTTCTCAATGGTTTAGGATATCCATTTATATGTTTTTATAATTTAGGGTTTCAAAAATAATACTTTTCAATAATTTAAAAGATCATTTATGTAATTAACTCTTTTCAATATTTAAAGTATAGTTTTTTTTTTTTTTTTTTTTTTTATGTTAGATTTCATTGATAGACAGAAATAAATACATCAAGAGTAATTACTAAATTTCAATATTTCAAACTCAAAAACTCGAACATCTAACAACAATAGCCCATAGCATATTACGACCATCAACTAACAACCATAATCACAACAAACTGTTGTCACTAACTAATAACCATACCTGCAACATATTGCAGCCACCAACAACAGAGACAAACTCAAACCACTATGGAAAAAGAAGAAAAGCCTCCACAAAGAAGGAAAAAAATAATAAAACAAAATACAAGTTTCAAATAACTAAATAACATTATAACTAATCCAATCTGGGATTTCAAATCCTTTTGGCTAATCACAATTTTCCAGAGCCATGTTTCAGGTAATTCGTTTTCCAAGCAATCATTTTATATTTTATAGATATTTTATTGATGTTTTATTTTAAAATTTTGTTTATATTTTATTTAATTTCATTATTTAAATTTAATTGATGTTTTATTTTATTTCATTATTAATTATTATTATTATTATTATTTAAAATAAATTTATTTAAAATTTTAATTAAAAATAACATATATTTTTATTTATATTTAATTTTTTTAATTTTTTAAAAATAAATTTATTTAATTGTGTAAAAAATAAAATAAAATAAATTTTTATTTAATCTAGCTAAAAATAATTAAAATGTTAAAGCTATCTTTAATATTGCTATTACTTAGTAAATAATTGAAAATGATAAAATAGTCATTTGAGTATTTATCATTTTCCATAATATTTTTTTTTGATCGGCAAAAGAGAAGCTTTATTGATGGAAAACATAACGAGTATGATAATTTACATCAATAAAGAAGAGGGTGCAAAGAGCATCATAGCACACACTCGAAGCTATGAGTTGGAGAGAAACCAACAAACATAGCGGAACAAAAACAAAACAAAAGCGACAAACCAACAAACCAGCCCTGAAAGACACTGAGTCATTTTCCATAATATGCCAAACAAACATTATCTAACCAAATAGTCCAGGGACAATGTATCCCAGGACTAATAGTCCGATAGATTACAATCCCTCCTTATCCAGTCCGTCCAAACAAACACACCCTTAGGGCATGTTTGATTGGATGGATTAGAGTATGGGATTGGAATTATTAATCCGTTGGCCCAATTATCCTATGTTTGTTTTAACATTTTGGTTTAAGATTATTAATCCAATGGATAATTAATCCAACAAATTTGTAGGATTATTAGTAATGGGATAAAGGTGGGATTATTAATCCTATGAATAATTATCCTATTAATCCAATTGGATAGTGAATACCACACTAATTTGATAGGATTATTAATATCTCACTATTAGTCTTATGAATTAAACATGGCATTAGAGAAGAGAGCAAACAGCCCATGTTTCCCACTAATTTTTTTATGCCCAAACCATGGGTATTGAGCAGCCTCACCATGGCTGAAAATTTTGTATTCTTGCACCTGAATACTGGGCTGGTAGCAGCCTCCCCTCTCTTGTTATTTTATTTACACCTGGCCCTAAAAGGTCATGACTCATGAGGGCCTAGAAAGGCCATGGTAGGAGATAGAATAAATCATTTGAAGCTTGAAACTTCCATTGGAAACATGTGAACTCATTTTTTTTTCCATACTTATAAAGTTATTTCTCCATTTACATTAACATTAACATGTGTTTCTTTCTTAATATATATATATATACCTCCATTTCTAAGTCACTTGGAATGCACAGATAGTTCGTGTTTCTTTTTGTTTTTTTGTTTTTTGTCCATAAAATAGCTCTGCCTCATGAATTTCAGATTTGATGTTGAGATATACTCATGACATATATATATATATATATCTGTGTGTGTGTCTCTATGTGGTTTTCATTCCCTTGATTGTGTTTTTGCTAATCCATTACTTTTTCATTACATATTTGTATTGTTTTTTATGCTTACACTTTTGTGTAAGATAAATAATTTTACTAGCTCTGCATCATGCTTACTCTTTTTGATTTCTCATTACCTGTATCAAATGTTTGAGGATCCGGATTTTTTTTTTTTTTGGTGGATAAAAATAAATTGGGTGGATAATCCGGATTTTTTTACCTTGCATTTTTCGGGGAATTTTCCCATCGTGTGCTTTTGATAAGAAATTTTTCCCCTTTTTTTGAGTGCTGCTATTAGCACTTGTCAAAATTCTTTGGACCCCCCATTTTATAATTTTTTTTTATTACAATTATACCCTAAAGTAAAATTATATTAAAAGACATTATTAAATGGAACACCCACCTATCAATAAGAATTAATACTCTATAATATTGGACACCCACTCCCACCCCCACCCCAACTATACGTATTCCATGTTTGTAAACCCTAAACTTATTACTTTTCATAACCAACTAACATAAACCCTAAATCTATTATTTTTCATAATCATCTTAAATCTTGAATGTGTCATCTTTATTACCATCATCAACGCTATTGAACTTGAAAGTTTTGCTTCAAGTATAACGTATACTTCATCATCTTATAAGTTTATCTGTCTTGCATTAACATTCTCAGTCGTTTTCGGTCGTTCTTGTTTCGTTCGAGCTGTTCGGTACTGGTTTGCTGATTGTTAGAATTATGTTCGGTAATAGAGTATTGAACATAATCCTTTCGTTCAATACATAGGTTCCGAACATTAATGCAGATAGTCAGTTATGTAATTTTCTTTGTTAAACTAACTTAGAATCGAAAAGAGTGAATTGGAATGGATTTAAGTTATGTATTTTGAATGGATTTAATTCATGTTATTTTAAGTTGTGAATTGGAATGTATTCAAGTTACACAGTGATGAACAAATTTTGTTCGGACATATAGTACTGATAGGATCATTATTGTTCGATAAAACAATTCTAAACAAAATACATTTTTTCGGCTACACAGTGGTGAACAAATTGTTTTGGGCTACATTCAGAATTCTGTTGGCGATTCAGACGATGATTCTGAAGCCGATTCAGATGATGATTCTATTTTTCCTCATCTTGCAAACGGTTATACAAATCTCGTAGAAATTGGAGTGTCTTCGATCGATTTCAGCGATGACGAGGATACAAAAAGCAACAAAGAAGATGATGATGAGAGGATGAGAGAGGTTGTTGATTCGGCGATACGAAGAGCGTTTAGAGAAGATGAGAGTCGTCGGAATGCTCCATTGACGGCCGAGACGGCGACGAGAGCGATGGAGGGTTGGGGTCCAAGAATTCTATACTGGACCAAAGCTCCAAACTCTGAAGATTGAGTGAGTCAGGGAAGGAGAGGGATGAAAAATTAGGTGGGTGTGCATTTCATTGTGAAAATATTATGAATATGGGTAGATTTGGTAATAAATGGGGTGTCTAAAAAAATATTATTAAAATTTAGGGTTTAGGGTTGGGGTCCAAAGAAATGGGGGGTCCAAAGAATTTTGGTCAGTGCTAATGGCAGCACTCTTTTTTTTTTTCAATAGCCAGCTACACTACAGGAAAAATGAGATATGGCAACGTTCTTTTTATGACGTTTATGAAAACGCTGCTATTTTTCAATTAAAACAACATTTTTAAAGGAAAATGATTTTTCCCCCGATTTTTGCCCCCCCTCCCGAATAGCCCGAAACAGATAGAAGAGAAAGAGAAAGAGAAAGAGAGAAAGAGGAGGGGAAGAGGGAATGGAGAGAGAGAGAGAGGGCCCCTCTGCTTTCGCCGATCTATCACAGCCTCCGCGATCGATTCGATTGCGACCTCGTCCATGGCCCGTCCAGCCGCGACTCCGGCCCCCGATCGTCGCAGTTCGTCGTCGCAGCTCGTCGCAGCCCTGCCTCCGCCCCGCCTTTGCCTCTGCCTCTGCCTCTGCCTCCGCCTCCGCCTCCGCCTCCGCCTCCGCCTTTGCCTCTTTCTTCTTCTTCTCTGCTACTCTTTCTTCTTCTTCTCTTCTTCTTCTTCCTTCTTCTTTTTCCTTCTTCTTCTTCTTCTTCTTCTTCTTTTCTGATTGAAAAAAAAAAAAAAAATTCAAAACGACGAAACGACATCGTTTTGAATTGGGGAGATTCGGGAAAACTCTCTTTCGAGCTACGTAGCACAACTCGTTTTTAAAATGTTGTATTATTATATTTCATTTAAACAGTGTCTTCGAGTGTTAGTTGGCTGACGCCGTTACCCACATCCTAAAGCCCTAAAGCGGGGGTTTCTCTCTCTCTCTCTCTCTCTCTCTCTCTCTCTCTTCTCTCTCTCGCTCGAATTCTGAGCAAAATCAAAAGACGCACTCTCTCGCTCCAGATTTGCGATTGCTATTGATTGTCGAAGATTTGAAGATTGGGAGATTAGAATCTGAGTGATTAAAATTCTCAGTCTACTTCTCCAGATTTGAAGTTCTCAGTCTCCAGATTTGCGGCCTCCAGATTTGTGGTTCAAATTCAAACAAACACACTCTCTCACGCGACTTCGAAAACTCTCTCTCTCGCTCGATTCCAGATCTGGCGATGATTTGAAGGCCACCACTTGGATTGCAGATTTTGAAGTTTGGTTCTCGATTTTGTGAGTTTCAATTTGTTTAGCTGTTTCTTTTCTTCTTCTTTTTTTTTGAGTGTATACATTCATACTCATATCTTGCATCGCTATTATGTTTTTATTAGATCTCGCATCTCAATTGGTTGCTTCTTTCTGTCTTGCCAAACTACTCGAACTCAGATCTGTAAGTTTTTATTATATATGCGTTTGTTTTGTATGAACTCAGATCTCTAATTTTTCAAATCTATTTGAGATCTATATGCTTTCTCGGATATTGATGTTCATTCTTTGTGTTGGTTGTTTGGATAAGCACAAAGTGTAAAATGTTGTCTATATAAGATAGAACAAATGAATAAAGATCACATGTAACACGAAGAACAGTCTTTCCATTATTTGTGGGTGGGTTTTAATATGTGCGGGAGTATTTAAAACAGAAAAGAACATAAGGAAAGAAAAAAAACAATTAATTAAAGAAAAGTTTGATAATTATATTTATCATTATTCAATATTCGTAACTGTAATTCATTATTGATCATTCATTCGAACAACCCGTAAGAAAAAATACAGAGGGTTCAATGGGTGTTTGTTTTGGGTCTTTTGAGAGAGAGAGAGAGAGACTTTCCTTGTCAAACATTTGACCAAAATTCTTTTTAGGTAAAACAGCTTTGGGGTCAAAATCTGGGATGTTGTTCTCTGATATTTTTTTGATTTCCTGGAATTTTTTACCTTGTTAAATTTTTGGAACTTATGCTCTATTGGGTTGATTGGAATGGGATGGAATGATTATTCCTTAGGCTCTCTTGTAGAATGATCATTCTCTTACAATGGTGAATGACGATTCCATTTATAATGTATTTTTCATATTTTTTAGCAAAACCAAACATAGGAATGGACAATTTGATGAAATGATCATTCCATTCAACTTCATTCCATTGAACCAAACATTAACTAGGAGAAAAACAATCAAACCAAAATCTGGCTTTTTCTTGGAATTTATTTTCCCTGATCTACTGAATCAAACGAAAGCGTAAGGAAAGCCTATTTACAACCGGCTTGATGTTCCTTTTATGTAATCCCCATTTGCAAATATGCATGTGTTCACAAAATTATACAAATATGTAATGAAGGCAATTCAACTATCCTTAACATGTAAATGTGTTCTCAAGCTACCATTACATGGTCTAGGTAGCCTTAGAGTTTCTCTTTCATAAGTTCCCTTTTTTTGAACTTCTTGAATATATATATATATATTGGGATAAAGGGAATGCAGAGCCTATCACACACCACAAAAGGAAAATAATAACAATTATAATTTTAATAATGTAAATACACATAAAAATTGAGAAGTTTATCAAGGAATGAAAAATTATACCATCTCTGGACTTACGACCCTTGTCCTACGAATTTCCCTCTTTATTTGTTTCTGTGTTTACCTTCAGTTGTCATTTTACGTCATCCAAAATGGATTTACTCTATGATAATGTCTTATGTCTAGTGGAAGGTGATTTCTTTATTATCTTCACACTACTAAACTCTGAAGTGTTTGAATACTTGTTTCATATTAATTCTTTTTCATTGTCGTATGATTTTTCTCAGAGTTTTTGATTGATTTTTTTTGTAACAATATTTTACCACAAAACCACTTGCCTGTGATCCTTCACGTCTGCCAAAATATCCTCCCAGCAAAGAAATTGATCTATGACTGACTTTTCTTTTTAGAAGTTATTTAAGAGTAAGTTGTTGTTGGTGCTACTGAAAATTGCTTCATCCTCCTAAATAGGAAAATATAAATTCCAAAAGAATATGATGGGTAATTATTTTTATGCTTTAGTGTGAGCAGATGGTTGATAATCCATTACCTTCTTGGACCATTGCTTAATTCAAATAATTAATTTTTGAAGGCATTATAACTCACAAAATCACATTTGATTTTGTTGCAGTTAATTATGGTAGTGCACTTATGTATCTTAAGTTTCTTTCTTTCTTGGTGGTTTTTCTTGGTTTATACACTTTTGACCTTTGATTTATTGTCCTCTTTTCCTCTTTTCCCTTGACCCCAGGGAAGTACGGGAGAGCATCCTCATCTTGGCTGGAAGGCTTAGCACATGCTTCAATGTCGTGGTTGTATTTGGTTTTATCTTCTTATCCATTTGGTCATTTTTCTGATGTACTACTATTCTGTAACATTGCAAGTGCAACTGAATGTTGTTTTCCAGTTTGATAGATTGGTGAAAGAATGTGTTTTATTTATGTTAATCCTTATGGTAATTTATGGTAAAGTTTGTGCCATTTAGATTCATGGCTTCAATTTGGATTTAAATCAGTATGCTTGAAATTAATATTCTGAAAACACTTTTTGGACTCTTCTTAGTTACTAAAATTTGATTATTTCTTTATTTGTTAATTCTCTTGATTTAGCTACCTCAGATACCAAGTATATGTGCTTCAAATTGTGTAGTGGATATATTTATTTGAATTGAAAGTTTTATGTGGCAGGCTTTAAGATGTCTTAAAGAGAGTTGTGTTCCTTCAGTGGATATAATCAAATTTCAACAAACATAAGGAATCCAAAATGAACAAAATTCGAAGTTATTATATGGGGTAGCTAATTTTTTCTGACTGCATCATCTAATCAACCTGGCTAATATTTGAGGGGAAAATTTTTCACAAAAAAGTTATTTAAAAAAATTTCATCATCCTCAATGGTTATGATGTTCATTGTGTAATCATTTTTGAGGTTCATATATAAATCTCCAGTTCAACTACCCTTAAAAAACAAATACCTAATATGTTATTTTTAGTGCCAATCTGGGCTAGTAATTGGTAGCTGATATAGTTTGTTAGAGTGTTTTTGTTATGAGACTTGAACCATGGGATGCATTTGTTCATAAAAAGTACTGTATGCACTTTGCCTTGTTCAATAACCAATTGTGCATTACTATTTTATTTCACTAACATTTTTGATGTAATATATTGTTCCTACGTTTTTGCTGGATATTGGTCTAGATTGAAGTTTACTATACCATTTCTTATTTCTTTTCATTTTATTTATATATTTTGATTGTAATGTCAGAGGCTCCTGACTGATGAATCACCACGTCTAAGGAGTGCTTTACACTACGCAATATATGGAAAATCTGGAGTTTTTGATGCTGAAAGATTCACAGATGTTATGCAAGCCTTTGAGAATTTCATAACTACAGCCAAAAGTGGAGGTGGTGAGGATCTGAACGGGGATATGGCTGAGCTTGGTATTCTGCAAATTCAAAGAAGCAATGTCCCTGTATTTCCATTTCCATTTAGTTCATCATCTCAATCAGAGTAGCCAATTCAAACAAGAGCAGCCTTGGCATTTCTATTGTCAGAGAAGGGGAACTTTTTTCGAGAATTTCTTTTGGATGAGGTATTTTTGAAAGTAACTTGTGTTTACATCTTACTTGTAGTAGCTTCATTTTCCATTTAGCATAGACTCTACATGTTTCACAGCACCATGTTCAATCTTACATATCATTGTAAGAATTGTTTTGATGTAAAAAATGAGAAAATGAAGTTACTAAACATATCCAGTTTGTGGTTGAAGAACAAAAAACTTCCAATGATTCATTTGCACAAGGTATCATTCAAAGCATGCCTCTTTTTTTTTTTTTATCTCCGTTCAACTGATAGTTCAGTCATATGTTTCTTGGGCGAAAAGTTCAATTTTAAAGTTGCTATTTGAAGAAGATGTGCACATTTTGAGTCATCAATTTTTTAGGTTTTTGAATTGATAGTGATATGCATGTTACAGTGATGCCTCCAATAGAGATTGTATCTGAGTAATTTGATATCAATTGAGTGATGAACAGTGTGCTACTAGAATAACTGGACTTAATGGTTTTACATGAGTGCCATGATTCTTGAGATTTTCAGATAGACTAAAATGTAAAAACCTGAAGTAAACCTTTGGCTTGTATTCTGCCAAGTTGTCCCAGAATGGGTATCTTAGATTTTGTTTAGTAATCTTTACTGTGGTGCTGGGAATGTCAGTGTGGTTGCTGAAATCATCTCTATCTCATACTTGAATTGATTGCTCAAAAGTTGAAGTGAAGTCTTTGTTTTTCAATGAATAAGCTACATTGTCTAAGTAGGGATTTAATATTGTGTGTTACGTTAAAATGGTTGATAAATGAAGGTTCTTTCCCTTGGTTTTTTTTTTGGGGGGGGGGGGAGGGGGGGGGGGGCGCTAATTTTGTTGGCTTCTTCCTTAATTTCTTATGACTAAGTTGTTTCAGGTTCTTGGGGTTGAACGGAATGCAAGTCAATGTGAAATTAAGAAAGCTTTTCATAAGTATGTTTTCTCTATAATATTATTCCTGTTATCCTATAATACTCAGCCTTTAATCATATTATGGTTTTGTAACACCGTTTCTCATTTTCTTCTTCACATTGATTGACATTCTTTTTAAGCAAAAGCATCAAGTTATTGTCTTATGTTTTGGAACTGATTTTTTTTAAACATATAAGTGAAAATGTTGGCTTGGATGGCTGTGCTATGGTCAACTTGATAAAGCTAAAGATGCATCTTTATGCATAAACTCTGCTTTTGCTTTTCTTGATAAAGCTAAAGATGAATCCACAATCAATACACAACCATAAACCAAAAGCAATTTTAAAAAAGAAATTAAACCCAATGCCATTATGTAGATGCGCCCTTGGTGAGGGCCTCCGTGCCACAGTTCGGACTCATTTGTCACGGTTCTTAATCTGAACCAAAGAGTCCAAATCCGGCAAATCATTTTGAGAAACAGATTTTGAAAGAAGTGCCAAACATGGACTGCTTTGCCAGATACAGAGTCGCCATCTAAATATTTTTTAATGGGGGAATTTAGGAAACCCTGACTCGTTTGCCTAAGGCCACGTGTCCGTCATCACCAAAGTTGCCTCGGCTCGGGAACTTGGGTACGATTGGGGAAGGTCAGCTATGAGCACCCCCTCTCGCCCGATCCGAAGATCGGCCTCTACTAACCATGATATCTTGTTTTGAAAACATCACGCCAACAGCAAACAAGTATAGACCAAATCGCCTAAATTGGAACAAACATTTCGTTTGTTTTGAAAATGGTTTGCTACTCGCAAGTAGGCTAAAATGTAGGTTTTGCCACCATCGAGTGGGCTTTTTAGAAAAGATGGTTTTGCCACTATCTAGTGGGCTTTAAAACTCACATTTTAATGCATTATTCCAATTTAGGCAATTCGACCTCCATCCACAGGCATTCAAGCAGTTATATCACATAAGCAGCTAGCCTCATGGTAATCATGCTATTATGACAACATTCGCACGCATGCGGTATGCTAAAGCATAAAAGCTTACCTAGTACTCCAAGCCAAAATAGAAACTAGTTAGTAATCATATGCATGACCCTAGTTCATGTTAAGATGGCTAATGCAACATATGCAGGATGCAGCTAGAATAGACTCGGCTACCCTAAAGATGGCATGTGAAATGCTGCAACTAACAAGTACTCAACTTGGAATTGAAATACCAGTGCAGTTAGCATGATGTTCCGAGCCCGATGTATGTAAGACAAATGTATGGATGCACGCATGCACAACATAAGGTATGCTAATTTAAATATGCCCTAGTCTAACCATCATAAGCGGGTAAATAAAAGGGAAGAAAGACGTGGAATTGGAAGACATGCACACACTCACACACACTTATTACAAATACGCCCTCACTCAGAGGGACCGAAAGAATAATACAATTCGAAATAATGAATCAACTATCCTAGCTAATTAATTATTACAGGCCCTCTAATTAATTAACAAATTATTTCACAAAAATAATTTAAATATGAAGCCGAAAAGACCGCCGCAGCTCTGCCTAGGAATGCGCGAATGATGCATGCTTGACTCGTCTTGCCCGAAAACTCGCTGCCATAGTACTGTTGCCTCTGTTTACACTGCCTTGCTCCTCTGAGGATCACACAAATTTCCAGAACTACTTTGAATTATTCCCTAAGTGTTTTGGAATGCCACCGGCCACATTTCAACTCCACTGGCCATGAGAATGTTCTTGTCGGCCAAATGTTGGACCACCGGCCAGACACAGATGGTCGGTCGGCATTGTAAGTGGCCGGCCGGCCATTACTTCCTGCAGAATCCTGCAGTTGACAGCAGCAGAGGGCAAGCAGTGTATGGCATGGAATTTTCAAGCAAATGTGGGCATGGCCACACTCCCTATCATGCAATAGACTCAAGGGAGCATGGCCCTCGACCCTCGGGCCATCAATTATGCACGACGGCCTAAGAAGCCAAGTTTGCCGTTTAATGTAAAATGCATGCAACAATCAAATGAAAACTAACACCCTATCATGTTGAGATCAAAGGCATCGGCGACCGAGGATTGAGACGTGTTTCGTCACTTTGAGTACGAACACTTCTCAATCCTCATGCTTGGTTTGACACCCCAAACCAAGCCATGCAATGCATGCATGCAATGTGGCTCAATTGTGCAACATGAGACTAAATTACAAGGCATGCCAAATGCAAGATAACCTAAGCATGCAAATGTAATGTATTAAGCATGCGAGATGCAATGCAATGCAACCTAACATGTAATGCAAACACGACATAATGCGAGCATGAAACTAAAGGCAACGAATCAAGCATGCAACCATATACAAGAGTGGACTTAGACTGAAATGGGAGGCCCCAGCCACACCCCAAAACAGTGGCCAAAAATGCCAAAAGTGATGGACAACATGCATAACAAATAAGCAAACCAAAGAGCCTAAAGCTAAGGCATGGAAGGCTATTCTCAAGAGCACTCAAAGGCGAGGTACATGGATATCAAACACCCATGTTAAACTCTAAAATGCATGCAAAAGATGACACCAAAACATGCTCGGGAATAGATACGAAAGAGAAAGCATTCAAGGCCACCAAAGAGAGTATCCTACTACAACCACCCCAACCACTCATGGCATGCACTTTTCAATACAAGGTAAAGTTTCAACATGCAAAATGAGCCCCCAAAAAACCACTGATATGGCATCCCCAAAGACTTAAACACTTAAGCATGCACAATGCTCATTTCAAGGCACAACAAAACAACTCTTCAAAGCATGAAAGTAGTGATGAATGCAAGCATACAAGCATGGTTTATGGACTGAAACATGGTCCCTAATGATCCCAAATCATGAGAATAAGCTAGGCTAAGCATGCTAGAGACCCACATGCTCAAGGCTCACAAGCCAAAATGCAAAGAGGCTATCCTAAACATGGCAAATATGGCTAAAACAGCACCCAACAGTCCTTGAGCATGGCAAAATAATGCTAAAACTTTCATGAAGTTAAGCTATAACATGCAAGAATCATGGCCTAAATGCATGGCATACTTCTAGGCAAAATGGAGGAATGCAAGGCAAGTATAGTATGCATGCAAGGGGCCACAAATCCGACCAAAAACAGAGGCAACATATGACCAAATAACATCCAAAAACTTCTGAAATGGGGCCAAAGACAACCAAGCATACATGCTACCTTTAAGAGCCAAAAACATGCAAAAATGAGAGACTAAGGGAGAGAGGTGTCCCTCCCCTATGCAAGACTTCAAAACTCCTTCTTCACCACTAAAAATCCACTGGATTTCAGTGGTGAGAGGGTCAACACACAAAGGTAACCAAAGCTTAACAAAGAGAGCACCAAAAGGGCCAAACAAGGCCTAAGAGAGGGAGGTCGACCCCCAACATCAAAACAACCTTAATGAAGTATCTCAAGCATGCAAATACAAGACTTTTTTCAGTTATACACAAAGTCTAAAACAGTGAGCAAGATAGGCAAAAGTCTAGTGCAAGATTGGGGAATCTAAAGTAAGAGTGTTACCCTTGAAGAACCTTTGAAGAACAGCAAATGCAGCCCTCCTCTTCTGA
The DNA here is from genome assembly GCA_030407325.1 of Camellia japonica. Taxonomy (NCBI): domain Eukaryota; kingdom Viridiplantae; phylum Streptophyta; class Magnoliopsida; order Ericales; family Theaceae; genus Camellia; species Camellia japonica. Next base: position 94,723,337 of record JAPPVO010000017.1, on the reverse strand, counting down.
TCAAAATCAGTCCAAAACCTCAAGAACAAACCCTCAATGCCTCCAAAGTCGAAGTAGTGTAGTAGTAGTGTGTGTCTTAGTGCAAAACTAAGAAGAAATCAACCTTTTGGCCCTTAAACACACACACAATGAAGAGAGAGAGGGAGATATAGAGAGAGAAAGTGTATATATCATAATATATATTCTTTAGGTCTGATTTTGCTGAACCAACACAAAGGAGGAGGGGTGGTCTCTTATATAGACAAAGGAAAGGCTCCAAGTTTCTTAGAGAAGCTATTGCAAAAAGGTCAAAAGGACCAAGCTTCCAATGGAAGCTACCCCAAAGGTGCAAGCTTCTTGAGGAAGCCAAGACAAGGGGTCAAAGCTTCCTCAAGAAGCTTTGAGCAAAGGGTGCAAAAAAAAAATGTCAAAGGTGTAAAACAGCCACATATATGCACGGGGGCAGGTCTTGTGCATTCCAGCTGGCACAGCTGGCATGCACCATGCCTGAAAAAGGCAAAAAGGTGGTACCGGCCAGAAAAGGAGGCCATCAGCCAATCATATGGTCGGCCGGCCACACCAAACGCCGACCGGCCAATGGTATATTTCACCAATGGCCGGTAGCCTCAAACATGGCCGGTGGCCTCAAGCCATGGCCGGTGGGTGTCAGGGGTAGCTAACAAGCTACTCTCTACCCTCAGAAACACAAGTGTTTGGTGCAAAACCAAACACAGAACAGTCGAGTTGAGAGATCCTGAGGCAAGGCGCGTAGCCGAGACCTCCGGGAACTCAAAACGAAACACGAACATAGGTAATCACCGAGTGTTCCAGCGGTGACGTCCAAGTCTTGAGGACGGTCAAAAATGGGGTGTCTACACATTCCCATATCAAAAGCATCCAAAGACTCTCTCTCTCTCTTCCTCTGTGTCTGTGGCAGCTCAGTTGAATTCTTTAAAATCACCACCTTCTGAGTTCAACAAATCTTCCATTAATGGCTGCCTCTGAACCTAATATGAGGCTTCTCTTCATCTTCTTTCTCCTCTTCATCTTCCTCACACCTTCCTCATACCAGATTGCATTTTATAGTTTTCTATTTTCTCTATATGTAGATTTTTAAGGTGAGATATATGTAACTTTTCTCCCACTTTTGTAGGTACTACTATTTGGGAATTTCACTGAGGCCTAGTTTGGTATAATTTAAAAAAGTCAAAAAGTCACTATCCTATTTAAGTCATATCATCTTATTTAAATCACATCATTTCTCTACCACATCACTTCAAACTCAACCCATATTTCACGTTTTTTCGTAAAAAGTCAAAAGTGCACTTGTTTAAATCATCCAAAACAACTCCTAAGGATGAAACCAGGTCATGGCTCAAAACAGTCATCTGAAAAGACTGAGAAACATGTGGAAGAGAGAGAATTGGAAGTTGGTTCTTCAAATGTTGTGACTGGATTATCTTTTGGGTGGCAATTTAGATTTAATGTTACCTTGCACTGACATATATTTGGTGATTTTTTTTAAAAAAAAATTTTGCATTGAAGAGTAAATATATTTTGTGTAGTACAAATCTCATGAAATGTGCAATTATATTGGATATATAAAAATTGTGATTAGCTTGATGCATGGTTGGCATATGGATATGTAAATTTCAGCCATTTGTATTTTTAGTTAAATTCTCAAGCTGGCATTAAATTCTCTTTTTTTTTTTTTTTTTTGTGTGGAGAAATTAGTTAAATTCTTTGGTTAATAGTCCGTTATAAAAAATAAAAATAAAAAAGTGGCGTTTTTTAAAAAATGCCACTAAATGATGTCATCATTCTTTGGCTGTGTTATGCTAGCTTCCAGAAAAAAAAAAAAAAAAAAAAAAAACTACTAAATGACGTCATCAGTTATTTTGTGACGGAAAGGTAGCGGACGCCAAATTTTTCGCGATGTTTTTTAAAATGCTGTCTAATGTTTTTCGCGACGTTTTTAAAATGTTGTAAAGTTATTACGGCAGTCGTATTAACGACGCAAATATTAAACGTCGCTATAACTTATGACAGCGTTTTTGAAGCTTATAGAAACGCCGCTGAAAATAATTCTCCTGCAGTGAAAATAAAATTTCAAAAAATAATTTTATAAATTAAAATCTAAAAATTAAATCTTCCAGAGCTTTAGCAGAATTATTGCATAATGCAAAAATTGGAAGTCGAGGCTTGTATTGGATATAATCTCTTTTAAATAGATTTCACTCTCGCTCTAGTACTTTGAGTTTTGACTGGCCTCAGTTTTTCAAAATGCAACGACTAACACTCAAATTGCAACACTACAATTTTAAGTCTGACAAACCAAACTAGTGCTGAAACTCTCTCTCTCTCTCTCTCTCAGCAAATCCTAAACTCTAATTTATGTAGAAAATGTAGAAGTAGAAGAGAGCATAGAAGAAGGAAAGAATTCAAAAATTGGATGAAGAAATTGTAGGAATAGAGAGGCTATTTGTAGCCTCTTTGGTGGCTGTTCGGAGTTGGTTGAAAAGATGTGATCGCAAATCGTAGCTGGTCAGAAAAACGGTGACTGGAAGAAAGAGACATAATTCAAAATTCAAATTTAAATTCAAAATTTTGACTCAAACGAAATTAATTTGAATTTCGAGCAAAAGACTTAAAAAATTAAAATGAATTTTGTCCAAAAATATAATATGAATTGACCTGATCCACAACTCGCATCCATGCCAAAGCTCGGTGGTGTGGGTGTGATAATTTGAGTCCAAGCCCATTTGTCCATAACTTCCACCTTATAAAAACTAGGCATCCTAAGGGCCCAAACTAAAGTCTCGAATTTCAAACTTATATACACATTTAAGTTCCGTTGTCTTTTCTATGTGGGACAAGCCTATTTCACTAATGTATAACCTACCAAAACTCTATTTTCATGAAGCTCACTTTGAGTCAATTTCCAAATTACTTGTTAGTGTTACTCACCACATAATATAGAACACGTCACCACTCAAATGCATAAAAAATATTGAACGGGATTCACCTTTAATTTAGTTCAAAGTTTGCCAAAGTTTTTATTTCACAAAACCATTTCCAACAAAGCTTACCTATTTGTTTATTTGTCCAAATATAACATACATGTTTATTTGTCTAAATGTCACTTATCTATACACGTGTCAGCAATCTATTCAACTATTTGTCCAAATATTACCTATCTAAACACATGTTACCTATATATTCACTTATTTGTCCAATATCACATATCTGTCCACTTCATTGCACTAGCCACCACCACTAGCCACCATCGACCAGCATCTGTCGGCGATCTTTGTTGTCAATTTGTTTTATTGATTTTTCCAATGATGATGACTTTTCTAACGACTTTTCAACGTGTCTTTATCACAAAATAAGATTGGACCAAATAATATATATAAGTATGAACTTTTCACCAATTAATCCTATTATTAAGCAATAAAATATATTTTGAATTAATTTTATTAAGTAATACACATAACGGTAAATTATTATTTAAAATTATTACACTCTCGAAAAATTATTAGTTGTTGCCGCACCGGTGATGCTCCTCCAACATTACAATTGGTGGTAGGGGTGAGCATGGTCCGGATTGGACCGGATTGAGGTAAAACCAGGACCAATCCGTTATCTACGGTTCTTGAAAAATTGGAACCAATCCAATCCGTTTAAATCATAGAACCAATCCGAACCAATCCATTTAAACACGGATTGGATCGGTTTAGGACCACGGATTTACATAATTAAATAACAAAAAAATATATGTATAACACTTTAATTTCATAAAAACATAAACATAGCGCTATATTAGTTTCACAATAGCAACATGTCTTTCTATAATAGCGACTTACTGTTCTAGAATTTAAACAACTATAAGAAAACTGGTTTCATAAGTATTTAGACCATTGCAAATTAAAACTAAAAACTAACAAACAAAAGTAATAACAGAAGATATTATGCAGGTTTAGATTTGAGTTTAGGTTTTATATGGAATAAGATACGATACTATGGAAGAGAATGTATAATAAAAATATAGACTATTTATATACGGTCCGGATCGGCTCCAATCCGGAACCGTGGGGTTTAATCCGGAACAATCCGTAGATTACGGATTTTTAATTATTTAATCTGGAACCGAACCACGGATTCAAAAAACCAATCCAAACCTAGAAGATTGGACTGGACTGGATCGGATTACGGATTTCACGGATTCCTTACTCAGCCCTAATTGGTGGATGTTTATTTTTTATTTGACTTGTTTTGAACAACTGTTGCTGCATAATTTTAAAGTTTTAAAATTTACATGAAAAAAATAATAATATTATATGCATCAATTAGTATATCAATTAGTGTAGTAATAGATAATGTGATATAATTTTAGAGGTTTTGTGTATTTATAATTTGTATAATGGGTGGAGTCAGTAATAATGTTATAACATGTGTTGGTACATTACTTAATATATCAATTGATGTATATAATACAATCCTTAAAAAAATTGTTTTTAATGTAAAAGATACAACTCAATGGGACACATGTTAAAAATCTTATATATAGAGGCCCGCTCTTTTGCATCGTAACATATGAAAAACATAAGACCTATTTTATAATTGTATATTATATTTTCTGGCCAGTTTGCATAATGCAATATTGTAACCGATTATGCATGTGTTACACATTTGTACCAATGAGAATTTGGCATGTTAGGCTCAGAAGTCTCTCCTCTCACGGCTTAGAATCAACGAGCATTCAAAGGGCTCTAATTAACAAAGATACATTCAAATTTGTTTCAATTTGTTTAAAAATATGTACATAATATATTATTGTCCATTACTCTCTCTCTCTCTCTCTCTCTCTCTCTCTCTCTATGTGGGTCTCTCTACCACATAGGTCAAGGTCATCATGCTAATTTATGGGTTTACATAGACTAATGGATTTACATTTTCAAGGGAAACAACTCCATATACATGGCCATTTAGATTACGTTTTAGTTCGATGGAATAAAGTATTTTGGAATACTTATATCTTGAAGTCTATCTTATTCCATTGCTTTAGTAAAGTTGCACAAGTCTTTTACATTAATATAGTTGTGTTCAGTATGAAGTAATATATATGGTGCCAGAATCAACCCATTCATTGATTATAATGGTTCAATTCAAGCATTAAACTGCTTAGATATAGGGTTCGTTTGGGAAGTGGGTTGGCTTTTTGGTTTTTTGGCTATTTTAGCCTAGAGATAAAAAGCCTGATTTAGGAAGGACTTTTGGTTTTTTTGGCTATTTTGACTTTTTTGTGAGAGAAAGAATGTAATGATTATGGGTTGGATGTGATTGTAACGCCCCGTATTTTGAGGTATTAATATTTAGTGAGTGAGATTGATGGTTTATTATTTTAATTTAGTGGTAAGATTTTTTAGATAAGAATTTAATTTTAAATTATTTATTTGTATTTATCTCATTCCTTTTATATTTATCATCGTATTTTGAGGTATTAATATTTAGTGAGTGGTATTGATGGTTTATTATTTTAATTTAGTGGTAAGATTTTTTAGATAAGAATTTAATTTTAAATTATTTATTTGTATTTATCTCATTCCTTTTATATTTATCATATTGTTATTTGTTCTCATTTAATAATAAATCTTACCATTCCCCATCACATAAAAAAAGAAAAAAAAAAAAAGAGCAAACCGTGGGCAACACACCCACAGTACTCCCAAACCCACCATTCCATCATTTCACCTTTTCATTTATTTAAAAAAAAAAAAATTATCTTCTTTCATTCCCTCCTTTTCTCTATAAATCAATAAATAATTTAAAATTTAATAGAAGAAAGGAGAGAATGAAAGAAGATAACAAAAAATTTAAAATAAATGAAAAGGTGAATTGATGGAATGGTGGGTTTGGGAGTACTGTAGGTGTGTTGCCCACGGTTTGCTTTTTTTTTTTTCCTTCATATGATGGGGAATGGTAAGATTTATTATTAAATGAGAACAAATAACAATATGATAAATATAAAAGGGATGAGATAAATACAAATAAATAATTTAAAATTAAATTCTTATCTAAAAAATCTTACCACTAAATTAAAATAATAAACCATCAATACCACTCACTAAATATTAATACCTCAAAATACGGGGCGTTACAATCTATCCCCCTTAAAATAATTTCGTCCTCGAAATTCCAATCCGTAATGCTCCAAAATTTAATCTCAACTAAAACTCCAAATAACACGGTTCCTCTACACACTCTGATATAAAAATGATTTTTTTTTTTTTCACCTTAAATATCAACCCCCTTTTTTTTTTCATTATACTCACCACCCAACAGATCCCATGTAAGACCTAATCCCTATGCTCTGATACCATTTTGTGACGCCCCACTCTCGGGTCGTTAAATACACTAAAATAGCCTTAAAAAAAATTACAAGTTTTTCTCCCAAAAATAATAACTACAAAATTGTCTCCAATTGGTACAATATCCTCCCAAATAAACAATATTACAACTATGTGCATATTTAATAATTAAAGTGGGGGATCCCAAATCTCTGTATTAATAAATCTTTTTAATCTCAATTTCGAGCTCTGCTAAAATCTACTCCGTACCTGAAAAATAAATTAATTCGGGAAGTATACAATACGACAGGAATACAAGGCTCGGATACATAATAAATTAACAGGAATCCAACAATTTATGACATTAAATCAACGATACGATAATCAAGCAATTTACCAAATTGCACAACAAATCAACTATAATTCATCTTGGACCAAATACCAAGTCCTACTCAGTACATGACCAGTGAATAAATTCATTTATTCACCCACCTCACCCAAGCTCCACGCTTATCCGGGCATATTGGTGTAAACAATTAATAAGATTCACCTGATCCATGTACAGAGTATTTCCATGTCATTCAGTCAGACAAATCACTATTTTAATACTGAAATATTTGTAGAGAATTTTACCAAATGATCAGAATATCAACGATTCAACAGCAAATGATTTTACCACAATAATCAAGTAGATTACAAATTGAGGATAATTTAAAATAAGAGAACTCTTTGCAAAGAGATTTAAATAGAGCATATTGTATACAATCCGAATTTACCTCAAAATAATTAATTCCATCACCACAAATCTGAAATTGCTCCATGGATCTCCAAAAATAGCTTTGATCAAACTTCTAAAACATAAAGTATGTATAATTTAGTAAAATCTACAACTCTCAATTTATTTATTTATTTTATAAAATACTCATTTTCACTCTAAACACTCCCATATCTAAATTTAATATTTCTACTCTACACAATTTATGAGAGGGGGAGAGCCGAATGAAGGAAGGATTGTGAGGAGCTCCTCTCAATTTATTTATTTATTTTATAAGATACTCATTTTGTAATCTACTTGATTATTGTGGTAAAATCATTTGTTGTCGAATCGTTGATATTCTGATCATTTGGTAAAATTCTCTACAAATATTTCAGTATTAAAATAGTGATTTGTCTGACTAAATGACATGGAAATACTCCGTACATGGATCAAGTGAATCTTATTAATTGTTTACACCAATATGCCCGGATAAGCGTGGAGCTTGGGTGAGGTGGGTGAATAAATGAATTTATTCACTGGTCATGTACTGAGTAGGACCTGGTATTTGGTCCTAGATGAATTATAGTTGATTTGTTGTGCAATTTGGTAAATTGCTTGATTATCGTATCGTTGATTTAATGTCATAAATTTTTGGATTCCTGTTAATTTATTCTGTATCCGAACCTTGTATTCCTGTCGCATTGTATACTTCCCAAATTAATTTATTTTTCAGGTACGGAGTAGATTTTAGCAGAGCTCGAAATTGAGATTAAAAAGATTTATTAATACCGAGATTTGGGATCCCTCACTTTAATTATTAAATATGGAGATAGTTGTAATATTGTTTATTTTGGAGGATATTGTACCAATTGGAGACAATTTTGTATTTATTATTTTTTGGAGCAAAACTTGTAATTTTTTTTAAGGCTATTTTAGTGTATTTAACGACCCGAGAATGGGGCGTCACAGTGATATTTTGTCTTATTGAATTAAAAAATTTATTTTATTTTTTATGATTAAAATAGCCAAAAAAATCCAAAGTTAGGCTTCCCAAACGAAGCCATAGTCTTCAAAATGTTTTCAAAACACCAGTCGATAATTTGATCAAAGGATGAGGGTTGCATTAAGAGGTCAAGTGTTGATACAAAAACCTTTGCCAGCGTACTTATTAACCTCTGAACTCATCAAGAATTTTTGAGATGTGGTCTAAATCAACACTATTACACTTCAGAGAAAATATTTAGAAAATTAAATCAATGGTTTATATTTATTATTGGCGTGACCTACATTTCATTAATTTTAATCTACACCACATTTTTAAGATAAGATTCGTAATAAATTTTTTTAATCCATAACGTTTGTGTGTCTAAATCCTTCATTTCCATAAAAGGCTAGATTTACATTAGTACTAAAGTGACTTGAATATGCTATTCATTTTTTAGTGACAAACGTGATAAATTGAGTAGATTATGATTATCAGATCGATTTAAATTTTATTTTATTTTATTTTTTTTGTACATGAATGAAACACACAAAGTGTTCAATATAGACCAGAGAAATTATCTTCCTTTGGGTCTAAATACTTCATTTCTAAAAAAGGCTATTTTTGAATGGAATTCAAAAAAAAAAAAAAAAGGGGGGAAAGAGAGAATACAAAAGGTTTGGGAGATCTCTATCATCCCATCATATCATATAATCATATAAGTAAAGTAGAATTTTCTCTTAGGAAGTTTTAGAAATGTGCCAAGTGTGCCAAGTGTCATTGGCATGCTCTATAATTTTGCCATGTGACATACTCAAAGTTTGTCATGTGTCTTTCTATTTATTTTATTTTATTTTTATTGTCTTTTGATTTTCTTCTAAGTTTGTTTAATAAATATGTTCATTTATAATCATTTTCTTTTATTTATATGTATTTATTTAGTGGAATATAAATATACAAGAATGTATGTAGGAGATAAAAGAATTTCATTACTAAAATAATTATCGCCTACTCTTTTCTTTTCTTTTTTTCTTTTTTTATTTATAATTTTGATCTTTACAAATAAAATACACTATTCATTTGGTACTCTCTCTCTCTCTCTCTCTCTTGGGTGCACATATATTATAGGTTCTTAATTATTATTGTTATTATTATTTGCTGCTTTACTCATTTTTAATAATTTTTTTTATTATTCAAGTCAATAAAGCTAGGGTCACTTCCATATCTATTTTGTAAGTTGTTAATGGTATTTTTCTTATATTTTATAGAGTGCTCATTATATATACTCCAAATCAGAATTTAATATTTTATAAAAATTATACATTTTATAGGGCAATTGTAACTTAAAATTTCTATTATTGTAGACACAAAAAAATATCAAAACAATGTCTAAAATGCATTTGTGGAACTATTTTAGCAAAATATATTTTTTCAAATAATTTTAAACTATGTTCAGAGTTCTAAAAAAAGGATTGAATTAAAAAATGAAATTGGTACAAAACATTAGTGCTTTTAAGCTTCACTCAATTTTTATATCAAAGAATGAAAAAAAAAAAAAAAAAAAAAATCAACTATTGAAAATGAAAACAAAAAGAAATTTGAAAATACACTGAAATGGTATAATAAGTTGTGTTTTATCATTGTAATTTCGTATCAATATTAAATTAAGTTGTTGTTCTGCTTTCTTACTTGCATTCAATCCTATGAACTGTAATAACAATTAACTAATATTTTCCATTTGCATGTATTATGAAACTTGTTTGGGGTGTCCTAAATAAGTGTACTTTTTGTCTTTTTAAACTGAAAAATGGAGGTTGAAAATATGGATGTTTGGGTTAACTTTTTGACTTTTTATGGAAAAATGTGTAATAAAAAATTGTAAAAATTGATTTGTAGGGAAAAATTCGACTTGGGAGTTGTGCAGCCGTAATTGTTGACTTTTGGTGAATAGTGTTAACTTTTTAACTTTTTGAGTAACTTTTTGATTTTTTAACTTTTTGGTTATATGCCAAACTTGGCCTTAATTCCTTTATAAATTTGATGAAAAGCTTTTTTAAGTTTATGTTGGTCTGAGTCTTTACATTGGAACCTATTAATACAATATTTTTTGCAAACTCAATTTAATTATGGTTGATGTCTATTTACAAATGATTTGCAACTTTTTTTGATATGTTAATAGATACTGAATATTTTAAATTATTTGTCTACATTTTGTACAATTCTTCTTCAATTTTCCACACCCCCCCCCCCCCATTTTAACTGAGAATATAATTTGTAATTTAAACTATTTTTTATAGGTTTTATTTTTTTACAGTTTTATTCTTATTTTTATTTTTTTTGCTTATGTTTTATACTTGGAAGAACTTTTATAATTTTGTTGTATGATTATCTTACTATACTTCCACAATTTCGTAATTTTTAATTAATATTATTTGTAATTATTTATACATAACTTGTGCATGACAAGGGTAAAAAAAACTAGTTACTAATGAAGTTCTTGAAAATGGTAAGAAAAAAAAAAAAAGAAGAAGAAAAGCCTCGATTAAATTTTAACAATCTATTTTACTGGTATTTTGTTCGTCATTCCCAAAGTTATAAATTGATATATTTTCTTTTTAATAAATAAATAAATTTATTGATGAAATAAGAAGAACGAAATAATGTACAAGACTAATCCCATCAAGATCAACAGAACTGGTTCATTTGGCCAAAATTTATGTCTAATTAGGAGGATAGTGATTTGAATCACCTTACTAGCATGTGTGTCTCAGCAAAAAACTACAAACTGTTACGCCTTCAAAATAAATCTATAATCATACATCCATGATATAAGAAAGAGATATCATATTCCCAACATCAGAGTATTCTTACAAGAGATATTACATGTGACAACAAAAGTAAATGTCCTATAGGCTTACAACTTTTCAAGTCAACACTTGGGTTCAACAAAATAGAGTTCTAACTCTTTACACAAAATAAGCCCTTGGCTTGATGTACATGTAATAGACAAAGTAATCACAAAAGTAAGCCTTCAGCTTCTACAACCTCCCAAGCTACATCCCAAGCTACATCCTTGGAGGTGGCATATCACCTGCACCTGAAAATGATGTCCCATATAGGGTGAGCCAACGCCCAGTAGAGATATGCTAAACATAATATGAGCAATAATTAAAATATTAGCGTTTGATAAATGTTTAACTCATATAAACCAACTTATAACATATTCCAATTCCATGACAAATATGTCCATGTTTCATTCCACTTTCCTTTACTTAACCAATTCAATTCATAAACATGGCTCAGAACCTGGCCAAACAATTCAATGAGACTATAACTTATATTAAAACACTTCCATACTTCACAATTCACATGAGACTGCGACTCATATTAAAACACTTCCAATACTTCAATTAATACACATATTTGTTGTATTAATGGAGTTCATCCCCTATCTCCTCCCAAACAGGTTTGAGAGTCCATCCCCTATCTCCTCTCAAACCATGGAGTACATCCCCTATCTCCTCCCAAACAATATACATATACAATGTATTTAAACACTTATCATATATAATGATCAAGCAATGCACATATTCAATGTGTTATTCCATCCGTCATATTCAATGACATAACCAATTGATTAGTTTTAATTCAGCTAATCATCGTGCAATGTCTACAACAATCAAGACTATCCTGCACCGATAGCCCAAGGCAATTATTTCTAAACAGATAATAAATGCATAAACAGATAAATTATCAACAATTTCAAATGTGAGGGATTAATCAATCCAACTCCACCATTCATTCTCATAACTTCTCAATTTCATTATTTCCAAACCAATTTCATTATCTCATGGTAAATGTCATTAATTTCACAAATGACCCAATTAATCCCAACTAAGATATTTTCCCCTTTTTCTCAATATTGACTCAAAGGTCCAAATATCATCAATAGACCTCAATAACTTCATTTTAAGGCTCAAATACACATATATAGTTCAATGGAACACAAAAACCCCTCTTTACACATGTTAAGGTTTGAAACCCTAACTCCCAAACTTTCCCAACTACAACATTAAATCAAAATGACTACAAGTTTATGTCAAAGATCATAAATATGAGTAGTTATCCCTACCTCAAAGTTTGAAGCCCAAAGGGAAAGATGAAGAAACCCAAGATGCTCCAAATCAACACTTTTTTGGATCCAAAGACAGCCCAAGCCAAACTCTACCTTTTATACAAAGGAACCAAGGTAGAAACAATCTAGAACTAGATGGATTCTTAGAGAGAGAGAGTGTGTGTGTAGAGAGAGAGGCTACCGAAATTAGGGTTTTGAAAAGTTAGAGAGAGAGAGAGAAAGTTGAAAAAGTGATTTAAAGTGACCCAGCTGCGATCTGATATACGTATGACCCGCTCAAGCGGAGAGTAGGACACTCGAGCGTCAGACACAAAAACTTAAGCCGTTCGAGCGCAAAAAGACCTGCTCGAGCGCCAAGACACAACAGCAAAACACTACCCGCTCGAGCACAAAGGAACCCGCTTGAGCGTAGATTACACTCCACCAGTACTTTTACAGACTTCGAACACCCGCTCGAGCGTCAGATACTCGCTCGAGCGTGACCCGCTCGAGCGTAAGGAAATCCGCTCGTGTGTGAAAAACACACCTGCAGTATTTTTGCAGACGCACAAAATGCTGAAAGGATGCAAACTCTGCTCGAGCACAAAGGGACCCGCTCGAGCAGATCATCAAAAATCTAGGCAACAAGAATAGAGACCAAAGCTCGCCCAACCTGTTCGGAACACGCCCAAGACATTTCTAAACTCAATTTCAAAGAGTTAAAGGACATAAATGTAATACAGACAACTACAATCATCCACGGAACCGAGTCTGAAATACAATAAATAATGAGAGAAAAACCGGGATCGCTATAACCTCCATCCCTTAAAGAATTTCGTCCCCGAAATTAGTTATAAGTTTCAAAATTGTGATTTTTCAATTATCAACAATATTACAATTCCACATTTCACATCCTGACCCACTACCGGTCATCCCATCTCTTTTCAAGAGGCAAATTACAACATATGTTACAACATGCATTATCAACATACATTTCCTTGAAATTCAACAATTACCATACTTTCAATAACCAAAACATATACAATATTTTACAACTTAAGACATATTCAATGCTCTTAAAGTTTATCAATACAACAAAATTCCTAATACATGGTTACACATTAACAAACAAGTCCGGATATTTCTCACGGACCTCCAACTCACGTTCCCAAGTGGCTTCTTCCACTCCGTGATGTTTCCACAAAACTTTTACCAAGGGTATTGTCTTGCCTCGCAAGACTTAATCCCACCTATCCAAGACCCGTACCGGTCTCTCCTCATATGAGGCATCCTCATCAACCTCTAAGTCGGTCCAATCCAATACGTGCGACGGATCCGGCTCGTACTTCCGAAGCATACTAACATAAAACATGTCAGGTACCCCGAACAACTGCGGCGGTAAAGCTAAACGATATGCAACCTCCCCAATCCGCTCAAGGATCTCAAATGGGCCAATAAATTGAGGGGACAACTTTCCACTCTTCCCAAATCTCATCAAACCCCGCCTAGGTGATATTTTCAGAAAGACATAATCACCCACCTCAAATGCCAAAGGACTCCTCCTACGGTCGGCATAACTCTTTTGACGACTCTGGGCTATAACAAGTCTCCTACGGATAAGCTCAACTTTCTCCGTCGTTTCCCTCACCAACTTCGGGCCCAACAAAGGTGCACCACCCACCTCAGCCCAACACACTGGAGACCTATACGGTCGGCTATACAAGGCCTCAAACGGTGCCATACCAATACTCGATTAGAAACTATTGTTGTAGGCAAACTATACCAAGGGCAAGCGCTTCTCCCACGACCCACTAAAGTCAAGGACACAACCTCGAAGTATATCCTCAAGGATCTGAATAGTACGCTCGGACTGCCCGTCAGTTTGAGGATGATAAGCCGTGCTAAAGGTCAATTTAGTGCCCAAGGCACTCTGCAAACTCTGCCACAACCTAGCAGTAAAATGTGGATCTCTATCTGAGACGATCGACACTGGGACCCCGTGCAACCTCACTATGTCCCGAACATACAAGTCAGTAAGATGATCTACCGAATCTCTCACGCGCATAGGAATGAAGTGCGCCAACTTGGTCAACCAGTCTACAACCACCCAAATAGCATCACTACCCAGTTGAGTCCTCGGAAGACCTACAACGAAGTCCATAGTGACATGCTCCCACTTCCACTCGGCTATAGGCAAGGGTTGCAACAAACCCGCTGGCCTCTGATGCTTGGCCTTCACTTGCTGACAAGTAAGGCACTTAGATACAAAAACTGCCACATCCTTCTTCATACCCCGCCACCAAAACTGGCGACCCAAATCACGATATATCTTAGTGCCTCCCGAATGCACCGCAAGGCGTGAATGGTAAAACTCTTGGAGTACCTCCTCTCGGCAAGACTCCGGCACAAACAAATGGTCTTGGTATCTCACACTCAGGTCAGGATACACAGTCAAACCCTTCTCAACCTTCCCAGTGGAGATCTTCTCCCGGAGGGATTCTACCTCAAGATCACCTCTTTATGCCTCTAACACTCGATTCACAAGTGGAAGCTACGCAACTACTGAAAACAAAGTCGCAGACTCGACAGATTCGCCCAGAAGCAAATCAAACTCGCCAAGTGCACCCAACATCTCCCACTCCTGGATGGCTATACAAGCTACATCACTAATGGATTTCCTGCTAAGGGCATCGGCCACAACATTGGCCTTCCCCGGATGATAATGCAACTCAAAGTCGTAATCCTCAATAAATTCCATCCACCTCCTCTGCCTCAAGTTCAAGTCTTTTGTGTAAACATATACTTCAGACTCTTATGATCCGAGAACACCTCGAACCTTTCACCAAATCTTCAAGGAAAAAATCACAGCTGCTAACTCTAGGTCATGTGTAGGGTAATTCCTCTCGTGTATTTTCAACTGCCGCGAGCCATAGGCTACCACTTTCCCCTCTTGCATCAACACACAACCCAAACCCTCTCGTGAGGCATCATAATAAACCACATAACCCAAACCTCTCTCAGGAATAATCAACACCGGAGCGGTGGTAAGTCTAACTTTCAACTCTTAGAACGACTTTTCACAAGTCTCACTCCACACAAACTTAACCTCTTTTCGCGTCAATCTAGTCAAAGGCGAAGCTAGCCTGGAAAAATCTTTCACAAACTGACAGTAATAACCGGTCAATCCCAGAAAACTGCGGATCTCGAAAACACTCTTAGGTTGTGCCCAATCCTGCACTGCCTCAATCTTAGATGTATCAACAGACACCCCTTCCCCGGAGACCACATGGCCTAAGAACTTAACCTCTCTTAGCCAGAACTCACATTTCCCAAACTTGGCATACAGCCTATGGGTTCTAAGTAACCCAAGCACCACTCTCAAGTGTTCTTCGTGCTCCTCCTCAGAAGGTGAATAAATCAGGATGTCGTCCACGAAAACGACTACAAAACGATCTAAGAATTCCCGGAAGATCCGATTCATCAAGTCCATAAACACTGCCGGTGCATTGGTGAGCCCAAAAGGCATCACCAGAAACTCATAATGGCCATACCACGTACGGAATGCCGTCTTCGGAATATCCTCCTCCCCGACCCTCAACTGATGGTAACCCGATCTCAAGTCTATCTTCGAGAAACAACGGGACCCTTTCAACTGGTCAAACAGATCATCTATACGAGGCATAGGGTACTTGTTCTTAATCGTAGCCCGATTCAATTTTCGGTAATCGATACAAAGTCTCAAAGCCCCATCTTTCTTTTTAGCAAAGAGGGTTGGTGCTCTCCACAGCGAAGCACTAGGGCGAATGAAGCCCTTATCTAGCAACTCTTGGAGTTGAATCTTCAACTTACTCAACTCGGCTGGGGCAAAACGATACGGCGCCATGGATATCGGTGTTGTGCCAGGCACTAGGTCAATAGAGAACTCGATCTCTCGATGGGGTGGCAAACTAACAAGATCCTCGGGAAAAACGTTCGAGTAAACACAAACCACTCTAGGTAACTCAATCTGGATCTTATCACACTCACTACTCATAAGGTTAGCGAGAAGACCACTAAGCTCACTCCGCTCTCGCGGATCATACACCGGTGGCAACACATTACCAACCCGATCCCCTAAGAAATGGAAACAATCCCGGCTCAAGGTACATACATTAACCCTCTGGCAGTAGTAATCAATAACAGCCCGGTATGACGATAACCAGTCCATATCCAAAATCACATCAAAACCCGACATAGCCATAACTACAAAAGAAAATGGAAGCCAGCGGTCGGCGACCTCTATATCACAACCCCGACACCTTTGTTTCAAAATCAATTCACCCCCAACAGGTGATACAACACAAATAGGAGATGCTAACTGCGCCAGCTCCAGCCCCAAAATAGATGCAAATGCAGCAGATATAAAAGAATGGAATGCACCCGTATCAATCAACACACTAGCAACCAAGTTGCAAAACAAAAAGGTACCTCTCATAACAGATGGAGTCGGTACAAGATCCTGCGTGGTAACAGCATACACGCGCCCTGAAGGTCTCTGGTCTACCTGCTCACCTCTCAGAGTATAAGACTGCTGCACAGACTGGGACGATGAAGCCCCCTAATTGGCCCTCGAGGCCTGAACTGACTGTGCTGACTGAAAACTCTGCGTCTGCCTCGAACTAGACGCACTCGATGTGCCACTCAATTGCGGGCAAAACCTCTTCAGGTGCCCCGCCTGACCACACTGGTAACAAGAGAGCGGCTGGCCTCTGCCCTGACTCTAGCTTTGAGGTCGAGTCGAAGATAAAGCTGCTCTTTGACCTCCTCTCCTCTGCGGGCAAGCTGGAGACTTGTGGCCCAGCCCAGTTGACCACATTTGTAACAGGTAAAGTCTCCCTAACTACCTCTCCCAGAGCCTGAACTCGGCACTAGAAAGGTAGATCTCACAAAAGCTCCCTGGGGCTGCTGAGGGTTAGAACCCCTTTGTCTCCTACCATCCCCCTGGCCATCCTGACTCCTCTTGGAGCCCCTCATCCTCTCCTCTCCTCTTGTATAATAATCTCAAGATGCGCCGCAGCATCCACAAGGCGTCCATACTCCCGAGTCATGGACCCAGGAACCCTAGTCTTGAGTCCGTGTCTCAACTTGTTTTTGAACTCAAGGCAACGGCGTTCCTCAGACGCCACTAGCTCAGGTGCAAATCTAGACAAACTGGTAAATGCGGTCTCAAACTTGGCCACTGGTGTACTCAGCTGCCTGAGTTGACAGAACTGATCCCTCAACTTCTCCCTGACAGCAGGAGACAAAAACTTCTCCTGAAAGGCACCGACGAAAGCCTCCCAAGTCCCATCAATACGGCCTCGCACGAACTTCCACCACTGACCCGCATCTCCCTTCAACTGGAAAGACGCCAAGGTCACCTTCAAAGCCCCGTCTTCGATGCCAAGCATCTCAAACATCTTCGTCATCTATCAAGCCACTCATCAGCCTTTAGTGGCTCTTTGGGATCCCCCAAAAACTCATCCGGGTTAGACCGGAATAACTCCCTCTTTAGAAAAGAAGGCCCTGCCTCAGTCACATGGGCCTAGACTTGATTCTCAGCCTGAGAATGTCCATAGATTCCCTCAAAGCTCCTGCCATCTCGCGGGCTAAGGCGCCATGGCCTACTGACCTACTGGTTCGGCCACATTGACCTGACCAACACCCTCCTACTGCGCCAGAATCTCATCCGGTATAGGCATCTTCCACCTCCCAAGCCTACCTCGCCTACCACCATGTCCGTCCTGACATCCTAATAAAGGTAACGAAGAACATTAGCACATTTACAAATGTGCCGAAGCTATTTCACTCGCGTCCTAATGCATTGGACAACAGTAATTCATTCCATGTAAGCACATAATCACATAAGCACCTATGAATTTCATCTTCGGATAATGACAGTCTCGTGGCGTTGCTAGAGTTCCGGTTGGAAACAACATTGATCAAGTGCTTTTCCAACAAGACTCCTAGAAACCCAAGGATCCAATCAACATCCTAGAAACTAAATCCCACACCCAAGTAATCACGTAAGCATGTTATGACATAAGCACAAAACATTACATCTAAGTCTCTCTAACAAGCGAGACAAACCCAATGTGTCACTAACCACTTCCCACGTACCCAAAGTATTCAAACCCGGTACGCTCTGATACCAAGTTATAACGCCCTCAAAATAAATCCATAATCATACATCTATGATATAAGAAAGAGATATCATATTCCCAACATCAGAGTATTCTTACAAGAGATATTACATTTTGACAACAAAAGTAAATGCCCTATAGGCTTACAACTTTCCAAGTCAACACTTGGGTTCAACAAAATAGAGTTCTAACTCTTTACACAAAATAAGCCCTTGGCTTGATGTACATGTAATATACAAAGTAATCACAAAAGTAAGCCTTCAGCTTCTACAACCTCCCAAGCTACATCCTTGGAGGTGGCATATCACCTGCACCTGAAAATGATGTCCCATATAGGGTGAGCCAACGCCCAGTAGAGATATGCTAAACATAATATGAGCAATAACTAAAATATTAGCGTTTGATAAATGTTTAACTCATATAAACCAACTTATAACATATTCCAATTCCATGACAAATATGACCATGTTTCATTCCACTTTCCTTTACTTAACCAATTCAATTCATAAACATGGCTCAGAACCTGGCCAAACAATTCAATGAGACTATAACTTATATTAAAACACTTCCATACTTCACAATTCACATGAGACTGCGACTCATATTAAAACACTTCCAATACTTCAATTAATACACATATTTGCTGTATTAATGGAGTTCATCCCCTATCTCCTCCCAAACTGGTTTGAGAGTCCATCCCCTATCTCCTCTCAAACCATGGAGTACATCCCATATCTCCTCCCAAACAATATACATATACAATGTATTTAAACACTTATCATATACAATGATCAAGCAATGCACATATTCAATGTGTTATTCCATCCGTCATATTCAATGACATAACCAATTGATTAGTTTTAATTCAGCTAATCATCGTGCAATGTCTACAACAATCAAGACTATCCTGCACCGATAGCCCAAGGCAATTATTTCTAAACAGATAATAAATGCGTAAACAGATAAATTATCAACAATTTCAAAGCTGAGGGATTAATCAATCCAACTCCACCATTCATTCTCATAACTTCTCAATTTCATTATTTCCAAACCAATTTCATTATCTCATGGTAAATGTCATTAATTTCACAAATGACCCAATTAATCCCAACTAAGATATTTTCCCATTTTTCTCAATATTGACTCAAAGGTCCAAATATCATCAATAGACCTCAATAACTTCATTTTAAGGCTCAAATACACATATATAGTTCAATGGAACACAAAAACCCCTCTTTACACATGTTAAGGTTTGAAACCCTAACTCCCAAACTTTCCCAACTACAACATTAAATCAAAATAACTACAAGTTTATGTCAAAAATCATAAATATGAGTAGTTATCCCTACCTCAAAGTTTGAAGCCCAAAGGGAAAGATGAAGAAACTCAAGATGCTCCAAATCAACACTTTTTTGGATCCAAAGACAGCCCAAGCCAAACTCTACCTTTTATACAAAGGAACCAAGGTAGAAACACTCTAGAACTAGATGGATTCTTAGAGAGAGAGAGTGTGTAGAGAGAGAGAGGCTGCCAAAATTAGGGTTTTGAAAAGTTAGAGAGAGAGAGAAAGTTGAAAAAGTGATTTAAAGTGACCCAGTTGCGATCTGATATACGTATGACCAGCTCGAGCGAAGAATAGGACGCTCGAGCGTCAGACACAAAAACTTAACCCGCTTGAGCACAAAAGAACCCGCTTGAGTGTAGATTACACTCCACCAGTACTTTTACAGACTTCAAACACCCGCTCGAGTGTCAGATACCCGCTCGAGCGCGACCCGCTCGAGCGTAAGGAAATCCGCTCGAGCGTGAAAAAACACACCTGCAGTATTTTTGTAGACGCACAAAATGCTGAAAGGATGCAAACTCTGCTCGAGCGCAAAGGGACCCGCTCGAGCGGATCATCAAAAATTTGGGCAACAAGAATAGAGACCAAAGCTCACCCAACCTGTTCGGAACATGCGCAAGACATTTCTAAACTCAACTTCAAAGAGTTAAAGGACGGAAATGTAATACAAACAACAACAATCATCCACGAAACCGAGTCTGGAATACAATAAAGAATGAGAGGAAAACCGGGATCGCTATACAAACTCCCCTTACAATTACTCTCCAAATTTTCCCTTAAGCATTATACTCCTCCTGACATGGCCTCTTCTCGCCGTCCTCTCAGTCTCTTCCTTGACCTTAACAATTTCCCAATCGAGATTACCAGCTCCTTTAAGGTACGACAGAGTGCCCCTGCCCCTATTCTCAGCTTTCCTGCATTGCTAGTTGAGCAACTGGTGGCAGTGCAGTCTGATATTGATGTCAACAACTACACATTGAAGTCCTGTATGGAAACTGTGACCATGGCCTACAATTTGTCCCACCGGCTGTAATTAAACACCCAACTCTCTCTGCTCCAGAGTATGTACAAGGATGTTCGAGCAGAGATTAGCAATTTGAAGAAACAAAACAAGAAGTTAAAATGACAGGCGACATCTACAGCCCGATTCGGAGCTCCTTGGTGCTCCTCATTTGATGGCTGACGGGGAGTAATTTCTTTCAGAAGCTCTGCCAATACTGAGGTAGAGTCTTCAAAGGCCTCCAGAGAGTGAAGATGTGGCGAGTCGATTGACAGTAGAGTCGAATGACGAAGTTACCTGCCAATGAAGTCGGTTATCTTTGTCGCCGGGCTACTACCGGAATCCGAGAAAAAGTCTCTTTGTTTTTTTGTTTTTGCTTTTTTTTTTTTTTTTTGTTTTTTTTTTTTTTTTTTCTGTTTCCGCTTAGGAAGGAGCACCAATGCTTCAGATGATTTTCCCCTTTTTGTTGTTTTTGGAATTTTCTTCTCTTTTTTCTGTGTAATGCTGTAACCGCCATGGGGGGCTTCACCTTAAATTTCAATAAATGAGTTTCGTTTTGTTTGCACATCATGGCGTAAATGACACAATACTTGAACATGAAAACATTTTGTTTAAACTTGAATCTGAGAATGATTGAAATGGGTTTTGAATTGGACATTAAGCCCTCAACTGATTAGAAATTAAAAAAACGACTCAATAAAAAACAAAGCAAAAGCAATCGAAACACACCTATGTACACTTGCTGGAATATAAAGGACACAAAACTTCATCGTGGGCGCGATGATAAACATAGCGGGCGCAACACTCGCGGGCGTCCTGTAGAATATCAGGGGGGCGACACTCGCGGGCACTGTTTAGAATATGGAGGGCACGATGTTGAAAAAGAAGATCCAAAACAAAAAAACATTGCTGGCCAACGACCCGGAAAACCTGCCAACTGAAGGGTTCTGTTATAAAGATTACACACTTTTTCGAAGAGTCATTGACAATGTAAATGGAGACTTTTGAAAATACGAGAGAAAGATAGAAAACCTGACTTGACTGTGCCCCTAGTTTATCACTTTGACTATTTTTTTTGGTTTTTTTGTAAAAAGGTTTTGATCAACATAAGAATTAGATTAGTATGCTTGTTCACTCTCTGTTTTGAAATCATGTAAGCCAAGCTATGAGCACTGAACATTTTCCCATTTTGGTCCAAATAATGGTCTAGTTTTGTAAAAAATGGAATAATTTTTGAGAAGATCAATCAACTTCATTAAAAATCCTTAAAATTTGTTTTCGCAAATGGCCACTACCCGACCGACATGAAATGAACTCTTGAGATGCACAACCTCAAATTAGATAACCCAAGCATGATATATTGTAGTACCACTAAATCTGTCTTGCAATTGAACCTGTTATGAAGGAGGAATAGAACAACTAAATCGAACGGAGATTAGCCAATCAAACATGGATAGGATAGCCGAGTCGAATAAAGATACACAATTCAAATATGGACGGGATGAGTTGAAAATGGTTGGGGCCGAACTTCGAGATGAAGCTACCTATGTATCTCAAAGATAGGAATCAGGCTTTACGTAGTTCACGGGGATAAGGGTCACTCGGGGTATTAACACTCTCATTTTGTGCTCTAACTTTTGCCAAAGCCATCCTTTCAGGTTTTCAACCTTGCGAACTTTCTTTCAATTTTTTCATTTTTTTCAATTTTTTTTTTTTGCTCTAACTTTTGCTTGGATTGTCTTTCCAAGTTTCGGCCCAACGAGCCTCTCAAGGACAGTACTTTTTTTAGCTTGTCCATGTTGATTGTGAGAATTTAAAACCATCCAAATCCATGAGAACAACTACTCTTCCTGACCAGATAGACTTGATGATGTAGGAACCGGTCTAATTGGGTGTGAATTTGCCCTTAAGATCGTGAATAGGAGTTCGATTGTCGTTCAACATAAAATCTTCTTCTCTCAAATTATGGGTTTTGACTTTCTTTTCGTCCTCTATTAGCTTGAGAAATGACCTGGTTTGAATATCTAATCCCATCCAACCTTATTGCCCCCTAGTTCTGGGGTTGTTTCCAATTTGGCTATGCAAGCCTCATATTCTAGTTGATTATTGGACACTCAGAATCAAAGTTTGAAAGCTAGAGGGGTGTAGACGTCCCCGAATGCCCCGGGAGGGAATGATGCCCCCGTTCCGTTCGTCTTGGGCTCACTACAGTTCAAGGACTCTAATTGTCACGGTTCGTAATCTGAACCAAAGAGTCCAAATCCGGCAAATCGTTTTGAGAAAACAGATTTTTGAAAGAAGTGCCAAACATGAACTGCTTTGCCAGATACAGAGTCGCCACCTAAATATTTTATTTTTGGAAAATTTAGGAAACCCTGACTCGTTGCCTAAGGCCACGTGTCCGTCATCACCAAAGTTGCCTCGGCTCGGGAACTTGGGTACGATTGGGGAAGTTCACTTCGTGAGCACCCCCGCTCGCCCGATCAAAGATCGGCCTCTACTAACCATGATATCTAGTTTTGAAAACATTATGCGTTCTTATTCCGGTTATTAGCCTAGATTTACTATGTGATGCGCACAGCATACAAGTATAGACTGGATCGCTTGAATTGGAACAAAACATTTCATGCTTGTTTTTGAAAGATGGTTTGCTACCCGCAAGTAGGCTTAAAATGTAGATTTTGCCACCCTCAGGTGGGCTTAGAAAAGATGGTTTTGCCACTATCTAGTGGGCTTAAAAACTCACGGTCAATGCATTGTTCCAATCCAAATTGCCCAACCTTCACCCACAGGCATTCAGGCAGTTATATCACATAAGCAAATAGCCTCATGGTAAGCATGCTATCATGGCAGTCACTCACACATATGCAAGGATGCTAAAGCATAAAAACTTACCGAGTACTCCAAGCCAAAACAGAAGCTAATTAGAAATCATGCATGATCCTAACTGTACAGAAATGCCTAATGCAACACATGCAAAAATGCAACTATAACAGGCTCGGCTGTTCTAAACATGGCATATGGAATGCTACAGCTAACATGTATTCAACTTGGAATTGAAATACAAATGCAGTTAGTATGATGCGCCGAGCCCGGTGCATGCAAGACAGATGAATGAATGCAAACATGCTATCATACTGTATGCTAATTGAAACATGCCCTAATTTAACCATCATAAGCTGGTAAATAAAAGAGAGAAAGACGTGGGGTTGGAAGACATACATCACACGCACGCACACTTAATACAACATTGCCCTCGCTCGGAGGGTCCAAAAGAATAATATACAGTCCCCAAATAAATACAGTCCGAATAAGTACAAAACCCTAATTAATTAACAAATTAAACTAGGAAAGCTGTAAATTGGCATGCAAGCCAGGGACTGCCTCGACTCTATTCCGGATGATGGATGATGCATGTTTGAGCTGCTTTGCGCAGAAATCCACTGCGATGCCCCAATTAGCCTCTGTTTGCCATTGATGCCGGAATGCTGTGCGAGGCTTTTGAAAGCCGTTGATTTCTGATTTGCTGCAACAGAGAGCAGGAAATGGGCATGGTAATGTATTTTCACATATGTATGCTTAACTACTCTACAGGGAGCGTAGTCCTCAATCCTCGTGCCACCAATCACGCATATCGATGCATGATGGCCGGGGAGTCGAATTGCACGACTTAATATGAAATGAATGCACACGTAAACACAACAATACCTAAACTCCATCATGGATAATCCGGAGTGTCGGTGACTGGGAATTGAGACACGTTCCGTCACTCGGAGTACGAAACGTCCCTCGTTTCCCGTGCTCGGGCTAACTCCTATCCCAAACATAATGCAATATGCATGACGTGCATGAATGCAACTAAGATACGACCTAACATGCACAATGCTATGAAATGGCATACACGATGCATGAGGTAACATGGCATACACAATGCTCTAACATGCAACCTAGCATACACAATGCTATGAAATGAAATGGAATACGCAATGCATGATGGATTTACACCAACACAAGTGGACCTCAGCCACACTCACATAGGAGGCCATAAGATGGAAATGAGACACTCGAGATGCGTGCACACATGCACGCAAACCGAGGACCGAACCTAAGGCACGAATGCCACTCTACCAAAGCATGGTAAGGCATGGAATATGGCATACAAACATGCAAATTTCAGCACTAAAACATGATGCTAAACAGCCCCGAAACATGGCAATATGGCACCCGATGCATGAGATAAAACCCGAAACTCAAAATTAGGCACATGGAATGACTTATAGCTATACGAAGCATGCATTATTTGAACATGAAGCATGAAGACAGAGTCAAGGCAGTCCCAAAACATGAACTTTTCCAGTTTAGAGTGTGGCCAAAAAGTGCTAGCAAGATGGCTTAAATTAGCATGCGATTTTGACTATCAAACATGGTTTACATGGAAAGTGTATGAAGCAGGTAATAACTCATCAAACCAGCAAAAATTAGTGAACTAAACATGCCAAAATATGCCCAAATACACATGGAAAGGCAGCCAACACATGCACAAATGAGGGGCTCCTTTAGAGGGCCATGCAAGGAGTTATTAGGCACATACAAGATAGACATGTGGCAGCCCCAAATAAACTTTGAAAATCAAATATGATAGTCTCAAAACTCACCAAATTGGCCCCAAAATCAGTCCACAAAGTATGCAAGATAGGGCCTCTTTGGAAGGTCAAAATGGCCACCAAACAAGTCAAGGTGAGAGGGGGTCACCCCCCTCTATTTTGGAAGCTCAAAACAGTGGCCAAGCCACTGAAAATCCACTGGATTTCAGTGGCTAGAAGGCCGAACGAAGCATGCAACAAGGGCTAGGATGTAAGGCTCAAAATGGGAGGCAACCAAGCATACAAGATAGCATATGACCTCAAACAAAAATGGAACCTTAATAAAACATGAAGATGATGTCAAAACAAGAATTTTTTCAGTTTACAACAAGTCTCGAAAGTGAACACAAGTAGGGCTAATCAATCATGCAAAAATGACCATAAAAGAGAGAATAGAGATAAGGGACAGCAGCCGGCCCCAAATGGCAAGGAGCCCTTCAATAAAGTTGAATAGGAGCTCAAAACATGGCACTTTACAGTTTACATTAATACACGAAAACAAACAAAAGTGAGGCCAAACTATTATGCAAGAAAAAGGCCAAAAGAGGGACAAAGAAGCAAGTGATAGCTTCTGGCCTCAAACAGAGGAGAGCCCTTCAACAATGTTGAAGAGGGGCTTGAAACAAGCCACTTTACAGTTTATAATCAAGTCTAAAAAAGCTCACAAATAAGCCTAAAATACTATGCAAAAATAGGCCTAAAAGAGGGTTTAAATACAAAGGGTAAGAAGGAAGCCTCAAACAGGGAAAGGCCCTTAATAAAACATGAAAAAGAGCTCAAAATAAGACTATTTACAGTTTGGGTCAGAGCCCAAAAATGTAAGCAACAAAGGCTAAGATTGCATGCCAAAATAGGAACAAAAAGAGGGAAATGAAGCTTACCCTTGTAGCACAAAGCTCCAGCAGCTTTTGGTTGAAGAAATGATGCTCCTAAGCTCTGAAAAATAGCATCAAGTTGCTGGAATGGAGTATGGAGGTTGTAGGCTTGGAGGTGGTGTAGAAATGGTGTAGGAGCAAGGTGGTTTTGAGGCTTGGAATGGAGGGAGAGGGAGAGTTAATGCAAGAGGCTCAAATGAATTTTTCTAACCCTCAAAACACAGCTGAGGGTGCTGGTTATATAGGCAAAGGAGTGGAGAAAAGGGGAGGAGATTCAAATTTAAATTTCCCCCCCAAAAGTTCCCCCATCGGATACAGAATCTGGGAGGGAAAGGAGGGTGTATCTGTAAGGAACATGGTGTGGGGAACAAGGCCAGCCAGTTTCTGGGAGCTCAGGTGGCCGGCCGGCCACCTCCCTTGGCCGGCCGGCCAAGGTCAAAAGGGTCAATGAGAATTAGTGGCCGGACACCCCATATTTGGTGGCCTCCCTTGTGTGCACAATACAACCATGTGGTCAAAAACCCAGAAAAAGTGAGCCAGGAGAGAGAAAACCCAACTTTTTAGAGGGCTTCAAAAGGGTCAAGATGAATTGATGGCCGGCCATGACATATTGGTGGCCTCCCAGGTGTGTACAACACAAATATGTGGTTGAGGGTCCAAGAAAGTGGCCCGGGGGTGGTCAACATCAGCTTTCTAGCGAGAAAAACGGGCGACGGAGAGCGTTGAAGGAATAAAGCTGGTCCTCAGAACAATTGCTGGCCTCCCACCCTTCTACGACCTTCATAACAATGAAAATAAGGTCCCTGCCAAAAAAGAACTCAAACCGATGCAAATCGAAGGTTCGGGGGCCGAAACACGCAGCCCAGGGCCCCGAAAACTGACTGTTAAGCACCGGAGGTGGTGTTCGACCACGAAGTTGGTCTCTCGGACCACAGTGTCCTCAAAAGGGAGAAAATAAGATGCATGCCAAAAATTGGAGAAAAACGGAGGTGGTTAAGCAGTCCCGAACCGAGGCACACGGCCGACGGCTCCGAAAACCGGGAACCGGGCTCCGAAATGGGAAAAATGGCCTACGACCACGAAACGTAGCCTACGGCCACCGAGAGATGATCTACGAGACCTCTCCCTCCCTTCGGGAAGGAAAAATGGAGAAAAACGGAGCCTGGTTCGCAAACCGAGGCAAGGCACAGAAAAAGCCCGAAAGTTCGGAGGCAAGGCTCGCAGCCGAGACTCTGAAACCTCTGAACAAGCACGACATGCAACATCACCGAGCGCTCAGTTGGTGACGTCTGAGCCTTAAGGTCGGTCAAAAATGGGGTGTCTACAGTTGCCCCTCTTTGACAGAACTCGAAAGTCATAAGTGACGGGAGTGAATGTCAAAGCCCAGAGACGACCCATTTTTGACAAGGCCGAAGACTTAGACAAACAGACAAGATAAACCAAAATGCGCCCGCAGGCAAGCCCGCAGGCGAAGAGGCAAAATGCAAAGCGATATGCATAAAGTCAGATGTAACTCAATGATCATGCAAATGCAGCAACCTATAATGAAGCAAGTATTCACAAATAGATGCAACAGTTTTAAGCAAGGATGCAAAGCAAACAACTACATTTCATGTAGTTAAGAATGCGGAGAATTGTTCAATTCCCACGGCGTCTCACACGGAGAAGATACGATACCTGCGCGGTTCGTCTGGTCGCACCAGCCTCAAATGAGCCGTACATACAATATCGTGCCTGAAAAAATGAAAAAACTTAACAAGCACAATATATTTATCAACATATTTTCAATGTGATATCGAGCGTAGACAAATGCGGTGTTGATGGGTGAGTGCATCGCAATGCGGGAAGCAACGTGCGTGACAACGCGAGTTTAAACATGGAGGCATGATAATACCAAGGAAATGTGCATAACAATGCAAGCATATGCATGAGAATGCAAGTGATGTGCATATCAATGCAAAACAAGTGTAAACTAGGATGCACGTTTGTTGCAAAACAACGAGCGAAGAAATGCGCGTTTCGGCGAGGGTGACTCGATCGCAACCTCCGGTTCACCTCCCCCGGAAGGGTCACAACATATTCAAAAGGATACGTCTTCCTTTTGATGAGTACTGATGAGACACGCATCGAGAGTTGAAGTTGAAGTTCCGGCGGAGCGATTTCGCGACGGAAAGTGCACTTCCCTTGTACTTTTTCAGGTCCCGGGGACTCCAATCATCACCAAAATTTGCAGGGAGCTTGAAGACCATGTTGGGAAGGCTGCCGGCCATGTATGGTCTAAGAGGGAGGCTGCCAGCCAGGGGTAAGGGAGTGGGGTGGCCGGCCTGCCAGAAAAGGTG
The DNA here is from genome assembly GCA_030407325.1 of Camellia japonica. Taxonomy (NCBI): domain Eukaryota; kingdom Viridiplantae; phylum Streptophyta; class Magnoliopsida; order Ericales; family Theaceae; genus Camellia; species Camellia japonica. The sequence goes on along the minus strand of JAPPVO010000017.1, from coordinate 94,694,792 downwards.
GCCGGCCGGCCACCTAGCCCAGATTCGGGGCAGTTTTGTCTTTTCACTCTCTTTTCTTTAAATATACTCATCCAAACACTTTGTGCTCACAAGTGCAGCTCCAAAAACATCCTTTCTACCTTCCCAAACCATTTTCTCTCTCAGATCTGCGCTCTATACGCGTTTTCCAACGCCCCACGCAAGTTGTTTTCGCGAAATCTTTCAGTTTTCGTCACTTTGGACCGATTAAATTTTGATTTCGGAGCTTCTTTTCTCATTTTCGCCACTTGAGGTGAGTTTGTCTCAATATTTGGAAAATTTTCTGATGGTGGTGCTTGATGATGATGAAGGAAATGGAACCAAACTTGAGAAAATCAAAGAGATGGAGGTGGATATATGTTCTTCTGCCTCAAAACAAAATGTTCTAACTCTTGAGGGAGAGGGAGAGAGATGTATGCATGCAAGGGTGTCTTGCCAAAAAAATGTGTGAAAAGTGTAGCCTTAAGTGATTAAGTTCCCTTGCACAAAAAAAATATCCCCCGAAATCAGATCTTTTGGGGGATACAGCTATACAGCTGTGAAACACACCTCCTAAGGAGCATGGCTGGCCATCTACTTTTGCTCAGGTGGCCGGCCGGCCACCTCCCCTGGCCGGCGGCCAAGGTCAAAAATGCAATGAGATTTGTGGCCGGCCACCCACATTGGTGGCCTCCCATGTGTGCAACAAACCCTGTGGTTAAAACCGAAAAAACCAGGAGAGAAAACAACCAACTTTTAGAGGGTTCAAAAGGCAAAAAATTGATGGCCGGCCATGACATTTGGTGGCCTCCCAGTGTGTACAACACAAATATGTGGTTTTGGCTCAAGAAAATGGCCCGGGTGGTTCAACATTAGCTTTCCAGGAGAAAAACGGGCGCGGGGGGCGTTGAAGAGATAAAGCTGGTTCTGAGACAATTGCTGCCCCCCACCCTTCCTGACTTCCATATGAAAAAAAGGTCCTGCCAAAAAGAACAAACCGATGCAAAACGAATGTCGGGGCCAAACACGCAGCGGGCCCGAAAAATAGCTGTTAAGCACCGAAGTGGTTCGGCCACGAAGTGGTTCTGACCCCAAGTGTCCCTCAAAGGGAGAAATAGATGCATGCCAAAAACCGGAGGAACGGAGTGGTTAGACGGTCCCGAACCGAGGCACACGGCCGACGGCTCCGAAAACCGGGAACCGGGCTCCGAAATGGGAAAATGGCCTACGGCACGAAAGTAGCCCACGGCCACTAGAGATAGTCTACGGGACCTCTCCTCCCCTCGGAAGAGAAAAAGGAGAAAACCGAGCTGGTTCGCAAACCGAAGCAAGGCACAGAAAGGCGGAAGTCGGAGGCAGGGCGCAGCCGGACTCTGAACTCTGAACGAGCACAATATGCAACATCACCGAGCGCTTAATCGGTGACTCTGAGTCTTAAGGTCGGTCAAAAATGGGGTGTCTACAATTATGAGTCAGGAATTTATAAGGTTGTTGCCACCAAGGGTTGGCAGTCCTCTGTTTTAGACATGATGGACATGGGTGATGTAATTTATATGCTCGGATGTACGATCTTTAGGGATTGTTCTGGGAGAATTATTGATTTGTCTTTGATGACTTACATAAGGAATATCCTAAAATGATTCTGGATGCAAAATTTCAAACCTATTGACTTACCTATCGGTAAAAGCTAGAGCCTCAATTATTGAGTGAATTCTTCAATTGTCTCTGGGAGAAACAGACGACCTATATTCTTTGATCTTTGGCTGTGGGAGCTTGAAATACACTATGTAAGTGTATTCGGTATTATGGGTGCTATCTTTTGTAAATGGTCAATTGAGTAGTTTAGACATTGACTTTGCCCATTAGACAGTGGATAGAATGCTCTACTAGTAGTGTATAAATTTGCCCTATATAAGATTCAATGCGCTAGTTGGGCGCATCTTGAATCAACGTAAATTGGTCACAAAAATATCTTTAGAGAGGTAATTGCGCAAGAGGTAGTGATCTTAAACCACTTCATGTGAGGTGCACATGGTGGAGTCTGTTGTATATGCTTATTGCAAAAGGTGTTGATAAAGCTTATGTTTGGAATCTAGAATTGCGCAAATTTGGTTGTGTTTTTTCAATCGATCACTTATTTTTGTGAGATTATGGGATATTGATGCTATTATGGTTTGTGTCATAATGATGTCAGCAGGTAAGATTGGCTCACTCACACAAGCAATTGGCCTTGGCACTTGGGAACGAGTAAGGATAAGACTAGTGGTATTTTATTTGGAGCCAAGAGAGGCTTAAATTATCCACTATGTATGTCGCCTTGGCTGCAACCAAGATGTGGGTGGGTGTTAAAAACCAAGCATGGATGTTAGTACCCACTTTCCATATTATGCCTGTTATGATTAGCCAGATGCGAGATCTCATTTGGCACTTGAAAGACGATTAAATAGAGAATTCGAGTTAGATGCTAGAAAGTGACTAGACTAGGATTTGTACAGTATATCGAGTATGATGTCACTCTTTGGAAGAGTTACTCCACCATAGCATGTATTCCTACTATATATGCTTGGCAATCGAGTAATGAGGTGAGAGAATGGATCTTTGTTTCCTCACCGTGTGAGTCTTATATGTCATTATTGATATGACTTTCACTTATGTACATTTTTGTGACCTTTGACGATGTCATAAGGTAAAGAGTTAATGTTCTGCTACTTTGGTATGCTGCTTATGGTCATGTATGATTCGGCCTTAAGGGACATCATTGGGAAAGTATTCAATCCCAAACTAAATGGCATGAGGGTGAAGGGAAGATCATCTAGCATTATACCACTGTTGTATATTCATTGCCGGGAACTCACATCGCTCTGTATGAGAGGCGGATTAAGTGTGAATATATTGCAAGAATTGAAAAGGTCAAACATGCTCTTTTGAGAGATTAGAGATGTTTTTTGGACCAGTATAATTAGATGTGTCTAGGGTATATGAGACATTATTTTTATCTTCGAGTTGATATATCTATGTTGGCACTTTTTGAGTTTCTAGCATAAAGCTCCCACATGCAAGTGTTGTCAGCGGTCACACGGTCCATTGGCTAGTATGATCACATTTTATGGATAGATTGAGATAAAAGAAGCGAGGTGTCATGCCAACGCATGTTCGAGTGAGAGATATTGAAAATTGGATCAGGTTTAGAACCCATGGTGGCGTGACCCAAGACCCATAAAGAGAGACTCAGTCAAAGTGAACTTGGATTAACTTATGTTACGGATAAGTGTGATTAACCTACTATCTCATCTGTTGAGAAGATAGAGTTGTGGGTGATTATAACTCTCCCACATAATATACGTATTATATTTGGAAGAGTACCAATTTAATCGTATGAGTAATCAATATCTCTCTCTCTCTCTCTCTCCTAGACTCTCTATTCTTTCTCTCTCCATAGAAACACAGATTAGCCTTTGCACTGTGAATAGTGTGGGTAGTTCTTTAGTAGTTCTACTCCACTGTTGGGAATTATTCGAAGATATCATTGGAGGCACATGATTCATGGATTCGATGAGCGTAAAAAGTATATCTGAATCCATTTATTTCCGCTGTGTATTATTTTTATTTTTTCAATAAACAAAAATAAATAGTCCATAGTTGCAAACACCTACCAAGCTCATCATATCTTCTCCACTCAACCAACACCCATCACCTTCCCCTTTTACTACACCTATAGTGGTAGCCACCACTACAATTTGGATCTTGACTTAGTTAATTGGGTATGCGTATGTATATAATGTATGTGTGTCTATAGTGATAAAGAGAAGATGAAGCATGATGGTGGTTGCCATGGTAGAGAATGATAAACATAGATTTTAATTTCTGGGTTAACTTTATTTGAGTTAAGAGAATGATAGACATAGATTTTAGAAGAATAATGAAACAAAAATGAAAGGAAAAGATAGAGAAATGATTAAGATAAGGTAGAAAGAGAGGGAAGCATTTATAAAGAGAATCAACTTCTCTGGTTTTCAAAATCTTGGAAAGAAGAAAAAGAGGGTAATGAATTATCCAGTGTGGTTGAGAAGGAAATATTTTGGTTTTAGGGTTGTGCAACACACACTCTATTGAAACAAACGGTTTTGTCCGAAATTGCGCTTTGGTATAAAGTTCAAGTGGTTTAATTGTTACGAATGAAATTATAGGGGGCTCCGTGTCTTTGGGGTAAACCACATGGAGTTAAAGTGTAATTTACCTTTTAAAATATTATATATATATATATATATATATTTATAATACTTACTTTCATTTCATAAAATATAATTTTTATAAGGATAAATTACACTTTGGCCTTTTTTTGTTTGTTTGTTTGGTTACTTACTTTCACTTTAACATTTAAAGTTTATTTTTTCTCACTCTGATTCTTCATGTTTCGAGTTTTTTCAGTTTACTATTAAAGCTAATTTTTATTCAAAATTAGACAAAATATGCAACAATAACTCTCACATGACATAAAAATATAAGAAAATAATAAACAAATCCACTTTTTAAACCCACTTTCTAGACCAAGTGATGTGTGAAGAAGATTTTTTTTTTTTTTTTTGATCAGCAAAGAAAAGAGCTTTATTAATGAATTAGAAGGATTACATCAAAAAAGAAGGGGAGAGGGGAAACAGAAGTTGGAGAGGAACCAACGACCATCCCACTGAAGAAACAATACAACCAGCAGAAATGTATACTGAACACAAGCACACTGCATCATCAGGCAGAGCAGAAGCACACAGAAAACAGCAGAACACAAGCACACTGCATCATCAAGCAGAACACAAGCACACAAGCACACTGCATCATCAACTAGCACTGATATGAAAAGGAGCCAGCATCATCATCACTGTAAGACCTCTATATGATTATCCCAGACAATACACATCCAGACCCAACCCAGCAGAGAACCAGCAGAACAGATCAACCCAGCAGCTTCACAGCCAACCCAGCTTCACTCCACCCTGCATTCAGCCAAGTATCAAGCAGAAACAACCCAGTGCACACACAACAGACCAACATGTCGCAGCAGATTGGCCAACAGATCAGATCAAACTCTACTGATACACCTTCTAATCAATCAGGTTACATTCACAAGCAGCAACATAGCACATTCGAAGGGAGCACAACAGACCAGACTGCTACATACTAACTGCATACACCACCAGACTGCATACCAAGGGAGCACATCAGACCAGACTGCTACATACCAACTGCATACACCACCAGACTGCATACCCATCTGCATACAACTGGGACAGCAACAAACATGCCAAGGGAGCACCACTGGAGCCAAAAGTAACAGATTTACCTAACACCAACATTACAACTCCAAGGACAGATTTACCTTACATCAGCAGAGCCAATGGCAGTTCTCCAAATCCACCGAAAACAAAGGCCATGTTGGAAACCTACATACCTCAATCCAACCCAGAACACCACCCCAAACACCAAACCAAAACTGAAAAACTACCATCATTAAGCACATATAGATATAGCAGAGCAAAACTGTGTGCTTTAGATAGAAATCAGCAGAAAGCAGCAGCAATCAGCAGAGTGAACATTTAGAGACTGCAGAGCAGAAACAAAATTGAAACACAGGAGCAGTCACACTTGACAAGCTTTGCTTTCCAAAAAGTTCTGAGGCATAGGTTGAGTCCAACCACTGCAGGCCACTGTAGACCACAGAGCAGCAAGCAAAAGGAGACTGCTGCTGTACAGCACCACCACAGCAGACCCAGACTGATATGTTGCATACCACCACAGTAGCAAAGACCAGCCAAAGAAGAGCATCAGTAGCAGATCCAGATCCAGATGAGTTGACTTCCCCAATTGATATTTGAATCAATCTCAAGGATGAGACCCTTTTTTATTAGCTCACCCATACAAACTAGCACCCTTAAATATGTTGACTCACCCATTTGATATTTGCAACGATCTCATGAATGGAGTATGTACATCCCAGCACATAATATTTCACCCAAATGGCCACTCTAATTTTTATTGCCTCACACAGATCATCAATATCAGGTTGAGTCCTATTGAAAATGCAGTCATTTCTATATCTCCATAGAGACCACATCACAGAGATGAAAATAGCTCTCCAAACTTGCTTTGCCTTTTTCCTGGACTTCCAGCCCAACCGCCAATGCATCAGGTCATCAAACGACCCTGGAATAGCCCACTGAATTCCCCACCAGACCATGATTTTAGACCAAACATTCCACGAAAAGGGACAGAACAGAAGGAGATGATTGGCATTTTCCTCTTCAGCTTTACACAGCGCACATTCAGACCCTGTGAGGACTGCTATTCTGCTGAGGAATGAGCAGGTTTTCAGTCTACCCTTCCAAGCTAGCCAGGTAATGAATTGAGCCTTAGGGGGTGCAAAGTTCTTCCACACTAGATCTGATAAACTATGAAGAGGGCCAAGACTTTGCACACACCAATCGTAGGTATCTCCAACTTTAAACAACCCAGACTGCTGAGCCTTCCAAGTAATGGAGTCCTTCTGACCACTGAGCAGGCAAGGCCCCGAACCCAACATATTTTGCAGCCGAAGCACCTCGTCCGCCTCCCAGCCAAGGAGGGGTCTTCTAAAATTAAAGCACCAATTATTAGTGTTGTCCCGACAAGCAAACTGCAACTTCAAAGTGATCTCTTTGTCCACAGCCAGTTGGTACAGCCTAGGGAATTGAGATTTTAGGTTCTTATCAACCAATCATCTTTTTGACACACTACTAGGTCTGAAAAGTGGGTCTAATTTTTGGGTCTGAATAGCAATACTTAAAAAATATTATTATATTAAGTTTGAGTTTGTATCGGAGATGTGAATTACATATAATAAAATATTTTTATATTATGTGACAGTTATTGTGACATTTTCTATTTAATGAATCTAAATTAGTTTTAAAAGTAAGTTAAAAAAAAACTTAAAATATGAACAACAAAAAATGAAAAAAAAAAATATATATATATATATATAAAGAGGGTAGAGTGTAATTTACCCTTTTTTTTATAAAGGATTAACTTTTTAACATGTACCTGAAAACACATCAAGGATGGATTGGTCAGTGAGCCAGTACTAGGTTTTGGCATCTAGCACGAGCTTCTTTCATTTTTGTAGAAGCATGCCAAAATATTATGCTTCTTCCTTCTTTCTTCTGTAATGTTTTTCTTCTGTAATGTTTTATTGATACTAATAAAATATTTTTCCTTTGTCTGTTGATTAAAAAAAATCAAATTTGTCAAATCATAATAATTATACTAATGTTAAATTATTTCTTGGGCCGACCCTATTGAGAAAATTAGGAAAATTTGGTAAAAAATCCAATTTAAAGATAGTACAAAACATTAAATTCAAGGTAAAATTTTATTTGGTAATACAGATATGCCAAAAATTCGCTGGCAGCCGGTGGCGGTGACCAGCGGCAGCAAGTGGTTGTGGTGAGGTGAAAAAATGTGTAATATTCAACAAATGGGGTAAAATGAGTGACATGTGTTATATTTCAACAAATAGGTAGTTTGATGAATTTCAATAGATAGAAAAATAGACTTGGTAAATTTCAGTAGATGGACAAATTGAGTGATTCAAGAAATAGACAAGATAGGTTGATTTTAACAAATAGTTATACTTTTAGACAAATTGTATCATTTTAGCCAAAGAGATTATAATTTAGGCCTAATGACCCAAAAAATTAAGAAATAGACTCATTGCCTATGTGTTTTGTTATGATGCATTAAAATTAGCATTGTTTGTTCTGTTCATTGAACTTCATCAATAAAAACTCATCTTTTTGGACAATAAAAAAATTGAGTTTTATTAAGTCAGAAAAGATGGGTGATACAAGTTTAGAATGTTAATACCCTAAACTAGGTTGCCCCCGTTGATTTGAATTTGTTTATGAAAAAATCATCAAGTCACTACAAAAATTTAAAGTCTTAGAGACTGAAATTTAGGGACAAAATTATTTTTTAGAGACCAAATAATTTTGTTGCGAAAAGTGTCGTCATTATATTTTGAACAACAAAAATTGGACATTAGTGATGAATTATTATCCTTTTGGGACCAAATTTTTTGTCTCAAAAAATAAACCACTTGAGACCAAATTATTTTGTCCCTAAAAGGCAATTTATTAATGATATTTTCAAAATTTTATCGGTAAATGCCATGTTTTTTTACTTTTCAGGATGACTTTTTAACGACTATCTTCATGACGATGGAAATTGGTCCCTTAATGTCTTTTGCAACAAAATTTTTACCTTTAGAGACCAAAACATTTTATCTCTAAAATTCTTATATGTTGTAGTGAGTGAATTATCTTTGGCAAATGCATAATTTTTCATCCTTCAACCCAAACAACCTCAAAACTGGTGGGTTAATTAAATATTTTGACAGTTTCAAACTAAAAATTTAAATGAATTAAGTGGGTTAGAATTACTAAATGGGAAAAAAAAAAATAATGATGTTATTCAAAATCAAATTTCACAAATTAATATACAAAGAAATCAAATTAATGATATTGAAAATCATATTTTTCACTTTCCAAGTCTCTCTCAATGTATTCTGCTTTCTTGTATTTTTAATTTCATATTTTCAATGAATTTTTTACTTTTCTTATAAAAAAATTAAAAAAAAAATTATGAAGAAAATATGTGACAAAAATAAAGAATAGGTGTCATGACTAATAGTATTCGAGTGAGAAAGAGATTGTGGGCTCATCTGTAAATTAACTTTTTAATAACTTTCTCACTTTTTACAAAATATATTGGTGAATCAACTGATCATGTTATGCTTCATTGCCCTTTTGTCTGGAGAACCTGGCCTGCTATTGTTTTTGGTGGGGGTCTTCAGTGGGCTATTCCTAGTTCTATTGAAGATTTGCTTCTATGGTAGTTGGGTTGGAAGTTTAAGAAGAAAGTAAACCAGATTTGGAGGGTTTTACCATCAGCTATAATGTGGTCTGTGTGGAGCTATAGGAATGACTGTGTTTTCAATTCAGTTCAGCCTAATCTTCTAGATCTATGTGACTGTATCAAGGTGAGAGTGGCAATCTGGATGAGAGCTCATTTCAGTGGTGCATCATTCTCTGTCCATGATGTTGTTTTTAATTTTAAGCAAATTAGGAGGTGTATTGGGTCCTCTTGATTCTAAAGGTGGTAGAGTGGAGGTGCTTGCAGGATCCCTGGACTGCTGCTAGTGTGATGGCTGTTTTGATTGCTGCTTAGTTTAGTTGGAGAGATATTCTGAAAGGTGTGACACAGGGGAGTTTGATCTGCTGCTGTATGGAGGCCTACTGTTGTTTAGTTACTGTTTGCTGCCTTTGTTTGTTTGCTGTCAGCTGCTATGTGTAGTCTGGTATGTCTCAGGGCGTTTTGTTCTACCTGCTGCTGTATTTTGTTTGTTGCTGTAGTTGTATTGTTGATCTGCATGGTGGTTTTGTCTAAATCTGAGCATGGTGGATTAGATTAGCGTGGTGGTTTGGAGTGTAGTTTATACCCTGCTATGTTGCAGTGTTTGCTATTCATCTGTTAGTTTTGCAATATTGGCTGAGTTGATCCTGGGAGTGGGAGTATGTTGGTACTTGTTAGGATTCCAGAAAGCAGCAAAGTGTTTTGTCAGAACATTGTAGAGAACTAAAGGGGTTTGGACTGAGAATATTGGCTTGTGAAGAGCCCATTTATTATGGATCAACAAGCTTGGTGTGAGAAAGAGTAAGATTGGTCTGGGGGGATAACAAGCAAGCCACAAGTGCATGCCTAGTCAATGAAGATAATTTTGATTTTGGAGCTTATAATTGGTCTGTTTATCTTGTTGCCAATGAAAGCTGTTTGGTGAAGATTCTAAGTACTTTTGGCATCTTAGAGAGCTCAATTGATCTGTTAAACGAAGCATTTCTGATCTGCTGCTTGATGAATGGCTGAATGTCAGTTGGAAGGCTGAATAGCTGAATGGCTGCATGTTTGTGCTGCCCTGTCCTAGTTCAATGGCTTCATCTAGTCTGCTAGAATGCTATGCTTAGGTGCTAGATGAATGAATGGCTATGCTATGTTTGAATGGCTAGGCTCTGGCTGTGTGTGTTGGCTATGCTATGCTTGAATGGCTATGCGTAGGTACTAGATGAATGATCTGTTCTGGTCTATCTGGGTTGGGTGGCTGAATGGCCGAATAATGGCTACTTGAATGTCTGTGTTGGTCTGTGTGTTGATCAAAGCAGAAACTTTGATTCTTCAAGAAGAAGCATGAAGCAGCTAGCTGCAACTGATTGCTGGCTATATGGTTTGTATCAGGTTGCTGAGATGTTATTCAACTTCTAAGTTTGCACTGGTGGAGGTCTGTTGGGACTATGAGGAGGTCTGTTGGTCTGTTAAGCTGCTCTGCTACTGTGACAAGCTTGGCCTTAGTCTTAAGCTGGACTCATTTGTGGCTGGAGTTGTGATATCAACCACTGATTTTGTGCAGCATACTTTAGACCAGGTCTTATTTTGCCTTGCTGCTGCTGCTTTTTGTTGTTTGGTCTGGGGGCTTTTTGCAACAGTTCTTATTTTGTTAAGGTGCTAATTAATGGTAGGTTATGCTTAGGTGCTAGTAAATGGTAGGGGTATAGTGTGGGTTGGTTTGTCCTAGTTGAATGGCTGAATGTCTGTTGGTTGGCCTCTTATCAAGTCTGGGGGTGCTAGCAAATGATAGGATGGGCTTTTTAGTACCAACCTAGTTGGGATGATTTAACTCATTGTGATACTTTTGCTCTCCTCTTTTCTCTATTGATATAATTTGCTTTGTACTTTGTACTTGTTTATTCCATCAATAAAGTTTTTTTTTTTTTTTTGCCGATCATAAAAAAAAAAATTTAAAAAAAAACAATAAAAAAAAATGAGTTAGCCTTTTATATTATTTTTTTTTTACTTTTTAATTATTTAAATCAATTATCAAACATGACGCTTATGTAAACAAGTCACTACAAGAATTCACACTTTTAGCAACAAAAATTTTGGTCGCTAAAAGTCAATTTTTGGTCGGCAAAAGTTATCCGCGACCAATTTTTTTGGTCGCTAGTTTGGTCGCCAATTGAGGGTCGGCAAAAGTAATTCGCGACCAAAATTTTCGTTGGTCGGCAAAAGTTGGATTTGCCGACTAAATTTTTTGTCGCTAAATATTTAATTACCGCGAGTAATTCATTTTGTCGCGAAAACACTTTGGTCACGAAAAGTCGCCTTTTGCCGACCAAATTTCTTAGTCGCCAAATGACACATTTCGCGACCAAAAAGTTTGGTCACCAATTGTGACATTTCGCGACCAAAAATTTTGGTCGCCAATTGTGACATTCTGCGACCAAAATTAATTTGGCCGCCAATTGTTACTTTTCGCGACCAAAACTGTTGGTCGGCAAAAGTGAGTTTCCACGACCAACAAAAAAATTTTTGCGACTAAAACTCTTGGTCGGCAATTGTCATTTTTTGCGAAAAAAAATAATTTATTTGTCGCGACTAATAAATTGGTCGCCAAAGCAGAAAAACAATACACCTGTAATTCCTAATAATTCATTCAATCCATAATAAACCTATAATTTTAAAGCATCATTCAAATTAACTGAATCATTAACATTCGACACAATACATAATTCATTAACATTCGACACAATACAACTATTCTAAGTTTTCATTTCATATTCGACACAATACATTAAGTTGCCTTGATAGCCAATCAAAAAGATCCACTAAGTTTTAATTCATTAACTATTCGACACAATACATAATTCATATTCTAAGTTTTAATCCACTAAGTTGCCTTGATAGCCAATCAAAAAGATCCTTGCGCCCTTCCGTGCCAAGCTTCGCATCCATCAAAGCAGTAGTGATGTAAGGCACCTAATAAAGAAACAGAATTGAAAAATTTATCAGAGAAGCATGATAGTGGCAGCGTGGGAATTCTCAAGGCAAAAGAACTAGTACGAAACTAGCCTTTAAAAGAAAAAAAGAAAAGAAAAATGAAAATAAATAAAGCAACCTAAATTGCATTTTAGACTAACAGCAAAAACACCAACCACTGAGGAATTTTCTCAAGGCTTCCACAATTTCATCGTGCAGTCTTCGCTATATTTAGCGACAAGGTTTCTGTGGGAGTGATGTGTGATACCAATTACATCCTTCTCATGGACCTGCCAAATAATTAAGAAATAATAAGAGCACTTTCAAGCTAGAAATATTGGATTTCTGCATAATGCAAGCCAAATTAGTAAATAAATATAACTAACAATTAATACCACACCCTGTTTATAAAACTAAGAATGAATCAAACTTCAAAACATAATTGCCGATTCTTGTAATGTAGAGATTGTGGCACTTGCTTCGCCTCCGAAAAAATAAAAGATTACCTTCATTAGATGCTCCAGTTTACCAGACTGGTAGCTAAAGCAGTACATATTTCTGCACAAAATTTATAAATCGTTAAGAGTTAATAACGAATCCCATAAATGTAGCAATTCTAAGCATAAAAATTGTTATCACAGAAGCATGTGGTTCTCAGTAAGACATCAAGGCATTCAATTCAAGGAAAAGTTAAGTAGGCTAGTATTTACAGCTCAGCTGTTCCAACGCAATAAGCTTATTTTATAATCAAATCCAATAAAGATGAACTGGAAGATTGAAATAGGCTTCCAAACAACAAAACCCATTGCCACCACATTAAAGAGATGAACAAGAAGACAGGGAACCAACAGAACAAAAGGAATGCGTTACTGTATCCATTGCATTTCATAGACATAGCATGGTCAAGGAGAGGATGATTTGTAGCATCTCATTTCCTAAAATAAAATTCCAAAAATTCACCATTTTCTGTAGACATGGAACAAGAGAAAGGAGATTGATTTATGGCATCTCTTTTCAACATCCAAAGCTAATTGTCTTAACCTATATGTGTATATATATATATCAATAAACATATTCATAATACATATATTAGTGAAGTGGTAGGGTTTGGATTACCAGAATTAGGAGAGACAGGGTGAGAGAGACAGTGTGGATTTGGAGTGGTCACAGGTCCATATTCCAAATGCAAGAGAGACACTGCAAGTTTCACTTGCAGAGCAACCTAGTGAGGCTCCAGAAAAACATTAGATAATAGACATTGAAATAGTCTTGCTCTTAGGTAAGGTAACAGTTCCAAGATGAAATGATGAATCAATCACTAAGACTTTCACAACTCGTGTCGTGAATAACAGAAACATAAAGTCAAAAATTAATAAATAAAATTTTAACAACTCAGAAAGCATATCATCAGCAGCATTCAGTAAAGACAGCTTAATAACATTATTGGCACATGAATGATACAAATGTAACTGAGAAAAATTGTTGCAAAAAAATTAGAAGACAAAGGTAAAAACCACGAGAAAGCTAATAGAGTTAACATGAGGATGACAGCAAGATAGACCTGTGCATGAGTGATGTAGAACTTTAGCCGATTCATTTCACTGGCAATTCTCTCCAAAAGCATGCTTTGAGCCTCCCTGGGATTTGTTCCATTTTCAGTGTGTTGGAAAGAGATTCCATTGCTTAAATGATCCTTTTCTGCAGAATTTAGATCTCCATTGGACAAATCAGCGAGCATACTAGGCAGCTCCTTTATCAGTTTCTCAACCTGCATTTCAAAAAATCAAATGAAGATATTAAAAAGTGACCATAACTCATTGCAATAAACCAACAGAATCCCACTGTTGCTGGAACAAAGCCTAAAGGTTGCAAATGCAAATGAAAGCATGTTTTCTTTTAAAGTATCCAATTTATACAGGGTTGCACCCCCTTTGGCTCCTTCTAATAATTTTTTTAACTTTTAGAAGGAAAAAAAAAATAGAGAGAGAAGGCTCTTCTGATTTTTAAGAAACTGTAGGTTGAACCAAAAAGAAATAAAAATTAAAAGAAGAAAACTTGAATTACAAATATCAGATATCTCATTTGTAATTAGGAAACTAGTAGCTAAAACCTTCAACTCAACTTAGCCTATCACAATTAATTGGCTTTGTTGTATTGAGTTTCTCAACTATCATAAACGAAAACCATAGTAAGATTAAGAATTTCATTTGTCCACAGTGAAAGCAATGCCAAGGGACCAGAATCAATGTGGTTAAGATAGCAAGGAAAGAAATTTCAGCATATGGTTTAACTTAATATACAAATATTGGGAACAAGGATTTGTTAAATTGATTGTAAGTTTAGAATTATCTTCTTGGACCTTTGAACAAGCAAACACAATGAAAACCAAAACTAGAACAAGAAATCTCTTAATATGAACATACAAAGGTTTCCAAAATAGAACTCTACTTTTACTTGTTAAAATGATACAAGATCATAAAGGCAACAGTCTATTTAACTGCGGAGAATAATAAAATCGAAGGATTTCCAAACTTGAGCTAAGATTACCCATTTTTAAGGCCATAACTATAGAAATCCTATGAACCCAAATTCAACTTTGGTTAGTTCTCCGAGCAAAAACACTAAAATCACCAGAATGTTTCAGGTTGTATCCAAAACTTCAACTTAAATGCAAAAATTAAGTCAATTGTGTATTAATAAAAGTCTAATTCATCATAATTTCTGAAGTTTTGTTCTTACATTTTCTCAAAAACCAAACAGACAACAAAGTGAAAGTAAAAGTAAAGATTCCAAATTTCTCAAAACAACAATTACAAGAACAACCTATGCTCTTGCTTCAGTGAGAAAACAGTCCATGAACTGAATGAATCGGAGTAGACATTCCCGTTTTCTCAAATCTCAATTACGAAACAATCCAAGATCTAAAAATATAGAGAATTGGAAGAATAAAAAATAACTACAAACACATGATGGTAAGTGGATCTGTGCTTGGTGCAACTGAATTTGCACTCCATACTTTCGCAATTACTTTTATCTTCTTTCCATTAATTTGCAGTTCCCCTATTAAACTCCTTCAATTTTCCCACATTATCTCACCAACCAAACACACCAAAACAGAAACCAAATCCGCATCCATGAAATGAATCTGAGTAGACATTCCCGTTTTCTCAAATTCCAATTACAAAATAATCTGAGATCTAAAAATCTAGCCTATTTGCACCTATATTTTCACAATTACTTTTAACTTTTTTCCACTAATTTACAATTCCACTAGAAATTCCATTTTCCCACATTTTCTCATCAAACAAACACCATAACAAAAAAAAAAAAAAACACATTATTCAAATCAAATCCACATCCATACCTTAGACACAACATGAAACGTATCAAGCAACAACTCCAAAACCTCCCTGGCCGCTGCCGCCTCCGTACGCTGCCTCAAGCCACTCTGCAGCGCCAAAAGCGATCCCTGAACAGCAGCCCGAAACACGACAATCTTCTCCCGGATCTCAGACAACGGAGCCCGCATTCTGACGACGGCAGCATCAACATCGACGAGCTTGGTGCTGAGATTGACGAAATCGGCATAATCGCGATTGATGAGTCGAGGAGCTAGTGCTTGAGGGAGGAGATGTGGGATTGGAGCTCGGATCGGAGGGTTTCGAAGGGGACGAAGGTACGGAGATCGGAGATGTAGGATTTGGAGTCGAAGGTGGGGAGGAAGGAGGATTGGTTGAACCAGAGAGGGTGGGAGTCGATGGGGTCGCCGAAGAGGTCAGTGGGGGGACCGAGGAGGGGGTGGAGATTGTAGATCCGCCATTGGCAGGTGTCGGAGGAGGATTTGAGGGCGGACAAGGCGTCAGCCACGGTGGCGGAGATTGAGAGAGATCTGAGAGGCGGCTTGCCTAGGCAGAGGTCAGCTACCTCGTATGCTAGCAAGCGAACTGTCATACAAAACTGAATATGGGGGGTTTTTTGAGAGAGAGAAAGAGAAGATGTGGAGGAGGATTCTTTGGTAGAGAGAGAGAGAGAGAGAGAAAGAAAGGCTGAGATTTGGCAGTGAGGCTTGGTAGAGAGAGTGGACACCGATTGAGAGAAAGAAAATTCAAATCCCGCCCCACTGAAAATCAAATTTCCCCCCAAGTTTTTGGCGACCAAACTCTCAAATTAGTCGCAAAAACAGGTTCTTTCGCCGACTAATTTTTTAGTCGCCAAATCTCAATCAACGGCAACTAAAATATTAGTCGCTAAAAGTAGTAATTTAGCGACTAATTTTTTTGGTTGCTGAAAATGAGTTTTCGTGACCAAATTTTTGGTCGCCAAAAATATGTGACTTTCCGCGACCAAATTTGTAGTTGGTCGGCAAAAGTATATCACTTTCTGCGACCAACATATTTTTTGGTCGCCAAAATATAACCTTCTGCGACCAATAATATTTCGTCGCCAAAAATAATGATCATTCGCGACTAATTAATATTTGGTCGCCAAATGTCATTTTTTTGCGATCAAAATTTTTTTGGTCAGCAAAAGTGGTCGCAAAATATGCAAATTCTTATAGTGAGTGTAACTTGATTTCTATATATATAGATAGAGGTGGATTGAATGTTTTGTCGGTGGGCTTACCATTCAATTCAGGAAAATGAGTGAGGGCACTAATTAGTGCTATCATTAATAATGTGGCAGTTACACACCCTTAACCTAAACTACTTTTGAACAAAATTGAAATTCTGTTCATTCCATGTCTGAAACGAAAATCTTCATCAACTTGATGAATAACCGTTAAAAAAAAAAAAAATTTTTTGTTGATAATAAAAATAAAAATAAAAAACCGTTAAGAGACACAACAATTAAATTTAAAACAAGAGAATGGAATCAGTCCATATGTGAAATAGAAAAAGATTATAAAAAAATAAAAAGTTAATTTTGATGCAGTCGGTGACAAAGAGAGGCAGATGGGATGTTTCCAAGCAACCTGAGTGTGGTCCCAAAACATTTTTCTCATTTCTCTCTCTCTCTCTCTCTCTCTCTCTCTCTCTCTTTATGCCTAACCCTAGCCCCTCGTCCCCTTTAAATACCCAAAGCATATGTAAAATCAAAAAACCGGCTTTAAGAGTTATATATATTTATATGAGAGAGATTGATTAAAGAAAACAGTGCAGGAGTAGGAGGAGCAATGGAGGATATGGCGCCAGGTTTTAGGTTCTACCCAACTGAGGAAGAGTTGGTTTCATTCTATCTGCAAAACAAGCTTCAAGGAAGACAAGACCTTGATCGGGTCATACCAGTGCTCTACATATATCACTACAACCCTTGGGATCTCCCACGTTTGTACTCTCATCTCATCTTGCTCTCTCCATCATTTCTCTTCTTCTTTTTTTTAATCAAGTTTCTAAGATGGGTTTTCTGATAGTTTCTCAATTTTCAACTGTCTTTCATCTTTCACCTTTTCACCTAATGGATGTTTGATCATTATGGTCTTGATTGAAGTTATTACAATCTTAAAATTACTTGCCTTACTTTCTGTAATGTGCTGTTGTGTTGTGGCACTGGCAGCTCATTTTTAATCGTTACGTTTCAAATTATTATTATTTTATTTTTATTTTTATTTTTATACATTTAATAAATTTACACCATCTTCACTTGGATCCTTCTAGTTCAATTTCTTGACTACTTCAAAGATTGGTTTGTTTCAATTCAGCTTGTTTTTTAAACTTTGTTTTCACTTTCTTTTTTGGGTAACATCTAATTATTAAATTGCTTCATTTGGATCCTCTTGTTCAATTTCTTGACTACTTTTAAGATAGATAAGCTTTGTTGTTTCATCTATTATCTATTCTCATAGCATGAACATCTTTTTTGTTGTTTTTTTTTTAGATTTATGTCATGGTGCCTCATCAAGATGTCAAGAAGATAAAGAAAATAGTAATTCAATCCTTACAAGCCAGTTTACACATCCATATATATATATATATATATATTATGAAAAATTAAGAGTATCCAACCTTTACCCAATTAGGTTAAAGATCCCGAGTTTTGATTTTCGTTTATTTCATTTCTCAACATTAAAAAGTCAAGCACAAGTCTGGAAATTAAATTGTTGAGAAAAATTAAGATTACAACCCTAGTATGTAATTTATGTTAATTAAGCTAAGGTTTGGTCTTTGCTAAATTGTTGTATTTGGAACCAGAATTCGCAGGAGAGCGGTGTCGCAGAGACCCTGAGCAATGGTTTTTTTTTATTCCTAGACAAGAGAAAGAGGCCCGTGGAGGAAGACCAAACCGACTCACTACTTCTGGATATTGGAAAGCTGTTGGCTCTCCTGGTTATGTTTACTCTTCTCGTAACCGAGTTATTGGAATGAAGAAAACTATGGTTTTCTACAGAGGAAGAGCTCCCACAGGAAGAAAAACGGAATGGAAGATGAATGAGTACAGGGCCATTGAAGGAGAAGCATCATCAAGCAGTGCAATTCCGAAGGTGTGATTTGAATGTGATATATAAGAGCTCTTGCTTTGAACTTTATTTACTAATTTTCATAACAAACAAACTATGGCTAATTCTAGGGTTTCAAGTCTGCATTCCTAGGTCAGTACCCAGTTCATACGCTCGTAGCCTTGCTCTGGGATCCAGGTTAATAGATGGGGAGAATTTTGAAAAATATACCACTGTAACTTTTTAGTTAAAGTTTTAAAATGAACCAACATATTCGAATTTGATTCATTAAAAACTCATACAAGATGATTCCGTTAGGTAAACAAATCAAATTTAAACACATGAATTTTGAAAACTATTCCATTGTGTCCATATGACATAATAAAACTAGTTTAAAGAAATTTTGATAGAAAATAACATAGGAGTTCATCTACGTTGGTTCAACCTACTTGAATTTTGATTCATTAAAAATTCATTCCGAGATCAGCTCATTATGCTAACAAACCAAACTTAAAACACAAAGATTTTGAAAATTATATATTGCGACTTTATAGTTGAAGTTGTAAAACTAGTTTAGGATAATTTTGATAGAAATGAACATAGGGGAGATTATTTGATTCTAAAACAGTAAAATTAATTAAGCTATTTGAGTTTAATTCGCTAAAAATTCGTTCGAAAACAACTTTGGTGCTGTTTGGTTTTGTTTTCAAAACATGATTTGGGTCAAAAAATAAAAAAATTTGTTTGGTTAACAAACTTTTAAAATACAACTCAAAACACAATTTTCTCTCTCCTTTCTCCTTTTTATTTTTTATTATTAATAAATTAATCAATCATTTTTTCTCTATCCTCTCTACTCTCTCCTCTCTTATTCTTTCACATTCTACATATCAATCAATCAAATTTTCTCACATACATCAATTCAACTAAAATAAAAAAAAATTACATATCAACTCAAAACTATTTTCAAAACTCAAAACCAAATAAATTTTCAACTTTCAAAACTCAACTCATTTCAAAAACTAAACCAAACGGACCCTTTATATTTATAAATTAAGTTTAAACACAAAAATTTTGAATTATACAATTGTGACCTATTCGATTTTATTCATTAAAACTCGTGCGAAATGAGCTTCTTAAGTAAGCAAATCAAACTTGAATACACGAATTTTGAAAACTACACCATTGTGTCCATATAGTTGAAGTTTTAAAACTAGTTTACCGTAATTTTCATAGAAAATAACATAGGAGTTCATCTAGAGTTCAATTACGTTGGTTTGTTTTACAAACTTACTTGAATTTGATTCATTAAAAACATATTCAAGATCAGTTCGTTATGTAAACAAACTACACTTAAACACAAGAATTTTGAAAATTATACCATGACCTCATAGTTGAAATTTTAAAACTAGTTTATAGTAATTTTGATAGAAATGAGCATAGGGGAGTTTATTTGATTCTAAGATTGTAAAACTAATTAAGCTACTTAAATTTAATTCTTTAAAAACTTGTTTAAAATCTACTTTATGAAAACAAATAAGCTTAAACACGAATTTTTTTTTGAAAACCTTGTGACCTTACAGTTGAAGTTTTAAAACTGGTTTATGGTACTTTCGATAGAAAAGAACATAGGAGTTTATCTGGTTTTAAGATTGTTAAATGAATCAAGCTACTCAAATTTGATTCATTAAAATTTGTTTGAGATTTTGCTTAAATAAGCCAAACTTAAACATACAATTTTAAAAGCTATACTATTGTGACTTTATAGTTGAAGTTTTAAAACTAGTTTATGGTAATTTTGATAGAAAAGAGCATAGGAGTTTATCTAGTTTTAAGACTCTAAAACGGACTTAAGCTACTTGAATTTGATTAATTAAAAACTCGTTCGAAATTGATTCATTATGTAAATAAACTAAACTTAAATACATAAATTTTGAAAACTATACCATTGTGACCTTATAGTTGAAGTTTTAAAACCAGGTTAAGGTAATTTTGACAGAAAAGAGCATAGGAGTTTATGTAGTTCTAAGATTGTAAAATGAGCCAAACTCGTTAGCATATGAACTGTTTAAAACTATATCATTGTGACCTTATAGTTGAAGTTTTAAAACTAGGTTATCGTAATTTTGATAGAAAAGAAAGCCTGCATGTTTAGCATACATAGGATTTTATTTATAGTTCTAATATTGGTAAAATAAACCAAGCTACTCAAATTTGATCTATTAAAAACTCATTTAAGATTGATTCCTTATGTAAATATATTTTAAATCTAGTTAATTTTTTAAGCTTGATTTGAACTTGGCTTAATAAACTTATATGCACTATAAATTATTATTATTATTATTATTATTATTATTATTATTATTAATCTCAAGCTCGATTTGAATAAAGTTCATTTGATGTTGGCTCAAGAAACAAATAAATCAGAGTTAAACACAATTTTAAAGGTGAATAAATTTTCAAACCTAATTTAAACAATCTCATACTTGACTAGTTTACAACCATTGCATTTGGTTTAAATCATATTACAACAGGCCTTACGTTTGCTTCTAGTCAGGTACACCAATATGCGTTTTTGATCAGCAAGTACACCAATATGTTGAAACCTAATATTAATAATAATGGTAAAGAAATATAGTAACAATTACATGGTTATTACAACTCATGGTTGTTGCAACTCCTTTCAAGAGTTCTCTACCTTATTTCTTTTGATCTTAATTATGTTTTTGCAGTTAAGACAAGAGTTTAGTTTGTGCAGAGTGTACAAAAAATCAAAAAATTTGCATGCATTTGGTAGACGACCATCTCCAGAAGTGCCAGTGACAAGCCAAGAGGCAATGGTTCACCAAGTTATAGCTCATCATGGTACTGAGGCAACAACATCTCATCAGAACCGTCCAACCATGGAGAGAACAGGCTCACCAGAGTCCTCCTTCGATGAAGATCATCCTAATCCTTCTAGCACTGTGAGAAGTGATAACTTGGATATGGATATTGGCAATGAGCCTTTGTGGGATTGGGAACATCTTAATTGGTTTTAAAACAAACGGTCAAATGAAGATGGCAGCATATTCTTTAATTTGCTCCTCATGAATATCAATGCCACAAACCTCACTCTTATGCTAGTTAATCTTTAGTCCAGACATTATCTCAAAGCACCTCAAAATTCTTTCAATATTAAGCACCTCCTCCTTTTTTGCCTCACAAAACAATATTGTGTCATCTGCAAACTGTAAGTGGGTGATGCTTAGATCATTTGAACCAACAGTTGCACCTTTAATCAACCCCATCTGTGTTGTTGTTGTTGTGTTGGTTGGTCTGTCTTCTCGTTGGTCTCTCACCAACTTCGGAGGTGCTAACAAGTGATAGGATGGGTTCTTTGGTGCCAACCTCGTTGGGATGATTTAGTCCATTGTGTTGCTTTTACACTTTTCTTTTCTTTATTGATGTAATTCGCTTTGTACTTTGTACGTGTTTATTCTATCAATAAAGTTCTTTTTTTTCCAATCAAAAAAAGAGATCTAAATTATCCAATAAAATTGAGACCATGAGCCAGTATTTTTTTTTTTCTTTCTTTTGGGTAGGTAAAACCTATTTCTAGATTTTGATTCATGTCTACATTTTACTAAAGCTTGAAAATCTTTGAGTTGCTCTATTGCAGTTGGTAGGATTCGGAGAATATGTTGTTGCTACATTGGTTTTTGTTTCTTGTGTTTGTTCTTCGGTTGGCATCTCACCAACTCTCAATGTTGTGCTTGTAGCTGATTGAGTTTGTTTTCGATACCAACCTAATTAGGATTGATTAGCTTTTCTATGATCTATTGTGCACTTGTCTTTTCTTTATTAATGTATTTTCTCAATGTTCTCTATACATTGATTTTCATCAATAAAATTACTTTTTTCGTTGTTAAAAAAAAAAAACAAAAAAAAAAAAAGCCTATTGTTGTATGTGTCGAAAATTTATGAAGACTACATATAGTACAACTTGACAATGTCACCATAAGAAATTAAGATTTTAGTGACAAAAATTTATGGACAAAATCACTTTTTATAGACAAAGTTGGACATTTAGTAATGAACTACTAACCTTGTGAGACAAAAAGTTTTGTCTAAAAAATAAATTTTTTTGGAACCCAAGTTATCTTGTCCCTAAAGTGCATTTTCAAAATTTTGTCCCTAAAAACTCACTTTTTAACTTTCTATCAACTATTCTCGCGACAACTGAAATTAATACTTAAATATTTTATTTATTTATTTATTTATTTTGTAACAAAATTTATACTTTTAGACACAAAAAAACACTTAATCTCTAAAGCTCTTATATGTTATAGTGCCAATTAATATCTTTTACTAATCATAGATGACTATTGACTATTGACTATCGACTATCCACTATCAACTATCCACTATGTTATTTATTTCTAAGGGGCGCTTTATGTATTATTGAAGGTACACGGGGATCAAATATATTCTTCGCTTTCGTACTCCTTTCGTCCAACCTTTGCATTACTTCAAGCGGTGTTGTACAATCTGGAAGTACAATGACAGTGAGCTACCCGGCGGGTGCGTTGCCAGAGAACCCTTCTGACGGTCAAGTTAGCACCCTCAGAGAAAGAGAAGAGAGACTAAAGCAAGGATATGTTAGTGTAAGGAGAAAATTGCAGACATTTTGCATAAAGGTGTCGTATGGCTTATATAATTTGTGCGCGCACTACCTTACTTGCCCTTTCTTGGACATGTGGATGTACTATCCTCTCTTTATCTTACACACGTGTGTGTCAATACTGCCAAACAACATTAACAAAACCTCCAAATGGTATTGACACGTATGGACAACATGTGTAGACACCCATTTTGACTGACCATAAGACTTGGGTGCTTTTTTTTTATCACCCGATACTGAAAATTGGAATATGCTATTTTATGAATTTCTCAACAGAAAAAGTCAAATTTAAGCTTTAATTTCCAACCTTACACCCATTTTAGCCAAATTCTTTTAGACATATTCAAAAATCATTTTTTGCATTTTTCTTGTCTGGAAAATTTAGCAGCTTTAAGAAAATTACTCTTCAAAAACTGAATGGGTTTTGGCTCTTCAAAATTGGCTCTTCAAAAAATAGGAAAGGGTGTTGGCTTTTCAAAATTGACTCTTCAAAAAATAAAAGGGTCTTAGCTCTTGGCTTATATATAGAAGATTATTAGAGCTATGAGGAGAGGTCTTAGTTTTGATGAAAAGAAAGTTTATTTTGTCAAAATTGAGAGAAAATGCAAAGTGAGATATACACCTCTTACCTTTCATTGATATTCCACTGATACACACTTTCCAAAATTCTATTAAAGCAAAAACTCAAAACTTCTTGCTGAGATTTTAAAACGTACTCAATAACCGTGAGGGTGTAAAGAAGAAACTTTGATAAATCAGAAAATCCACCATTTCCTTTAAAGTATCCTCCAGTGATAAATAGTAACCCTGTCGATGAATAGTACCTTCGGCGATGAATAGTGATCGCAGATGAAAAAATGTCTAATAAAATGAGTAATGACCAATAAGGGTGAACAGTACTTGCTACAATGAATAGTACTGTTGGTGATGAATAGTACTTCGTTGGCTAAATAGTACTCCCTTAAAATAAGTTTTATTGTGCAAAACAAAGCAATCAACGGTGAACAAAATAATTTTCGGTAGATGAATAGTGCTCTGCTGGATGAACAGTAACTGACGAATGAATAGTAACTTTTTAAAAAAAAAAAAAAATTCTCTTATTCGTATGATTTGTTAGTTTCAATTCATGTTGTAATAATCTCCCAATCCCATGTCTTTTTTATTTGATTTTGTAATTATTCTGTGTTGTAATAATTCCCAACCCCCGCTTCTTTCTATCCCTTTCTATGTATGTCTTCCAACCTCATTTATTTCTATCCCTTTTATTTACTCGCTTCCCAGATATGTACATAGCATCATATTTTCCTTTTCATCATATCCATGTTCTGCATCCAAATTTCATGCATCTAGATTCGGCTCATTTGCATCTGTGGGTTTAATAAATTCCTATGTAATTTTGTACACTATCTCATTTCTTAAGATGCTTCACATGTTATATATTAGAAGCCGAATATTTAGTTGCATTCATGAGTGAATTGCATTATGATTTTATATATAAGATCATGCATATTTCACTAACTTTGTTTTGTCTGTTCACCGGACATCAGAAAATATGTAAGTTGTTAGGCTTTAACATCCCCTTTTTGTGTGTTTTTCTTACTTTGTTTAGCATCCTATCATGTGGCTATTTGCTTATTTGATATATCTCTATAAAAGCTAGTGGATGGAGGTTGTGTTGTTCAATTTGAAATAATATCGATTTTTTTTATTTGTCAACTCAATTTCTATTGAGTTAAATGTTATTCAAATTCTTTCAAAATACATGAAATCAAGTTGTTCCAAAATGAATGACACAATTTACACTTGTTTGCTTTCACATAGTAGTTTTTAGAATTATTAATAATTGGAACATGAACATATAAAGTTAATAAAATTCATATAATAGTTTAGTAGAGGCCGATCTTTTGATCGAGTGAGCGGGGATACTCAATTAATGACCTTCTCCTCTTATACCTAAGGTTTCGAGCCAAACATCCTTGGTTACTACGAATAGTGGCCTTGCCACGAGTCACGGGTTTTCTATTTTTCCTAAAATATTAAGTGGCGACTTTGAGATCTAATGATATAGTCCATTTCTGGCAAAGGTTTTGCAATAAAATGGATTTTCTATAAAAGTTGCCAGATTTGGACTCCCATCTATGTTTCACATTGCACTCGTGAGACTAGATCAAAGAACTCGATGGTTCAAACTGTTTAACGCGCATGGGTACCCCCCGGGTTACAATTTCTGGCAATTCTACTAGAGACATTATGAAATCTTGACTTGAACTCCATGGTATGGCTTTTATTTTCAATTATATGTTCGTTGCATTGCATGCATTGGTGCACTTATAATCCCTTTGTTGCCCAGATATTGGTAGGAATACAGGCAAGCTTTTTGTGACACTATACCTATCTCCGCATTACTTTTGAGACCTTATATTAATACTTTTTAAGATCTGTCAAAAAGGTAGTTCCACTATCTTAGGTTATCGGATTTCGAAAAGAGGTCATATTGACACTTCCGACTTCTTAGGATCTTAACTGCTCATTAACTAAAGGGCTTTTTCGTGATGTCATCTTTACTTCAACCCCTAGAGTAAAGCTGACCTTGTACATATAGTGAGCTATAGCACCTTCCCAACTTATGACAGAATACTCTCCCATTACTCGGATGTATGGCACCATTTGTTCGAATAGTGAAGCTCTAGATCATTTTGAAGCTAGGACAAGGTAACCCTACCCCCTATAGGGGTGTTTGTTCTCTTTCCTACCATGTGCTATGAATGACAGTTTGTATAGAGGTTCTTAAATTTAAATCAGTGGTTCAGGCATATCAGTTTATGAGGTTAAGTTTAATTTTTCAGTGGGGCAAACAGTGATCAGTTGTGCAAACTAAGATGAAGCGCTGCTAGAATTTTGATTGAGGGTCTTGTTTTTTGTTTTCTTTTCTATTATCTTTTCTGTTTGCTAGGTAGTTGTAACACCATAGTTTCAGAAAAATATGATATCCTACAAAGTCTACCAATGTGAATCCCTAGAACTTGTGTGATATGAGACTGTTTCTATGATCAGGGAATGACCACCTGTTAGTTGCAAAAGCTTTATTTTGAACGCTGTGGATAGCCCGCACTTAAACTGGTAATTCAAGAAAGGTTTCAATTCAAGTTCTTAATCGAATGTTGAGTCCGAGTCTGTGGAGTCGGAGTCAAACTCAAGTTAGTCTAGTCAGCCAGAATCTGTTGATTTCTAGAGTGTTAACCTAGACATCTCTGTCCTATTTAGGTCTTCTTTGTTATTGTTGTTGTTGTTGTTTTTTTTTTTTTTTTTTTTTTTTTTTTTTTTTTTTTGAGTCTTTTTTCATCATTGAGTCGGAGTTTCTTTTTAATGAAAGTCCTGTAAATTTCGCCTACTTCTCTGTGTCTTTAGTTCATTGCATTAACCAAAATTTCAACAAAAAAAAAAAAAAAATCAAAACTTCAAAATTTCTCAGGCTTTGCAAAATTTGATCGATTTGGAGGAAGAGAGACGTGCTAAGCCCTTGATGGATGAGATCATTTCTATTAGTATGGGTACTAAGAAGAATCCTCGTTTGGTCCAGATTGGTTCTACATGGTCTTCAGAAAAACAGGAGTGATTAGTAGCTTTATTAAAAGATTTCAAAAAATATGTGATCCTATAAAGATATGTTTGGAATTGATCCTGAGATTGTACAACATAGAATTCTGCTCGACCTGAGGCCTAACCCCTCTAGCTTTCAAACTTTGATTCTGAGTGTCCAATAATCAACTAGAATATAAGGCTTGCATAGCCAAATTGGAAACAACCCCAGAACTAGGGTGTAGACACCCCATTTTTGACCGACCTTAAGACTCAGACGTCACCGATGGAGCACTTGGTGATGTTGCATATCGTGCTTGTTCCGAAGTTTCAGAGTCTCGGCTGCGAGCCTTGCCCCCAAACTTCCGGGCTTTTCTGTGCTTTGCCTCGGTTTGCGAACCAGGCTCGGTTTTCTCTGTTTCTCTTCCCAGAGGGAGGGAGAGGTCTCGTAGATCATTTCTCAGTGGCCGTGGGCTACATTTCGTGGTCGTAGGCCATTTTGCCCATTTCAGAGCCCGGTTCCCGGTTTTCAGAGCCGTCAGGCCGAGTGCCTCGGTTCGAGACCGCCTAACCACCTCCGTTTGCTCCGATTTTTGGCATGCATCTTATTTCCTCCCTTTTGAGGGACACTGTGGTCCGAGACCAACTTCGTGGTTGAACACCACTCCCGGTGCCTAACAATCAGTTTTCGGGGCCTTGGACTGCGCGTTTCGGCCCCCGAACCTTCATTTTGCATCGGTTTGCGTTCATTTTTGGCAGGGACCTCTGTTTCATCACCAGGAAGGTCGTAGAAGGATGGGAGGCCAATAATTGTTTCAGCAACCAGTTATATTCCTTCATCGCCCTCCGTCGCCCGTTTTTCTCACTCGAAAGCCAAGGTTGACCACCCTAAGGCCACTTTTTCCAGCTCTAAACCACATATTTGTGTTGTACACACCTGGGAGGCCACCAATATCATATGGTCGGCTAGTAATTGTGATTGACCCTTTTGAACCCCTCCTAAAGGTGGCATTTTCTCTCTCCTGCTTCACTGTTTCTAATTTTTGACCACAGGGTTGTGTTGAGCACACATGGGAGGCCACCAATTTGTGGTTGTCGGCCACTAATTGCACTTGGCCCTTTTGACCCCTGGCCGGCCGGCCATGGGAAGAGCCGGCCGGCCACCTAAACCCTAGCAAGCTGGCCGGCCATGATCCTCACTGTTGGTACATTACAAAAATGCCCTCCTTTTCCCCCCAGATTTTATATCCGGGGGGCCAACTTTTGGGGGGAAACTTGAATTGTTTTCCCCCCCATTTTCCCCCCTCTTTTCCCCCTCTTTTGCCTATATAACCAGAGCTCCAGCTGCATTTGAAAGGGTTACAAAAAATTGGTTTAGGCTCTTGCATTACACCTCTCTTCCTCCCTACTTCCAAGCACCAAAACCCTTCAAATCTCACACCCTTTCTACACCACCACCTAGCACCACACCACCACCTCCATTCCAGAAACTTGGAGCTGCTTTCCAGACCTGAGGAACACCATTTCTTGTGCCAAGAGGTTGTCAAAGATTGGTCTACAAGGGTGAGTCATTTTTCCCCTCTTTTGAGTTCATTTTTGCATGTTTTCTTAGCCATTCTTGCTTACATTTTTGGGCTCCGACCCTAACTGTAAAACATCATATTTTGAGGCTCTTTTCATGTTTGTTTAAGGGTCCTTCCCTGTTTAAGGTCCCTAGCCACCACTTGCCTCTTTACCTCTCTTGTATGCCTATTTCTTGTGTAGTATTTTAGGCCTATATTTAAACTGTTTTGAGGCATGTTGTAAACTGAAAAGTAGATTATTTTGAGCCATTCTTCAACATTGTTGAAGGGCTCATTACTGTTTGAGGCCTCCATCTGTCACTTGCCTTTATATCTCTCTTTTGGCCTTATTTTTGCATGATTTGTTAGCCTCTTGTGCTTCTGTTTTTGGGCTCTGGTCCGAACTATAAATAGCCTTATTTTGACCCCCTCTTCATGTTTCATTAAGGTTCTTTTACTTTTTGAGGCATCCTTCTTGTACTTTGTGTTTAAACCTCTTTTTAAGGCCTTATTTTGCATAGTATTTTAAGCATGCTTGTGCACTGTTTTGGGTTTGATAATCAACTGTAAAAGGTCATATTTTGGGCCCCTCTTCAACATTGTTGAAAGGCCCTCATCTGTTTGGGGTCGGCAGCCATCACTTCCTTCTTTGTTCCCCTTTTGGCTCATTTCTTGCATGAGAGTTTAGCTACACTTGTGTTTGTTTTTGTGGTTTTTCATAAACTTTAAAACATCATATTTTGGGCCCCTCTTCAACATTGTAGAAGGTCCCTTCTCTTTTTAAGGTCAGCAGCTGTTACTTGCTTCATTATCTGGCTTTCGGGGCCATTTTTGCATGCTAACTTAGCCCCATTTGTGTTCACTGTTTGGCCTTGCTTAAAACTGTAAATATATTTTTTTTGGGGCTTTCTTGATTCTGTCTTCACACTTCATGTTTAAATAATGCATGCATTGCATAGCCATAGGTCATTTCATGCGCCTAATTTCATGTTTCGGGAGTCATTTCATGCATCGGATGTCATTTTGCCATCTTTCGGGGCTGTTTTGCATCACTTATTGCCTCTGAAATTTGCATGCTAATATGCCATATTCCATGTTTTTCCATGTCTTGTTAGAGTGGCATTTCGGTGCCTTAGGGTCGGTCCTCGGTTTGCGTGCACGTGTACACGCATTTCGAGTGTCTCATTTTCATCTAATGGCCTCTTATGTGAGTGTGGATGAG
This sequence comes from Camellia japonica, assembly GCA_030407325.1. NCBI lineage: Eukaryota > Viridiplantae > Streptophyta > Magnoliopsida > Ericales > Theaceae > Camellia > Camellia japonica. Next base: position 94,665,444 of record JAPPVO010000017.1, on the reverse strand, counting down.
GTCCACTTGTGTTAGTGTAAGTCCATATCGCATTGTGTATGCCATTTCATTCTACAGCATTGTGTATGCTAGGTTGTATGTTAGCACATTGTGTATGCCATGTTACCTTGTGCATCGTATATGCCATTTCATAGCATGTTGCATGTTAGGTTGTATCTCAGTTGCATTTCATGCATGTCATGCATATTGCATTGTGTTCGGGATAGGGGTTAGCCCGAGCACGGGAAACGAGGTACGTTTCGTACTCCGAGTGACGGAACGTGTCTCAATTCCCCAGTCACCAACACTCCGGATTATCCATGATGGAGTTAGGTCTTAGTGGTGTTTTCATGTGCATTCATTCCATATTGAGTTGTGCAATTCAACTCCTCGGTCATCATGCATCGAGATGCGTGATTGGTGGCACGAGGATCGAGATATGCATACATATGTGAAAATACATTGCCATGCCCCTTTCTTGCTCTCTGTTGCAGCAAATCAAGAATCAGCAGCCTTCCGGAGCTTGGCACACATTCCAAAAACAATTGCAAACAGAGGCTAATTGGGGCATCACAATGGATTTCCGCGCAAAGGCAACCCGGATATACATCATTCATCATCTGAAGAAGAGTCAAGGCAGTCCCTGGCTTGCATGCCAGTTTATTGTTTTCTTAGTTAATTTGGTAATTAATTAGGATTTTTGTACATATTTGGACTGTATTATTTATTCAGACAGTACTATTCATTTGGGACTGTATATTATTCGGACCTCTGCGCGAGGGCATAATTGTAATAAGTGTGCGTGAGTGTGATGTATGTTTTCCAACCCCACGTCTTTCTTCCCATTTATTTACCAGCTTATGATGGTTAGATTATGGCATGTTTCAATTAGCATACAGTATGATAGCATGTTTGCATTCATTCATCTGTCTTGCATGCACCGGGCTCGGCGCATCATACTAACTGCATTTGTATTTCAATTCTAAGTTGAATACATGTTAGCTGTAGCATTCCATATGCCATGTTTAGAATAGCCGAGCCTGCTATAGTTACATTTTTGCATGTGTTGCATTAGGCATTTCTGTATATTTAGGATCATGCATGGATTTCTAATCGGTTTCTGTTTTGGCTTGGAGTACTCGGTGAGTCTTATGCTTTAGCATCCTTGCATGCGTGTAAATGACTGCCATGAATAGCATGCTTACCATGAGGCTAACTGCTTATGTGATATAACTGCCTTGAATGCCTGTGGGTGAAGGTTGGGTTATTTGGATTGGGACAAATCATCGACTGTGAGTTTTAAGCCCACTAGACAGTGGCAAAACCATGTTTTCTAAGCCCACCTGAGGGTGGCAAAATCTGCATTTTAAGCCTACTTGCGAGTAGCAAACCATCTTTCAAAAACAAACATGAAATGTTTTGTTCCAATTCAGGCGACCCGGTCTATACTTGTATGCTGTGCGCATCACATAGTAAATCTAGGCTAATAACCGGAATAAGAGCACACAATGTTTTCAAAACTAGATATCATGGTTAGTAGAGGCCGATCTTTTGATCGGGCGAGCGGGGGTGCTCACGAAGTGACCTTCCCCAATCGTACCCAAGTTCCTGAGCCGAGGCAACTTTGGTGATGACGGACATGTGGCCTTAGGCAATGAGTCAGGGTTTCCTAAATTTCCAAAAATAAAATATTTAGGTGGCGACTCTGTATCTGGCAAAGCAGTCCATGTTTGGCACTTCTTTCAAAAAAAATCTGTTTTCTCAAAACGATTTGCCGGATTTGGACTCTTTGGTTCATATTAAGAACCGTGACACAAATCGAGTTCGAGCTGTAGCGAGGTCCCCCGCGGACTTGTTACATAGGGGGCAATAAGGTTGGATGGGATTAGATATTCAAACCAGGTCATTTCTCAAGCCAATGGAGGGCGAAAAAAAAGTCAAAACCCAGAATTTGAGAGAAGAAGATTTTATGTTGAAGGAGAATCGAACTCCTATTCACGATCTTAAGGGCAAATTCACACCCAATTAGACGGGTTCCTACATCATCAAGTCTATCTGGTCAGGAAGAGTAGTCGTTCTCATGGATTTGGATGGTTTTAAATTCTCACAATCAACATGGACAAGCTGAAAAAAGTACTATCCTTGAGAGGCTCGTTGGGCCGAAACCTGGAAAGACAATCCAAGCAAAGTTAGAGCAAAAAAAAAAAAAAAAAAAAATTGAAAAAAATGAAAAAATTGAAAGAAAGTTCGCAAGGTTGAAAACCTGAAAGGATGGCTTTGGCAAAAGTTAGAGCACAAAAGGAGAGTGTTAATACCCCGAGTGACCCTTATCCCCGTGAACTACGTAAAGCCTGATTCCTATCTTTGAGATACATAGGAAGCTTCATCTTGAAGTTCGGCCCCAACCATTTTCAACTCATCCCGTCCATATTTGAATTGTGTATCTTTATTCGACTCGGCTATCCTATCCATGTTTGATTGGCTAATCTCCGTTCGATTTAGTTGTTCTATTCCTCCTTCATAACAGGTTCAATTGCAAGACAGATTTAGTAGTACTACAATATATCATGCTTGGGTTATCTAATGTAAGGTTGTGCATCTCAAGAGTTGATTTCATGTCGGTGAGTAGTGGCCATTTGCGAAAACAAATTTTAAGGATTTTTAATGAAGTTGATTGATCTTCTCAAAAATTATTCCATTTTTTACAAAACTAGACCATTATTTGGACCAAAATGGGAAAATGTTCAGTGCTCATAACTTGGCTTACATGATTTCAAAACAGAGAGTGGAACAAGCATACTAATCTAATTCTTATGTTGATCAAAACCTTTTTACAAAAAAATCAAAAAAATAGTCAAAATAATAAACTAGGGGCACAGTCAAGTCAGGTTTTCTATCTTTCTCTCGTATTTTCAAAAGTCTCCATTTACATTGTCAATCACTCTTCGGAAAAGTGCGTAATCTTTATAACTGAACCCTTCAGTTGGCAGGTTTTCTGGGTCGTTGGCTAGCATTGTTTTTTTGTTTTGGATCTTGTTTTTCAACATCGTTCCTCGATATTCTAAACAGTGCCCGCGAGTGTCGGCCCCCTGATATTCTACACGAGGCCGCGAGTGTTGTGCCCGCTATGTTTATCATCGCGCCCACGATGAAGTTTTGTGTCCTTTATATTCCAGCAAGTGTACATAGGTGTGTTTTGATTGCTTTTGCTTTGTTTTTTATTGAGTCGTTTTTTTAATTTCTAATCAGTTGAGGGCTTAATGTCCAATTCAAAACCCATTTCAATCATTCTCAGATTCAAGTTTAAACAAAATGTTTTCATGTTCAAGTACTGTGTCATTTACGCCATGATGTGCAAACAAAACGAAACTCATTTATTGAAATTCAAGGTGAAGCCCCCCACGGCGGTTACAACATTACACAGAAAAAAGAGAAGAAAATTCCAAAAACAACAAAAAAAGGGAAAATCATCTGAAGCATTGGTGCTCCTTCCTAAGCGGAAACAGAAAATATAAAAAAAAAAAAAAAAAAAGCAAAAACAAAAAAACAAAGAGACTTTTTCTCGAATTCCGGTAGTAGCCCGGCGACAAAGATAACCGACTTCATTGGCAGGCAACTTCGTCATTCGACTCTACTGTCAATCGCCTCACCACATCTTCACTCTCTGGAGGCCTTTAAAGACTCTACCTCAGTATTGGCAGAGCTTCTGAAAGAAATTACTCCCCGTCAGTCGTCAAATGAAGAGCACCAAGGAGCTCCGAATCCGGCTGTAGATGTCGCCTGTCATTTCAACTTCTTGTTTTGTTTCTTCAAATTGCTAATCTCTGCTCGAGCATCCTTGTACATACTCTGGAGCAGAGAGAGTTGGGTGTTTAATTACAGCCGGTGGGACAAATTGTAGGCCATGGTCACAGTTTCCATACAGGACTTCAATGTGTAGTTGTTGACATCAATATCAGACTGCGCTGCCACTAGTTGCTCGACTAGCCATGCATGAAAGCTGAGAATAGGGGCAGGGGCACTCTGTCGTACCTTAAAGGAGCTGGTAATCTCGATTGGGAAATTGTTAAGGTCGAGGAAGAGACTAAGAGGACGGCGAGAAGAGGCCATGTCAGGAGGAGTATAATGCTGAAGGGAAAATTTGGAGAGTAATGGTAAGGGGAGTTTGTATAGCGATCCCGGTTTTCCTCTCATTATTTATTGTATTCCGGACTCGGTTCCGTGGATGATTGTTGTTGTCTGTATTACATTTCCGTCCTTTAACTCTTGAAGTTGAGTTTAGAAATGTCTTGCACGTGTTCCAAACAGGTTGGGTAAGCTTTGGTCTCTATTCTTGTTGCCTAGATTTTTGATGATCCGCTCGAGCGGGTCCCTTTGCGCTCGAGTGGAGTTTGCATCCTTTCAGCATTTTGTGCGTCTGGAAAAATACTGCAGGTGTTTTTTCAAGCTCGAGCGGATTTCCTTACGCTCGAGCAGGTCGCACTCGAGCGGGTATCTGACGCTCGAGCGGGTGTTCGAAGTCTGTAAAAGTACTGGTGGAGTGTAATCTACGCTCGAGCGGGTTCTTTTGCGCTCGAGCAAGTAGTGTTTTGCTGTTGTGCCTTGGCGCTCGAGCGGTTCTTTTTGCGCTCGAGCGGGTTAAGTTTTTGTGTCTGACGCTCGAGCGTCCTATTCTCCACTCGAGCGGGTCATACGTATATCAGATCGCAGCTGGGTCACTTTAAATCACTTTTTCAACTTTCTCTCTCTCTCTAACTTTTCAAAACCCTAATTTCGGCAGCCTCTCTCTCTACACACTCTCTCTCTCTAAGAATCCATCTAGTTCAAGAGTTTCTATCTTGGTTCCTTTGTATAAAAGGTAGAGTTTGGCTTGGGTTGTCTTTGGATCCGAAAAAGTGTTGATTTGGAGCATCTTGGGTTTCTTCATCTTTCCCTTTGGGCTTCAAACTTTGAGGTAGGGATAACTACTCATATTTATGATCTTTGACATAAACTTGTAGTCATTTTGATTTAATGTTGTAGTTGGGAAAGTTTGAGAGTTAGGGTTTCAAACCTTAACATGTGTAAAGAGGGGTTTTTGTGTTCCATTGAACTATATATGTGTATTTGAGCCTTAAAATGAAGTTATTGAGGTCTATTGATGATATTTGGACCTTTGGGTCAATATTGAGAAAAAGGAAAAAATATCTTAGTTGGGATTAATTGGGTCATTTGTGAAATTAATGACATTCACCATGAGATAATGAAATTGGTTTGGAAATAATGAAATTGAGAAGTTATGAGAATGAATGGTAGAGTTGGATTGATTAATCCTTTACCTTTGAAATTGTTGATAATTTATCTGTTCGCGCATTTATTATCTGTTTAGAAATAATTGCTTTAGGCTATCGGTGGAGGATAGTCTTGATTGTTGTAGACATTGCATGATGATTAGGTGAATTAAAACTAATCAATTGGTTATGTCATTGAATATGACGGATGGAATAACACATTGAATATGTGCATTGCTTGATCATTGTATATGATAAGTGTTTAAATACATTGTATATGTATATTGTTTGGGAGGAGATAGGGGATGTACTCCATGGTTTGAGAGGAGATAGGGGATGTACTCCATTAATACAGCAAATATGTGTATTAATTGAAGTATTGGAAGTGTTTTAATATGAGTCGCAGTCTCATGTGAATTGTGAAGTATGGAAGTGTTTTAATATAAGTTATAGTCTCATTGAATTGTTTGGCCAGGTTTTGAGCCATGTTTATGAATTGAATTGGTTAAGTAAAGAAAAGTGGAATGAAACATGGATATATTTATCATGGAACTGGAATATGTTATAAGTTGGTTTATATGAGTTAAACATTTATCAAATGCTAATGTTTTAGTTATTGCTCATATTATGTTTAGCATATCTGTACTGGGTGTTAGCTCACCCTATATGGGACATCATTTTCAGGTGCAGGTGATATGCCACCTCCAAGGATGTAGCTTGGGAGGTTGTAGAAGCTGAAGGCTTACTTTTGTGATTACTTTGTGTATTACATGTACATCAAGCCAAGGGCTTATTTTGTGTAAAAAGTTAGAACTCTATTTTGTTGAACCCAAGTGTTGACTTGGAAAGTTGTAAGCCTATAGGGCATTTACTTTTGTTGTCAACATGTAATATCTCTTGTAAAAATACTCTGATGTTGGGAATATGATATCTCTTTCTTATATCATAGATGTATGATTATGGATTTATTTTGAGGGCATTACAACTTGGTATCAGAGCATACCGGGTTTGAATACTTTGGGTACGTGGGAAGTGGTTAGTGACACATTGGGTTTGTCTCGCTTGTTAGAGACTTAGATGTAATGTTATGTGCTTATGTGATAACATGCTTACGTGATTACTTGGGTATGGGATTTAGTTTCTAGGATGTTGATTGGATCTTTGGGTTTCTGGGAGTCTTGTTGGAAAAGCACTTGATCAATGTTGTTTCCAACCGGAACTCTAGCAACGCCACGGGACTGTCATTATCCGGAAATGAAATTCGTAGGTGCTTATGTGATTATGTGCTTACATGGAATGAATTACTGTTGTCCAATGCATTAGGACGCGAGTGAAATAGCTTCGGCACATTTGTGAATGTGCTAATGTTCTTCGTTACCTTTATTAGGATGTCAGGACGACGACATGGTGGTAGGCGAGGAAGGCTTGGGAGGCAGAAGATGCCTATACCGGATGAGATTCCGGCGCAGCAGGAGGGTGTTGGTCAGGCCAATGTGGCCAAGCCAATAGGTCAGTAGGCCATGAGCGCCTTAGCCCGCGAGATGACAGAAGCTTTGAGGGAATCTATGGACATTCTCAAGGCTGAGAATCAAGTCCAGGCCCATGTAACTGAGGCAGGGCCTTCTTTTCTAAAGAGGGAATTTTTCCAGTCTAACCCGGATGAGTTTCTGGGGGATCCCAAACAGCCACTAAAGGCTGATGAGTGGCTTGAGCACATGACGAAGACGTTTGAGATGCTTGGCATCGAAGACATGGCTTTGAAGGTGACCTTGGCATCTTTCCAATTGAAGGGAGACGCGGGTCAATGGTGGAAGTTCGTGCGTGGCCGTATTGATGGGACTTTGGAGGCTTTCGTCGGTGCCTTTCAGGAGAAGTTTTTGTCTCCCACTGTCAGGGAGAAGTTAAGGGATCAGTTCTGTCAACTCAGGCAGCTAAGTACACCAGTGGCCAAGTTTGAGACCGCATTTACCAGTTTGTCTAGATTTGCACCTGAGCTAGTGGCGTCTGAGGAACGCCGTTGCCTTGAGTTCAAAAACAAGTTGAGACACGGACTCAAGACTAGGGTTCCTGGGTCCATGACTCGGGAGTATGGACGCCTTGTGGATGCTGCGGCGCATCTTGAGATTATTATACAAGAGGAGAGGAGAGGATGAGGGGCTCCAAGAGGAGTCAGGATGGCCAGGGGGATGGTAGGAGACAAAGGGGTTCTAACCCTCAGCAGCCCCAGGGAGCTTTTGTGAGATCTACCTTTCTAGTGCCGAGTTCAGGCTCTGGGAGAGGTAGTTAGGGAGACTTTACCTGTTACAAATGTGGTCAACTGGGCTGGGCCACAAGTCTCCAGCTTGCCCGCAGAGGAGAGGAGGTCAAAGAGCAGCTTTATCTTCGACTCGACCTCAAAGCTAGAGTCAGGGCAGAGGCCAGCCGCTCTCTTGTTACCAGTGTGGTCAGGCGGGGCACCTGAAGAGGTTTTGCCCGCAATTGAGTGGCACATCGAGTGCGTCTAGTTCGAGGCAGACGCAGAGTTTTCAGTCAGCACAGTCAGTTCAGGCCTCGAGGGCCAATTAGGGGGCTTCATCGTCCCAGTCTGTGCAGCAGTCTTATACTCTGAGAGGTGAGCAGGTAGACCAGAGACCTTCAGGGCGCGTGTATGCTGTTACCACGCAGGATCTTGTACCGACTCCATCTGTTATGAGAGGTACCTTTTTGTTTTGCAACTTGGTTGCTAGTGTGTTGATTGATACGGGTGCATTCCATTCTTTTATATCTGCTGCATTTGCATCTATTTTGGGGCTGGAGCTGGCGCAGTTAGCATCTCCTATTTGTGTTGTATCACCTGTTGGGGGTGAATTGATTTTGAAACAAAGGTGTCGGGGTTGTGATATAGAGGTCGCCGACCGCTGGCTTCCATTTTCTTTTGTAGTTATGGCTATGTCGGGTTTTGATGTGATTTTGGATATGGACTGGTTATCGTCATACCGGGCTGTTATTGATTACTACTGCCAGAGGGTTAATGTATGTACCTTGAGCCGGGATTGTTTCCATTTCTTAGGGGATCGGGTTGGTAATGTGTTGCCACCGGTGTATGATCCGCGAGAGCGGAGTGAGCTTAGTGGTCTTCTCGCTAACCTTATGAGTAGTGAGTGTGATAAGATCCAGATTGAGTTACCTAGAGTGGTTTGTGTTTACTCGAACGTTTTTCCCGAGGATCTTGTTAGTTTGCCACCCCATCGAGAGATCGAGTTCTCTATTGACCTAGTGCCTGGCACAACACCGATATCCATGGCGCCGTATCGTTTTGCCCCAGCCGAGTTGAGTAAGTTGAAGATTCAACTCCAAGAGTTGCTAGATAAGGGCTTCATTCGCCCTAGTGCTTCGCTGTGGAGAGCACCAACCCTCTTTGCTAAAAAGAAAGATGGGGCTTTGAGACTTTGTATCGATTACCGAAAATTGAATCGGGCTACGATTAAGAACAAGTACCCTATGCCTCGTATAGATGATCTGTTTGACCAGTTGAAAGGGTCCCGTTGTTTCTCGAAGATAGACTTGAGATCGGGTTACCATCAGTTGAGGGTCGGGGAGGAGGATATTCCGAAGACGGCATTCCGTACGTGGTATGGCCATTATGAGTTTCTGGTGATGCCTTTTGGGCTCACCAATGCACCGGCAGTGTTTATGGACTTGATGAATCGGATCTTCCGGGAATTCTTAGATCGTTTTGTAGTCGTTTTCGTGGACGACATCCTGATTTATTCACCTTCTGAGGAGGAGCACGAAGAACACTTGAGAGTGGTGCTTGGGTTACTTAGAACCCATAGGCTGTATGCCAAGTTTGGGAAATGTGAGTTCTGGCTAAGAGAGGTTAAGTTCTTAGGCCATGTGGTCTCCGGGGAAGGGGTGTCTGTTGATACATCTAAGATTGAGGCAGTGCAGGATTGGGCACAACCTAAGAGTGTTTTCGAGATCCGCAGTTTTCTGGGATTGACCGGTTATTACTGTCAGTTTGTGAAAGATTTTTCCAGGCTAGCTTCGCCTTTGACTAGATTGACGCGAAAAGAGGTTAAGTTTGTGTGGAGTGAGACTTGTGAAAAGTCGTTCTAAGAGTTGAAAGTTAGACTTACCACCGCTCCGGTGTTGATTATTCCTGAGAGAGGTTTGGGTTATGTGGTTTATTATGATGCCTCACGAGAGGGTTTGGGTTGTGTGTTGATGCAAGAGGGGAAAGTGGTAGCCTATGGCTCGCGGCAGTTGAAAATACACGAGAGGAATTACCCTACACATGACCTAGAGTTAGCAGCTGTGATTTTTTCCTTGAAGATTTGGTGAAAGGTTCGAGGTGTTCTCGGATCATAAGAGTCTGAAGTATATGTTTACACAAAAGACTTGAACTTGAGGCAGAGGAGGTGGATGGAATTTATTGAGGATTACGACTTTGAGTTGCATTATCATCCGGGGAAGGCCAATGTTGTGGCCGATGCCCTTAGCAGGAAATCCATTAGTGATGTAGCTTGTATAGCCATCCAGGAGTGGGAGATGTTGGGTGCACTTGGCGAGTTTGATTTGCTTCTGGGCGAATCTGTCGAGTCTGCGACTTTGTTTTCAGTAGTTGCGTAGCTTCCACTTGTGAATCGAGTGTTAGAGGCATAAAGAGGTGATCTTGAGGTAGAATCCCTCCGGGAGAAGATCTCCACTGGGAAGGTTGAGAAGGGTTTGACTGTGTATCCTGACCTGAGTGTGAGATACCAAGACCATTTGTTTGTGCCGGAGTCTTGCCGAGAGGAGGTACTCCAAGAGTTTTACCATTCACGCCTTGCGGTGCATTCGGGAGGCACTAAGATATATCGTGATTTGGGTCGCCAGTTTTGGTGGCGGGGTATGAAGAAGGATGTGGCAGTTTTTGTATCTAAGTGCCTTACTTGTCAGCAAGTGAAGGCCAAGCATCAGAGGCCAGCGGGTTTGTTGCAACCCTTGCCTATAGCCGAGTGGAAGTGGGAGCATGTCACTATGGACTTCGTTGTAGGTCTTCCGAGGACTCAACTGGGTAGTGATGCTATTTGGGTGGTTGTAGACTGGTTGACCAAGTTGGCGCACTTCATTCCTATGCGCGTGAGAGATTCGGTAGATCATCTTACTGACTTGTATGTTCGGGACATAGTGAGGTTGCACGGGGTCCCAGTGTCGATCGTCTCAGATAGAGATCCACATTTTACTGCTAGGTTGTGGCAGAGTTTGCAGAGTGCCTTGGGCACTAAATTGACCTTTAGCACGGCTTATCATCCTCAAACTGACGGGCAGTCCGAGCGTACTATTCAGATCCTTGAGGATATACTTCGAGGTTGTGTCCTTGACTTTAGTGGGTCGTGGGAGAAGCGCTTGCCCTTGGTATAGTTTGCCTACAACAATAGTTTCTAATCGAGTATTGGTATGGCACCGTTTGAGGCCTTGTATAGCCGACCGTATAGGTCTCCAGTGTGTTGGGCTGAGGTGGGTGGTGCACCTTTGTTGGGCCCGAAGTTGGTGAGGGAAACGACGGAGAAAGTTGAGCTTATCCGTAGGAGACTTGTTATAGCCCAGAGTCGTCAAAAGAGTTATGCCGACCGTAGGAGGAGTCCTTTGGCATTTGAGGTGGGTGATTATGTCTTTCTGAAAATATCACCTAGGCGGGGTTTGATGAGATTTGGGAAGAGTGGAAAGTTGTCCCCTCAATTTATTGGCCCCTTTGAGATCCTTGAGCGGATTGGGGAGGTTGCATACCGTTTAGCTTTACCGCCGCAGTTGTCCGGGGTACATGACGTGTTTCATGTGAGTATGCTTCGGAAGTACGAGCAGGATCTGTCGCACGTATTGGATTAGACCGACTTAGAGGTTGATGAGGATGCCTCATATGAGGAGAGACCGATACGGGTCTTGGATAGGCGGGATCAAGTCTTGCGAGGTAAGACAATACCCTTGGTAAAAGTTTTGTGGAAACATCACGGAGTGGAAGAAGCCACTTGGGAACGTGAGTTGGACGTCCGTGAGAAATATCCGAACTTGTTTGTTAATGTGTAACCATTTATTAGGAATTTTGTTGTATTGATAAACTTTAAGAGCATTGAATATGTCTTAAGTTGTAAAATATTGTATATGTTTTGGTTATTGAAAGTATGGTAATTGTTGAATTTCAAGGAAATGTATGTTGATAATGCATGTTGTAACATATGTTGTAATTTGCCTCTTGAAAAGAGATGGGATGATCGGTAGTGGGTCAGGATGTGAAAAGTGGAATTGTAATATTGTTGATAATTGAAAAATCACAATTTTGAAACTTATAACTAATTTTGGGGACGAAATTCTTCAAGAGGGGGGAGGTTATAGCGATCCCGGTTTTCCTCTCATTATTTATTGTATTCCGGACTCGGTTCCGTGGATGATTGTTGTTGTCTGTATTACATTTCCGTCCTTTAACTCTTTGAAATTGAGTTTAGAAATGTCTTGGGCGTGTTCCGAACAGGTTGGGCGAGCTTTGGTCTCTATTCTTGTTGCCTAGATTTTTGATGATCTGCTCGAGCGGGTCCCTTTGTGCTCGAGCAGAGTTTGCATCCTTTCAGCATTTTGTGCGTCTGCAAAAATACTGCAGGTGTGTTTTTCACACACGAGCGGATTTCCTTACGCTCGAGCGGGTCACGCTCGAGCGAGTATCTGACGCTCGAGCGGGTGTTCGAAGTCTGTAAAAGTACTGGTGGAGTGTAATCTACGCTCAAGCGGGTTCCTTTGTGCTCGAGCGGGTAGTGTTTTGCTGTTGTGTCTTGGCGCTCGAGCAGGTCTTTTTGCGCTCGAACGGCTTAAGTTTTTGTGTCTGACGCTCGAGTGTCCTACTCTCCGCTTGAGCGGGTCATACGTATATCAGATCGCAGCTGGGTCACTTTAAATCACTTTTTCAACTTTCTCTCTCTCTCTCTAACTTTTCAAAACCCTAATTTCGGTAGCCTCTCTCTCTACACACACACTCTCTCTCTCTAAGAATCCATCTAGTTCTAGATTGTTTCTACCTTGGTTCCTTTGTATAAAAGGTAGAGTTTGGCTTGGGCTGTCTTTGGATCCAAAAAAGTGTTGATTTGGAGCATCTTGGGTTTCTTCATCTTTCCCTTTGGGCTTCAAACTTTGAGGTAGGGATAACTACTCATATTTATGATCTTTGACATAAACTTGTAGTCATTTTGATTTAATGTTGTAGTTGGGAAAGTTTGGGAGTTAGGGTTTCAAACCTTAACATGTGTAAAGAGGGGTTTTTGTGTTCCATTGAACTATATATGTGTATTTGAGCCTTAAAATGAAGTTATTGAGGTCTATTGATGATATTTGGACCTTTGAGTCAATATTGAGAAAAAGGGGAAAATATCTTAGTTGGGATTAATTGGGTCATTTGTGAAATTAATGACATTTACCATGAGATAATGAAATTGGTTTGGAAATAATGAAATTGAGAAGTTATGAGAATGAATGGTGGAGTTGGATTGATTAATCCCTCACATTTGAAATTGTTGATAATTTATCTGTTTATGCATTTATTATCTGTTTAGAAATAATTGCCTTGGGCTATCGGTGCAGGATAGTCTTGATTGTTGTAGACATTGCACGATGATTAGCTGAATTAAAACTAATCAATTGGTTATGTCATTGAATATGACGGATGGAATAACACATTGAATATGTGCATTGCTTGATCATTATATATGATAAGTGTTTAAATACATTGTATATGTATATTGTTTGGGAGGAGACAGGGGATGTACTCCATGGTTTGAGAGGAGATAGGGGATGGACTCTCAAACCTGTTTGGGAGGAGATAGGGAATGGACTCCATTAATACAGTAAATATGTGTATTAATTGAAGTATTGGAAGTGTTTTAATATGAGTCGCAGTCTCATGTGAATTGTGAAGTATGGAAGTGTTTTAATATAAGTTATAGTCTCATTGAATTGTTTGGCCAGGTTCTGAGCCATGTTTATGAATTGAATTGGTTAAGTAAAGGAAAGTGGAATGAAACATGGACATATTTGTCATGGAATTGGAATATGTTATAAGTTGGTTTATATGAGTTAAACATTTATCAAACGCTAATATTTTAATTATTGCTCATATTATGTTTAGCATATCTCTACTGGGCGTTGGCTCACCCTATATGGGACATCATTTTCAGGTGCAGGTGATATGCCACCTCCAAGGATGTAGCTTGGGATGTAGCTTGGGAGGTTGTAGAAGCTGAAGGCTTACTTTTGTGATTACTTTGTCTATTACATGTACATCAAGCCAAGGGCTTATTTTGTGTAAAGAGTTAGAACTCTATTTTGTTGAACCCAAGTGTTGACTTGAAAAGTTGTAAGCCTATAGGACATTTACTTTTGTTGTCACATGTAATATCTCTTGTAAGAATACTCTGATGTTGGGAATATGATATCTCTTTCTTATATCATGGATGTATGATTATAGATTTATTTTGAAGGCGTAACAGTTTGTAGTTTTTTGCTGAGACACACATGCTAGTAAGGTGATTCAAATCACTATCCTCCTAATTAGACATAAATTTTGGCCAAATGAACCAGTTCTGTTGATCTTGATGGGATTAGTCTTGTACATTATTTCGTTCTTCTTATTTCATCAATAAATTTATTTATTTATTAAAAAGAAAATATATCAATTTATAACTTTGGGAATGACGAACAAAATACCAGTAAAATAGATTGTTAAAATTTAATCGAGGCTTTTCTTCTTCTTTTTTTTTTTTTCTTACCATTTTCAAGAACTTCATTAGTAACTAGTTTTTTTTACCCTTGTCATGCACAAGTTATGTATAAATAATTACAAATAATATTAATTAAAAATTACGAAATTGTGGAAGTATAGTAAGATAATCATACAACAAAATTATAAAAGTTCTTCCAAGTATAAAACATAAGCAAAAAAAATAAAAATAAGAATAAAACTGTAAAAAAATAAAACCTATAAAAAATAGTTTAAATTACAAATTATATTCTCAGTTAAAATGGGGGGGGGGGGGTGTGGAAAATTGAAGAAGAATTGTACAAAATGTAGACAAATAATTTAAAATATTCAGTATCTATTAACATATCAAAAAAAGTTGCAAATCATTTGTAAATAGACATCAACCATAATTAAATTGAGTTTGCAAAAAATATTGTATTAATAGGTTCCAATGTAAAGACTCAGACCAACATAAACTTAAAAAAGCTTTTCATCAAATTTATAAAGGAATTAAGGCCAAGTTTGGCATATAACCAAAAAGTTAAAAAATCAAAAGTTACTCAAAAAGTTAAAAAGTTAACACTATTCACCAAAAGTCAACAATTACGGCTGCACAACTCCCAAGTCGAATTTTTCCCTACAAATCAATTTTTACAATTTTTTATTACACATTTTTCCATAAAAAGTCAAA